>CM077153.1:60565003-61165003 GCA_039583875.1 Platanthera guangdongensis | reverse complement strand
GACGGACAGAAGACAGATGCATGGGCAGAGCCGATATTCCATGCCTTGGAGGAGGGTTCGATAGGAGATTATTCACTGAGAGATGGATTGCTATATTTCAGAGGCAGGGTGTCACAACACGCATTTTCAACGCATAGAAACAGCTTATCAGAGTAAGTGAAAATGCAAGTCATGATGCCACGTCAGCAGGGGATAAATGCGGACGCTCAGGCAGACACCAAACTAAACATGAAGAAAGGTTCTTTTTAAGTTATTTTAAGGAAAATCAGTTAAGTGCAGTAGTTAGCCGTATCCCTCGGCTTAGTGGCTCATCGAGTCCACGAATCAAAATATATTATACGCTGCAGAAAAATACTTGATTAGATTAACTCAAACATCCTACATGAGTAAAATCGTCCCTAAAGGACAACTCATGCCAGCAAGACTCTAAATTTATTATAGTAGGAAAGATAGCTTTTACGGTCACTAAAAATAACAAGTTAGAGTTCCAAATGATGCAATGCATGAAGTAATAGTAGTAGATTTTATAGTTGAAAATACCTAACATGCCTTCCTAACATAAATCCTCCCAGAGAACAAGTAATCCACATCCACATTTAAAGAAATGAGCAGCTAGCAAGTATCGAATAACTAACAAATCAGTGGGCGCCAACAAACTGACACGAACCCACGAACAAAAGTATGTCTGGACTAGTAAAACCAAACAAACAACAAACTAGCTTGCTATGACGAGACAACCAACACTGCCGCCAGAAAACTCCAAAACCAGCTCTGCTAACTGCTACTGCTCTGAACCTGAGGCATTCTAAAGACAGAACACCTCAGCAAGAAGGTACAAAAGGTGGCATGAAGATAATAAGCCAAAATAAGCAAAGGTCAACAGGGGTACCAACCCAAGACCAAAAACACTGAAGTAAAGTACAAAAGTAAACAGGGCATCAACAGGAAAAGAACTCCTACGTGATTTATCACATTCAATAAGAGTACACCAGATGCACGAGGCTATAAGGTGACTAAATGAATATTTCACAAGAAGGAAAAACAAAACCTTTATTAGGCACCTGTGGTCGACTCTACCCAAAAATACGGCGAAGTGGTCACTCTTGGACACACCACCCAAAAACAACAACGAGTGAGGTGGTCACTCTTGGACTCACCACCCAAAAACAAAAACGGGCGAGGTGGTCACTCTTGGACTCACCACCCAAAAAAATCGGATATATAATTCATCTAACTATGAGGGAGTCTCATACTCTCCACCATACACCGCAGACATCCAAAAAACAGGTAGACTTCCACAGGGCACTAGTGAAGGTAACAAACACTGCAGAGGTGGAGTCGTCCACTAACTCCCGCATTCAAGAAACCCAAGGAAACCACAACACAAATATCTCGAGGTTTGGCTCGATAGATTCTACTTGTCATTATCGAACTCAAGACGCGGTTGATCAACCTCTAGGAGCAATTTACAGTCCTAAATAAATTCTAACGCGCTAAAAATAATGAAAGCTAAAACATGCATATCCATCATTAAGACACACCAGGAACAAATAACCAAAATCAGACAAAATCGGTCTTTCCAAGACAACACTGTACAACAACAAAGGAACATTGAAACGATTAATCATCACCATGATTTGGAAGAATAAGCACAGAAAATTTAAAGAACATGAAAGTATAGTCGTTACCATCAGATCGGACAATAATAAACGAGAGGAAAACCAGCACTTACCTTGGTATTACCGGAAAAGTCCTCTGAATCGCTCCACGTCGAAGATCGGGGCAAAAGACTGCGGGAGGAGTTGAAATCTAGATAAAAAGGGTCGAAAAGGGGATTAGGGCCGAAAAACCCTAACGAGAAAATCTCAAGAAATGGGGAAGAAATTACCACGAGGGCGCAGCCCTCGACGAGATCTTTCCAGATCTACGATCGTTTGGAATTTCGAGCACCGGAGCACCGTCAACGGCCACCGGAAGGATTAAGGACGAACAACCTCTATCTCGCTTACGCCGCTCTGGTTCGGGAGGAACGGAATCAGAGAAGAAGATGAAGAAGGTATTTATACCAATGGTGATAACAGGAAGATCAACAAAATAATCTGGGTTCGGCTAAACCGGTTTTCCCGAAGCAGAGTGAAAAGGGGTTACTCGAGTATCAGACAAAAAACCTACTCGAGTAGTTCAATACAACCACTTGAGTACAGAAGACCTACTCGTGTAGCTCATCCCAACTACTCGAGTAACAGAAATCTACCCGAGTAGTTCATTGCAACTACTCGAGTAACAGAGACCTACCCAAGTAGTTCATTAAAACTACTCGAGTAACAGAGAAGGAGTACTCGAGCACTCAGGGCATTAAACGGGTACAACATGGGACTTACTCGAGTACTAAGGCAGCTTACTCGAGTACCGCAAGGGGTAAAACAGTGCCCAGAAAAAAATATCGTCGAACGCAGAAAGCAGGGCACGATCGTCGAACTCAACACGGAGATCCGCTAGACCTACAGCAAGCTCTGCTCGACGATTCATCGAGCTCAGCACGACAATCGTCGAGCTATGCTCGATGATCGTCGACCTCAACACGTGCCCAGGAAAAAATGACAATCGTCGAGCTCCGCTCGACGATCGTCGAACTCGAAACAGTGCCCAGGAAAAAAATGACAATCATCGAGCTCCGCTCGATGATCGTCGAACTCGAAACAGCGCTCAGGAAAAGGAACACAATTGTCGAGCTCCGCTCGACGATCGTCGAACCCGACACAGCACCAAGAAAAGGAACACAATCATCGAGCTCCGCTCGACGATCGTCGAACCCGACACAGTGCCAAGAAAAGGAACACAATCATCGAGCTTCGCTCGACGATCGTCAAACCCGACACAGCGCCAAGAAAAACCGAAAAAAAACTCGGTTCGACGAAAAACCACACCTAAGGAGGGCTTCCCGAGAAATCAACACAATCCCAAGGCATAAACTAGAAATTAACATGTTCAGATAGTTGAACAAGGAGTATGAGATCAAATCAAAGGCTCAAACACGCCGAATTAAACGAAACTCACGCCATAGGGGAAAACTGCTGCTACGGACACAACGGCGAAGTCAAAAACCAAAATCCTACGAGCCATTCCCGAGATATTAACCGCCAAAACATGCGGCGAACAAAAAAAACCCAAAACTTCGATCGCGCGCCGAGTCTCCAAAAACGCTCGGGTTGCGACGAAAATGGACGAGCACGTCCAAAACTACTCAAATCCAATAGTCGACATTAAAAGTAACGCCACGACGTCATAAATCTGACGTTGCCCATACAAATAAAATCATCGAAAAATCGGGGGCGTTACAGTCACTCCCCCTAAAAAGAAGTTTCGTCCCGAAACTTATCACAACTCCAAAACCAAACCAAAATCGATAAAATCCAACATAACTGAAAACGTAACGACATACCCGAAACTAAGAGAAGAGGTGCGGATGAGATTCCCTCATCGCCGATTCCAATTCCCACGTCGCGCTCTCGATGTCTTGGTTTCGCCAAAGAATCTTGACCATAGGGATGGTCTTTCTCCGCAACAGACGCTCTTGAGAATCCAGAACACAAATAGGTTCTTCCACATATGTAAGGTTGGGCTGAATCTGGGGTATAGAGTCTAGGACTTGACGATCACTACGAACACACTTCTGCAACTGGCTCACATGGAACACATCATGGACAACAGGGAAGGTCGCAGGCAATTCCGGCCTATAAGCTGACACTCTGATGCGCTCAAGAATCTGGAAAGGTCCCACATACCGGGGGTCTAACTTGTGGTTCCTTCCAAACCTTTTAATGCCAGACATCGGGGAAACTTTCAGAAAAACCAATTCTCCAAAAACAAACTCTAGATCGACCCTTCGAAGATTAGCATACTTCTCATAGCGCTCTTGAGCCATACGAAGCTTTTCCCGAATATGAGTCACGTCACAATTCATCTCTTCAAGGGCTTCCGGACCTGACAACGGTCTCTCACCAACTTCAGCCCAAAACAATGGAGTTCTACAACGCCTTCCATACAAAACCACAAATGGAGCCATCTGCAGACTCTCTTGATAACTATTATTGTAAGCAAACTCCATGAGTCTGAGACGCTCATCCCAAGCACCACCAAGATCCAAAACATAACACCTGATCATATCCTCTACGATCTGATTTACCCTTTCCGTCTGACCATTAGTCTGCGGATGATAGGCGGTGGAATACCTTAAATCGGTACCCAACCACTCCAGTAAACTCTTCCAAAAATGAGACGTAAATCTAGAGTCCCGGTCTGATACGATGCTAACAGGCACACCATGTAACCTGATGAACTCTTCAAGATATAACTCAGCTATCTTCTTCATTGAGTACCCAATCTTAAATGGAACAAAGTGAGTGCACTTTGTCAATCTGTCGACTATCACCCAAACAGAGTCGTGCCCACGGGGAGATTTTGGCAGACCGGTGATAAAATCCATTGAAATACTCTCCCATTTCCAACTTGGAATATCAAACGGTCTCAATTTACCACCAGGCCTTCTGTGATCAGCCTTAACACTCTGATAAGTATAACATTCCGATACAAACCTTGCGATGTCATTCTTCATCCCTGACCACCAAAAAATTTGCTTTAGATCTTTATACATCTTAGTGGAACCAGGGTGGTAGGCTACACTGGAACCATGAGCTTCAGCACAGATCTTAGCTCGAATATCTCCAAAGGCGGGGACGCAGAATCTACCCCGATACTTCAAGGTGTCCAACTCATCGACAGAGAAATCAGGTAGCTCTCCCTTCACAGTTCTATTCCAGAGATGCAACAAATCAGGATCATCCTTCTGATGTGCTCGAGTAAGGGAAATCCAAGAGAGTTCTTCTGCTTCTAGACTAGCAGGCACAGTACTACTCCCAACCTCAATATCTATCAACAAAAATTCTTCTACCAAGGACTGCACCGACAGATTAAAAATCTTAGCGGTCTTTCTACTCAAGGCATCGACTACTACATTAGCCTTTCCTGGATGATAAATAATTTCCACTTCATAATCCGCCACATATTCTAACCACCAACGCTGGCTCAGGTTTATTTATTTCTGAGTGAAGACGTACTTCAAACTCTTATGGTCCGTATAGATCTTGCACAACACGCCATACAATAAGTGTCTCCAAAGCTTCAGCGCATAAATTACGGCAGCAAACTCCAAATCATGCGTAGGATAGTTTCTCTCGTTAATCTTTAGTTGTCTCGATCCATACACAGTCACCTTACCATCTTGCATTAAAACACAACCAAGTCCGATGTGTGACGCATCAACATAGACAGCATACTCAACTCCTTCAGTAGGTAGGGTTAAAATCGGAGCAGTACATAACCTCTTCTTCAGCTCTTGGAAAGCCTCGTCACACTTATCACTCCAAATGAAAGCAGTATTCTTCTGAGTAAGCCCAGTTAGAGGAGCAGACAACACCGAAAATCCTTCCACGAATTTTCTATATAGCATGCTAGGCCTAAGGAAACTCCTAATCTCCTTGGGTGTAGAAGGTCTCTCCCATTCCATTACAGCAGAAATCTTGGTCGGGTCTACAGAAATACCGTCCTTACCTACAACATGACCCAGAAAGGACACCTGAGGTAGCCAGAACTCGCACTTGCTCAGCTTCGGATATAACTTATGCTCCCTCAGGGTCGACAAAACCTAACACAAATGATGAGTATGCTCCTCAACATTGCGGGAATACACCAAGACATCATCTATGAACACAATAACAAATCGGTCCAAGAAATCTTTAAACACCCGATTCATCAAATCCATGAAAGCAGAGGGTGCGTTGGTTAAACCAAAAGACATCACCAAAAACTCATAATGTCCATGCCGAGAACGGAAAGCGGTTCGAGGAATATCTGCCTCTCGAATCCTCAACTAGGTGGTAGCTTGAGCGAAGATCGATCTTTGAAAATACTGAGCTACCACGCAATTGGTCAAACAGATCATCAATCCTTGGCAGGGGATACCTATTCTTAATGGTTACCTTGTTCAATTCCTGTAGTCGATGCAAAGTCTCATCGATCCATCCTTCTTCTTGACAAACAAAACAGGAACACCTCATGGAGAAGTACTTGGTATAATAAAACCACAACTGTGCAACTCATCGATCTGGGTACGTAACTCTTCCAACTCACGCGGAGCCATACGGTACAGTGCTTTAGCAATAGGACGAGTACCTGGCTCGAGGTCTATCACAAACTCTATCTCCATTTTCGGAGGAAGTCCTGGAAGACTATCAGGAAAGACATCTGGAAACTCTCGCACCACCGAGACATCCTCAAGATGTGGCGTAACAAAAGCTGTCTCCAGAGCAGAAATAGAAACCAAAAACACCTCGCAACCAGACTCTATAGCACGACAAGCACGTACCGCAGAAATAACAGGAGAAACTCTGTCCTGAAATCCATAGACGCTCATAGGTTCTCCGTCGTCCATTCTGAAATCCAATCGCTTAGCCTTGCACTGGATGATCGCATCATACTTGGACAGCTAGTACATGCCCAGAATCACGTCAAAATCAGACAGATCCAAAATCATCAGATCCGCAAAGGCCAGAAAATTGCCAAGATAAATAGGGCATCTCAGAACTCCTTTGTTAGATATCACAGAATCACCGGAAGGGAGCTTAACATTGAAGGAGCCTCCGAATTGGTCCACATCTAGACGATGTTTATCGACAAATCTCTGGGCCACAAAGGAATGGGTGGCACCCAAATCGAAAAGAACGCGAGCCCACCTATTCCGCACCTTAAACTCGCCTAAAACTGTAACATACATAACTAAATGAACGACAACTAGGGCAACAAAGATAACTAACAAGGATAAATTAAACTGAGGCTAACCTGATATCACTTGCATAGAGGTTTGGGCTTCCTCGCTGGTCATCACGTTCAGCTTTCCTTTTCCTTTATCCAGGTTTGGTGGCGGTGGCAGAGCTCGAAGTGGGGCAGGCTGCAGTGGGGACTGAGCCTGGGGGCACGAAGTCTTCTGGTGTCCCTTTTGCCCACACTGGAAGCAAACCCTTTCTTTCATCCAGCAGCAAGTCACGTCATGACCCTTCCTTGCATAGAACGAGCACACAAGCTCTCCCTTGGGTGCACCTTGGATGGCGTGCACCTGCTGCTGCTTCAGGGTGGCAGTCCGCTTGAAGCACCTTTCATAGGGGTGGCCAGGACGACCACAGAAGCTACACACTTCCCTATTTTTCTTCTTCGAAGAAGGGCCAGATGCCCTGGAGCTACCATCCTCAACGCCTTTTCTTTTCTCCTTCCTTGCCGCAGCACCTCAGTTCTTAGCATTTTCAATCGCCTCCACTTTTAAAGCGGCTTCCACTGATTCAACATAACTTTCAGCTTGGTAAGCGCATGCCAACTGCTGGACATAACTTCTTAATCCTCCCAAGAAACGTTTCACTCTACCCTCCTCAGAAGCTACCAAGTCAGGAGCAAACCTGCTCAGTTTGCTAAACTCAATCTTGTACTCGCTCACGGTGAGCTGTCTCTACTTTAGATGCAGGAAGTTATTCATCAGGCGGTCTTGCTCGACCGAGGGTAGGAACTTCTTCAGCAGCATCTTCTTAAAAGATTCCCAAGAACATCCTTCCTTCAGACCCTCTCTTTCCTGAATCCACCCACTCTTCACCAGACCTTTTAACTGATAGGCTGCAATCATCACCTTCTGGCCTTCTAGAATTCCAGAATATGAAAACATCTCCTCGATGGAGATGATCCAATCGTCTATAATCACAAAGTCAGCACTCCCCTCGAAGGTGGGAGGCCCCAACAGCTGGAAGTGCGATATGAAATTCATTTCTGGTGGTATCGCCCTCGGGGGCACCAGAGGAGCAGGGGTATCGGCCACGGCTTGCCCCGAGGCGGGCTCTTGCGCTGAAGGTTGCTGCGCGGGAGCGACAGACAACAAGGACTCAATTTGCGATTGCATCGCTACCACTTGTCTCGACAGAGCCTCATTGCTCTGATGCAGACTCTCGATAATCACATCACTATGCGCACCAGATGACTCACCCTCCGACTGGGGAGTCGACCTCATCGCAGGACGCTTTGGTGGCATTTCTAAAAAAGGCAAACGAACAACTCATCAAAATCCTAGCTTACAACAAAGCCACATGCCTAGTTCAGACCATAATTAAAAGACACTTGCTTATGCTGCAACTTGCTCTGGGATTTTATAATGATGTTATGTCCTACTTAGGATGATATCCTCTCATCCTATTGACTCTTGTGCCTATAACATGAATGCATGTATTCTTTATTCTTTTTCTGATTTAAAACCATGTGTGTACATATGTCATCCCGCAAATCTTTAGCTTGGCAGGTTGTGCTTATGCAATGTTATGCTATGCATGATTGTGCTATGCATTCTAAAAAGGCCCTAATGCATGTTATGAGCGGCGTACGCATGAAAATGTTATGCATCCCATACTACATAACATTCTCATGCAACGAAAAAGAAACATGCTAGTCGCATTCATGTGGTGAGGTTATGCATCCCATACTACATAACCCTCACATGTTGCCCCTATGGTGGATCCATATACAGACACATATTATGCATCACATACTACATAATATGCCTCGTATACTTCATGTTATGCTATGAGTGTAGTGTTCGTGCTTCAGCCAAGACGTGCTGATGACATATCGGTGTGTGTATGACATGATGCTAAACACCTAATACCAACAAGAAAAGGTTGCCCGACAAATTGTAAAGCAACCTCCCTCTAATACCAACTATCACAACCTGCATTTTCACCGCATAGAAATGGCTTATCAGAGTAAGGGAAAATGCAAGTCATGATGCCACGTCAGCAGGGGATAACTGCGGACGCTCAGACAGACACCAAAGTAAACATGAACAAAGGTTCTTTTTAAGTTATTTTAAGGAAAATCAGTTAAGTGCAGTAGTTAGCCGTATCCCTCGGCTTAGTGGCTCATCTAGTCTACGAATCAAAATATATTATACGCTGCGGAAAAATACTTGATTAGATTAACTCAAACATCCTACATGAGTAAAATCGTCCCTAAAGGACAACTCATGCCATGCAAGACTCTAAATTTATTATAGTTGGAAAGATAGCTTTTACGGTCGCTAAAAATAACAAGTTAGAGTTCCAAATGATGAAATGCATGAAGTAATAGTAGTAGATTTTATAGTTGAAAATACCTAACATGCCTTCCTAATATAAATCCTCCCAGAGAACAAGTAATCCACATCCACATTTAAAGAAATGAGCAGCTAGCAAGTATCAAACAACTAACAAATCAGTGGGCGCCAACAAACAGACACGAACCCACGAACAAAAGTATGTCTGAACTAGTAAAACAAAACAAACAACAAATTATCTCGCAATGACGAGGCAACAACCGCGGCCAACACTGCCGCCAGAAAACTCCAAAACCAGCTCTGCTAACTGCTACTGCTCTGAACCTGAGGCATTCCAAAGACAGAACACCTCAGCAAGAAGGTACAAAAGGTGGCATAAACATAATAAGCCAAAAAAGCAACGGTGAACAGGGGTACCAACCCAAGACCAAAAACACTAAAGTAAAGTACAAAAGTAAACATGGCATCAACAGGAAAAGAACTCCTACGTGATTTATCACGTTCAATAAGAGTACACCAGATGCACGAGGCTATAAGGTGACTATATGAATATTTCACAAGAAGGAAAAAATAAAACATTTATTAGGCACCTGTGGTCGACTCTACCCAAAAACACGGCGAAGTGGTCACTCTTGGACACACCACCCAGAAACAACAACGGGCGAGGTGGTCACTCTTGGACTCACCACCCAAAAACAAAAACGGGCGAGGTGGTCACTCTTGGACTCACCACCCAAAACAAAACGGATATATAATCCGTCTAACTGTGAGGGAGTCTCATACTCTCCACCATAAACCGCAGACATCCAAAAACAAGGTAGACTTCCACAGGGCACTAGTGAAGGTAAATAACACCGCGGAGGTGGAGTCGTCCACTAACTCCCGCATTCAAGAAACCCAAGGAAACTACAACACAAATATCTCGAGGTTTGGCTCGACAGATTCTGCTTGACATTATCAAACTCAAGACGCGGTTGATCAACCTCTAGGAGCAATTTACAGTCCTAGATAAATTCTAACCCGCTAAAAATAACGAAAGCTAAAACATGCATAGCCATCATTAAGACACACCAGGAACAATTAACCAAAACCAGACAAAATCGGGCTTTCCAAGACAACACTGTACAACAACAAAGGAACGTTGAAACGATTAATCATCACCATGATTTGGAAGAATAAGCGCAGAAACGTTAAATAACATGAAAGTATAGTCGTTACCATCAGATCGGACAATGAGAAATGAGAGGAAAACCACCACTTTCCTTGGTTTTACCAGAAAAGTCCTCTGAATCGCTCCATGTCGAAGATTGGGGAAAAATACTACGGGAGGAGTTGAAATCTAGACAAAAAGGGTCGAAAAGGGGATTAGGGCCGAAAAACCCTAACGAGAAAATCTCAAGAAACGGGGAAGAAATTACCAAGAGGGCGCAGCTCTCGACGAGAGCTTTCCAGATCTACGATCGGTTTGGAATTTCGAGCACAGGAGCACCGTCAACGGCCACCGAAAGGATTAAGGACGAACAACCTCTATCTCGCTCACGCCGCTCTGGTTCGGGAGGAAAGGAATCGGAGAAGAAGATGAAGAAGGTATTTATACCAAAGGTGATAACAGGAAGATCAACAAAATAATCCGGGTTCGGCTGAACCGGTTTTCCCGAAGTTAGAGGGAAAAGGGGTTACTCGAGTATCAGACAAAAAACCTACTAGAGTAGTTCAATACAACCACTCGAGTACAGAAGACCTACTCGTGTAGCTCATCCCAGCTACTCGAGTAATAGAAATCTACCCGAGTAGTTCATTGCAACTACTCGAGTAACAGAGACCTACCCGAGCATTTCATTACAACTACTCGAGTAACAGAGAAGGAGTACTCGAGCACTCAGGGCATTACACGGGTATAGCACGGGACTTACTCGAGTACTAAGGCAGCTTACTCGAGTACCGCAAGGGGAAAAACAGTGCCCAGAAAAAAATATCGTCGAACGCAGAAAGCAGGGCCCGATCGTCGAACTCAGTTCGAAAATCGTCGAACTCAATTCGAAAATCGGCGAACTCAACACGAAGATCCGCTAGACCTACATCAAGCTCCGCTCGACGATTCGTCGACGATCGTCGACTTCAACACGCGCCTAGGAAATAATGACAATCGTCGAGCTCCGCTCGATGATCGTCGAACTCAAAATAGCACCCAGGAAAAAAAATGATAATCGTCGAGCTCTGCTCGACGATCGTCGAACTCGAAACAACGCTCAGGAAAAGGAACATAATCGTCGAGCTCCGCTCGACGATCGTCGAACCCGACACAGCTCCAAGAAAAGGAACACAATCGTCGAGCTCCGCTCGACGATCGTCGAACCCGACACAGCGCCAAGAAAAGGAACACAATCGTCGAGCTCCGCTCGACGATTGTCGAACCCGACACAGCGCCAAGAAAAATCGAAGAAAAACTAGGTTCGACGAAAACCCACACCTAAGGAGGGCTTCCCGAGAAATCAACACAAGCCCAAGGCATAAAATAGAAATTAACATGTTCAGATAGTTGAACAAGTAATATGAGATCAAAACAAAGGTTCAAACGCGCCGAATTAAACGAAACTCACGCCGTAGGTGAAAACTGCTGCTATGGACACAACGGCGAAGTCAAAAACCAAAATCCTATGAGCCATTCCCGAGATATTAACCGTCAAAACATGCGGCGAATAAAAAACAAAACCCAAAACTTCGATCGTGCGCCGAGACTCCAAAAATGCTCGGGTTGCGACGAAACTCGATGAGCACGTCCAAAACTACTCAAATCCAACACTCGACGTTAAAAGTAACGCCATGACGTCATAAATCTGACGTTGCCCATACAAATAAAATCATCGAAAAATTGGGGGCGTTACACTGGGTCTACATACCCGCAGGAGGTCAAATTCGGGAGGACATCATGGCGGAAGCACATTGTAGCAGATATTCTATACACCCGGGGATCACCAAGATGACGGTAGACTTGAAGAAGATGATGTTCTGGCCCGGGATGAAGAAGGACATTACTTACTTCGTGACTCATTGCGAGGCATGCCAACTAGTGAAGGCGGAGTGCAGAAACCCCGCAGGATTACTACACCCACTTCCAGTGCCGGAGTGGAAATTTGAGGACATCGCGATGGGATTTCATTCATGGCCTTCCCCGATCACGGACGAGAAATGATTCGATTTGGGTCATCGTCGATCGGTTGACGAGGTGGCAAGATTCATTCCGATCAGGAAAGATGACTCGGTTGGGGTACTAGTGCGGAGATTCATACAGCAGTTCATTCGTTACCACGGGGTGCCTAGGACGATCGTGTCAGATCGGGATGGTCGGTTCACATCCAAGGAGTGGAGATCCGTGCAGTCTTACATAGGCACGCGGCTGACCTTCAGCACAACATTTCATCCAAAGACAGATGGGCAGACGGAACGCACCAACCGGACATTGGAGGACCTCCTAAGGCTATGCATTCTGGATCGAAACGAACCTTGGGAGAAGCTATTACCACTGGTCGAGTTCTCCTATAACAGCAGCTACCCGTCCATCATAGGGATGGCTCCTTATGAAGCGTTGTACGGAAGGAGATGTAGGACTCCACTTTCATGGATTCAGGACGAGGATCCGAAGGCGTTGGGATCGGATTTTGTCGAAGACACCGAAGCTCAGGTGAGACTGATACGTGACAGAATGCTGGAAGCGCAGAGCCGACATGCTAAGTATTACGATGCCCGACACCATCAGGTAGAGTTTCAGGTGGGAGACTGGGTTTTCTTTAAGATCCGGCCCATGCACGGAGTTTCACGGGTGCGTGGTCGGAAGAAGAAGCTCAGCCCTAGGTATATGGACCCTTACAGGATCCTAGAGCGGATCGGGCCCCTAGCTTACAGGCTGGAGTTGCCACCGGAACTGACAGGTTTACACGATGTGTTCCATATTTCTTCACTTAGGAGGGCTCTACTATCCCGGAGCAGCAGATTTCGACCACAGATGGACCGGTAGCTTCAGACCGGTCAGTTCACTTAGAACTGGTTCGGATTGATGATAGAGGAGTACGGATCTTGCGTCGCAAGAAAGTTCCGTTAGTCAAAGTTCTGTGGTGAAACCACGACCAGGAGGAGCATACCTGGGAACCGCAGGACCTTATGCGACAAAGTATCTAGAGCTGTTCAGTCAGGTATACCTCACAACCTCTCAAGATGTTCAATTTACTTTCCTGTTTTAAACTACTAGGGCTTCTCTAGGAAGAGTATAGGCTAATCTTTTGTTTATTTGGATCTTGGCTTTGCCAATTGGGCAAATTGGTCATAGATTTAGTTTTTCCTTTAAACCCCACTAAGAGAACATGGCGTCGAGATGTATTCTTTCACTTCTTATGGGATGTTACAAGTTTCCTTTTCTTCGATAAGAAATTCTCGTAGGCTTAACCTTGAATTCGGGGTCGAAATCTTTGTTTTGTTTATTGGGATTTGTAACATCCCATTTCCAACTTGACCCCTAAGAGTGGTTTTGGCCATGACTAGGTCATGACAAAACCCTAGGAAGCTAAAAAGGGCCAAGTGATAGAAGGCCAAGGTGAGAATCACTTAGTATGCCTATGGCACAACCTCATCACCAAACCTAGGGATTGGCCTCAGGGCTTCACCATGACTCCATGACCCCACCACAACATCACTAACCCATTAGAGGGTCTACGAGAGCCTTAAGGGTCCATTAGAGTCAACCCAAAGTGGCCAATTTGACCTAGGACCACCATAGGCCTAAATTGGGCAAGGTGCCATAACAAAGGGGATTTGGCCTCTAATGTGCCCAACCAACCTTGCACAGGTCTTCCTAGACCTAAAGTAAGGTCAATGGGTCACCAAGGATACATTGGATTCAGTCCTAGAGACCAAGTTGACCCAACCAAAGCTCAAGCCCATTTCCCCCCCACTTGGGCTAACTTTATTTTAATTAATAATAATGATTTTATGGGCTGCCAATAGTCCTCTAGATTGACTAAGTCAACTTGGTGACAAGGAGAGAGGGTGAGCTCCATTTCCATGGTTATGGAGGAGAGAGAAAAATGAAAGAGGAGGGAAGGAAGGGGCTCGGCCAAGGGGAGGCCAAAGGCCATCTTTAATGGCTGCATTCAACTCCACCAGGGAAGGAGAGAAGTTTCCAACCGTTTCCCTGGCCACCAAGGGCCTGGTTCAGCCCCCTCTACCATGGCCGAATCTAGCCATTAATGGCCTTAATGGCCATTGATGATCCAGCCTCTCCTCTCCCCATCTGAGGCTTTAAACACCTTCAGTGGGCCGAGAGGAGGATTTCCCTATCCTTACCTGAAGAAACCGAGCCTCCCCACAGTGCAGTTGCAGAAACCGAGCGGCGCCGCCATCAAAGTTGGCTTCCCGGCGATCTACTCGACTTCAGGGCGTCGGCAAGGTCCTCCTCCTCCCCTTAACTCATGGATAGATCGTAGTAATGTTTAGGTTCAAGGTTCGGGCTCAATTGAGCCCGAACTAACTTTGTATTTCCATGGTTTCAGGCCAAGAAATAACTTGGTAGAACCGCCGAAATATGCCTCTCCGGCGGCTGTGCCGCCGCCTGACGACAGCCACCACCACAACGGAGGTGATGGTGGCGGGGGCCTGCGGGGCACCGACTGGATGGCCGGCGGCAGGCGGTCGAAGTTGGCCCAGGAAAAATGAATCCTGGCCATCGACGCAAGATTGACGATGATGGGATGCCGTCCAAGGCACGCCAAGATTCGTGCTTTATCAAAATAAAAACTATAGGATATAATTTTATGATATTTCATTTCTGTCACAGATTTTGTATTAAATGGTTTTAATTTTTAAACATACTTAGAGGCTAGAACAGAAAAAGTGGTCAACATAGAAACTGTAGTCCTTGATGTCTAGTTTAATGGAAAATTGATTGCACTCAATTTGGAGTCCTGGTTTGACCAAGGAACGCATTTTGGTGATGTCTATCCATAGTGCTATCCTGAGATTCAAATGGATGCCCACCCTTTATACCTTGTCCAAATGATCTAAGATTTGGGCAGGGAGTCTACCGTAGCTATACCTAGGGCCTGTCCAAAATTCAGAATTTTTGGAGAAAAGTTTTCTATAGCTTTTAGGAAAATTTAATAATCAATGAATAAATTAATTAGGTGTCCTAAACACCTCAAAATCCCCCCAAAGTTGGGTGGGAGGTCTTAGAGGGCATGTTAGGGCTCTGGGAAATTTTTCATCTCATTAGGAGATGTTTTGGTTAGGTATTGATCCAACCCTAAGTTGACGCCTTTTAGGGTTAACTAGGTCAAGCACCCCCTTTGGGTTTTGAGTGGTCAAATCACCTCAACAGAGGCTGATATTTTGTCCACTGACTCTATATAGTTTGACTCGCCCTCCAATAGAATTTGGGGTGGTTAAGAGTAGGGTATCCCTAGAGCCCTAGGGTTGGTCCCTTAATGGAGACTTTTTAGGGTTTCAAGGTCATGGGGTCAAATGACCTTAGAATGACTTGAAAATTGGTGGAGAGGACCATAGGCTTAGTATGGTCCTCTGGTTAAAGTTTTAGGAAATTTGGAAGCTTTAAACCCCCTCAAAACACTAACCCTAGCTTAGGGCACAAACATTATGGTGAAGGAAAATGTCACTAAAACTCTTTGAAAAGTGATGAGATTTGGGTTGAGTAGTATTTAAGGTTAGAACAAGCTCTGGAGATTTTATTATGAATTTAGGATTATTATTTTGGATACTTCATTAACAATTTAGTAAATTATATTATTTACTTTGAAATTTATTACGAAGAAACTACTTACTGGAAATTGATTAAATTTAGCTAGAGGACTTTTTTTTATTATGTTTTAAAGCTCTGTAAATTTTGTTGGGATTTTTGGAAGATTATTTCTAAGGGTTGCTTCATTAAGTATTGTTTCCTATGAAAACTTAATTAAATTTATTTTGGAGTCTAGCAAGCCTGAAAAATTATGATTTTTGCACAATGACCCTCTGTGTACCATATTAAGATTCTGAAATTTTTATAAAATTTTGTGATGAATAATTTTGGTACTTCCTTCTTTACATATGATTAAGGGAATTATTTTGGATAAATTAATTAGAGGTCAAATATTCTCTGACAAATTGTGGAAATTAGTATCTAGTAATATATCTCTGTTATTTAGTGATCAAATATTTTTGGGTGGCCATTACTTGAGTAGATCATATAGTTCATGTTCAAAATTGCCCATGGCCGAACATTTGGGAAAATTCAATAAATATCAAATTAAACAGAAAAATTATGAATCTCTGATTTTACACTAAATTTGTTATGATAGACCTCCGGTGAATTTTATAGGAGATTTGGAAGACAATCCGGAGTACCTCCTTAATACATCTCATATAGTATTGGTTGGTCTGCATATAGTAACTGCGAAAACTGAACTAGAGTGGGTAATGAATCTTGAAGAGTTGAATCCTCAGTAGGTTGCTGGTTTGGGTAAATAAAGGAGTTCATCAGTGGGAGACATGATTAGTAGAGTGCGAGGTTGACTAGTGTTAGGTGGTGCTCGGGATCGGCGAAAGATCGTCATTCCCGTAGGGAGGAAGTGTTTTAATGCACTAATATTAGATTCAGTAAATTAATTAATGGTTGGGAAATCGGGTAACAACCAATAATAGTAAGTGCCATGCGAAAGGGAGCTTTGGGCGTAATCCCATCGTAGTTTCTAGTGCCTTCGAGAGCCGTTCAAGGGGTATACCTTGGGCAGTCTTGGGCTAACGTAAACTGTAGGAGTGATAAATCTTAAAGAGCAACTAAAATAATTAGGGATTCACCTTCACACGCCCCGGTGTCACGGGAAGTTAGTTTGACTAGGATGACCGAGCGGTAGCCTCAGTGGTTGTGAAAATGGGCAGGATGGCCCGGCGAGCTTTGACTCGATTGATATTTGTGAGGGGAAGGATGGCCCGACGAGCTTTGGCTCGGTTGATGTATGTGACGGACGGGATGGTCCGGGGAGCTTTGGCTCGGTGCAGATGCATAAGGTTGCATGTGCATTAACTAAAGGTGGTGGGTCTTCGGTATTGTAGTGTCGTGCACCGACGCCAATACGTTGACTCAGCAAGTGTGGCTAATACTTTGCCAACAGAAGTCCGGTGCGCTAGCCGGCAAGAGTACGCAGGAGTCCGCTTAGTGCACCAGCATTGAGGATTACGATAGGTCTGACCGGTAGTGCTTTACTGGTTTAGAGGTAGGCGAGGCCCAACCCACCACTTCCGTCTACCACTACGGAGGATCCTGGGAGGTTCGGCTCCAGAAAGGGGGAACTAAAGGTCTGTGTGCACAGAGTCGGGTGGGTGAGTTTCACTTGCATGATCGCATCATAACCCACTTGTATGTCATAACATAATCATAGTATAAAACCCCTGTCACCTATTGTATAAGTGGTATGGGACGATTATATAATGGGCCCTGCAAAACGACCCCTTGGTCTATAAGCTTGTGTGGGCAAGTTTATAAATTAAGGTTAAATTCTTTATATATATATTGTTGTTAATAACCGACACCCCAACATATAAATTGGTATGGGATTCTTTATACGATGGGATCCCTGTAGAAGATCCCTTGCTTATATGTTTCCGTATAAGTTAATGTTACTTTTCATACTTTACTCTACTACCACATGTACTATAAAATTTCTAGTATAGGTTCGCTGCCATATGTTTCTTGATTACTCTCCACATTCAAGTCCTCCCCTTTCTTCCTCTCTGCTTGGTGCCTAGGGGCCATGGGGGAAGGGGTGGGGGATGATAGGACTTAGTCTTATAGACTAACGGTTTTCGAACCACATCATTTAGGGGATCGTGGAGCCCAGCATGGAGGAGCAGCCCTGCAGGTCGGCACGCTTGGAGATGGAGCAGTCTAGCACCGGAGTTCAGACGGCGGGGACTGTGTGCCCCTGAACTTAGTATTGTTTTATTTTGCCTCCACTTGAGTGACTATATAGTGAGGATTTGGTGTATCGGGCTTAAGCCCTTATTTTCAGTATATTTATATATTTTGTGGACTCTCCCCTCGTGGAGATATTATTACTCTGATGTGATATTATTGTGGACATTTGGTTAGAGTTTTTACCTCACTTGTGTTTACTCTACTTTTGTTGCTTTTCTGTGATCGAATCGGCCGGCAGAATCGGCGTTTCGTGGTGATGACCCTTCAGGGCATGAAGGTGTCACTGCAAAACGACGGTTCTGGGCCTAAGACCCCGGTGTTTAAAAGAGACAAAAAATGGGGTCTTACAATAATAACTATAAGTCATGTTAGATGATGAATATCCCAAGAAGAAAACATCATGAGCATTCTTGTCAAATTTGGCAAAATGACTTTTTCTATTATTTAGTATGTATCAAGTGCGACCAAAAATCATATGTATAAAACTTTAAGTACCTTTCCCTTCAAGAGATCATAAAGAGCCTTTGGCTTAGTCTTATGGATAAGAATTCTATTCAGAATGTTGAAACCGAGATCTGGCTTCTGCGGAGTTAGGACCCTTAGGGATGGGGTGACTGCATACTTACTTTTCCTAGGGAGCTCGATTGACCAAAGACTTAGAACACAGAACTAACCCAAGGCTCCATCACAAAGGTCTCACCACACACCCGAAAGACTTAGAGCACTTCCCAACCTTATCCTGTGCTGAGCTAAGAGCACCTCAAAAAATGCTAGAAGATCAGAGAGTAAGAAAACCAGAAAAGCTAGCCTTATGAGGTACCCTCTTGGGTCTATTTATAGATTTCTAAAAATGGACTGCCAACAACACAACTCTGCTACTCTGAACGGATTAATGTAGCCCAAATAGGTTTGCCAACATCATAACTCCACTGTTTAGGGGGATACTGGCAGACCCACGGGGGTGGAATGATAAAAACATCACTGAGTGTGGTCTGTGAAGCTTCCACTCACCTTGGGCGGTGAATGCTTGATAGGGCTAGCACTCGCCACCTCCACAAGGCCTGTGGAGAGTGCTGGCCTAGCCTACCACACTCACCTATTACTACGAAGAACCAGGGGTGAGTGTGAGCCCGCTTACTCCACTCACCCCGTACCTATTTTACCCCCAATCTGGGCAAGCCGAGCAACCCTAATGGACTCGCCACCCCAGGCGGACTTGCCTGAGATTCGAATTACGCCATATGGTTGGGTCGACTCCAGTCGATCTCGCTCGTCGGATATGGGGTTGTACATAATCCACTCACTTTACGAGGTTGCCCCAAGCTCGGAAAGAATCACCAAAACCCAAGAGATTCGGCGAGTGCGGCAGGAGCCGGCGGGAATCTTTTCGTGGGATCCACAAGATACTGTATATATGCATGCGTGCCTGGGAGAGCATTGCCAATTGATTGTCTCTTAGATATCTGCAAGGAGAAAATAACCAAACTAACAATTCATCAAGGCAAGTATACCTATCGAAATGCAGCTAGGGGACACAAGTGTCGTATTGAAATCCGGGAACAGTTGAGTAAGCTTACTCACACGAAATCTATTATTTTATCGACGGAAAAATTAAGTTTTTTAGAAGAAAGCTAAACGTGCTAAAGGAAGAGAACTACTTGCAATGAAAGATAAAGAGAGCTAAAAGAGCGATTAACTTAAGCTTAGTAACGATGAAGGGAAAATGCACTCGATCAGAAATCACCTCGGCAAGAGTGGTTAGAAAAATACGATAAATAAACCTAAACTAATTAGGGTAAAGGTCCTTGGCCGTGGAGGTTCCATTAATATTGACACGCTTCTCTCGAAGGCCGTGCCTAACTGAGTTTAGGAAGGTCCGACCGACTCTCGCCTAAATCGGAGGCCTAAAACTCGCTTTACGCGGTGAACCCCGCTATTGGATTTTACTCCAATCCGGGAGATTTGAACGTCTGCCTCTCTCGAGGGGTGCGAACAACTCCCTTTACTCTTGAGTGCTCATTTCAAACTTTCGGCCTCTCGGCTAGCCCAGAATGAAAGCAAAGGTGGAGAGTATATATCGATGATATACCTCCAACCCGTGATAAATCAAGAGTAATTCAAAGCTAAACCCTAAAAAGAAAAGGTAAGATTCAAAGCATCATAACCTAATCACTCGAACCTCGGATCATTAAGATCGAGTACATGGAGAATTAGTTAATCATGGTGAGGTGGAAGAGGGGGGATGAGTAGAAGAAAAAATGAAAACAGAGCAGAAACGTAAAAGAAAACAACACTTTTTATAATGGAAACAAAGATCTTACAGCTTGAAAACCAGAGATTATAAGTGCATGGAAAGGTAAACTACGCTATCATTAACATTATACTACAGAACGAAGCTAGGAACTAATACAGGGAAAGCATAAAGCTAGAGCTACGAACTAAAAATGAAAAGACATGCTTAAAAAGTTCAGAAATATAAAGGACAGAACCTCCCCTCTCAAAGCAAAAGGTGTCCCTGAACCCTTAGAGTTGGGCTCTATTTATAGAATTTTTCGGGTCGGGTCACGCCCCCCTGTCACGACATGGTCGGGCGTGACCCTGGGGCGTGACACATTCGGCGTGACTTTTTCGGGCAGGAATTGAATTCTGACGAAGTAGTTGAGGTACACGCCCACAAGTCACGCCCAGGTAGGGCGTGTACCTGGGGCGTGTTCTTTGCGGCGTGACTTTGTTGAGCTGAAATTGAATGCTGGAGGTGACGGGCGGAATTGCTGAAGTACACGCCCATATGTCACACCCGGGTCAGGCGTGACCCTGGGGTGTGACACTTTCGGTGCGACGGTGGAGCGGGAAAAACGAGCGCGCTGCGGCGATTCCTCAGAACCTGGGGACACGCCTCTAGAACACGCCCGTGTCGGATGTGACACGGGCGTGACCGAGGGCGTGTACACTAAGTTTCCACGGAATGCAGTTTCGGACCAATTGCTTCATTCCTCTGGGTTACACGCCCTAGGTACACGCCCTGGTAGGGCGTGACCTTGGGGCGTGTCACAGCAAAATTCGGCTGAAAGCCGTGAAAACCTGCAAAAAGCAGAAAAAATGCATTAGCGACAAAAATATATACAAAGGGGAATCAAAATAAGTACTTTACAAGACATGATTTGCTTTAAAACCCCGAAAATATCCTAATAAAATTGACTGCAAACCGTATTATCAAATTCCCCCAAGCTTAAGTTTTGCTTGTCCCCAAGCAAAGATATAAAGACTAGCTAATCATAAAAAGTGACTAATTCAAAAAGTTTTAATCATACTTACACAAGTACTATGCGAAATTCTTGGCAGGGAGAATGTAAAACGTAAATCTAAAACAATTATTTAGGTATGGTTTAACTTTTATAAACTTTCCTTAATAAAAATAAATCATCCAGAATTTTGACGAAATTCTTTAAATAGATTTGAGCAAGGCAATGAAAATGAAAAAAACGTATTGAGTTATTACTAGATCCAAGCAACGCATTATAATTATATCAATTAAATAACAAAAATCTAAGTTTAAATCCAAAACTAAAACTGATTTACTCTTCTTTTTTTCTTAGTTGTTAAATAAAATTAAAAAAGGGCGTGAATCAAAAGGACTTAATATGGACCGAAACGTTTGGTTTAGGAATATGAATAGGAGTAGAATTCAAATATAAACATGAAGGCTAAAAAATCACACTAAACCAAAACAACGAGTTTCAAAAAAAAAAAATTTATTTTAAACAAAATATGTATAAATAAATTTATTTTTTTCTTTATGATTATTTATCTCTCTTTTTTTTTGGTATTATTTTCATTCATTTTTTTCTCTCTTTTTTTTCAATACATTGCTTTTGAGTACACTTTTTTCAACAATGTCTCCAAAGATAACACAAAATTTCCTATCAAAAAAAATTAGCGTGATTAGAAAGGTAGGAATTTGGGCTTTGGTGAAAATGAAATGCTGTGTGGAGTTATCAAATGAATTTGGAAAAAAGGCTCAAAAACGGCTAACTAGTGGTAAAAGATTTTAGGATGGCAGGAAAGCTCAAACGTAAACAAAAATGGCCTAAATCATTTTCACGCTTGTTTTTTAATTTATTTAAAACATAGAGTCGATAAATTTCAAAAAGCAAGTTCGAGATAATAAAAGAAGATTGATGAAATTATCTTGAAAATAAAAATAATATGTGACTTGGATCGTTCATATCTACTACGTTATTCAAAATTTGTTCTTACAAAAATTATCTAAAGACGAAAAGAAAAATAATGGATGATAAATTTTTAGAGAAAGTAAAGAAAATAAAGAACGGAAAACCATAATAGAAATGCACGTTTTAGAGAAATATTTTACCATAACATGCTACCGTGAATTAGAAACACAGCATGACCAACATTTTACTTGTGAAATATGATTAAAAAAATGATTAGAAAAATTATAATTAACTACGTTGTTTATAAAGAAGTTTGAGAAAAACAAAACATAAACATGGGGTACTTATTGAAATACCAAAATGCAGTTATATATAATAATTTTTTTTTGAAGTTTTTTTTTTGAATTTTTTAATTAATTTTTTTTTTAATTTTTTGGATATTTACAAAAAGCAAAAAGGAGGAACTCACCCCCCAAGCTTAAAATCTACATTGTCCTCAATGGAGAAGGAGGTCGGAGAACGAGAGAAAAGTAAAGGACAGAAATGAAAGACAGAATTGAAAAACAGGTACTTCCCCGGTTTTATGTGGCAGGGAAAGCTGAGTGATGTCGCTCCTCCATGCGTGTGCTGTGGATCTTCAGGAAACGTCGTCTGGTGGACTTTGTCATGGAATCAGAACCGTTGGAGCAGGCGATCGCAGAAGTTTCAGCTTGTCGGAGCCATTCGGGGCAAAAAGTGTAAAATAAAGAAAACAGAAAAAGATAACTTGGGTTGCCTCCCAAGAGCGCCCTTTGTTTAAAGCGTCGTTTGAGCTCGACGCATCAAAATAAGAGTGTCCCAAATATCGTTTTAAAAATAAAGTTCGAATAAAGTTCAAAGTTTATGAGAAAAAAAAAGTGCAGATTAATCAAATGTCAGGACCGGAAAGATAGAGTTAACAGGGTTGAGACTGACATCATCACAGAAATACAGTTTAAGACGCTGACCATTCACTTTGAAAGTACCCTTATCAGGGTGGGAAATTAAAACAGTACCATAAGAAAAGACTTCTAAAACAGTAAAAGGCCCAGACCAACGTGATTTTAATTTACCCGGGAATAAACGTAAACGAGAATTATAAAGAAGAACTTGGTCGCCCGGCTTAAAGATTTTTGGGTGCATAAGATGTCGATCGTGTAAACGCTTCCTCCGCTCTTTATAAAGTCTGTTATTTTCATAAGCGTAAGAGCGCCACTCATCGAGTTCGTTAAGTTGAAATTTTCTAAAATCGCCGACAGAGTGGGGATCGAAGTTTAAAAATCGTAAGGCCCAAAAGGCGCGGTGTTCTAACTCTACGGGTAAATGACATGATTTTCCATAAACCAACCGATATGGCGTACATCCGAGGGCGGTTTTGTACGCTGTTCGGTAGGCCCATAGAGCATCGTCTAATTTGGCTGACCAGTCTTTTCTAGATGTTGAAACAGTCTTTTCTAAAATTCTTTTTATTTCTCTATTGACTACTTCGACTTGTCCGTTAGTTTGGGGGTGGTAGGCAGTGGAAAGCTTATGAGTAACGCCATATTTAGTTAGGATTTTTGAAAATTGTGCGTTACAGAAATGGGAACCCCTATCACTAACGATAGCACGTGGCGTACCAAATCGAGAAAATAATTTTTTTAGGAAATTAACTATGACTCGGGCATCATTCGTAGGAAGAGCTTGGGCTTCGGCCCAACGCGAAACATAATCAACGGCAACTAAAATGTACTTATTCCCGAAGCTAGAAGGAAAAGGGCCGACAAAATCAATCCCCCAGAGGTCGAAAACTTCGCACTCTAGGAAATAATTTTGTGGCATTTCATTTTTATTCGAAATATTCCCCGACCGTTGGCAACTATCACACCTACTCACAAAGGCATGCGCGTCTTTAAACAGGGTGGGCCAGTAAAAACCCGCGCTTAACACTTTGTGAGCGGTGCGAGCAGCTTGATAGTGCCCACCTGTCGGTCCTTCATGCAAATGTTTAATAATATCTATCCTTCATCAAAAGAAACACACCTCCTGATCACTTGGTCTGCACAGATTTTAAAAAGATGCGGGTCCTCCCAAAAGTAGTTCTTCAGCTCAGAAAAGAATTTCTTCTTTTGCTGAGACGAGAACTCTTTTGGGAGCACACGAGCCACTAGATAGTTGGCGATGCGGGCAAACCAAGGAGAAGTAGATGTGTTAATTATGAACAGCTTCTCATCAGGGAAATTGTAATGAAAAGAATTTTCGTCTAATTGTTCTATAAATGGGTTGTCTAGGCGCGAAAGGTGGTCTGCGGCCAAGTTCTCGGCACCTCGCTTATCACGGATCTCTAAGTCAAACTCCTGGAGGAGTAAGACCCAGCGAATCAAGCGAGGCTTGGCATCCGTTTTAGAGAGAAGATATTTGAGGGCCGAGTGGTCCGTAAAAACAATAATTTTCGAAAGAGTAATATAAGGGCGAAATTTGTCAAAAGCGAATACTACAGCTAAGAGCTCCTTCTCGGTTGTGGTGTAATTTTCCTGTGCAGATGTGAGTGTTTTACTAGCGTAATAAATGGGGTGGAAGTTTTTGGAAATACGTTGACCTAGTACGGCTCCCACCGCATAACTACTCGCATCACACATTATCTCAAATGGAAGATCCCACACCGGAGCTATCATGATTGGGGCATTAACTAGTTTTTCTTTTATTAAATTGAAGGCAGCTAGACAGAGGTCATCAAAGATGAATGGGGTGTCTTTTTCTAAGAGATGGGTAAGGGGCTTGGTGATTTTGGAAAAGTCCTTTATGAAGCGGCGGTAGAAACCCGCATGACCCAGGAAACTTCTTATAGCTTTTATGTTCGTTGGTGGCGGCAGCTTCTCGATAACTTCTATTTTCGCAACGTCTACTTCAATACCCCTTTCAGAAATTTTATGTCCCAAAACTAACCCTTCCCTTACCATAAAATGACATTTTTCCCAATTTAAGGCAAGGTTAGTTTCTTCGCATCGCTCTAAGACTTTTTCAAGGTTCTCTAAGCAACTATCGAAGGAATTCCCGAAGACGGAGAAATCATCCATAAAAACTTCCATAATGCTTTCTACGTACTTGTCAAAGATGGCGATCATACATCGTTGGAATGTAGCCGGCGCATTGCACAATCCAAACGGCATTCTTCGGTAGGCGAAGGTGCCGAAGGGACAAGTAAACGTAGTTTTCTCCTGGTCCTCGGGGGAGATGGGGATTTGAAGATACCCTGAGAGGCCATCGAGAAAACAATAAAAGCTATGTCCGGAAAGTCGTTCTAAAATCTGATCAATGAGCGGCAAGGGGAAGTGATCCTTGCGGGTGGCTTCATTCAACTTACGGTAATCTATACACATTCGCCATCCGGTCACCGTCCGAGTCGGGATTAATTCATTATTTTCATTACTTACGACCGTTATCCCTCCCTTCTTTGGTACTACCTGTACTGGGCTAACCCACATACTGTCGGATATAGGATAGATAATTCCTGCGTCTAACAATTTCATAACCTCGCCCTTAACTACGTCTTTCATGTTTGGGTTTATACGGCGCTGAGGTTGTATAGAGTTACGTGAATTATCTTCCATTAAGATTTTATGAGTGCAGAAAGATGGGCTTATGCCCTTGATATCAGATATCTGCCAAGCAATAGCTTGGCGATGCTTTTTTAAAATTGAAAGAAGTTTATCCTTTTGTGCATCCGTGAGGTAGGCCGAAATTATGACAGGCAGCTTGGAGTCCTTTTCTAAGAAAGCGTATCGAAGGTGCTCTGGTAGTTCTTTCAGTTCCAAGGTAGGGGGGTCATCATACGAGGTTTTGGAAATTTGTTCTTTTTCAAAAACTATGTCCTCGTACACTTTTTTATATGTAAAATTAAAAGGGGTGTTGCTAGAGGCCATGGCGGCTTCGTGCAGCGATTTAGTTGGAAAAGTAGAAGAGGAACAGAAATCAAAAAATTCTTTTTCAAAATCAGAAAGGCGAGTGGAGGATTCTTCACTTAGGTGTAGAGATTCAGTTGGAGGAGTAGGAGAGGAACAAAAATTGGA
Organism: Platanthera guangdongensis; assembly: GCA_039583875.1. Taxonomy (NCBI): domain Eukaryota; kingdom Viridiplantae; phylum Streptophyta; class Magnoliopsida; order Asparagales; family Orchidaceae; genus Platanthera; species Platanthera guangdongensis. The sequence continues at coordinate 61,138,627 of CM077153.1, read as the reverse complement.
AAATTCTTCTTCAAAAGCAGAGGTGTGAGAGAAGGATTCTTCACTTACTGTATCCATGAAAAAACAGGAGTCATCATTAGCTAGTGTGTTCTTCATCGAGGGGGTGATAGAGAAAGTTACCTCATCGTCGCCCACTCGAAGGAAGAGCTTACCATTGCTTACGTCAATGATGGCTCGGGAGGTGGCAAGGAAGGGTCGGCCAAGGATCAGGGGAACCTCGACGTCTTCTTCGATGTCCAAAATGACAAAGTCCACCGAGAAGATGAACTTGTCAACTTTGACTAGGAAGTCCTCCAATATTCCTAACGGGTATTTGACTGACCGGTCGGCGAGCTGGATACTCATGCGTGTAGGGTTGAGACTACCAATTCCTAACTTTTTAAACAACGATAGGGGCATAAGATTAATACACGCACCTAAGTTGGCTAAAGCGTGTTTCACAAAGAGATCACCAAAGACACACGAGATAGAGAAACTACCCGGGTCACTGATTTTCTTCGGTAATCCGTTTGTCAAAACCGCCGAGCACGCGGCATTTAACGTGACATGAGAAAGGTTCTCTAACTTCTTATTGTTGGTTAGGAGGTCCTTAAGGTACTTTGCGTACTTAGACATCTGGGATATGGCTTCGTGGAAAGGCAAATTTATGTGGATTTGTTTAAACATTTCTAAACAACGGGTGTATTGATCATCCTGTCGTTGTTTATTAAGTTCGGAAGGGTATGGCGGGGATGGATTATTTTTAAAGGTGGGTGGTGGAATGAGTTGTTTTTCGAAAATAGGAGTGATAATTTCTTCGGCAGAGGGTGGAATTTTTAAAACGGGAACGGAGCTTTGATTTTTTAAAGCGGAAGCGGAGATTGCCTCGGGCTCTTCACTTATCATACCGGGAACTTTCTTCCCACTCCGAAGAGTTATATCTTTCGCTTGCTCTCGCGGGTTGGGCTCGGTATTAGAAGGAAGAGACCCTACGGGTCGCTCAGAAATCATTTTAGCGAGCTGTACTACCTGATTTTCTAATTTTTTAACACTTCTGGTTAAGGTTCTAATCGTAGCGTCATTAGCATTCATGTATTTTGAAAACATTTCCTCCAAATTTGGAGGTTTTGGAAAACTTTGACGAGGTGGTGGTGGAGAAAAATCACTTTGCGGTGGCGGGCGCACAACATTCGATGGATTGCTCCACGAAAAATTCGGATGATTTCTTAACGCAGGATTATAACTATTCGGAAAATTAAAACCAGGAGGATGATAATTCGCAGCAGAAAAATTATTAAAAGCAGTTCTAGGCATATTATTTACATAATCCAAATGTTCGGCGGGAGGAGTTGCAGATTCCGATACCTGAGGGGCGGAGGCAGCAGTCATCTCCGTAATTTTTTTGCTTAATATTTCAACTTGCAGTGCGAGTTGGGAGACGTTGTCCACTTCAAAGAGACCTGCAGGTTTGTTTGGGCGGGACCTAGGCACATTCCACTGGTAAGTGTTCATGGCCATGTCTTCAAACAGCTCAAGAGCTGCTTCCGGGGTCTTATGGTTTAAAGTACCGCCAGAAGCTGCGTCTATCATTTGCTTCGTGCTTTGATTTAGCCCATTATAGAACGTCTGCACCTGCAACCATACAGGCAGAGCGTGATGTGGGCATCATCTTAATAATTCTTTAATTCTTTCCCAGGTTTCGTAAAGGGTCTCAGAGTCTATTTGTCCAAAGGCAGAAATGTCATTCCTAAGTTTTGCAGTTTTAGCAGGCGGAAAATACTTGGCCAAAAATTTTTCAGTTAATTGCGTCCAAGTAGTTATGCTATTTTTAGGAAGGGTGTTCAGCCACTGCTTAGCCTTAATTCTAAGAGAGAAAGGAAATAATCTTAGCCTAATAGCATCATTTGTGACACCATTTATCTTGAAGGTGTCACAAATCTCAAGAAAGCTGGCTATGTGTGCGTTCGGGTCTTCATCTTGAAGCCCGTCAAATTGCACATACTGCTGCACCATTTGAATTATGCTAGGCTTCAGTTCGAAATTATTATTATTTATTGCAGGGCGAACTATAGTAGATTCTGTACCCTCGAGATTCGGTCGTGCATAATAGGACATAGGCCTTTGCACGGCTTCCTCCATGTTGGGTTCTGCCATTCTTAAGGTAGAAAATGACTCGGAATCCTCAACCGGCACTTGGGTAGTAGGGCCTTGAAATCGCGATCTTCTCCGAAGAGTACGCTCAATTTCGTGGTCCAGGTCCAAAGTAACCGACGGACTTCCGCTGGTCATACACTAGAAGAAGAGAGGAGAAGAAAGACTAGAAAATAAAAGAGCTAATGAAGTTCGAAAATTTTTTTTGAAATAGAATTTTTTATGTTTTAACTCCCGAACTTCCCAAGGGCTACCCGGTGAAGGGTTCGCAAGGTACTAGACAAGATAGTGGCATTTAGAGCCACTTTGCCCTTTTCGAGAGAGTTAGGTGGTGTAGAAAAATTTGTGATGTGGGTTTCTATTAAGTGGGCGGTAATTAAAATCCAGCCATTTAACTCCGAGTGAGTAGGCGGAAAGTAAAAGCTACACTCACGCACTCGACAGAAAATTAAAACACACCCACTCTACAGAAAGTAACACACTCTACTGAAATAAAGCCTGCCAATTAACTCAAGGGAGTAGGCGGAAAAATAAAATACGCACACTTGCTTGAATAAAATCCAGCCAATTAACTCAAGTGAGTAGGCGGAAAAATTAAAAATACGGAAACTTGCTTAAAGAAAATCCAGCCATTTAACTCAAGTGAGTAGGCGGAAAAATTTTAAGAAGGAGGGTGAGAAAGAGAAGTGATAAAATTAATATATTCGCGTTTTCAATTTATCAACGAGCGTTGCTTCCCCGGCAACGGCGCCAAAAACTTGATTGTCTCTTAGATATCTGCAAGGAGAAAATAACCAAACTAACAATTCATCAAGGCAAGTATACCTATCGAAATGCAGCTAGGGGACACAAGTGTCGTATTGAAATCCGGGAACAGTTGAGTAAGCTTACTCACACGAAATCTATTATTTTATCGACGGAAAAATTAAGTTTTTTAGAAGAAAGCTAAACGTGCTAAAGGAAGAGAACTACTTGCAATGAAAGATAAAGAGAGCTAAAAGAGCGATTAACTTAAGCTTAGTAACGATGAAGGGAAAATGCACTCGATCAGAAATCACCTCGGCAAGAGTGGTTATAAAAATACGATAAATAAACCTAAACTAATTAGGGTAAAGGTCCTTGACCGTGGAGGTTCCATGAATATTGACACGCTTCTCTCGAAGGCCGTGCCTAACTGAGTTTAGGAAGGTCCGACCGACTCTCGCCTAAATCGGAGGCCTAAAACTCGCTTTACGTGGTGAACCCCGCTATTGGATTTTACTCCAATCCGGGAGATTTGAACATCTGCCTCTCTCGAGGGGTGCGAACAACTCCCTTTACTCTTGAGTGCTCATTTCAAACTTTCGGCCTCTCGGCTAGCCCAGAATGAAAGCAAAGGTGGAGAGTATATATCGATGATATACCTCCAACCCGTGATAAATCAAGAGTAATTCAAAGCTAAACCCTAAAAAGAAAAGGAAAGATTCAAAGCATCATAACCTAATCACTCGAACATCGGATCATTAAGATCGAGTACATGGAGGATTAGTTAATCATGGTGAGGTGGAAGAGGGGGATGAGTAGAAGAAGAAAATGAAAACAGAGCAGAAATGTAAAAGAAAACAACACTTTTTATTAATGGAAACAGAGATCTTACAGCTTGAAAACCAGAGATTACAAGTGCATGGAAAGGTAAACTACGCTATCATTAACATTATACTACAGAACGAAGCTAGGAACTAATACAGGGAAAGCATAAAGCTAGAGCTACGAACTAAAAATGAAAAGACATGCTTAAAAAGTTCAGAAATATAAAGGACAGAACCTCCCCTCTCAAAGCAAGAGGTGTCCCTGAACCCTTAGAGTTGGGCTCTATTTATAGAATTTTTCGGGTCGGGTCACGCCCCCCCTGTCACGCCCTGGTCGGGCGTGACCCTGGGGCGTGACACATTCGGCGCGACTTTTTCGTGCAGGAATTGAATTCTGACGAAGTAGTTGAGGTACACGCCCACAAGTCACGCCCTGGTAGGGCGTGTACCTGGGGCGTGTTCTTTGCGGCGTGACTTTATTGAGCTGAAATTGAATGCTGGAGGTGACGGGCGGAATTGCTGAAGTACACGCCCATATGTCACGCCCGAGTCAGGCGTGACCCTGGGGCGTGACACTTTCGGTGCGACGGTGGAGCGGGAAAAATGAGCGCGCTGTGGCGATTCCTCGGAACCTGGGGACACGCCTCTAGAAGACGCCCGTGTCGGATGTGACACGGGCGTAACCGAGGGCGTGTACACTAAGTTTCCACGGAATGCAGTTTCGGACCAATTGCTTCATTCCTCTGGGTTACACGCCCTAGGTACACGCCCTGGTAGGGCGTGACCTTGGGGCGTGTCACAGCAAAATTTGGCTGAAAGCCGTGAAAACCTGCAAAAAGCAGAAAAAATGCATTAGCGACAAAAATATATACAAAGGGGAATCAAAATAAGTACTTTACAAGACATAATTTGCTTTAAAACCCCGAAAATATCCTAATAAAATTGACTGCAAACCGTATTATCACCAATCCCCCCACTTTTCTGCCTTTTGCCATCATGCCTCTTTTAAAGGAGTTCTAAGAGAGGCTCAACCGCGCTAGGGTGTTGGGTACATTGGTTTAAATGTACCTGATTTGAAGAAGCCTCACCCAACTCAATGATATACATCAAAATGTATTTGATGTGTTTTGAGTTTACTTGTGCAGGTTAAGTATTTGCAGGAAAGAAGAAAAAGTTTCTAAGTTCATGTGTCGACAGCCAGAGGGAAAGTGTCGACACTTAAGAAGACTTGTGTCGACACCCAGGCAAGCAGTGTCGACACTTGGAGTCATTGTGTCAACACCAGGGATGCTGAGTCGACACCAGACAGAAAGTGTCGACACAAGGAGCTGTGTAGACACTCAATGAAGAAGAGTGCAGTAAAGCTGTGTCGACACATAGCAGTTGTGTCGTCACCCAGTGAAACTGTGTCTACATCAGAAAGTGTCGACACTTGGAGGCTGTATCGACACTCATCAAAAGTCAGCAGAGACTAAGTACAAGTGTCGACACTCAGAACAATGTGTCGACACTCAGCAGGAGAGTCAACACTTGAAGTAAGTGTCGACACCCATAACAATGTGTCGACACTTAGCTGAAGACTCAACACTTGAAGAAAGTGTCGACACAAGGAGCTGTGTCGACACTTAGTAAAGATCAGCAAAGTTCAACAAAAATATTCTAAGTACAAGTGTCGACACTAAGGGGATGTGTCGACACTCAGCCAGAGACTCGACAGAAGAAAAATGTGTCGACACAAGAAGAAGTGTCGACACTCAGCGAGTTCAACACATGAAGATGTGTCGACACAAAGGTGTTGTGTCGACACTTAGAAGAATTCAGCAAAATACTGAAGTACAAGTACTTATGTCGACACTCAATTTCAGTGTCGAGATATAATATCTACAACACAAGGAGTTGTGTCGACACCTTGTAGGCTAGTGTCGACACTTAGACAACATATGTCGACACTTGGTCTATAAGTGTCGACACTTAAAGACAGACAGTCTCGACACTTGGAGACAGTTACAGAATCTTCAAGAACTGACTGGATGACTTGACAGCTGCCATTCCAGCCGGTCTACAGCACGTGTCAGAGTTGTCAGAAATCAGTTATGAACCGGATCAGCCGGTTACCATGAAGAAGGCCTATAAATAGGCTTATGATGTCTACAGAAAGTGGTTCAGATTATTGATCAAGTAATTAAAGAAGAAGATCTTGCTATTCCTTGAAGAATTAAATGCAGATCTAAGAAGTTGGAGAGAGAGCGCTCCATCCAAGAAATCAGCCATTGGAACCAGGCTGAGAAGAAGGGTTCAAATTTATTCTGAATCTTAAGTAGCAGAGATCAAGGATCAACTGAAGAAAGAGTCAATCTTATTGAGTTCTACATTCAAGAAGCTTTGAAGAAAGCCAAGTCAGATTGATTTCAGCTGAGTTCTTCCAAGAACTCATCAAGAAACTCACAACTCTTCTTTCTCTTTTCTCTGAGTTGTTGAGTCACAATTTTGTATTCATTTTATCTTGTAGGATCCTTTGGATCTGAGTATTGTAAGCCTGTAATTATAAAGGCTGAGTGTAGGGCTTGAGTGCCTGAGTGTAGGAGATTGAAATCTCTGAGTGTAGGCCTTGGTGGCTGAGTGTAGGCCTTGGTGGCTGAGTGTAGGCCTGTGTGGCTGAGTGTAGGCTTTGTGAAGAAGCTGAGTTGTAGGGCGTTGGGCCTGAGGTGTAGGAGCCTATTTTGGGTTCTGAGATAGTGGAGGAGTTTGGCCGAATCTAGTATATTGCTAGATAGGCGAAGGGGGAAAGTGGATGTACCCAAACCTTGGGGAACCACTATAAAACTGTGTGTCTACTGTGTGTTGTGGTTTGCTGTGATTGCTGTGTGATTGCTGTGTAAAATCTGTGTTAGAAACTGATTGCTGCCATAAAAAGTTAAAAAGATTCAGGTCACCTATTCACCCCCCCCCCCCCCCCCCCCCCCGCTCTATGTGTTTAGGTACTATATCTTTCAAGTGGTATCAGAGGGAGGTTACTCAAAAAACGACATAACTGTCTGAGTAGATCCTGATTGGCAGATTCATTCTAAGTGAATTACAGCATCAAGAAAATCAAGAATCATGGGTTCCACTGAGAATCACAAGGAATTGGGATCCATGAAGCTACCCATATGTAGGAAAGAGATCTTTGGGATCTGGAAGGAAAGGGTGAGACTCTTTATGGAAGCCTCAGACCCTAGGATTTATATCACAGTAAAGGAAGGGCCTTATGTGCCCATGAAGGTGTCAGTCTTAGATGCAAATCAGAGAACACCTAAGGATTTCTCTGAAATGACAAAGGATGAAATTGTTCTAGCCACTATGGATAAGAGGGCTCAGAACATCATAGTGAGTGTCATAGATGATGCAACTTTTCTGAATCTGATACACTGTAAGACAGCTAGGGAGATGTGGGATACTCTTATTGTGTATATGGAGGGTTCTGAAGAAGTTAGGCAAGACAGAAAATCCTTGCTAAATCAAGAATATGAAAGTTTTAGACAAGGTAAGGCTGATAGCATAACTGAGTGCTATAAAAAGTTCTATAGGATTGTGAATGAGCTCATGTCCTATGGCAGAGAGTTCAGTAATTATGAACTCAATGATAAGTTTCTAAGGTCCCTAACAAAAGATTGGCACACCAAGATCTGTGTCATTAGAGAAATGGCTAAGTTGCCAGAAATTCCTCCACCTACACTATTTGGCAAACTGCTGTCCTATGAAATGCAGTTAATGGTGAGGAAAGAAGAGGAGAAATCCACAAGAAGTGAACACAAGGAAAGGACAGTGGCCTTCAAAACAGAAGCCCCCAGAAAGTACAGATGTAAGTCACCAACTCCACCTCCAAAAGCAGCTGAATCTGAGTCAGATGAGTCAGTTAACACAAAATCTGAAAGCAGTGAAAGTGATGAGGACTTTGCTGCTTTCACAAGACATTTTCAGAAATTCTTAAAGAAGAAACAATAGAGGACAAGGCCATCTACTTCACAGGGAAAGGAAGACTCTTATCAGAAAAAGAAGTCTTCAAAGAAAGACAGAAAAAAGTCCAAGTCTAGCAAAGCTACACTATCAAAAATTGTGTGCTATTGCTGTAATAGAAAAGGACATGTCATTGCAGACTGTCCAGAGAAGAGGAAGGAGTCTAGTGACAAGAAAAAGACTCAATACAAGGGCAAGAAGGAGAAGTCTTTTGTTGCCAAAAAGGACAAGAGCCTGTCAGATATCTCTTCTTCAGAAACTGAGTCAGATGCTGAGACATATATAGGGCTGTTTGCTGAGGAAGAAGAAGAAGAGTTCATGCAGATTATGAATTCTATATATGAACAAGAAGACAGTCAATGCCAAGGTCTAATGGCATTGACACAAAGTGACAAAATCTTGGAGAAGCTAGGACCCAGTAAGGTACAAAGTTCAACTTTAAGTTCAGTTTCTTGTGCCAGTACAGAATCAGATTCATCATCATCAAATGATGAGAGTGCATCTGAGTCTGAAGAGGATATTCATCAGTTGATAGATGAATATAAAGTTCTATTGCAAGCTTATAAGAAGAGCAAGTCCCTATCCAAAAGTCAGGCAAAGGAAATTGCTACTCTTAAAGCTGCTGCACCTGAGTTTGAGAAGTTATTTGATCAAAAGTTTATGAGATAGCCAGACTGAAGCACATAACTGTGATTCAGATGGGGACTATATCATTTAAGAATGATCAAATCAAGAGTCTGGAGATTAATCTTCAGAAGGAGAAAGACTTAGTTGCTAGGTTTTCTAAACCTAAGTCAGTACTGCCCTTAATTGATGAATTTGTTCATCACAAAGGCAAAGCTGGACTGGGATTTACTAGACCTGCAAGGACTGTTCAGTCCAAGTCCAAGTCCAAGGGCAAAGCCCCAACCCTCAAAAAGTCAGCTGTAAATAAAACAGCAAAGACTTTACCTAAGCAAAGGTACAATAAGTTTGAGTGTTGGTGCTGTGGCAAGGTTGGCCACTTTGCAATGGACTGTTGGCACAATGCTAGTGCCAAAGTGAGTAGCAAACTGCCTGTTGGAAAACCAGCATGTAGTCTTGTCAGGATGCAAACTAACAAGTACCAAGGACCCAAGAATTCTTTGGGTTCTAAGGTTCATTAATCTGTTTTACAGGAGAGTCCAAGTGGCCATGCCCCTATATGGTACTTGAACAGTGGATGTTCCAGACATATGACTGGAACAATGGAATTACTAATGGACTACACACCAATAAAGGATGGTCCAAAAGTCACCTTTGGTGGTTCTGAAAAAGAAATCATCAAAGGGTTTGGTAACATTTCTAGTAACTTGGTTACCATTACTCAAGTGGCTTATGTTAAAGGGTTGAAACACAACCTAATAAGTATAAGTCAATTAAGTGATGTAGGGTATGACATCTCATTTGTTAAGAATGGTTGTCATATCAAGAGGTCAACTGATCAAGAGATCATTTTGACAGGTTATAGAAAGAGGAATGTCTACTGCCTATACATTATGTGTGAGACCAATGGTTCTCAAGTGTGTCTTGTAGCAGATGAGAAAGTCTCTCATTGTGTCAAATGGCACAAGAGGCTAGCTCATCTAAATTACAAGACAATTGGCAAACTCTTTAGCAAAGAGTTAGTGAGGAATGGTCCTCAAGTTAAGTATATTAAAGATGGTATTTGCTCAGCTTGTCAAAAGGGCAAGCAGACTAGATCCACCTTTAGAAGCATTGAAAACAAAGATGCTGTGAGGTGTTTATACCTCTTGCATATGGATCTCTTTGGTCCAATGCCTGTTCACAGCTTAAGTAGGAAGGTCTATACCTTTGTAGTTGTAGATGACTACTCAAGGTTTTCCTGGGTGTTCTTCCTTAGACAGAAATCTGAAACACCCAATGTCTTCTATAGCTTTGTCAAACAGATTCAGAATGAACTAAATAGTACAGTGGTCAAAATAAGAAGTGATCATGGTACTGAGTTTCAGTCTGATAGCATGACAAAACTATGTGAAGAATTTGGGATATTTCAAGAATTTTCTTCACCAAGAACACCTCAGCAAAATGGCATTGCTGAGAGGAAGAATAGAACCTTGATTGAGGCTGGTAGGACCCTATTAAGTGATGCATCACTACCAGAATATTTTTGGGCTGAAGTAGTTAATACTGCATGCCATGTTATTAATAGGGCTACCATAACTAAAAGTCTCAACAAGACCCCCTATGAGGTTGTGAAAGGCAGGAAACCAAACCTATCCTACTTCAGGATCTTTGGTTGTAAGTGCTTTATACTTAACAATGGAAAGACTTACTTGACTAAGTTTGCTGCCAAGTCCCAAGAGGGAATTTTTGTTGGGTACAGCAACAACAGTAAGGCTTATAGAGTCTACAACTTGTCTACTCAAGTTGTAGAAGAGACTGTACATGTAGTATTTAATGAAACTAGGCTTATTAACAATGAGTTGTCTAGTAGTGTATGCAGACCCACAGGTTTAACAAAGAAGATGGACAAGCTCACTACAGAAGAAGAACCTACTGCAAGGCAGCAAGTAGAAGACAGTGGTTGTTGTCTAGGGGGAGAACTACATGTACCAAATGCAGATGAAGTTCAAGGAGTACAGCATGATGAAGAAGTAGAAGAAGTTCAACCTGAAGCCAGGATGCCTCCAGCCAATAGGAATCTTAGAGATCATCCAGCTGAGCAAATCATTGGGGATCCAAGACAAGGGGTACAAATAAGGAGCAGAAACCTGAATGCAGCAATCTACTCCAGCTTTCTATCACAAGTTGAACCAAAGAAGTTTGAAGAAGTCATCCTAGACCCTCATTGGATTGAGGCAATGCAAGAAGAACTCAATCAGTTCAAGAGGTGCAAGGTCTGGGAGCTTGTTCCTAAACCAAAAGACCACAACATAATTGGAACCAAGTGGATCTTTAGGAACAAGATGGATGAACAAGGAGTCATCATTAAGAACAAAGCAAGATTGGTTGCTAAAGGATATAGGCAGGAAGAAGGTATTGATTTTGATCAAACCTTTGCTCCAGTAGCCAGACTGGAAGCCATAAGGATGTTCCTGGCCTATGCAACCTTTCAAGGATTCAAAGTTTACCAAATGGATGTCAAGTCAGCATTTCTGAATGGTAATCTTAAAGAGGAAGTCTATGTGGAACAGCCATCAGGTTTTGTTGATTCAACTCTACCTAATCATGTCTATAGACTTAGGAAAGCTTTATATGGGTTAAAGCAAGCCCCTAGGGCTTGGTATGAAACCCTGTCTAGTTTCCTCATTGAGAATAAGTTCACAAGGGGGAAAATAGACAAGACTCTATTCCTTAGGGAATCTAGAGGCAAAGCTATACTAGTACAAATATATGTAGATGACATTATATTTGGGTCTACTGAAAGTAGCCTTTGCAAAAAGTTTGCAAAACTGATGCAAGGTCAATTTGAGATGAGTAGTATGAGAGAGCTAAAGTTCTTCTTGGGTCTCCAAGTAAGACAGACTGAGAATGGTTTATCCATTTGCCAGTCCAAGTTCACCCTAGAACTCATAAGGAAGTATGGTATGGATTCATCCAGCACCATGAAGACTCCTATGGGGTCAAGTATGTCTCTTAGCAAGGATGATGCAGGGAAACCTGTGGATGAAACCTTGTAAAGAGGGATAGTTGGCTCCCTATTATACTTGACTGCAAGTAGACCAGATATCATGTATGTTACATGTGTCTGTGCAAGGTATCAAGCCTTCCCTAAAGAGTCTCATTTGACAGCAGTCAAAAGAATATTGAGATATCTAAAGGGCACTCCTTATCTAGGCCTCTAGTACCCTAGGAATGGGGATTTTGATCTAACAGGTTATTCAGATGCAGACTTTGCAGGATGCAAAGAAGACAGAAAAAGCACTACTGGAACCTGTCAATTCCTAGGTGGAAGACTGATTTCATGGAGTAGCAAAAAGTAAACAAGTGTGGCTATCTCCACTGCAGAATCAGAGTATGTGGCTGCAGGAAGGTTCTGTGCTCAACTTCTGTGGATACAACATCAGCTTGAGGACTATGGATTTCAGGTAAGTAGAACTCCACTCTTTTGTGATTCTACAAGTGCTATATCAATTGCACATAATCCTGTTTCCCATAGTAGAACTATACATATAGAGATAAAATATCATTTTCTTAGGGAGCATGTAGAGAAACAAGATATTTTACTGGAATATGTTAAAACTGATAATACATTAGCTGATATGTATACTAAGCCCCTAGAAGAAACTAAGTTCAATAGGTTTAAAATTCAACTAGGTATGATAAACTTAGAGTAAGTTTATAGAATTAGAAATGGCTAAGTAAAAAGGTGTCGACACATAGAGATTTCTGTGTCGACACAGAATAGTGGTGTCGACACTTCAGAAAAAAGGTGTCGACCCATCTAGGAAGTTTGTGTCGACACTTCAGAATATTGATGTCGACACATGACCAGTAGGTGTCGACACATCCAAGGTGGTGTCGACACTTAGTATTTACTCAGAATTATCTAAGTAAAGTCTCGACTAAATGTCGAGTTAAGTGGTGTCGACACATAAACAAGTGTCGACACATATAATCTATTGACTAAACTTGTGTCGACACATAGGTGTCGAGACATTATAAGTCAGTGTCGACACTTATTGCCAGTGTCGACACAATTTAAGTTAGCTGCCCGCCTTTTCATCTTCAAACCTAGAAAGGTATAAATAGGATTTTGCCTTAGTTTGTCCACATGCTTTCAAAAGTTTCGAGACCAAAACTTGTGTGTCGACATCTCTCTTCTCTCAGTTCAAATTCTTCAAACCCTAATGACGCCAAATCTTGAGGAGAACGTCAACGAAGGGTATGAACTGGTACGCGATGCATTTGGTGATGCCAACCAAGAAATTAAGACTGTGATAACCCTAGTTGCAGACTCGGGGTTAGAATTCCTTGTTTCTGAACCTACTAAAATATGGAAGAAAGAGGTACTGAAATTCCTCAATAGAGCTAAAGTGGACGAATCTGGATACAAGATCAAATCCAGAGTTCATGGTGCAAAGGTTAAGGTTTCACCTAAAAGTCTGAGAAAGGTACTTCAGTTGCCAAGAACTAAAGAAGAAGAAGAGATTACAGCTTCCAGGACCAGAGATGCATTGGCATGGTGTGGTCTGGATTCTAAGATGAAGATTGATTCAGTTTTCAATAGAAAAGGAATGAACAGTCCGGGGAAATTCCTATCAAAAATTGTAGGCAAAGTAATTCTAAGTAAGCCATGAGGGCATGACAGGGTATCTGCCCATATGTTTGGTATTATGACAAGGATAATCTTCAATCTAAAAACTGACTGGATTGTAGTGATCTTTGAGAAGATCAAGGAAAGCCTGAAGAAGCCCAACTTGTGCAGGATCTTAAGCTTATACCTAGCTGGAAGCATACCAGAGGTTATGGGTCAGACTGCTGGTACTAAAATAAATCATATGAGGAAAATGGATATGAGGATATTCTCCAGATGGGACAAGGTGTTGTCTAAAGAGATGCCAACCCCTGAGAAGATCACTCCTGAGAAGTAAACTCCACTGAAGAAGAAGAAGAAGTCTGTCCCAGTGGCACAGGTTTCCACTAGCAGCTCAGATAGTGAAGAGCAAGTGGTCTTCACACCTGATGAGAATGAAGAAGAGACTGTTGAGAAGTCTACTGCTCAACAAGAAGGTGCTGAGAGGCAGGGGGAGCTACCACCAGCTAGCCCCTTACAACAGGAACAAATAAAGGGGGAGCCACTAGTTGTGGAAGAACCCACTCCTCTTGAGAGTGAGCAAGCTACAAACATCATCCTTGAGGTAATCACTGAGCTTAATGCTTTAGTTTTTCCTATAGAGGATACTGATTTGTCTGATGTTTATCAGCAACCACAGACTGATAGTCAAGTTCCAGATGTTGTCATGGAAGACACTTCTGTTACAGCTCAAGTTGTTTCTGAGCCAGTGGTAGATGTGTCAATAATTTCTCCAGCTCATTCTCCACAAGAATACACAATGGAAGATCTGTTTCTTAACCTGGATCAAACTGATTTTGACAAAGAAACTGCTGCTGAAAAGGAGAATGCTCCAGTTGAGGGGGAGCAAGTGCCCATTGTTGAAGAGCCTGCAAGGCAAGAGACTGAGAAGGCACCAGATGTGCAGAAGGAGTTACCTTCAAGCCCTAAGGAGAAGGTAGAAATTGCTAGCTCCTCAACTTCTGAAGATGAAGAAGCTACAAGGGCTAAGAAAAAAAAATTTCAAGTATTTAGAAGAAGGAGCCCAAGTTATAAGAAGGCTTTGCAAACTGTTGCTCCACAAACTATATCACTGCCAGCACCAACTATTGATTATAGTGCTTTAATGGTTACAATGCAGATAAAGCTTGATGAGCACAGGCAGACAATTGAGAAGTCTGTTGATGAAGGGCAAAAATCATTGCAGTTTGATCTGGCCCAGGATATAAAGTCAATAAGATTTGAGATGAATCTTAATAAGAAGGAGATGACAGACTTCTTCCACAAAGGGGGGAATACAGTGGTGTACTTAGCTACACATCAAGAAAAGATTAAAGCTCAAGTTGATGACTTTGCAGTCAAGCAAGGATATGTACTTGAAAATCAAATTAGAATGAATGATAATTTGACACAATCTCATAATGCCATAGTCACAGAGTTGAAGAATCTAGCTGCAGGGCAGACTCCAGCTACAGCAAAAGCAGATTTTGATAAAATATTCCAAGAAGAAATAACTACTGTTAAGACTGCCATCCAAGATTCTCAAAAGTTGATAACTGACAAACTCCAAAGGTTAAAACCTTTCTTTAAAGATGGAGTCAATTATTTGGATAATCAAGTGAGATTTCAAAAAGATGATGTGAGAGATCACATAGAAAGAGAAGTCATAAAGGGGGAGAGAGTGTTAGTCAAGGCCAGCTCTGATCATGCTAAGTGGATATCTAATTCTATCAGAGCAACTCTTGGATATCCTCCTCTTTGTGATGATGATAATGTTGCTGAATCTGGAATTCATCCTGCATATCTTTGAGGGGAGCAACCTGAAGTAGCTCAAGTCATCTACCCTCCTCCAGATTTTGATATGGTTCATGCTGACATACAGTCCATGTATAGCCCACCTGGGGGCAAGGACAATGTCATTATAGAAAAAGTTGTTCAGCCAGTCTCTGAAGCTATGCAAGAAGCTATGCAGAAAGAGGAAGAGACAAGATTGTCTAAAAAGAGGTTTAGGGAGCAAGCTGAACAGAGACCAGATTTTGAGCAGTGGAGCCCTACTTCAAGAAATATCATTTTGACTGCCTGGAAAGCTGCAAAAGATAATGTGCATGACAGGAACAAGTGGTTTTCTGAGGCTGAATGGAGAAAACATGAGACAAGGCAGGAGCCTATAGTCCAATATAGAAGAAAGGCCAAGATGGGAAAGCTACCTCCTACTGCCCAGGAGCCTAGCAAGTACTTTCCCAAGCCTTATCATTATTTTGAAAGGCAAAAGATTAAGGCAGAGGAACTTAAGAAGAAGGAGCTGAAAGGTAAGAAGCCTGCTGAAACTGAAGATGCTGAAGCCCCTGTGCAAGCAAGGATAAAATCTGGAAAAGGGATAGTGATCAAAGATGCTGATCAAGAATAGAATTAGAATTTTCTTAAAAGTTTACTATGTAATCTGTTTGATGTAAAACATTATGTAAACTTTTGAAAATGAATATGACAGATATTAGAACAATGTGTTATATGTTAAATCTATTTCATATTTGTTCTGTGATGATGTCTATGTATACATGTTTGATTGATACATGTTTATGATTGCCCTGCTATATATAATCCTGCTTTACATCATTTTGTAATTTTATTATGAATGGTGTATATCATTGACTAAGGGTTATGACTTCTCCAAATAGGGGGAGATTGTTGGGTACATTGGTTTAAATGTACCTGATTTGAAGAAGCCTCACCCAACTCAATGATATACATCAAAATGTTTTTGATGTGTTTTGAGTTTACTTGTGCAGGTTAAGTATTTGCAGGAAAGAAGAAAAAGTTTCTAAGTCCATGTGTCGACACCCAGAGGGAAAGTGTCGACACTTAAGAAGACTTGTGTCGACACTTGGAGTCATTGTGTCGACACCAGGGATGCTGAGTCGACACCAGACAGAAAGTGTCGACACAAGGAGCTGTGTCGACACTCAATGAAGAAGAGTGCAGTAAAGCTGTGTCGACACATAGCTGTTGTGTCGACACCCAATGAAACTGTGTCTACATCAGAAAGTGTCGACACTTGGAGGTTGTGTCGACACTCAGCAAAAGTCAGCAGAGACTAAGTACAAGTGTCGACACTCAGAACAATGTGTCGACACTCAGCAGGAGAGTCAACACTTAATGTAAGTGTCGACACCCAGAACAATATGTCGACACTTAGATGAAGACTCAACACTTGAAGAAACTGTCGACACAAGGAGCTGTGTCAACACTTAGTAAAGATCATCAAAGTTCAACAAAAATATTCTAAGTACAAGTGTCGACACTAAGGGGATATATCGACACTCAACTAGAGACTCGACAGAAGAAGAATGTGTCGACACAAGAAGAAGTGTCGACACTCAGTGAGTTCAACACATGAAGATGTGTCGACACAAAGGTGTTGTGTCGACACTTAGAAGAATTCAGCAAAATACTGAATTACAAGTACTTGTGTCGACACTCAATTTCAGTGTCGACACATGAAGAAGAAGCAGTGTTGAGATATAATATCTACAACACAAGGAGTTGTGTCGACACCTTGTAGGCTAGTGTCGACACTTAGACAACATATGTCGACACTTGGTCTATAAGTGTCAACACTTAAAGACAGACAGTCTCGACACTTGGAGACAGTTACAGAATCTTCAAGAACTGACTGGATGACTTGACAGCTGCCATTCCTGCCGGTCTACAGCACCTGTCAGAGTTGTCAGAAATCAGTTATGAACCGGATCAGCCGGTTACCATGAAGAAGACCTATAAATAGGCTTATGCTGTCTACAGAAAGTGGTTCAGATTATTGATCAAGTAATTAAAGAAGAAGATCTTGCTATTCCTTGAAGAATCAAGTGCAGATCTAAGAAGTTGGAGAGAGAGAGCTCCATCCAAGAAATCAGCCATTGGAACCAGGCTGAGAAGAAGGGTTCAGATTTATTCTGAATCCTAAGTAGCAGAGATCAAGGATCAATTGCAGAAGGAGTCAATCTTATTGAGTTCTATATTCAAGAAGCTTTGAAGAAAGCCAAGTCAGATTGATTTCAGTTGAGTTCTTCCAAGAACTCATCAAGAAACTCACAACTCTTCTCTCTCTTTTTCTCTGAGTTGTTGAGTCACAATTTTGTATTCATTTTATCTTGTAGGATCCTTTGGATCTGAGTCTTGTAAGCCTGTAATTATAAAGGCTGAGTGTAGGGCTTGAGTTCCTGAGTGTAGGAGATTGAAATCTCTGAGTGTAGGCCTTTGTGGCTGAGTGTAGGCCTTGGTGGCTGAGTGTAGGCTTTGTGAAGAAGCTGAGTTGTAGGGCCTTGGGCCTGAGGTGTAGGAGCCTGTTTTGGGTTCTGAGATAGTGGAGGAGTTTGGCCGAATCTAGTACATTGCTAGATAGGCGCAGGGGGAAAGTGGATGTACCCAAACCTTGGGGAACCACTATAAAACTGTGTTTCTACTGTGTGTTGTGGTTTGCTGTGATTGCTGTGTGATTGCTGTGTAAAATCTGTGTTAGAAACTGATTGCTGCCATAAAAAGTTAAAAAGATTCAAGTCACCTATTCACCCCCCCCCCCTCTAGGTGATTAGGTACTATATCTTTCATAGGGGGATCAACTCATCCCGCGATGCCAAGCTGAGACCCTAGCTGCCAAACCCATCGCCTCGCGAGTCACCAAAACATAAGCCTACCAAAAAGGTCAACCCTGATCCCAAAGTCAGCGAGTCCATTCTAGATGATCTGGTTTCTACTCTGGATCGTGGACTCGCCTCTTCCTCTAAGCAGGTCGTCAAACCCAAAGGGAAGGAGATTGAAGACATCCCCGTTGATCTTGGTATCCACCTAGGCAATGAGCGAACTCCTCTGATGCGATTCGATTCCCCTCAGACAGACTCACACGTTTAAATTGTCACAGACTCCCGTGCGAAGAGCCCGACGCCCAACTTTGGGACCACCGGGCTGGGCCTGCTATCGTCGAACTCACCATCTCATGAACACCCTTGGGCTCCTACTCCCGATCACGCAATTGTCGGGTGAGGTTTTAGGGACATCCCCATCCCATGTTTTGATCTGGTCATCTACCCAAGCTCTCATCATCCGAGTCTTGGAAAGACCTTTATCTCTCCTCTCGTTCCCCCCAATCATGGGCAGCTAGGCTCTTCTCGTAAGCCACACCTACACCAGATTATCTAGCATAGTTAGTTCGACGCATTCGTCATATTTAGAACCATAAGTCTCTTATTTTGATTAATTATCATCGCAGGACTTCCCGGTCAATCTGAAGCCGAAGAATCCTTCGACCTGGGACTCCACTCACCACCTCCCTCCCCAGCGTGTTGGAAACACTACAACAAATTGCACTTATAGTAATAACCTAAATCGTTATAATAAGTACCAAAAATCGTTACACAAACTATTTGGTAACGAAAAAAACTTTAAGTAACGGTCGTCCTCTAAAGCTCAACGCTAATAATTCTTATAACGAATGTATGTGTGTCGTTAAAAATAAATTAATTGTAACAAACATTGCTTCCTCACCAAAAAAAGATTCTTCCTCACAAAAAATTAGTTACAATAAATATTATTTCATTACGAATGTTTTTTTCCTCATAAAAAATCAGTTACGATAAATACTATTTCCTCAAAATAAATTCATTACAATTGTTTTGTATTCTACTCACTACAACCAATTCATTTATATATCAAAATCTTCCGACAAAATAAGACATCAACTTTCACAAATAAGACATAAACTTTCACAAGCTCGCATCCCGATTCATTTAAATATTTATTTATTCACAAATAGAAGTATTACATGTAGTCAAATTTCATAACAAAAAAATGAATCTTCCGACAAAATATTACATAACAACATTAAGAACAACAAGTTTTAAATAAGACATCAACTTTAACACATTCCGACTAATGAATTTCCCATCATTTTTCGACTAATGAATCTTCCATCACTTTTTGACTGATGAATCATATGTAAATTCAGACCAAGGCTCCCGCACCCTACAAATAAAAGAAAACAATTGTAATTTTTAAAAAAAATTAGAGAAAAAACATTCGTACACACTCACATATATCCATACATACACAATCTACACACACACACACACACACACACACACATTATAAAACACACGCACATTAAACACGAACACACAATTTATATATACAAGTAACATACAAACACCATCCATTTATATACAAACATACATACGAACATCCATACACACACATACATTAAAAGTAAATAGTGAACTGCTGGAGCAGTTCACTGAAAATCAGTGAATTGCTGGAGCAGTTCACTGAAAACCAGTGAACTGAAAATCTGTTCACTGAAAATCAGTGAATGCTGGAGCAGTTCACTGAAATTCAGTGAACTACTGGAGCAGTTCATGAAAATCAGTGAACTGCTGGAGCAATTCACTGAAAATCAGTGGAACAATTCACTTTCATTACCTCCATAAACACATTCACAATTTCAATACCTCCATTACCTCCATAAACATTTATTCATATAGATGCACTTCAGTGAATCACTGAAAGATAAATTAAACTAGCATTAACAATAATATACGGTAAAACTCCTTTGGGAATCAACATCAAAAATTTATTACTACAAGCATCTATAATTGGGACAAATATACAGAATACTACAAATAATAAGTGTTATTATTTCTAAATATATATAATCATGAAACCTTGATAGAAACCAATAATTAAATGTTTATTGAATTGCCAAATCAAGATGTTTAAATGGACATCATTCTAACCCGGGGTGCACGATCACCATCTTCATAAGCATTTTTCCCTATGGAATGTTGTCCATTAGCATTATTCTCCTAATACCCCGTGTTGCTTCCATATGGACCGCCTAAATGAATCAATGAATTATTGAAGTCTTGAACATTATAATCCTTGAAATTACCAAGTAATACCGATATTTAAAAAAAGTTATTAGGCATGAATACCACTCTTGTCAGCGTGAGTAGAATTCACCAACTCTTTCTGATGCTTTTACACCTCCTCCATCATGGTAACATAAATCTTCTCCATGACTTGAAGTGACTCGTAATGATCAATTCTCAATTTTCTCTCATAATCATATGTAGATCTGAAAGAAAAGGTTGTGTATGAATCTAGAGCATCTCATCTTCAGAATAAAACCTAATCAAACATATAGCTGAACACATATAACATATCCATTACCTGCAATGTTCGTACTCTTGCCTAAGGGAATCTAATTCAGATATCAGAGAAGGAATTTGATGTGCTTCTCCATGATTTTTTTATATCTACTAAGAGAGTATAAATCACTTCAGTTAACACAAGCATAACATTCCAATCAAATATGAAAATTTTGAGAAATTGTTTTCATGTCCAGCTTAACCCATTTTCCTGAAGTTTTGCTACACAAGTTGAATTAATTCAAATAATATATATAAAAAACTAAACTCTAGCGTCTGTCATATATTTAGGTTTACAAATTAACAGTTAAGCTTTCCTTCGTCTTTTCATTTATTCATATTAATAATACATTCCAGTTTCATTAGGCCAATTCATCGAGCAGTGCAATGCAAAAAATTGCAATCAGTGCATTTGTAATGGAAGAAAAAAATACAATAGGAGATGCAAGAGAAATACTCAAATAAATCAAAACAGACCATTAAAATTAATCTCGCCCCCAAGGTTCAATGAAGAAAGCAAACAACTACATGTATAGGCAAATTATAGGCAGAAAATGGCACACACTACTAACACAAACACCTCTCTTATCCAACCAATAGCACAAAAACCAAATTATAGACAAAAAATGGCAGAAACAATCAAGTTGAAAACCCTAAAAATCAAGATGAAACTGGCAGAAAAAAATCAAGATGAAAACTTAAAAGATTCATAGTAATAGACCAAAAAACGGCAAAAAAAATCAATCCCTAAAGGACATGCTGGAACATATTCACCCGCTTTACCATGGTCAAAGAGAAGATTACTTCTAACCCTAAAGGGCATCAAGATGAAAACCCCTAACAAACCCAAACATCCTCTGTAGCCAATGAAGAAGCTCGTGACCATGAGAAGAACACTTTTTGCCAATTCATGAAGAAACATAGATCTGTTCAAGAAGAAGAAAGAATTGAATGAGGATATACCTAAGGCGAAAGTAGTTTCTCCTCCACTTCTGTGAATCTCTTCTATAGTCTCTTTCTCGCTCTCTCTTCCGCTTTGACACTCCTTTGCTCTCTCTCACTCTCACATATAGAGAACTAAGGAGGGAAAAAGAGAGGAAGGGTTATCGACGAGGAGTGGCACCGATTCGTTGTAGGAAGAAGGCAGTCGCGAGATTGAGGGTTTCAACAATCCGCCGGGAGGGGATTTTTCGAGATATGGTTTTGATAAAAATTTTATTGGAGCAAAATTTCCCGCCAAATATTTCATGCACTCATGAAATATTCCTAATTGTTTAATCGAGCTCGAGAGGCTCGCGTTCCGTCATGATCAAATATATCTGAGCTAGAGCTCGGCTAGTAATCGAGCTCGAGCTCATCGTACTCGACCTCGAGCTCGACTCATAATCGAACTCGACCTCATGGAGCACGAGATCAAGCTAGAATTGTAATCGAGGTTGAGTTCATCGAACTCGAGCTCGGAAAAAACATGTGCTCGGAAAAAAACGCACGTCCTAGTGAAAAGCATATGCTCGGGTGAAAAATGCTCTCTCGGGCCAAAAATGCTCTCCAACATTAGTGTTGCAATAAAATATGATATATTTATTGTAACAAAACTTTAATAATAAAATATTACTAATATTAAGGAAAATCTCTTTGTCACAAAAAACTTTCATGATGTGGTTACAATTGATACATATTTTGAGGAAACTTTACTATTTATAACGTAATATTAGTGTTCTTACAAATACTTACATTTATAGTAATAAATTAATTATTATTGTAACAAAATATAAAATATTCGTTATAAAAAAGTACTTTTTGGTAAAAAAGAGAAAAATTTCGTTACTAAATATAGCTATTAGTAACAAACTGTGTTTTAGTTATATTTCAGTCCTTATGACATGTGCAGTTTGTTGTAGTGAAGACTTTCTAGATGCCTCAATGGAGCCTGCCGAGATGAGGAGACAAACTGTCGGGATCCTCAAGAAGTATGGGCTCACGCTGCGCGAGATCCAAGAGGAGAGGGCTATTGACGGGCAGCAGCTACGCGCACTTAAGCAGGACTACATGCTGCTAGCAGATGAGGTGAGGCGTGGCTCGGCTAGCGGGATGACTTCCCTAGAACAGCTCATGGATCGGATACAGGAGAACATGTGCTTCATACACCAGGACCTAAAATTCGTCTACGAGTTCAATAACCCTCGCCAACCACTAGGGATGGGGGCGAGAGGCCGAGATAGATGGAAATGGTTCCCTAGCTGAGCCTACCGGCACTCATCCCTGGACCCCTTAGATATCGCATCTTGTGAACTTGTAATATATAATCAGACGCTTGTTCAATAATTGGACGCTTGTTTAACAATTTCGGCAATGTTTAATAATCTGATGCTTGTTGATATCGCGCGTAATTTACTTATTTTAGATTCGACTCCCCTGGTGATAGAACAAACTGCGAGAACTCGCGAGATGGGGTTGCGAGTGATGAGTCCAAGCTATATACATATTTTTGGACTCATTTGGGCTAGTTTTCTCATTGATGCACTACACTTTAGAACCATATTTGTTCATATTTGTTATTATGTCCATTCTATGTTAAGTGCACGTTTGGCCCGTTCTCAGTATGATTTCGTAGTTTATATTATTTTGCCCTACTTGGTGTTTTTTTGTGTTTGGAGAATGTGGAATGCCCATTTTGGTGGCTCTTTTGTTTTTACTACAGGTACAAAGGTCGTGTGTGTGTTTCGGGATTGTTTCGGAATGTTTTTCGCCTAAGGGCCACTGATCGTGCGTTTTTACACGAGCACGATCAGTGGACTCCTTAGCGCACAACCGCTAGTCGTATGCAGTTTGTTCATCGAACCCCAAACGGTACAGGAATATTGAGCACGATCATTGGATCAATAGCGCACGACCACTGGTTGTGAGCCACTGATCGTGCGCACTATACTCCATTTTTTCCAAGTTCTGTCTGGGGCAATCATACAATCATTGGACATAGTGAGCATGACCTCCGGTCGTGCGCCACTGCTTGTGCGTGTTTAATCCTTTTTTTTGAAGTTCTGCCATTGCTAAACGCATGATCATGGGATCCAATACGCACGACCGCTAGTCGTGCGCCCCTGATCGTGCGCTCTGATTTTCTGCTGCAGTATTTAAACCCGTGCTTGCGAATTAGGCCAAACGCCTTTCATTTTTCCGCATCGCTGCTGTGAGCGATGCGCCTTTCCTCAACCCCACAGGTCCTCCACTCATCTCCACCCTCTATGAAGCATTCTCCGGTGATCTGAAGCCAGCTTCAACCCTTCGAAGAGTTTTTGGCCACCTGCAGTGTGCAACAGAGATCTTTTGGTACTACTCATTTGGGCTGACAACCTATTTACTTCCGGACGCAACCAATGGCCAGAGCCTAGAAGTGGACTGACAAACCACAACTCCAGCCAAGAACCACGGCTAGGCTTTCCCCATATCAATTTATTCTACCTCATCTTATAGTGAAGTGTATTCTTAAGCTTGTAATGAACCTGAACTTACTTTCATTTGTCTATGAATGAAGTTTGCTTGGGATAGTTACATCTTCTTGTTAGCTGTAATGTACTCGCCTCCATGCACATCCACTCCACTCGTGCACTAGAACCACTCTAGTAAAGGCTAGTGTTGGTAGTTGAAGATGTGATTGCGACCCTCACTCTCCGCACGTGTGTTCATTCCATCTGCTTGCTCTCCGTCCATTTGCCTCATGAAGCACGGGTTAGAGGCATGCACTAGTTCCATCCCCCAAGTGATGCGATTCTTACGACCTGTATTAGTTCTTTTTTTTGTTTTGTGATGCAGGCTCGCACAATTTCTACGAATTAACACGCGTTCTTAGGTTTGACAATTAAATTAAAATATCTAGCGCATAATTTCTCTACTTAGCACTATCGGGTACCCGAGCAATTAATGATACTATTTTCAATATTAACTAATTAATCAACGTAAAGGGACGCAACCCCTTATTTTAGATTAAACAAGGGCTATATGCCAATATTCGCTCAAGCGAAATGGACCCACCCGATCCGGACAATGAGCAATTTAAATTAAATTATGCGTCAACGTTCACACATCCAATAAAAAATATCCAGACTAAATAAGTGATTTAAAAATTAAGTCCTAATCAATCCCAAGTTAATCAATATGTGGGTATACCAAATCACTTAAACTCAGAGAGAAATCAAGGGTGATGAACCCTATTTCTTCTAGTGTTCTCGAGATCTACCCAATCCAATTTTATGAAACTATTTGGGAAATAAATGCTAGAAATTTAAGATTTTATTAGGCACTAATTTCAATATAAAACCGGACTAAAATCTAGCCATCTAATTCCACCAAAACCTCACAAAATAATCTAGAAGAATTCACACAAGAGGTGTAGGAATCGTTACCCAATCCCAAGAAGTTCGTCCATAATATAGAGTGGAGGAAGCGCTCGCGATGGTGGATGATTTTCCTAGTTTCCACGCAAATCCTCGGATCCACACCGGACGATCAAGACGCTCGCCTTTTTCCTTTTTGCAAAACTCTAAAAGTGGGAGAATATGGAAACCCTAAATATATAAGGAAAGTTGGAGAGATAAAAGGTGGTGGAATATTTTTTTGAGAGGATGAGTGGTTGGCGGCTAGGGGAGAGATGTGGGTCGCCAGATTTTGTTTTTGGAGGGGAGAGGGGGAGGAAAGGAGGGGCATGTAGCACCTCCCCTGTAGTGGACGTATAATATGGGTCCGGCCGGGGCCCCGCAACATACGAACGCCACAGCTTTAGTATTATAAGTTGATATAGCTACCCAAACTCAAAACACTTGCACAACACAGCGGAAAACCAAGCACAACTAGAAGTTATCCACTAACCAAAAGAGTAAACAAATGGCCTTAAGGCCTTACATCAAATGTCCAAAAGTAAAGTAGTACATCAAACATGAATGTGCATAGCACTCCTAGTCTACCTCGGCATGCAAGCCGGACAAAAGAGTCTCACACAAACATCATCAAAATGTAGTGCTACAGAAGAGGGAAAAACACTTCATGGGGCTTAGGCCTTTCTGGTCGGCGTGCTAGCTTCTGCATGCGATCCTTGCCCTGTAAAAATTATTAGTAACGTGGGTCAGCAAAGACTGACCTCAAACTGTGTAACAACACATCTCCTCCCGGCCGCCCCTAACGGACCCCGGGGAACCCTCCAACCTGCAAGTCAGCACTTCATATGCAAATAAACATCTATAAATAGAAAAGCATTAAAACAGGCTTTGATGTCTCAATCATCAAACATGTTCTCTACTGGTTGAGCATATAAAGAAAGGGCCTACTTATGCAACATGGATGCAACACCCGGGCTTCACCCAAGGTACCCTACAGCGTATGCATCTAGCACAACATCACATCATTTGGGTACTAACATTTCCCCAATTGGCATAAAGCCGCAAACATTGAGGGAGACACAACCCCCTCACGCGGCGCACAAGCCGCCACATGGAATTCTTGCCAAGGCCCCACCCGCTCGTGGGCTTAGCCCCGGGCTTGCCTGCAAGCTCTGACGTCTCATGTTAGGATTCCAACAACCACAGACTGACCGATTCTAAGAAGCCTTGCTGGACCCCACCCGCTCATGGCCTCTTTGCCCGGGCTTGCCCCAAGCTTGGCATTCTCGTCAGTCTCACAGAAGGGGACTAGTCTCGCCGGGACACTCTCCACACATGACGCACATGTCATGGGATAGCCAGCCGACCACGGAGACATAGCCACGCCTTGGCACAACACAACAAAGACTAAACACATTGCAATCCCTCTTTGTACCGCAGCGTTCCCGCGCACCAAGGAAAACATCTCCAACTCGTGCGGAGCTAACCTTGTCCACCAAGGAAACCATCTCCATTCTCATACGGTGTAACATCCCATTTCCAACTAGACCCCTAAGAATGGTTTTGGCCATGACTAGGTCATGACAAAACCCTAGGAAGCCAGAAATGGGCCAAGAAATAGAAGGTCAAGATGAGGATCACCATGGTCTGCCTATGGCACAACCACATCACCCAACATAGGGTTTGACCTTAGGGCTTCACCATGACTCCATGACCCCACCACAACATCACTAACCCATTAGAGGGTCCACTAGAGCCTTAAGGGTCCATTGGAGTCAACCACAGGTGACCAATTTGATCTAGGACCACTTTAGGCCTAAATTGGGCAATGTGCCCTAACTAAGGGTAGGAACCCTAGTAAAGCCCAAATAACCCTACCATGGACTTCCTAGACCTAAAGTGGGGTCAATGGGTCTCTAAGGACCCAAGAAGGGCAGTCCAAGAGATTAAGTTGACCAAAGTCAACTCTGACCCTAAATAGGTCAAACTGGTCTATATATGGTCAACTGACCTTCCCCAAGTCAAGTGGACCCCACCCAAGCCCACCTAACCCTATAGTGAGGTCAATGGGTCACCTAGAACCTATTGGGGTCCACCCAAGAGGCTAAGTTGACCAAAGTCAACTTTAACCCTAAATGGGTCAACCTAACCTACATTGGGTCAAACTGACATACTCAAGGGCCAATTGAAGTTACCTTAGCCAAGTGGACCCCACACATACTCTCATAACCCTAGTGAGAGGCCAATGGGTCACCAATGACCCATTGGGACCAATCAAAAAGGCTAAGTTGACCAAAGTCAACTCTAGCCCTAAAATTGTCAAGTGCCCTACCTAAGGGTCAAGTGACCTCCAAGGGGCCAAGACAACCCTACCTAGGCCTTAGGGGAGTCCAATGGGTCACCAAGGACCCATTAGGGGCAAGCTCAAAGACCAAATTGACCAAGTTCAACCCTAGCCTAAGTTTGGGTCAAGCTAGCCCAAATGGGCTAACTCAAGCTCATGCCCAATTCTCTTGGGCTAACCTTGCTTGGATTGATGAAATAAACATGTGGGCTGCCTTAGGGTTAGGTAGGAGTCAAAAATTCAGATTGGTGAATGGGAGAGAGAAAGTGCTTCAAAGGGAAGAGAGAGAAAGAGAAGAGAAAAAAATGGAGGAAGACTTGGGCTCATCCTTCCCCTTCCCCAACCTTCCCCAACCTCCCATTCAATTCCCTAAGACCAGAGGAGTGCAACCAGCTACCCATTGACTGGTTTGAGCCTCGTTTTTCCCCCTACCTACCATGGCCGCCAAGCTTGACCAAGAGCCAATAATGGCAAATGCATTTCCAGCCACCTAACACCCATTCTCTTCATTTTAAAAGCTTCACTGGACTCCAAGGAATCAATCCCACCCCTTACCCGAAGAAGCCAGAGCTGTTCACTGTGTTGTTGCAGAAATCCGACCACCACCACCACCAAAAATGGCGTCTCGGCGATCGGCAAGGATTCAAGCCACCAAAAAGGTCCTCCTCTACTCCTCTCTTCGTGGGCTAGATCTTTAGATATTTTAGGAGAGAAATCGGGCTCAATTGAGCCCGATTGGGAGAGAGAAAATTCAGAATTTCCATGGTTTTTCAACCTTTTGGGTTCGCCGGAAACCACCACTCCGGTGGCCGTGCCGCCGCCCGGCGATAGCCCCCACCTCAACGAAGGTGGTGGCGGTGGTGGCCGGCCAGGGAGGTGGCCGGGTGGCCGGGAAAATGGCTTGGAAGAAGCTCCAGGTCGGGCTGATCACAGCCCTTGGCTGGAGGAGGAAGATGACCAGAAATCGTCAGATTTGCTTTAAGATTCGTGCTCCATCATTTCTTTTATTTAATTTTGATTTCTGATTTTTCTGTCCTGTTTTCTGGGCTGTATTGATTTAATTTTTAAAAATACTTACGGCCACCTGGTGGGAAAACGTTCAATATAGGAGTTGTATCCCTATGAGTCTACTTTAATTTAAAATTGATTTCAACACATTTGGGTAAGTTGTTAGACCACAGCACCCAGTTTGGTGGGCCCTATACCTAGGACTAACCTGAGATTCAAATGGATGCCCACCCTTCATCCCTTGTCCAAATGAGTTGCAATTTTGGCAGGGAGTCACCCTAGACCATATCTAGGTGCTTCCCAAACATGGAAATTTTTGGGGACAATTTTTCTATAGTTTTGTAAATTATTTAATTTATCTAGGGTAAATTAATTTAAGGGGCAAATGACCTCCAAACTCACCCAAATTTTGGTCAGTGGTGCTTGGGGTCATTATACTTCTCTGGTTAAAATTTGATCACAATTGGATGTGTATTGGACTATAATCATGCAAATCCTAGCCTTGCCCTAAAAGGGTATTTTGGTCAAAAGTGCACTTTAGTGTTTTGAGTGGTCAAATCATCTCAACAGAGGATGTAATTTATACCACTGACTTGTCATGGCATTTAGCACCTCTCCATGGAATTTGGGGTAGAGTGGAATTGATTTGGCCTAAGTTCCTAGGCCAAACCCTAAGGAAGGACCTTTGTGCCTTGTGAAGGACATGAGTCCTAAACACCTTGGATGAACTTCAAATTTTGTATGCAGGGTCCTAGGGTATATAAAACCCTCTGGTAAAAACCTTAAATAATTTTGAAAAGGGTAGGGCCTACAAAACCCTAACCCTAGCTTAGGTCATAAAAATTCTAGTACTAGTTTAGGTTAGCTAAACTCCTTGAAATATAATAAACTTTGGGTAGTGTGGGAATAATGATATAATGAGCCTCTAGTAATTTATTTGGGAATTTTTGATCAATATTTGTTGCACTTCATTTGTAACCAATAGGATTGCCCTAATTAATAATTTGACTATTGAGATCTCACTGCCAATTGAAAGGTCATGAAAATTTGGCAGAGGTAGTAATAGAGCATAATGATAATATATGAATTTTAATAGAATTTTTGGATTCATAATTATGGTATTTCCTTCACAAGTGCATTATTTTGGTTACATGCTAAATAATTCCTACAGAGCTCAATACTTGTTTAACAATTATGAGATTTGATACATAGTGTTACAAGTTCATCATTATCAAGTGGGAATTTATTTGGAATTTTGTGATGGATATTTAGAATACTTTGTTCATTAATCCTTAAACTTGGAATTTCATGAGAAAATCAAGTATAGCCTTATTATTAAATGATAAATTATGAAACTTGCTCTAGAGTATTTATATTCCATTATAACCATCCTTAAATTTTATCTGAATTTTTGGAGGTATTATTGCTGTAAAATATTTTTAAATGACTTATTATGAGATATATTTGAAATTAAATCTAAGGGCCTAAACCTTGCTGAAAAATTGGAATACTTAGGATTTAGAGTTGAATATTCATTTTGTAATTAAAATAAATTTAGTGGATTATTATCTTGTCTGAAATTGATAGATCATGTTCAAACTTGGGCTTTTTGGATGCTAGAATAAATAAATAAATTATCAGACAAATTAGGAAAATTATGAATTTCTGGATTTATGCTAAAAATATCATTATAGCCCTCTAATAATTATCATAGGGGTACTGGTTGATTATTTGATGTACCTCCCATTTTACGAGCCATATAGCTTAAGTGGTCTGCATATAGTAAAAACTGCAGAAATCATGTTGGAGTATAAATTGGATGCATGTCTTGGGATTAGTGGTAGGCTGGTTTGGATGGATAAAAATAAGTTCATTATTGGTAGTAGGAGGAGTAGAGGGATGGATTGGCTAGAGTTAGGCGGTGCCCGGAATCGACGAAAGATCGTCTTTCCCGAGGTGAGGTAGAGTCAAATCACCCTAGGATTAGCCTATTGTAACATGAGAAGGTAATGGGTAAGGGAATCAACCAATAATAATAATAAGCACCTTGCGAAAGGGAACGCTGGGCGTAATCCCAACATAGTTCCTAGTGCCCCTTGAGAGCCCTTCACAGGGAATACCGGGGGCAGTCCTGGGTTAACGTAAACTGTATTAACAAGATGAAAAGAGTAACTTAGTAATTATGGTTGCACATTTCACGAACACAGATAGCACTGAAAGATAGTTGGAAGCTTCGGCTTGGATGGTTAAGAGACGGACGTTTGGGTCCGGGGAGCTTCGGCTCGATTGTTTGAGACGGACATTTTGGTCCGGGGAGCTTCGGCTCGGTTTTTGGATACGTTTAATTTGCATGTGCATAAAAGGAAAGGAAATTTAAGGTGGTGGGTCTTCGGTATTGGAGGGTCGATGCACCGATGCCAATACGCTGACTCGGCAAGTGTGGTTAGCACTTCGCCAACAGAAGTCCGGTGCGCCAGCCGGCAAGAGTACGCAGGAGTCCGCTTCGTGCACCAAGCGTTGAGGCGTACGATAGGTCTGACCGGTAGTGCTTTACTGGTTTAGAGGTGGGCGAGGCCCAACCAACCGCTTCCGTCTGCCACTACGGAGGTATCCTGGGAGGTTATGGCTCCAGAAAGGGGGAACTAAAGGTCTGTGTGCACAGAGTCGTGTGTGTGTGTTGCACTTGCCTGTTCCATCATACCCACTTGCATGTCATAGCATAATCGATTCATTTAACCCTGACACCTAAAGTATAAGTGGAATGGGACGCTTATACATTAGGACCTGCAAGACGACCCCTTAGTCTATAAGCTTGTGTGGGCAAGTTTATAAATTAAAGGTTAAATTCTTTATATATATACTGTTGTTATTAACCGACACCCCAACGTATAAATTGGTATGAGACTTTTTATACGATGGGAGCCCTGTAGAAGATCCCTTGCTTATACGTTCCGTATAAGTTAAGGTTATTTTTCATACTATGCTTTACTGCCACATGTACTATAAAAATTGCTAGTATAGGTCCGCTATCATCTGATTCTTGATTACTCTCCACCTTCAAGTCCTCCCCTTTCTTCCTCTCCACTCGGTGCCTAGGGGCCATGGGGGAAGGGGCGGAGGATGATAGGACTTAGTCTTTTAGACTAACGGTTTTCGAAACACATCATTTTAGGGGACCGTGGAGCCCAGCATGGAGGAGCAGCCCCAGAGGTCGGCACACTTGGAGATCGGGCAGTCTAGTTCCGGAGTTCAGGCGGCAAGGACTGTGAGTCTTGATCGCTACTAGTAGTTATATTAGTTTGCTTCCGCGTTGAGAGATTTGTAGTGAGGACATGATGTACTGGGCATGAGCCCAAGATCTTATATTTCTGTGTATCTGTGGACACTCCCTTCGTGGAGATTATTTACCTATATATGTGATTTCAGTGGACTTGCTTTACTTTTCTGCTACAGTTGCGATCGATTTGGGCCGGCAGGATCGGTGTTTTGTAGTGATGACCTTCCTGGGTGCGAAGGTGTCACCGCAAAGCGACGGTTCTGGGCCTAAGACCCCGGTGTTTTAAAAAGAAAAAAAAAAGGGGGTCTTACAAGTGGTATCAGAGGAGACCTCGATCTAAAAGTAGCAGTCCACAACCCTGGGTCACCCCCGCGCGAGTTTAGTTTGGGGACAAACTAAGCAGCGGAAGCAGTGGTGTGCCCATATGGAGTATCACATTTAAATTGTCCACTTTTATTAGGTATTGAGTCGATTACCTACTAATGTAGTTCGTTTTGCAGCCCCCAGCTCAGCCCACCCCACAAGGTGGAGCTCAGCAGACTCCAGACATTGCACCACCTCCCATGGTCCCCACACCTTTCCTTCAGTCAGACATGGGGCAAACCCTTACAGCTATCCTTGAGGCCTTCCGGGCTCAGCAGGCTCCGGCCCAGCAGCCAAACCCAGGGGCCAACTGGATGAGCACCTTCCGAGGACTGTCCCCCCCGTCATACTTGGGGACAGAGTCGGCAGTGCGGACAGAGGAGTGGCTGGATGTTCTGTACGAGATGTTGACCGGGATACGGTGCCCTTGGGAGGAGAGGGTGGCTTTGGTGGTATCTTGCTTGGAGTCCCACGCTAAGAGGTGGTGGAAGACGCTGTTGGACACGACGTTCGCCGATAGGGAGATTGCAGAAATTACTTGGGAGGAATTCAGGGCCACGCTGCTGGAGCATTTTGTTCCGCAGTCGGCCAGGGACGAGTTGGAGGAGCGGTTCTTGCAGCTGAGGCAGGGCACCAGGACGGTGGTGGAGTACCACCGAGAGTTCGACCATTTGGCCCGATATGCGGGTTCTTACCAGCTGGACGAAGCAGGATACGTCAAGAGATTCTATAAGGGCCTAAAAGAGGAGTTGAGGGAGGCCTTGTTGTTTGTATCCGACGGGCCTATCTCCCGGATTTTGGAGATGGCGAAGAGGATTGAGGCCGATTGGCACACCACTCGGGGCCGGAAGCGCCAATTGGAGGATCAGGGCCGGAGGGCCCGAAATGATCAGCGGCGAGGAACCATACCAGATGGGAGAAGGACACAGGAGCAGCCTCGTCAGGAAGTGAGGCAGGAGCCGAGAGAGCAGGTGGTTTTGGCCCCTCAACCTCTTCGGATACAGGAGATGCCGAGACCCGGGGGTATGGCATATCCCCTGCCGGAGTGCTTCCATTGTCATCAGGTGGGACACCTCCGGAGAAACTGCCCCATGAGGGGGGCACCACCTCCAGCACCACAGGGTGGCCCACCTGCTCAGCATTTCGGAGGCCGAGGACGTGGCCGAGGACGTGGTTACCAGGGAGGAGATTGAAGACAGGAAAGGGAGCAGGCATATGCCTTGGATCTGGCACAGCCTCGAAATCCAGAGCGGGTCATCACAGGTAAGCTAAGATGTTTTAAAGTGTTTAAACTAAATTCCCGTTCTCAATTGTCCAATAAGTAGAACTGCCCTAAGTAGAATAAATAGCAAAGAAAACGCGTTATAAAATACTAAGACAATTAACCGTCCCAGGTATAGTCTTCATCAGCGGCAAGCCCGCTTATACTCTGTTCGACACGGGTGCCTCGCACTCGTTTGTGTCGGAAGCCTTTCTGGAAGGGTTGTAAGGAGTGGAACGGTTCACAGGCCGGATGAGGAGGGTGCGTCTACCCGACGGATCAGAGATACTCACCTCAGCCCACTGCAGCATGGAGGCGGAGATTGGAGGGAAGTAGTTCGAAGTTCCGGCAACGGTCCTGAGGATGCCAGTCTTCGAGCTGATCCTGGGCATGACTTGGTTGCAGTGGAATCATGCCCAGATTGATTGTCAAGCGAAAAGGATCACCGTGAGGCACGGGGACTCTACCATCATCATCGAAGGTATAAGACCTGCCTCACGTATACCCTTATCTTCAGAACAGGCCGTTAAGGCCTATTTACAGGGGGAGGAGGTCTACGAGGTGTTGTTTGAGATGGCGGAGGCCGCGAGTTCTATATCGAATATTCCGGTGGTGCGGGAGTTTGAGGACGTGTTTCCAGAAAAATTACCCGGATTGCCCCCGCACAGGGAGCAGGACTTCCAGATACAACTGGTGCCGGGGGCCAAGCCGACATCTAGGGCCCCTTACCGGATGGCCCCGAAGGAGTTGGCAGAGTTCCGAAGTTAGTTGCAGGAACTAGTAGAGGCGGGGTTTGTCCGGCCAAGCTCTTCGCCGCGGGGAGCCCCAGTGCTATTTGTCAAGAAGAAGGACGGAAGTCTCCGCTTGTGTATTGATTACCGAGCACTAAACAGATTGACGATCCGGAATACATACCCACTGCCACGGATTGACGAGTTGTTCGACCAACTAGAAGGAGCGCATTTCTTCTCAAAATTAGATTTGAGGTCGGGCTACAACCAGCTTCGGATTCGAGAGGAAGATATTCATAAGACTGCCTTTAGTAGCAGATATGGATTATTTGAGTTTACGGTGATGCCCTTCGGGCTCACGAATGCACCATCAGCATTCATGACCCTCATGAACCAGGTTTTCAAGGAGTATCTAGATGTGTTTGTCATTGTGTTTATCGATGACATCCTCATCTATTCGAGGACGGAGGAGGAGCACACTCGCCATCTGACACTAACCCTACAGAGACTGCGGGAGAATCATCTATATGCGAAGTTCAGCAAATGTCAGTTCTGGTTGAAGGAGGTGGGCTTCTTAGGCCATATTATCAGTGGAGCCGGGTTGGCGGTGGATCCGGCAAAGATTCAGGCAGTTCGGGATTGGCCACCGTTGAAGGCAGCCACCGACGTGAGAAGTTTCCTAGGACTTGTCGGTTATTATCGGAAGTTCGTGGAGGGATTCTCTCGAATCGCCCTCCCACTCACATCTTTGACGAAGAAGGAGGTACCTTTCGTGTGGACCCCGCAGTGCCATGCGGCTTTCCAGGAGCTGAAGGATCGACTCACCTCGGCTCCCATACGTACTCTCCCCTCGGGGAGAGAAGGATTTCAGGTCTACACCGATGCTTCTTACCAAGGTATGGGAGCTGTACTGATGCAGAAGGGTCATGTGATTGCATATGCGTCTCGCCAGTTGAAGAAGCACGAACAGAACTACCCGGTGCATGACCTTGAGATGGGGGCGGTCGTTTTTGCTTTGAAGGTCTGGCGCCACTATCTTTATGGAGTCCACTGCGACATCTACTCCGACCACAAGAACCTAAAATACGTGGACACGCAGAAGGAACTGAACATCAGGCAGAGGCGCTGGGTGGAGTTCTTAGCGGATTACCAGTATGAGATGCACTACCATCCAGGGAAGGCAAATGTGGTGGCCGACGCGTTGAGTCGGAGAGCTGCCACTTCCGAAGCTGGGCCCCAGGTTATGTCTATGGAGCTGGTGAGGAGGTTGGAAGATATGCACATCACACTAGTGTCATCTAAGGACCCCGAGCTTTATATGGAGTATTTAGCTGCGGTGAGTGCTACAGACGATATCCGGGACCGAGTCAGGGATGGGCAGAGGCGAGATGCCAAATTGGAGCCGATATTCTGGGGCTTGGAGAACGGTACAGTAGGGGATTACACGATGAGGGACAGCGTGGTATGCTTTAGAGGTCGGACTTATATACCGGAAGGAGGCCAGGTCTGGGAAGATATCATGGCGGAGGCCCATCACAGCAGATACTCGGTGCACCCGGGGATCACAAAGATGACTGCGGACTTAAAGAAGACTATGTACTGGCCAGGCATGAAGAAGGATATCACTCAGTTTGTGACCCACTGCGAAGCGTGCCAGCTAGTGAAGGCGGAGTGCAAAAACCCCGCAGGATTGTTGCAACCACTCCCGGTACCGGAGTGGAAGTTTGAAGACATCGCGATGGACTTTATCCATGGACTTCCCCGATCACGGACGGGAAACGACTCGATTTGGGTCATCATCGATCGGTTGACGAAGGTGGCCAGATTCATTCCGATCAGGAAGGACGACTCTGTGGGAGTATTAGTGCGGAGATTTGTGGAGCAGTTCGTTCGATATCACGGGGTGCCCAAGACGATCGTGTCAGATCGGGATGGCCGGTTCACTTCAAGGGAGTGGAGATCCGTGCAGGCTTACTTAGGCACGCGTTTGACCTTCAGCACCGCGTTCCATCCCCAGACAGATGGGCAGACGGAGCGCACCAATCGGACGCTGGAAGATCTTTTGAGGCTGTGCATTTTGGACCGCGGGGAACCGTGGGAGAAGCTCTTACCCCTGGTCGAATTCTCCTATAACAACAGCTACCAGTCCAGCATCAGGATAGCGCCTTACGAAGCCTTGTATGGAAGGAAATGCAGGACCCCGCTTTCTTGGATTCAGGACGAGGATCCGAAGTTATTGGGATCATATTTTGTTGAAGACACCGAGGCTCAGGTAAGGCTGATCAGAGACAGGATGCTAGAGGCGCAGAGCAGACAGGCTAAGTACTATGACGCCCGGCATCGTTAGGTAGAGTTTCAGGTGGGGGACCAAGTGTTTCTGAAGATCCGGCCTATGCATGGAGTTTCACGAGTGCGTGGTCGGAAGAAGAAGCTCAGCCCTAGGTATATGGGCCCTTACAAGATCCTGGAGCGGATCGGACCCCTAGCTTACAGACTGGAGTTGCCACTAGAGCTGGAAGCCTTGCATGATGTGTTCCATATTTCCTCGCTCAGGAGGGCTCTATTACGCCCGGAGCAGCACATTTCGACCACAGATGGACCGATAGCCTCAGACCGGTCAGTCCGCTTAGAGCCGGTACGGATCGACGACAAGGGAGTACGGATCATGCGCCGCAAGAAGATACCTTTAGTCAAGGTCTTGTGGAGGAACCACGGCCAGGAAGAGCATACCTGGGAACCGCAAGACCTAATGCGTCAAAAGTATCCAGAGCTGTTCAGTCAGGTATACCTCACAACCCCTCAAAATGTTTAATTTGTTTTCCTGCTTTAAACTAGTAAGGCTGATCGAGGAAGAGTAGAGGCTAATCTTTTGTTTATTGGGATCTTGGTTTGCCAATTGGGTGACTTGGTCATAGATTTAGGTTTCCCTTTAAACCTAATTTAGTAAACTTGGCGTCATGATGGGATGTTACAAGTTTCTTTTCTTCGGTAGAAATTCCCGTAGGCTTAACCTTGATTTCGGGGACGAAATCTTTGTTTTGTTTATTGGGATTTGTAACATCCCATTTCCAACTAGACCCCTAAGAATGGTTTTGGCCATGACTAGGTCATGACAAAACCCTAGGAAGCCAGAAATGGGCCAAGAAATAGAAGGTCAAGATGAGGATCACCATGGTCTGCCTATGGCACAACCACATCACCCAACATAGGGTTTGACCTTAGGGCTTCACCATGACTCCATGACCCCACCACAACATCACTAACCCATTAGAGGGTCCACTAGAGCCTTAAGGGTCCATTGGAGTCAACCACAGGTGACCAATTTGATCTAGGACCACTTTAGGCCTAAATTGGGCAATGTGCCCTAACTAAGGGTAGGAACCCTAGTAAAGCCCAAATAACCCTACCATGGACTTCCTAGACCTAAAGTGGGGTCAATGGGTCTCTAAGGACCCAAGAAGGGCAGTCCAAGAGGTTAAGTTGACCAAAGTCAACTCTGACCCTAAATAGGTCAAACTGGTCTATATATGGTCAACTGACCTTCCCCAAGTCAAGTGGACCCCACCCAAGCCCACCTAACCCTATAGTGAGGTCAATGGGTCACCTAGAACCTATTGGGGTCCACCCAAGAGGCTAAGTTGACCAAAGTCAACTTTAACCCTAAATGGGTCAACCTAACCTACATTGGGTCAAACTGACATACTCAAGGGCCAATTGAAGTTACCTTAGCCAAGTGGACCCCACACATACTCTCATAACCCTAGTGAGAGGCCAATGGGTCACCAATGACCCATTGGGACCAATCAAAAAGGCTAAGTTGACCAAAGTCAACTCTAGCCCTAAAATTGTCAAGTGCCCTACCTAAGGGTCAAGTGACCTCCAAGGGGCCAAGACAACCCTACCTAGGCCTTAGGGGAGTCCAATGGGTCACCAAGGACCCATTAGGGGCAAGCTCAAAGACCAAATTGACCAAGTTCAACCCTAGCCTAAGTTTGGGTCAAGCTAGCCCAAATGGGCTAACTCAAGCTCATGCCCAATTCTCTTGGGCTAACCTTGCTTGGATTGATGAAATAAACATGTGGGCTGCCTTAGGGTTAGGTAGGAGTCAAAAATTCAGATTGGTGAATGGGAGAGAGAAAGTGCTTCAAAGGGAAGAGAGAGAAAGAGAAGAGAAAAAAATGGAGGAAGACTTGGGCTCATCCTTCCCCTTCCCCAACCTTCCCCAACCTCCCATTCAATTCCCTAAGACCAGAGGAGTGCAACCAGCTACCCATTGACTGGTTTGAGCCACGTTTTTCCCCCTACCTACCATGGCCGCCAAGCTTGACCAAGAGCCAATAATGGCAAATGCATTTCCAGCCACCTAACACCCATTCTCTTCATTTTAAAAGCTTCACTGGACTCCAAGGAATCAATCCCACCCCTTACCCGAAGAAGCCAGAGCTGTTCACTGTGTTGTTGCAGAAATCCGACCACCACCACCACCAAAAATGGCGTCCCGGCGATCGGCAAGGATTCAAGCCACCAAAAAGGTCCTCCTCTACTCCTCTCTTCGTGGGCTAGATCTTTAGATATTTTAGGAGAGAAATCGGGCTCAATTGAGCCCGATTGGGAGAGAGAAAATTCAGAATTTCCATGGTTTTTCAACCTTTTGGGTTCGCCGGAAACCACCACTCCGGTGGCCGTGCCGCCGCCCGGCGATAGCCCCCACCTCAACGAAGGTGGTGGCGGTGGTGGCCGGCCAGGGAGGTGGCCGGGTGGCCGGGAAAATGGCTTGGAAGAAGCTCCAGGTCGGGCAGATCATAGCCCTTGGCTGGAGGAGGAAGATGACCAGAAATCGTCAGATTTGCTTTAAGATTCGTGCTCCATCATTTCTTTTATTTAATTTTGATTTCTGATTTTTCTGTCCTGTTTTCTGGGCTGTATTGATTTAATTTTTAAAAATACTTACGGCCACCTGGTGGGAAAACATTCAATATAGGAGTTGTAGCCCTATGAGTCTATTTTAATTTAAAATTGATTTCAACACATTTGGGTAAGTTGTTAGACCACAGCACCCAGTTTGGTGGGCCCTATACCTAGGGCTAACCTGAGATTCAAATGGATGCCCACCCTTCATCCCTTGTCAAAATGAGTTGCAATTTTGGCAGGGAGTCACCCTAGACCATATCTAGGTGCTTCCCAAACATGGAAATTTTTGGGGACAATTTTTCTATAGTTTTGTAAATTATTTAATTTATCTAGGGTAAATTAATTTAAGGGCCAAATGACCTCCAAACTCACCCAAATTTTGGTCAGTGGTGCTTGGGGTCATTATAGTGCTCTGGTTAAAATTTGATCACAATTGGATGTGTATTGGACTATAATCATGCAAATCCTAGCCTTGCCCTAAAAGGGTATTTTGGTCAAAAGTGCACTTTGGTGTTTTGAGTGGTCAAATCATCTCAACAGAGGATGTAATTTATACCACTGACTTGGCATGGCATTTAGCACCTCTCCATGGAATTTGGGGTAGAGTGGAATTGATTTGGCCTAAGTTCCTAGGCCAAACCCTAAGGAAGGACCTTTGTGCCTTGTGAAGGACATGAGTCCTAAACACCTTGGATGAACTTCAAATTTTGTATGCAGGGTCCTAGGGTATATAAAACCCTCTGGTAAAAACCTTAAAGAATTTTGAAAAGGGTAGGGCCTACAAAACCCTAACCCTAGCTTAGGTCATAAAAATTCTAGTACTAGTTTAGGTTAGCTAAACTCCTTGAAATATAATAAACTTTGGGTAGTGTGGGAATAATGATATAATGAGCCTCTAGTAATTTATTTGGGAATTTTTGATCAATATTTGTTGCACTTCATTTGTAACCAATAGGATTGCCCTAATTAATAATTTGACTATTGAGATCTCACTGCCAATTGAAAGGTCATGAAAATTTGGCAGAGGTAGTAATAGAGCATAATGATAATATATGAATTTTAATAGAATTTTTGGATTCATAATTATGGTATTTCCTTCACAAGTGCATTATTTTGGTTACATGCTAAATAATTCCTACAGAGCTCAATACTTGTTTAACAATTATGAAATTTGATACATAGTGTTACAAGTTCAACATGGGACCCAGCTGGAACCGCCGGCCTACCAGGGTCCAGACCCGGGCCCACCACTGGTAGTCAGCCTTTCACATTCAAGCCTGCAGGCCATGCACCCCAACCCCTCTCCAGCCCACTGGCGGGTTGTTGGTGGCCGCAGCCTCCCTTTGATGAGGTAAACTCGATAGTCAAGCCCGCACTACGGGGACTTCCCAGGAGGTCACCCATCCCAGGATTTCTCCAGCCCGAGCACGCTTAACTATGAAGTTCTTTCAACTCTCATCACCAATTGAGCTGCAGCTCAATTGGTGATGAGAGTTGAAAGAACTTCATAGTTAAGCGTGCTCGGGCTGGAGAAATCCTGGGATGGGTGACCTCCTGGGAAGTCCCCGTAGTGCGGGCTTGACTATCGAGTTTACCTCATCAAAGGGAGGCTGCGGCCACCAACAACCCGCCAGTTTGCTGGAGAGGGGTTGGGGTGCATGGCCTGCAGGCTTGAATGTGAAAGGCTGACTACCAGTGGTGGGCCCGGGTCTGGACCCTGGTAGGCCGGCGGTTCCAGCTGGGTCCCATGTTGATGGGCCTGGACCGTTACAAAAAAGTGCACTTTTTTTGTAACGTCCCCTTTGCCGTCCGTGGATCAACACCACTAGGCCTCCGGCGGACCGTTACCGGGCTGCAGCCCAAGCACCCCAACCCCTCTCCATGGACTGCCTCAATCGGCGCCTCTGCCCACTGGCGGGTTGTTGGTGGCCACAGCCTCCCTTTGATGAGGTAAACTCGATAGTCAAGCCCGCACTACGGGGACTTCCCAGGAGGTCACCCATCCCAGTACTACTCCAGCCCGAGCACGCTTAACTATGGAGTTCTTTCAACTCTCATCACCAATTGAGCTGCAGCCACCAACAACCCGCCAGTGGGCTGGAGAGGGGTTGGGGTGCATGGCCTGCAGGCTTGAATGTGAAAGGCTGACTACCAGTGGTGGGCCCGGGTCTGGACCCTGGTAGGCCGGCGGTTCCAGCTGGGTCCCATGTTGATGGGCCTGGACCGTTACAAAAAAGTGCACTTTTTTTGTAACGTCCCCTTTGCCGTCCGTGGATCAACACCACTAGGCCTCCGGCGGACCGTTACCGGGCTGCAGCCCAAGCACCCCAACCCCTCTCCATGGACTGCCTCAATCGGCGCCTCTGCCCACTGGCGGGTTGTTGGTGGCCACATCCTCCCTTTGATGAGGTAAACTCGATAGTCAAGCCCGCACTACGGGGACTTCCCAGGAGGTCACCCATCCCAGTACTACTCCAGCCCGAGCACGCTTAACTATGGAGTTCTTTCAACTCTCATCACCAATTGAGCTGCAGCTCAATTGGTGATGAGAGTTGAAAGAACTCCATAGTTAAGCGTGCTCGGGCTGGAGAAATTCTGGGATGGGTGACCTCCTGGGAAGTCCCCGTAGTACGGGCTTGACTATCGAGTTTACCTCATCAAAGGGAGGCTGCGGCCACCAACAACCCGCCGGTGGGCTGGAGAGGGGTTGGGGTGCATGGCCTGCAGGCTTGAATGTGAAAGGCTGACTACCAGTGGTGGGCCCGGGTCTGGACCCTGGTAGGCCGGCGGTTCCAGCTGAGTCCCATGTTGATGGGCCTGGACTGTTACAAAAAGTGCACTTTTTTGTAACGGTCCAGGCCCATCAACATGGGACCCAGCTGGAACCGCCAGCCTACCAGGGTCCAGACCCGGGCCCACCACTGGTAGTCAGCCTTTCACATTCAAGCCTGCAGGCCATGCACCCCAACCCCTCTCCAGCCCACCGGCGGGTTGTTGGTGGCCGCAGCCTCCCTTTGATGAGGTAAACTCGATAGTCAAGCCCGCACTACGGGGACTTCCCAGGAGGTCACCCATCCCAGGATTTCTCCAGCCCGAGCACGCTTAACTATGAAAGAACTTCATAGTTAAGCGTGCTCGGGCTGGAGAAATCCTGGGATGGGTGACCTCCTGGGAAGTCCCCGTAGTGCGGGCTTGACTATCGAGTTTACCTCATCAAAGGGAGGCTGCGGCCACCAACAACCCGCCGGTGGGCTGGAGAGGGGTTGGGGTGCATGGCCTGCAGGCTTGAATGTGAAAGGCTGACTACCAGTGGTGGGCCCGGGTCTGGACCCTGGTAGGCCGGCGGTTCCAGCTGGGTACCATGTTGATGGGCCTCGACCGTTACAAAAAAGTGCACTTTTTGTAACGGTCCAGGCCCATCAACATGGGACCCAGCTGGAACCGCCGGCCTACCAGGGTCCAGACCCGGGCCCACCACTGGTAGTCAGCCTTTCACATTCAAGCCTGCAGGCCATGCACCCCAACCCCTCTCCAGCCCACCGGCGGGTTGTTGGTGGCCGCAGCCTCCCTTTGATGAGGTA
This sequence comes from Platanthera guangdongensis, assembly GCA_039583875.1. Classification (NCBI taxonomy): domain Eukaryota; kingdom Viridiplantae; phylum Streptophyta; class Magnoliopsida; order Asparagales; family Orchidaceae; genus Platanthera; species Platanthera guangdongensis. The sequence goes on along the minus strand of CM077153.1, from coordinate 61,096,631 downwards.
AACTCGATAGTCAAGCCCGTACTACGGGGACTTCCCAGGAGGTCACCCATCCCAGAATTTCTCCAGCCCGAGCACGCTTAACTATGGAGTTCTTTCAACTCTCATCACCAATTGAGTTAAGCGTGCTCGGGCTGGAGAAATTCTAGGATGGGTGACCTCCTGGGAAGTCCCCGTAGTACGGGCTTGACTATCGAGTTTACCTCATCAAAGGGAGGCTGCGGCCACCAACAACCCGCCGGTGGGCTGGAGAGGGGTTGGGGTGCATGGCCTGCAGGCTTGAATGTGAAAGGCTGACTACCAGTGGTGGGCCCGGGTCTGGACCCTGGTAGGCCGGCGGTTCCAGCTGGGTCCCATGTTGATGGGCCTGGACCGTTACATACGGAGCTAACCTTGTCCCTCAAGGAAACCATCTACCGCCACGAGGAGCTAACCTTGTCCGGGTTCGACTACACGTACCTTTTCAAGCAAACGGGACAATCATCACCACAACACGAACGGCATCTTGCCGCAACGAAAATCTCCACGAATCCCTAAGTTCGTATGCAACATCACCAAGCCGGACTAACGGTCGCGACCACGGCTTCACCCACCATGCCTAATCCACTAGCGAAGCGGATCTCTAATGCAAAAATATGCCGGGGACGGACTCAATCCACCCGGAAGTTCCTCTTGAAACTTGGCAAACCAAAACCCCTCTCATTTGAGAGTTCGGTGGCCAGAAATTAGGGAGAAAGAAAACTAAATGATGCTAATACATGCATCCTAAGGACCGAGAGGAGAGATGTCGTTACCTTCCGACTTCTCTTCCTTGCCATGGCAAAAATGGCCGGTTGGAAATCTTCGCAGCGGTCTAAGCTTCATGGATCCGGACTCGGCTCGCGATTTGGAGCACCGAAACCCTTCATACAGCCCAAGACCTTCTTCTTCTTCCTCCTTGCTCTAGCTTTTCTCAAGATCTTAGAAAGAGAAAACTTGGAAAACAGTCAGGGTTTCCAACCCTAAATTCGGTCTTAACTCCCCAGGAGATGGCCTGAACCGTTAGATCCTAAAACCAGAAAAAAATGGCCGCGATTCGCCTGGAAAATAGAAGACCTGGGCCGAACACGGCCTGGCACACGCCCGTGTCCAGGGCAGTGTGCCTCATTCGCCGTCTCAAATCGACGCGCCTGGAATCAGACACGGGCATTCGACACTCCCATGTTCAATCCGACACGCCCGTGTCCCCAGCGACACGGCCGTGTGGCCTGCCGTGTGTCTCCAACGACACGGCCCCAACACCAACCCGAGAGGTGACACGGCCTGGGACACGCCCGTGTCCCAAGCCGTGTGCCAAGTCTCGACACCCATCGACAGGCTTTGTGTCGACACCGCGGAAAAACGTCGAGCGAAGATAGTTGACCAAGCGGGACACGCCCTGTGACACGCCCGTGTCACAGGCCGTGTGCCCTAGTCTCGACACATTGTCGAGCGAAAGTGTCGACACTTGGGCCGAGTGTCGACACGGCCTCGATACGCCCTGCGACACGCCCGTGTCGCAGGCCGTGTGCCCCACTCTCGACACTTTGTCGAGTGAAAGTGTCGACACTTGGGCCGAGTGTCGACACGGCCTCGACACGCCCTGCGACACGCCCGTATCGCAGGCCGTGTGCCCCTCTCTCGACACTTTGTCGAGCGAAAGTGTCGACACCTGGGCCGAGTGTCGACACGGCCTCGACACGCCCTGCGACACGCCCGTGTCGCAGGCCATGTGCTTCCTGCCAGAAACCCAAAAATTTCCAGAACTGCAGAATGAAACTCTTGCAAAATCTGGGGTGTTACAACTCTCCCCCACTTAACAGAATTTCGTCCCGAAATTTCAAAACAAAAGGGTACAAAACTTAAATTGTACCTGACAAAAATAGTTCTGGATAGTCTTCTAGCATGGCCTGTTCTCGCTCCCAAGAGAACTCCTCACGACCGCAGTTGTCCCAACGAACTTTCACAAGTTTAACTTCTTTATTCCGCAACTGCCGAATCTCCGAATCTTCTATAGCGATTGGAAGGACTCGCGTCCTCAAGTCTTCCTCAATCGGCACCGATGCCGGCTCAATCACCACGCTAGCCTCTACCAAGGCTTTCCTCAACACGGAGACGTGGAAGACGTCATGTAATCCACTCAAATCTGCGGATAACGCCAACCGATAGGCTGCTTCTCCTACCCGCTCAACAATTTCAAAAGGCCCCAAAAACCTTGGACTCAACTTCTTGAGTCGGCGAATCCGCGAGATGCCTTTGAACGGCTTGACCTTCAGATAAACCCAATCACCAACTGCAAATTCTAACTTCCGGTGACGAGCATTGAAATATTTTGCTTGTCTGTCTTGCGCCACCTTCATATGCTCTTAGATGGCCCGTACCAACTCACAAGCATCAACTACCGCATCCTTTCCCAGAAGTTTGGTGTCTCCCGCCTCTGCCCAAGACATTGGCGTTCGACACCGCCTCCCATACAAAGCTTCGTAAGGCGCCATCTTTATGCTTGCTTGAAAACTATTGTTATACGCAAATTCTACCATGAAGAGGTGATCCTCCCACCTCTTGCCAAAATCAAGAATGCACATTCTCAACATATCCTCCATAGTACGGTTCGTTCTCTCCGTTTGCCCATCGGTTTGAGGATGGAACGCCATACTGAACTTTAGCTTCGTGCCCAAGCTCTTCTGAACCAATCTCCAGTCCTTGGACGTAAACCGTCCATCGCGATCACTGACTATGCTCTTAGGAATTCCGTGCAGTCGCACAATGTTGCGAACATACAACTCCACCAGCTTCTCCACGCTGTCCTCTTTCCGATTTGGGATGAAGTGAGCCACCTTGGTTAGGCGATCCACGATCACCCAAATAGCATCATTCCCAAGCTGCGATCTAGGCAACCCATGCACAAAGTCCATGGAGATGTCCTCAAATTTCCATTCAGGAATTGGAAGGGGCTTCAGGAACCCGCCCGGTTTCTGACATTCGGCCTTCACCAAGGCACATGTTTGGCAACGACTCACATACAAAGCTACATCTCGCTTCAACCCCGGCCACCAAAAGGATTTCTTCATATCCAAGTACATCTTTGTACTGCCCGGGTGAATGGAGTACTTTGAGAAGTGAGCCTCAAACATCAACTCCTCACGGAGGTTGCCGAACTGCGGTACACAAACCCTTCCATCCTTTCTCAAGATTCCCCCGATCATCTCCCAAGTGCTGCTCTCGCCCGTTTGAGCCTCCAACACAAAAGGTTGAAACTCCACATCTAATCGAGTCGCTTCCCGAATACGATCGGACAAGTCGTTTTGCACTTCAATCCAGTTCAACCGAGACACGCTAGACTCGCCTCTCGCAACACATTCCAATCCAAGGGACTCCCATTCCCGTACCAACCGCTCATCATGAGCTTCGATCCAATTTCCTTGCCCCGAGTACTTTCTACTCAACGCATCCGCCACCACATTGGCTTTACCCGGCGTGTACTGAATCGCCACTTCGTAGTCTCCAAGAAACTCAACCCATCTGCATTGCCGCATATTCAAGTCCTTTTGATCCAAGAGATACTTCAGGCTTTTATGGTCCGTGAAGATCTCCACCCTTGCGCCATACACATAGTGTCGCCATATTTTCAACGCGAAGATTACTGCCGCCAGCTCCAAATCATGGACGGGGTAATTCCTCTCATGAGGTTTCAGCTGTCTAGACCCAAAAGCTATCACCTTGCCATGCTGCACTAACACGCAACCCAAGCCGCATCCCGACGCGTCACTGAAAATTTGAAATCCATCGGTCCCTTGCGGTAAACTCAGGATCGGAGCCATCATAAGCCTCTCCTTCAGGGCCTCAAATGCTTGACTGCACTCTTGGGTCCACACAAATTTATGGTCTTTGCGAGTGAGAGAGGTGAGGGGTAGAGCTATCTTCGAGAAATTCTCCACGAATCTCCTATAATACCCGGCTAGTCCAAGAAAACTTCGGACTTCCGCCACGGTCCTCAACACCGGCCAATCTCTGATGGCCTCCACTTTCACTGGATCCACTGCCACCCCATCACCACTAATCACGTGGCCCAAAAATGCCACCTTCTCCAACCAGAACTCGCATTTGGAGAATTTTGCGTACAACGCATTCTCCCTCAACACTTGCAAAACCATTCTCAAGTGGGTCTCATGCTCCACTTCTGACTTGGAGTACACCAAGATGTCATCAATGAAGATAACCACAAACAAATCCAAGTAATCCCGAAATACTCGATTCATCAGATCCATGAACACCGATGGTGCGTTCGTCAACCCGAACGGCATCACTGTAAACTCAAAGTGTCCATACCTTGTACCAAAGGCAGTTTTGGGTATGTCCTCATCTCGAATTCGTAGCTGATAGTATCCCGACTTCAAGTCCAACTTCGAATATACCACTGACCCCACCAATTGGTCAAACAAATCGTCTATCCGAGGGATCGGATACTTATTCTTAACGGTCAACTTATTGAGCTCTCGGTAGTCTATGCACAGGCGCATGCTACCGTCTTTCTTCTTTACAAACAACACCGGTGCGCTCCACGGTGAAGAACTGGGTCTAATATACCCTTGCTCCAACAGTTCCTGTAACTGTACCTTAAGTTCCGCCAACTCCTTTGTTGCCATCCTAAATGGAGGACGTGACACCGGTCTAGCCTCCGGCACTAACTCGATCGAGAAGTCGATCTCCCGCCGAGGAGGCTGTAAGACCCCCTTTTTTTTCTCTTTTGACCACGGGGTCTTAGGCCCAGAACCGCCGTTTTGCGGTGACTCCTTCACGCCCTGAAGGGTCATCACCACAAAGCGCCGATTCTGCCGGCCAATTCGATCACATAAAAGTAGCATAATGAAGTAAAATGAAAACTATCTGTCCACAGAGAGTCACATGACATATATAAATATAACTCCACGAAGGGAGTGTCCACAGTAGATAACATCAGAGTAGCAAAATACGGGCTTATGCCCGGTACAACATATCCTCACTACAAAATCACTCATGCGGAAGCAAAAGCTGAAAAACTACTCAGGGTCGAGACTCACAGTCCCGGCTGTATGAACTCCGGAGCTAGACTGCCCCACCTCCAAGCGCACCGGTCTCTGGGGCTGCTCCTCCATGCTGGTCTCCACGATCCCCTAAATGATGCGGTTCGAAAACCGTTAGTCTAAAAGACTAAGTCCTATCATCCCCCACCCCTTCCCCCATGGCTCCTAGGCACCGAGCGGAGAGGAAGAAAGGGAGGACTTGAAGGTGGAGAATATCAAAGCAGATGACAGCGGTCCTATTCTAGCAAGTTCTATAGCATATAAAGACAATAAAATGTAAGCTGAAATGTAACCTTCACTTATGTGGAAAAACACATAAGCCAAGGGGTCTTTTGCAAGGCTCCCATCGTATAAAAAGTCCCATACCGATTTATACGTTGGGGTGACGGTGGTCAAACAGCAGTAACTAAATATATCAAAATTAACCTTAATTTATAAACTTGCCCACACAAGCTTATAGACTAAGGGGTCGTTTTGCAGGTCCTAATGTATAAGCGTCCCATTCCACTTATACATCAGGTGTCAGGGGTTAAATGAATCGATTATGCTATGACATGCAAGTGGGTATGATGGACATGCAAGTGCAACGCACACACCCGACTCTGTGCACACAGACCTTTAGTTCCCCCTTTCTGGAGCCGTAACCTCCCAGGATACCTCCGTAGTGGCAGACGGAAGCGGTGGGTTGGGCCTCGCCCACCTCTAAACCACTAAGGCACTACCGGTCAGACCTATCGTACGCCTCAACGCTTGGTGCACGAAGCGGACTCCTGCGTACTCTTGCCGGCTGGCGCACCGGACTTCTGTTGGCGAAGTGCTAACCACACTTGCCGAGTCAACGTATTGGCGTCGGTGCATCGACCCTCCAATACCGAAAACCCACCACCTTAATTTATTTTCCTTTTATGCACATGCAGATTTAGCGTAAACAAAACCCGAGCCGAAGCTCCCCGGACCAAAAGTCCGTCTTTTAACCATCCGAGCCGAAGCTCCCAGCTGACTTTTGGTGCTAACAGTGCCTGTGAAATGTGCAACCCTAATTACTAAGTTACTCTTTTCAGCTTGTTAAACAGTTTACGTTAACCCAGGACTGCCCCCGGTATTCCCTGTGAAGGGCTCTCAAGGGGCACTAGGAACTGTGTTGGGATTACGCCCAGCGTTCCCTTTCGCAAGGTACTTATTTTATTATTGGTTGATCCCCTTACCCATTATTTTCTCATGTTTCGATACGCTAATCCTAGGGTGATTTGACTCCAACTCTCCTTGGGTAGGACGATCTTTCGTCGGGCCCGAACGCCTTTAAACCCTAGACAAATCCACACCCTACTCACTCATCTTCCAAAGATGCAGCCCTTTCCACTTGTCCTTACAGCAAACCATGAAGACCCATCATACGTGCCCTAATTCAATCCAAATGAAATCCTGCAGTTTTGCTATATGCAGACCACTTAAGCTACGTGACCCGTAAAAGGGGAAGTACATGAAATACTCATCCAGTACCCTCATGATAATTATCAGAGGTCTATTATGATAAGTATAGACTAAATTAAGAAAATCATATTTTTCCCAATTAATCTACTATTTATTGAATTTTCCTCAAAAACTAGGCCATAGTCAATTTGAACATGAACCATAAGATTTTCTCAGGTAATGGCCTCCTAAAATTTGTATTCACTAAATAACAGAGAAATATCATTGGATGCTAATTTTCATAATTTTCCAGATAATTCTTGACCTCTAAAGGATTTATTAAAATAATTCCAAAAATCAAAAATAATGAAGGAAGTGCCACATATATGTCTCCAATAATTATGTAAAAATTACTAGGGCTTCATAGGGAACTAAAAACATCATGATGAAGAAATTAGAATTTTTCAGACAATCTAAAAGTCATTATTAAATTTTCCAAGGTTCCATGGAATTAAATAATTAAAGAAGCAACAACTAAATATCATTCTTCAAAAATTCCATAAAAATTTACAGAGATGGTTAACATGATTATAAGCCCCTTGGCTAAGTTTTATCAAGTTTAAGCAAGTATAGTGCTCTACAAAAACTCTTAAGTGGAAATTATAAAATATAACTCTGTGAATAAAGTACCAAAAATATTCATCCAAAATTTATTATAAAATTTCCAGAGACATGTATGCCCTAAGCAACTACCCATTCAAAATCGCAGCCCTTTTAAGATAGTTTTGGTATTAGTTCTTATGGTTTCAAAGCTAGTGCCCTAAACTAGGGTTATGGATTTAAGGGGTCTTTAATCTTCCAAATGCCCTAAAATTTTAACCATAGGACCATAGTGACCCTATGGTCATCATTCCCAAGTTTCAAGCCCATCCAAGGTCTTTTGACCCCAATTTCTTCAAACCCTAGAGAATTACCCTAAAGGGCCTACCCTACACTTCTAGGGCTACCCTAGCCCAATCCACTCCAAACTTCATGAGTGAGTGTAAAAAGTTAAATCATATCAGTGGCCAAAGTTTCAGCCTCTGTTGAGGTGATTTGGTCACTTAAAACCAAAAGTGCCACTTTTGACCAAAATGCCCTTCATAGGGTAGAACTAGGGTTGGGTCAAAACCTATTCAACACTCACCCAAACCAACTGAAATTTTATACAGGTACCTAACTGGAGCCCAGGGACCAATCACCAAAATTTGGGAGGGTTTGGGTGTGTTTAGGGCACCTATTTAATTTATCTAATGATTATTAAATTTTTACCAAAACTATAGAAATATTTTCTCCAAAAATTCCCATTTTTGGGCAGGCCCTAGGTATGCCTAGGATAGACCCTCTGCCAAAATTTCAGCCCATTTGGGCTTGGGGTGAAGAGTGGGCACTCATTTTAGTGACTGCCTAGCCCTAAGGACATGTCCCACCAAAATGGGTGCCCTGGTCCAACCAGTGACCCAAAAGGGTCCCAACAATTTTTGCTGCAAACTAGACACCCTAAGCTACAATGTTCATGTTGGGCAAATTTCCATCCAGGGTCCCTAGGTATTTTTAAACATTAATTACATTAAATACATCCAGTGTGACAAAAATGAAATAAATTTTATTTAACCCTATAGTATCTGATCTGATGCCGCACGAATCTTGGCGCAGATCGACGGCATCTGGTCATCGTCCCCACTGAGCCAACGGCTGGGATTGGTTCTGCCTGGAGCAATTTCCAAGCTCTGCCGCCGGCGATCCAGCCCCTTCCCCGGCCGGCCACCGCCACCAACACCTCCGTTGAGGTGGTGGCTGTCGTCAGGCGGCGGCTCCGCCGCCGGAGAGGTGTTTTCCGGCGGATTGAGCAAGACTTTTCCTTGCCGAAACCAGGAGAAATCCTGGATTCGATCGGGCTCAATTGAGCCCGAAACTCTAGCCTAAGGATTCCTAGGATCTACCCGCGAGTTAAGGAGAGGAGGAGGACCTTCCTGGCGGCCTGGATGCGAGAGGAGCGGCGGGATGCCATTGGCGACGGCGGCGGCGCTCGGCTTCTGCAACTGCACGGTGGAAGGGCTCGTCTCCTCCAGGTAAGTGCTCCAAAATGATCCCCTCGGCTCCCTGATGGTGTTTAAAAGGCAATTGGGGGAGGGGAGAGGCTGGTTCTTCAATGGCCATTATCTCCATTAATGGAGTGGCTCGGGTTGTGTGGAGGGGGGCTGAACCCACCCCTTGGTGGCCGGGAAACGGCTGGAATCAACTCCTCTCTCCTAGAGGAGTTGATTGCAGCCATAAAGGGTGGCTGTTAGTCTCCCTTGGCCGGCCTCTTACTTCCCCCTTCTCCTTCCTCATTTCTCTCTCCTCCATTATCATGGAGAGGAGCTTTTTCTCTCTCCTAGTCACCTCTGGTTGACTAGTCAACCCCACAAGCTAAAGGCAGCCCACTGGATTATGATGATCATGGGAATGGGCTTAGCCTAAGGGAGAAGTGGCTTGAGCTTGGGTTAGCCCTTTTTGGGCTAAGTTGACTTGACCCTCAATGAGGGTTGACTTGGCCAATTTGACCATCTAGGTTGACCCCATTGGGTCCTGGGTGGTTCATTGGCCTCCCCTAAGGTCTATGTAGGGCTGGGTAGGGTTGACTTGGCACCTTAAAGGTCACTTGACCCTTGGTAAGGTCACTTTGACCATTTAGAGCTAGAGTTGACTTGGGTCAACATGACCATTAGGGTCCACCCCTATGGATCCTTGGTGACCCATTGACTTCCCTTAGGGTCTAGGTAGGGTTATATGGGGTTGCCCTGCACTTTGGAGGTCACATACCCTTAGTAGGGGTACTTTGACCAGATTAGGGCTTGAGTTGACCTGGGTCAACCTGGCCTCTAGGGCTGACCCCAATGTGTCCTTAGTGACCCATTGTCCTCACTTTAGGGTTAGGAGGGCATAGGTGGGGTCCTCTAGACTAGGAGTGGGTCTATTGGCCCTAAGTGGGCTAGGTTGACCTATTTAGGGCTAGGGTTGACCTTGGTCAACTGGGCCTCTTGGGTTGGCCCTAATGGGTCCTTTTGGCTCTAATGGGTCTCCCAAAATGTTTGGGAGTGTTGTGATAGGGTCTTGGGGTCATGGTGAAGCCCCATTGTCATCCTAAACTATTGTTCAGAATTCTACTACCTGCAGACCATGGTGATCCCTACCTTGGCCTCCTATCTCTTGGCCCATTTCTGGCTTCCCAGGGTTTTGTCATGACCTAGTCATGGCCAAAACCACTCTTAGGGGTCTAGTTGGAAATGAGATGTTACAAATCCCAATAAACAAAACAAAGATTTCGTCCCCGAAATCAAGGTTGGACCTACGGGTCTTATTACCGAAGGAAAGAGTCTTGTAACATCCCATTATGACGTCTTGTTTGTTAAATTTGATTTAAGGGAAAACTTAGATCTAAGACCCCTTTCGCCCAAACGGTGAACCAAAATCCCAATAAACAAAGTTAAGCCCCCAATAAACAAAGATAAGCCCCTATCTACCTAGAGCAGCCCTTAGTATACTTAAAGCAGAAAAATAAATTAACATCTTGAGGGGTCTGAGAGGTATACCTGACTGAATAGCTCGGGGTATCTTTGTCGCATCAGGTCCTGTGGCTCCCAGGTATGCTCCTCCTGGCCGTGGTTCCTCCACAGGACCTTGACTAGAGGGACCCTCTTGCGTCGTAAGACCCGCACTCCTCGGTCGTCGATCCTCACAGGCTCCAAATGAACAGACCGGTCTGAAGCTACCGGCCCTTCGGTGGTCAGAATCTGCTGCTCCGGGCATAGTAGAGCCCTCCTCAAAGAAGAAATGTGGAAGACGTCGTGCAGCGCTTCTAGCTCTGGTGGTAACTCCAGGCGGTAGGCTAGGGGTCCGATCCGCTCCAGGATCCTGTAAGGGCCCATGTACCTAGGGCTGAGCTTCTTCCTCCGACCACGCACCCGTGAAACTCCATGCATGGGCCGGATTTTCAGAAACACCCGGTCCCCCACCTGGAACTCCACCTGCCGATGTCGGGCGTCATAGTACTTGGCCTGTCTACTCTGCGCCTCGAGCATCCTGTCTCTGATCAGCCTCACTTGTGCCTCGGTGTCTTCAACGAACTCTGACCCCAATACCTTCGGATCTTCGTTCTGCACCCATGAGAGCGGGGTCCGGCATCTCCTCCCATACAAGGCTTCGTAAGGCGCCATCCTGATGCTGGACTGGTGGCTGTTGTTATAGGAGAACTCGACAAGGGGTAAGAGTTTCTCCCACGGTTCCCCGCGATCTAAGATGCATAGCCTCAAAAGGTCCTCCAGCGTCCGGTTGGTGCGTTCTGTCTGCCCGTCTGTCTGGGGGTGGAATGCAGTGCTGAAAGTCAATCGCGTGCCTAAGTAAGCTTGCACAGACCTCCACTCCCTGGAGGTGAACCTGCCATCCCGATCCGACACTATCGTCCTGGGCACTCCATGATAACGAATGAACTGCTCCACAAACTTCCGCACCAGTACTCCTACTGAATCATCCTTCCTGATCGGTATAAATCGAGCCACCTTGGTCAACCGATCGACGATTACCCAGATCGAGTCATTCCCTGTCCGAGACCGGGGAAGCCCATGTATGAAGTCCATGGCTATGTCATCAAACTTCCACTCCGGCACCGGGAGTGGCTGCAATAATCCTGCGGGGTTCCTGCACTCCGCCTTCACTAGCTGACATGCCTCACAATGGGTCACGAAGTGTGAGACATCCTTCTTCATGCCCGGCCAGTACATCGTCCTCTTCAAATCAGCCGTCATCTTTGTGATCCCCGGGTGTACAGAATACCGGCTGCAGTGCGCCTCCATCATAATATCCTCCCGGATCTGGCCTCCCTCCGGTATATACACTCGTCCTCTGAAGCACACCAGATCGTCCCTCAGTGTGTAATCTCCTGCAGTGCCCGCCTTCAGAGCTTGGAAGATGGGTTCCAACTTGGCATCCTGCCTCTGTCCCTCTCTGACCCGGTCTCTGATGTCATCGGTAACGCCTATCGCGGCCAAGTACTCCTCATAGAGCTCAGGATCATCAGACGATACCAGAGTAATGTGCATGTCCTCTAGTCTCTGCAGCAGCTCCATAGACATCAACTGAGGCTCTGCTCCTGTTGTGGCGGCTCTCCGACTCAGTGCATCTGCCACCACGTTTGCCTTCCCCGGGTGATAGTGCATCTCATACTGATAGTCAGATAGAAACTCCACCCACCGCCTTTGCCTGATGTTCAGTTCCTTCTGCGTGTCCACGTACTTAAGGTTCTTATGGTCGGAATATATGTCACAGTGGACTCCATAAAGGTAGTGCCGCCATATCTTCAGTGCGAATACAACTGCCCCCATCTCAAGGTCATGTACTGGGTAGTTCTTCTCATGGGTCTTCAGCTGGCGGGAGGCATAAGCTATGACGTGTCCGTTCTGCATCAGTACCGCTCCCATCCCCTGATATGATGCGTCGGTGTAGACCTGGAATCCCTCCCTCCCCGAGGGAAGAGTAAGAATGGGAGCCGAGGTCAGCCGATCCTTCAGCTCCTGGAAAGCTGTCTGGCACTGCGGGGTCCACACGAACGGTGCCTCCTTCTTTGTCAAGGATGTGAGCGGGAGGGCGATTCGAGAGAATCCCTCTACGAACTTCCGGTAATAACCGGCAAGTCCTAGAAAACTCCGTACGTCAGTGGCTGTTTTCAGCTGCGGCCACTCTGAAATAGCTCGAATCTTTGCCGGGTCCACTGCCAGCCCGGCTCCGCTGATAATGTGACCTAAGAACGCCACCTCCTTCAGCCAGAACTGACACTTACTGAATTTCGCATAAAGGTGATGCTCCCGCAGTCTCTCCAGGGTCAATGCTAGATGTCGTGTATGCTCCTCCTCCGTCTTAGAATAGATAAGGATGTCGTCTATGAACACTATGACAAACACATCCAAGTAAGCCTCGAAGACCCGGTTCATGAGGCTCATAAATGCTGACGGAGCATTCGTGAGCCCGAAGGGCATCACGATGAACTCATACAATCCATACCGGCTACTAAAGGCCGTTTTCGGGATATCCTCCTCCTGGATCCGCAGCTGGTAATAGCCTGATCTCAAGTCCAGCTTCGAAAAGTAATGGGCTCCCTCCAGCTGATCGAACAACTCGTCTATCCTGGGGAGCGGATAGGTATTTCGGACGGTCAGCCTATTTAGTGCTCGATAGTCGATGCACAGGCGTAAGGTGCCGTCCTTCTTCTTTACGAATAGGACAGGAGCTCCCCATGATGAGGAACTCGGCCTAACAAATCCTGCTTCCACCAGCTCCTGCAACTGTGTCCGAAACTCCGCCAACTCCTTCGGGGCCATCCGATAAGGGGCCTTGGATACCGGCTTAGCCCCTGGTACCAGCTGAATCTGGAAGTCCTTCTCCCTATGCGGAGGTAGTCCCGGCAGCTTATCCGGAAAAATATCGGCGTAGTCACGAACCACCGGAATGTCTGCGATCAAGTCCTTCTCCTCAGTCATCTCGAACAATACTTGGTATACCTCGTCCCCTTGCATATGGGCCTTAATGGCCTGAATAGATGAAAGCAAGCGACGGGAGACCGGTGTAGTACCTTCGAACGTTGCATAAGTATCGCCGTGGCTGAGCACGACCCTCCTTGCCGGGCAATCAATCTGGGCATGGTTCCAGACAAGCCATGTCATGCCCAAGACGAGATCGAAGTCCGGCATCCTCAAGATCGTCGCCGGGGCCTCGAGTGTCAACCCCTCTATGGTAACCTCCAGGAGGCACTTTTCTGTGGACTGAATCTCCATCCCATTGGGGAGGCGCACCCTCCTGGGTAGTCCTGTATAGCAACGAATCTGATCCAGGTCCTTGACGAAATCCTCCGATACAAAGTTATGTGATGCCCCCGTGTCGAACAGGGTGTGGGCAGGCTTGCCGCACACCATCACCATTCCTAAATCAGTTTGAAAGAAATTCTAGCGTAAGGTTTTCTAACCTAGGTTGTATAGTAGTTCTATCAATGCTTAATACGAGCAAAGAATAATTCTAACATTAAGATTACTCTCATACCTGCAATAACCCTGTCCGGGTTCCGGGGCTGTGCTAAGTCCAGAGCGTAAATCTGCTCCCCATTCTGCCTGCGGTCGCCTCCCTGGTAACCACGTCCTCGGCCGCGTCCTCGGCCTCCGAAATGCTGGGCCGGTGGGCCACCCCGTGGTGCTGGAGGTGGTGCCCCCCTCATAGGGCAATCTCTCCGGAGGTGTCCCACCTGGTGACAGTGGAAGCACTCCGGCGGGGGATACGCCATACCCCGGGGTCTCTGCATCTCCTGGATCCGGAGAGGTTGAGGGGCCAAGACCACCTGCTCTCTCGGCTCCTGCCTCAACTCCTGACGAGGCTGCTCCTCTGCCCTTCTTCCATCTGGTACGATGCCTCGCCGCTGATCATTTCGGGCCCTCCGGCCCTGGTCCTCCGTTTGCCGTTTCCGGCCCCGAGTGGTGTGCCAGTCGGCCTCAATCCTCTTCGCCATCTCTAAAATCCGGGAGATGGGCCCGTCAGAGACAAAAAGCAAAGCCTCTCTCAACTCCTCTTTTAGGCCCTTATAAAACCTCTTGACGTACCCCGCTTCATCCAGCTGATAAGAGCCCGCATATCGGGCCAAATGATCGAACTCTCGGTGGTACTCCACCACTGTCCTGGTGCCCTGCCTCAGCTGCAAGAAACGCTCCTCCAACTCGTCCCTGGCCGACTGAGGAACAAAGTGCTCCAGCAGCATGGCCCTGAATTCTTCCCATGTGATTTCTGCAATCTCTCTATCCGCAAAAGTCGTGTCCAACAGCGTCTTCCACCACCGCTTGGCATGTGACTCCAAGCAAGATACCACTAGGGCCACCCTCTCCTCTCAGGGGCATCGTATCCCCGTCAACATCTCGTACATCACATCCAGCCACTCCTCTGTCCGTACTGCCGACTCCGTCCCCAAGTAAGATGGGGGAGAGAGTCCTCGGAAGGTGCTCATCCAGTTGGCCCCTGGGTTTGGCTGCTGGGCTGGGGCTTGCTGAGCCCGGAAGGCCTCAAGGATGGCTGTAAGGGTCTGCCCCATGTCTGACTGGAGGAAAGGTGTGGGGACCATGGGAGGTGGTGCAATGTCTGGAATCTGCTGAGCTCCACCTTGTGGGGTGGGCTGAGCTGAGGGCTGCAAAATGAACTACATCAGTAGGTAATCGACTCAATGCCTAATGATAGTGGACAATTTATATGTGATTCCCCCCATATGGGCACACCACCGCTTCCGCTGCTTAGTTTGTCCCCAAACTAAACCCGCGCGGGGGTGACCCAGGGTTGTGGACGGCTACTTTTCGATCGAAACCTGGCTCTGATACCACTTGTAAGACCCCCTTTTTTTTCTCTTTTGACCACGGGGTCTTAGGCCCAGAACCGCCGTTTTGCGGTGACTCCTTCACGCCCTGAAGGGTCATCACCACAAAGCGCCGATTCTGCCGGCCAATTCGATCACATAAAAGTAGCATAATGAAGTAAAATGAAAACTATCTGTCCACAGAGAGTCACATGACATATATAAATATAACTCCACGAAGGGAGTGTCCACAGTAGATAACATCAGAGTAGCAAAATACGGGCTTATGCCCGGTACAACATATCCTCACTACAAAATCACTCATGCGGAAGCAAAAGCTGAAAAACTACTCAGGGTCGAGACTCACAGTCCCGGCTGTATGAACTCCGGAGCTAGACTGCCCCACCTCCAAGCGCACCGGTCTCTGGGGCTGCTCCTCCATGCTGGTCTCCACGATCCCCTAAATGATGCGGTTCGAAAACCGTTAGTCTAAAAGACTAAGTCCTATCATCCCCCACCCCTTCCCCCACGGCTCCTAGGCACCGAGCGGAGAGGAAGAAAGGGGAGGACTTGAAGGTGGAGAATATCAAAGCAGATGACAGCGGTCCTATTCTAGCAAGTTCTATAGCATATAAAGACAATAAAATGTAAGCTGAAATGTAACCTTCACTTATGTGGAAAAACACATAAGCCAAGGGGTCTTTTGCAAGGCTCCCATCGTATAAAAAGTCCCATACCGATTTATACGTTGGGGTGATGGTGGTCAAACAGCAGTAACTAAATATATCAAAATTAACCTTAATTTATAAACTTGCCCACACAAGCTTATAGACTAAGGGGTCGTTTTGCAGGTCCTAATGTATAAGCGTCCCATTCCACTTATACATCAGGTGTCAGGGGTTAAATGAATCGATTATGCTATGACATGCAAGTGGGTATGATGGACATGCAAGTGCAACGCACACACCCGACTCTGTGCACACAGACCTTTAGTTCCCCCTTTCTGGAGCCGTAACCTCCCAGGATACCTCCGTAGTGGCAGACGGAAGCGGTGGGTTGGGCCTCGCCCACCTCTAAACCAGTAAGGCACTACCGGTCAGACCTATCGTACGCCTCAACGCTTGGTGCACGAAGCGGACTCCTGCGTACTCTTGCCGGCTGGCGCACCGGACTTCTGTTGGCGAAGTGCTAACCACACTTGCCGAGTCAACGTATTGGCGTCGGTGCATCGACCCTCCAATACCGAAAACCCACCACCTTAATTTATTTTCCTTTTATGCACATGCAGATTTAGCGTAAACAAAACCCGAGCCGAAGCTCCCCGGACCAAGAGTCCGTCTTTTAACCATCCGAGCCGAAGCTCCCAGCTGACTTTTGGTGCTAACAGTGCCTGTGAAATGTGCAACCCTAATTACTAAGTTACTCTTTTCAGCTTGTTAAACAGTTTACGTTAACCCAGGACTGCCCCCGGTATTCCCTGTGAAGGGCTCTCAAGGGGCACTAGGAACTGTGTTGGGATTACGCCCAGCGTTCCCTTTCGCAAGGTACTTATTTTATTATTGGTTGATCCCCTTACCCATTATTTTCTCATGTTTCGATACGCTAATCCTAGGGTGATTTGACTCCAACTCTCCTTGGGTAGGACGATCTTTCGTCGGGCCCGAACGCCTTTAAACCCTAGACAAATCCACACCCTACTCACTCATCTTCCAAAGATGCAGCCCTTTCCACTTGTCCTTACAGCAAACCATGAAGACCCATCATACGTGCCCTAATTCAATCCAAATGAAATCCTGCAGTTTTGCTATATGCAGACCACTTAAGCTACGTGACCCGTAAAAGGGGAAGTACATGAAATACTCATCCAGTACCCTCATGATAATTATCAGAGGTCTATTATGATAAGTATAGACTAAATTAAGAAAATCATATTTTTCCCAATTAATCTACTATTTATTGAATTTTCCTCAAAAACTAGGCCATAGTCAATTTGAACATGAACCATAAGATTTTCTCAGGTAATGGCCTCCTAAAATTTGTATTCACTAAATAACAGAGAAATATCATTGGATGCTAATTTTCATAATTTTCCAGATAATTCTTGACCTCTAAAGGATTTATTAAAATAATTCCAAAAATCAAAAATAATGAAGGAAGTGCCACATATATGTCTCCAATAATTATGTAAAAATTACTAGGGCTTCATAGGGAACTAAAAACATCATGATGAAGAAATTAGAATTTTTCAGACAATCTAAAAGTCATTATTAAATTTTCCAAGGTTCCATGGAATTAAATAATTAAAGAAGCAACAACTAAATATCATTCTTCAAAAATTCCATAAAAATTTACAGAGATGGGTAACATGATTATAAGCCCCTTGGCTAAGTTTTATCAAGTTTAAGCAAGTATAGTGCTCTTCAAAAACTCTTAAGTGGAAATTATAAAATATAACTCTGTGAATAAAGTACCAAAAATATTCATCCAAAATTTATTATAACATTTCCAGAGACATGTATGCCCTAAGCAACTACCCATTCAAAATCTCAGCCCTTTTAAGATAGTTTTGGTATTAGTTCTTATGGTTTCAAAGCTAGTGCCCTAAACTAGGGTTATGGATTTAAGGGGTCTTTAATCTTCCAAATGCCCTAAAATTTTAACCATAGGACCATAGTGACCCTATGGTCATCATTCCCAAGTTTCAAGCCCATCCAAGGTCTTTTGACCCCAATTTCTTCAAACCCTAGAGAATTACCCTAAAGGGCCTACCCTACACTTCTAGGGCTACCCTAGCCCAATCCACTCCAAACTTCATGAGTGAGTGTAAAAAGTTAAATCATATCAGTGGCCAAAGTTTCAGCCTCTGTTGAGGTGATTTGGTCACTTAAAACCAAAAGTGCCACTTTTGACCAAAATGCCCTTCATAGGGTAGAACTAGGGTTGGGTCAAAACCTATTCAACACTCACCCAAACCAACTGAAATTTTATACAGGTACCTAACTGGAGCCCAGGGACCACTCACCAAAATTTGGGAGGGTTTGGGTGTGTTTAGGGCACCTATTTAATTTATCTAATGATTATTAAATTTTTACCAAAACTATAGAAATATTTTCTCCAAAAATTCCCATTTTTGGGCAGGCCCTAGGTATGCCTAGGATAGACCCTCTGCCAAAATTTCAGCCCATTTGGGCTTGGGGTGAAGAGTGGGCACTCATTTTAGTGACTGCCTAGCCCTAAGGACATGTCCCACCAAAATGGGTGCCCTGGTCCAACCAGTGACCCAAAAGGGTCCCAACAATTTTTGCTGCAAACTAGACACCCTAAGCTACAATGTTCATGTTGGGCAAATTTCCATCCAGGGTCCCTAGGTATTTTTAAACATTAATTACATTAAATACATCCAGTGTGACAAAAATGAAATAAATTTTATTTAACCCTATAGTATCTGATCTGATGCCGCACGAATCTTGGCGCAGATCGACGGCATCTGGTCATCGTCCCCACTGAGCCAACGGCTGGGATTGGTTCTGCCTGGAGCGATTTCCAAGCTCTGCCGCCGGCGATCCAGCCCCTTCCCCGGCCGGCCACCGCCACCAACACCTCCGTTGAGGTGGTGGCTGTCGTCAGGCGGCGGCTCCGCCGCCGGAGAGGTGTTTTCCGGCGGATTGAGCAAGACTTTTCCTTGCCGAAACCAGGAGAAATCCTGGATTCGATCGGGCTCAATTGAGCCCGAAACTCTAGCCTAAGGATTCCTAGGATCTACCCGCGAGTTAAGGAGAGGAGGAGGACCTTCCTGGCGGCCTGGATGCGAGAGGAGCGGCGGGATGCCATTGGCGACGGCGGCGGCGCTCGGCTTCTGCAACTGCACGGTGGAAGGGCTCGTCTCCTCCAGGTAAGTGCTCCAAAATGATCCCCTCGGCTCCCTGATGGTGTTTAAAAGGCAATTGGGGGAGGGGAGAGGCTGGTTCTTCAATGGCCATTATCTCCATTAATGGAGTGGCTCGGGTTGTGTGGAGGGGGGCTGAACCCACCCCTTGGTGGCCGGGAAACGGCTGGAATCAACTCCTCTCTCCTAGAGGAGTTGATTGCAGCCATAAAGGGTGGCTGTTAGTCTCCCTTGGCCGGCCTCTTACTTCCCCCTTCTCCTTCCTCATTTCTCTCTCCTCCATTATCATGGAGAGGAGCTTTTTCTCTCTCCTAGTCACCTCTGGTTGACTAGTCAACCCCACAAGCTAAAGGCAGCCCACTGGATTATGATGATCATGGGAATGGGCTTAGCCTAAGGGAGAAGTGGTTTGAGCTTGGGTTAGCCCTTTTTGGGCTAAGTTGACTTGACCCTCAATGAGGGTTGACTTGGCCAATTTGACCATCTAGGTTGACCCCATTGGGTCCTGGGTGGTTCATTGGCCTCCCCTAAGGTCTATGTAGGGCTGGGTAGGGTTGACTTGGCACCTTAAAGGTCACTTGACCCTTGGTAAGGTCACTTTGACCATTTAGAGCTAGAGTTGACTTGGGTCAACATGACCATTAGGGTCCACCCCTATGGATCCTTGGTGACCCATTGACTTCCCTTAGGGTCTAGGTAGGGTTATATGGGGTTGCCCTGCACTTTGGAGGTCACATACCCTTAGTAGGGGTACTTTGACCAGATTAGGGCTTGAGTTGACCTGGGTCAACCTGGCCTCTAGGGCTGACCCCAATGTGTCCTTAGTGACCCATTGTCCTCACTTTAGGGTTAGGAGGGCATAGGTGGGGTCCTCTAGACTAGGAGTGGGTCTATTGGCCCTAAGTGGGCTAGGTTGACCTATTTAGGGCTAGGGTTGACCTTGGTCAACTGGGCCTCTTGGGTTGGCCCTAATGGGTCCTTTTGGCTCTAATGGGTCTCCCAAAATGTTTGGGAGTGTTGTGATAGGGTCTTGGGGTCATGGTGAAGCCCCATTGTCATCCTAAACTATTGTTCAGAATTCTACTACCTGCAGACCATGGTGATCCCTACCTTGGCCTCCTATCTCTTGGCCCATTTCTGGCTTCCCAGGGTTTTGTCATGACCTAGTCATGGCCAAAACCACTCTTAGGGGTCTAGTTGGAAATGGGATGTTACAGAGGCGCTCCAGGAAGTTCATCCGGAAACACTTCCTTGAACTCTGCCACCACAGGCACATCCTCAATAGACAGTTGGGAGAGGCGAACCTCCAATAACGCTACAAGCGCTACACCACCCTGGTTAACCGCCCGCACCAACTGCATGGCCGAAATCAGGGAACAGGCCACTCCACAAAGGCCCTCAAATTTGACTTCCGTTTTCCCCTTACTCCTTAGAGTCACTACCTTGGATAAACAATCAATGCTGGCGCGCTGCTCTGCAAGCAATCCATGCCCAAAATGACATCGAACTCTACTAAAGGTAACACTGCTGCTTCCAGAGCGAAGACAACTCCGTCTAGCTCCCAACAAATGAGCCCTTTAGCCCCGGTGGTCATAGATGACCCATTGGGCATGCGCACTCTCAGCTCTGCTCCCGACGAAAAAGACTCAACTCCTATTCTCCGGATGAAGCTCTCCGCAAGAAAGGAGTGCGATGCTCCCGTATCAAACAATACCCTAGCGGGGTATCCGGAAACTAACACGAAGCCTACAACATAGACATTACACTAAAGTCTAAAAGGATGAAGCACAAAATTTAAACTTAAATTCTCTTCATACCTGTCACCACATCAGTCTGGCGGATCGCTTCTTGCTGTCCAAGGTTGTAGGCCCTTGGTTGCACCGGTTGGAACCGAGAAGCGCTCGACTCCGCCATCTTTCCTTTCTCTGCAGCACTGGGGCCCGAGCGCACAGACTGCTCCTGCTTTGTCTCTTGCCCCGCTCCCCCTTACTGACAAGCACGGGCTATGTGCCCAACCTTCCCGCAGTTGTAGCACGTCGGCGGTCCCCTAGAGTGGGAACCCCCAGGCGTCCAGTTGCTCCTCTCCCCAGATCTGGAAGTGTAAGGCTTCTTCCTCCACCTACTCACATCAGACTTTACATGAGATTGGGAGGGCTTCCCTTCCCCGCTCTTGGGAGTAAAACCCTTTTGACGCTGGGTTCGCTCCAGATCATTCTCCAAACTCCTGGCGGCTTCAACTAGCTCATTAAATCCCGCCCTCTTCATGGAGATGAGGGGTTGTCTCAGATTTTCCCTCAACCCTTGGTAGAAGAGGTTATCCCTCTCTACATCATCCGCCATTGTCGTTCCCGCATAACGTCCCAATCGGGTGAACTCTTGCACGTACTCATCCACTATCTTGTCTCGCTGCATTAGATGCAGAAACTGCCTCTGCAGGGCCAATCGTGTTGAAACTGGGATATACCTCTTAAGAAAAGCGTCCCCAAACTCTTCCACTGACGGGGTGCGTCCCGGGAACAGGCGGCCACTATGGCTCACCCACCACAACTTGGCGTCTCCTTCCAACATGAACGCCGCATACTCCGCTTTCTTTTCCTCTGGCGTCTCTGCCGCCCTTAGTAGTTCTTGAATACGAACCCACCAATCCTCCGCATCCGTTGGCGTTCCAACACCCTTGAAGGACGGGGGATGGAAACTCAGGAAGTACTTCATGTGTCGGTCTCCATGTCCTACCACCACCCTTTCTGCCAAAGGCTCCACTCGCCTGGCTTCTCCGCCTGGCACGGCCGTCGCCGTGTCCGGTGTAGCAGGGGTTGCTACCTGGGCTGCAGTCGCCGCTTGGGCTGCCACCATCGCTTCTGCAAGCATACGGCAGAAGTCGGCCGGGTTTACAGCCGAGCCCAAA
Organism: Platanthera guangdongensis; assembly: GCA_039583875.1. Lineage (NCBI taxonomy): Eukaryota > Viridiplantae > Streptophyta > Magnoliopsida > Asparagales > Orchidaceae > Platanthera > Platanthera guangdongensis. The sequence continues at coordinate 61,074,954 of CM077153.1, read as the reverse complement.
AGGCCTGGAGCAGTCGCACTGCTCGCCGAGAGATCATCCCTTGCTCTTGAAGTGCCCGCCTCGTTGCTTGCACTCTTCAGGAAAACAAGAAATAAGGGATTAGTCGAGTAGTCTCCAATCTCAAGACTAAAACATAAGGACACTCACGGTCCCGCGTTACTCTTATGTGGATAACTTCTCTACGCACTGACCTTGAATCCAACCTCGCTTTGATACCAAATTGTAACACCTCCCCTGTAGTGGACGTATAATATGGGTCCGGCCGGGGCCCCATAACATACGAACGCCACAGCTTTAGTATTATAAGTTGATATAGCTACCCAAACTCAAAACACTTGCACAACACAGCGGAAAACCAAGCACAACTAGAAGTTATCCACTAACCAAAAGAGTAAACAAATGGCCTTAAGGCCTTACATCAAATGTCCAAAAGTAAAGTAGTACATCAAACATGAATGTGCATAGCACTCCTAGTCTACCTCGGCATGCAAGCCGGACAAAAGAGTCTCACACAAACATCATCAAAATGTAGTGCTACAAAAGAGGGAAAAACACTTCATGGGGCTTAGGCCTTTCTGGCCGGCATGCTAGCTTCTGCATGCGATCCTTGCCCTGTAAAAATTATTAGTAACGTGGGTCAGCAAAGGCTGACCTCAAACTGTGTAACAACACATCTCCTCCCGGCCGCCCCTAACGGACCCCGGGGAACCCTCCAACCTGCAAGTCAGCACTTCATATGCAAATAAACATCTATAAATAGAAAAGCATTAAAACAGGCTTGGATGTCTCAATCATCAAACATGTTCTCCACTGGTTGAGCATATAAAGAAAGGGCCTACTTATGCAACATGGATGCAACACCCGGGCTTCACCCAAGGTACCCTACAGCGTATGCATCTAGCACAACATCACATCATTTGGGTACTCACATTTCCCCAATTGGCATAAAGCCGCAAACATTGAGGGAGACACAACCCCCTCACGCGGCGCACAAGCCGCCACATGGAATTCTTGCCAAGGCCCCACCCGCTCGTGGGCTTAGCCCCGGGCTTGCCTGCAAGCTCTGACGTCTCATGTCAGGATTCCAACAACCACAGACTGACCGATTCTAAGAAGCCTTGCTGGACCCCACCCGCTCATGGCCTCTTTGCCCGGGCTTGCCCCAAGCTTGGCATTCTCGTCAGTCTCACAGAAGGGGACTAGTCTCGCCGGGACACTCTCCACACATGACGCACATGTCACGGGATAGCCAGCCGACCACAGAGACATAGCCACGCCTTGGCACAACACAACCAAGACTAAACACATTGCAATCCCTCTTTGTACCGCAGCGTTCCCGCGCACCAAGGAAAACATCTCCAACTCGTGCGGAGCTAACCTTGTCCACCAAGGAAACCATCTCCATTCTCATACGGAGCTAACCTTGTCCCTCAAGGAAACCATCTACCGCCACGAGGAGCTAACCTTGTCCGGGTTCGACTACACGTACCTTTTCAAGCAAACGGGACAATCATCACCACAACACGAACGGTATCTTGCCGCAACGGAAATCTCCACGAATCCCTAAGTTCGTATGCAACATCACCGGGCCGGACTAACGGTCGCGACCACGGCTTCACCCACCATGCCTAATCCACTAGCGAAGCGGATCTCTAATGCAAAAATATGCCGGGGATGGACTCAATCCACCCGAAAGTTCCTCTTGAAACTTGGCAAACCAAAACCCCTCTCATTTGAGAGTTCGGTGCCCAGAAATTAGGGAGAAAGAAAACTAAATGATGCTAATACATGCATCCTAAGGACCGAGAGGAGAGATGTCGTTACCTTCCGACTCCTCTTCCTTGCCATGGCAAAAATGGCCGGTTGGAAATCTTCGCAGCGGTCTAAGCTTCACGGATCCGGACTCGGCTCGCGATTTGGAGCACCGAAACCCTTCCTACAGCCCAAGACCTTCTTCTTCTTCCTCCTTGCTCTAGCTTTTCTCAAGATCTTAGAAAGAGAAAACTTGGAAAACAGTCAGGGTTTCCGACCCTAAATTCGGTCTTAACTCCCCAGGAGATGGCCTGAACCGTTAGATCCTAAAACCAGAAAAAGAATGGCCGCGATTCGCCTGGAAAATAGAAGACCTGGGCCGAACACGGCCTGGCACACGCCCGTATCCAGGGCCGTGTGCCTCATTCGCCGTCTCAAATCGACGCGCCTGGAATCAGACACGGGCATTCGACACGCCCGTGTTCAATCCGACACGCCCGTGTCCCCAGCGACACGGCCGTGTGGTCTGCCGTGTGTCTCCAACGACACGGCCCCAACACCAACCCGAGAGGTGACACGGCCTGGGACACGCCCGTGTCCCAAGCCGTGTGCCAAGTCTCGACACCCGTCGACAGGCTTTGTGTCGACACCGCGGAAAAACATCGAGCGAAGATCGTCGACCAGGAGGGACACGCCCTGTGACACGCCCATGTCACAGGCCGTGTGCCCCAGTCTCGACACATTGTCGAGCGAAAGTGTCAACACTTGGGCCGAGTGTCGACACGGCCTCGACACGCCCTGCGACACGCCCGTGTCACAGGCCGTGTGCCCCACTCTCGACACTTTTTCGAGCGAAAGTGTCGACACTTGGGCCGAGTGTCGACACGGCCTCGACACGCCCTGCGACACGCCCGTGTCGCAGGCCGTGTGCCCCTCTCTCGACACTTTGTCGAGCAAAAGTGTCGACACCTGGGCCGAGTGTCGACACAGCCTCGACACGCCCTGCGACACGCCCGTGTCGCAGGCCGTGTGTGTACAACCCCATATTCGCTGAGCCAGACAAAGAGGCACAATGGTCACAGGAGGGTTAGCCAAAGTGGTCCCACCCTAAGGAGGATCTCGCCCACAGAAGGCGGAAACGCTCTCGCCGGATGCTATAAAAGAGAAACCATGGGCCGAGAGCGCCAAGCGCGGACTGCGCGGAAGCGCTCTCGCCCAAACCAAGCCTCAATCCCGAAGAGTTCTCTCTTGCGCTGGGCGAGAACGTTCGCGCCACGCCATGGGCCGAAAGGTCTCGGCACCATCTCTCGCTAAGTGGGGCCCGGGGTCTTTGGAAGAATGTCCTAATTGCCCTCAAGAGAAATTACTTCAGTACCCTCAGAAAAACAGCGGGTTTTGGCTATTGGCAGACTAACCGGGGGCTTTTCAGTAAATTCAGGACAGCAAGATGCTATAAATAGACCCATAAGGGCTCCTTAGAAGGCAAGCTATCATCGTCTCCTAAATTCCAGTTCTTTCTGAGGATCTCCTAGCCCAGCTTTGGCTTTGGAGGGGAAGCTCTCAGAGATCTTCCGGGTGTGAGGTGGGACCTCCCTGCTGAGGCTTTTGGGTCAGTCTTAGGTCCTTAGAATTCAGTCAAGGGGTGAGACTTGAGAGAAGTAGGTTTTGGCTGCACCCCTTTTTCTTCGAACTTCAGTTGGGGTCATATTTGGCTTCAACAGTTCTAGTGCGGTGAGCGTGGAAGGCAGCCGATTCAAGAAAGCCTTAAGTTTTGTCCCATGGTAGGAGGGGAAGGTGAAGGGTCAGGTTCTGGAGGCTGCCCCACCCTGGGAGAGGAAGCGACGAAGAGGATGCTGGATGAGTTCAGGCGAGAGGTTCTGCAGACGATCAGCTTGGCCTTCTCGGCGAGAGGCGAGTGGGCCACCCCTCAGGTCCCTATAGAAGAGGTTCCGCTCTTGGGCGAGAACGCCCCAGGGCAGCGCCCAGGAAAGGAGATCCCGGGCGAGGCTGGCGAGAGAGATATGGCGGCGCGGGAGCTATTCCCAGGCCAGAGCCAGCACCCGGGCAAGGAGGCATTAACAGAGCCAGGCAAGAAGGAGGCGGCGGTGCGGGAACTCTTCCCAGGGCACGGTCTCGCGGATCGAGCAAGCCAGCCGAGGCCGCGAGACGTGCCTTCTCGCCAGGCAGGAGGCGAGAGCCCATTTAGCGAGTTCATCATCTCGGCTCCGGTACCGGAGGGGTTCCGGGAGCCCGACATGTCCTACTACTCAGGGAAGGATGACCCGGTGCAGCACGTACAGTGGTTTGAAGACGTTGTGTCAATAAGACAGATGACAGATGCCTTCAAGTGCCGGCTGTTCGCCATCACGTTGAAAGAGAAGGCTCGGGACTGGTTCCACCAGTTGCCAGCAAGGTCAATATACTGTTTTGAAGATCTGCGGAGAAGTTTCCTGTTAAGATTCTCAACCTCAAAGAAGCGGAAGAAGGAAGCGGAGTGTCTGTTTGCGGTGAGGCAGAGGCCGGATGAGACGTTGGGTCACTATGTCGACCGGTTTCAGGAGGAGATCCTTCTTGTCCAGGAGGTTCCAGGGTACGCACTGATGCTGGCCTTCACCCTGGGGCTGAGACCGGGATTTTTTAGCATGAAATTGAAGAGGATGCCCCCCCTCTCCTTTGAGGAGCTCATGGAGAGGGCGGCAAAGGAGATTGATTTCGAGAGAGCAAACCCAGCATTCGCCAGGAAGTTGGCCAAGCTAGCAGAGGATGACGGGAAGGAACCAGCAGCGGGGAGACAGAAGGAGTCGAGAGTGCAGAGGGAGCTGAGGGAAGAAATGAGAAGGGAGGAGCCGCGAAGGTTTGGGCAGCAGCAGGGTTGGGGGGCCCGGGAGCCAGTCAACCGGTTGGGTTGGAGGCCCCAGGAGGGTCGCCCCCAAGGCCCAGGAGAAGGCTTTCGAGGGAGAGATAACCTGCGGGAGCCCCGGAGGTTCGATCGACTGGCATGGAGGCAGGAGCAGAGGGATCGTCCCCCACCACCGCAGGAGGCCATGGAGGTAGGAAGGGGGAGAGGAGAAGCCAGGGGAGCTCGAGGAGGAAGAAGAGGAAGGGGAGATGGGAGAAGGGGCGGGGAGGCGTTGCTCTTTTGTGACTTCCACCAGGAGGAGGGTCACGCGACGGCCACCTGCCCAAAGTTCTTAGAGCTGAGGGAGGCCAGAGGAGCAGGGAGGCAGGATCCACCGATGAGGATAGTGGAGGTGCATCAGGGCGAAGTGGAGGACAGGTGCGAAGACCGGGTGGATGTAGGGACCCGGGGAGTAATCGGGGTGATTCATGGAGGAGTGGGGATTGAGGCAACCCGTAAGGGGAGTCTTCAAACCATGTACCAGAGAGGGGTGGCCTCAACCTCCCAGGTTCCTCCACCAGAAGAAAAGATTACTTTCTCATCAGCGGACATGCCAGACTATGAAGATCCATTGTGTGATGCCCTGGTGATCCAGACGGCGGTGGAGAACTATACCGTTTCAAGGATACTAGTAGATAACGGGAGCTCGGTTAATGTCATCTTCAAGAAAGCTTTTGATGAGATGAGGGTTGAAGGGAAGAGGGTCTTGGCATCGGATGGACCTCTGTTCGGGTTCTCCGGGGAGAGGAAGGAGGTAGAAGGAGGAGTAGGGTTACACGTAAGGTTGGGGGGCGTGTCGCGGAACTGCAGGTTCGTGATCGTGGATGCCCCGAGCAGCTATAATGCCATCTTTGGGCGTCCCCTCATCAGCGCCTTTCGCTGCGTCCCCTCCTCGTTCCATCAGTGCCTCAAATTCAACAATGGGGGGGTACAGGTCAGGGTCAGAGGAGACCCGAAGGTGGCAAGGCAATGTTACGTTACGGCAGTCAACACCATTTCGTGGATGGCGGAGGCGGAAGAGTTGGAAATAGAGATGGCGGCCCTAGAGGAAGTTGTGGAGGAAGAGGAGATGGTTCTTGAGGAGGTAAGGAAGGAAGCTGGAGAGGAAGCCGGAGAGGAAGAGACAGAGAAGATGCGAGGGGATGTGCAGGTGATACGGAGGAGCGATGGGCAGGAAAGCCCGGAAAAGGCAGTGGAAGTAGAAGAGCAGGAGGCGAGAGAAGTGGAGGGAGAGGTCCCAGGAGGCATAGGAGCCGAGCAGCAGTAGCAGAGGGGGATAGAAGCGATGGAAATTGAGGAGGAAAAAGGAGAGCTGGAGCTGGAGGAAGAGGCAAGAATCGGTTGGGAGCAGTCGCGACTGGAACCGGCTAAAGAAGTGGTGGAGATGGAGGTCTTCACCAAAGCAGGAGAGGTGCAAAGGGTGCGGGTCTGCGGGGGGTTGAGTCTTGAGGCCCGGGAGCAGGTGCGAGCTTGCATTCAAAGTAACGTTGACGTCTTCGCTTGGAGCGCGGTGGACATGCCGGGCATCGACGCCGATATAGCTTGCCACCGCCTGAACCTGGATCCCCGTGCCCGCCCCATCCGTTAGAAGATGAGGGCCATCGCTACAAAGCTGGAGGAGCCCATTCGCGAGGAGGTCAAGAAGCTCCTGGAGGCGGGCTTCATCTCAGAGATCCAGTATCCAGGCTGGATCTCCAATGTGGTAATGGTGAAGAAGGGATGTGGTAAATGGAGGATGTGTGTGGACTTTTCTTTGTTGAATAAATCATGCCCCAAGGATTGCTATCCCCTGCCTCGGATCGACGCGCTGGTTGATTCAGCCGTCGGTTTTTCTGTCATGAGTTTTTTAGATGCTTTTTCAGGTTATCACCAGATCCGGATGCACCCTCCTGACACCAAGGATGTTTCCTTCATCACGAGGGATGGATGCTTCAGTTACAAGATGATTCCCTTTGGGTTAAAGAACGCAGGGGCTACCTATCAGCGCATGATGGATCGGGTCTTCCGGGACCAGAGGGGGAGGAACTTGGAGGTCTCCGTTGACGACCTAATGATCAAAAGCAAGAGCATAGCTTCACACCTGCAAGACCTCGAGAAAACATTCGCCACCCTGAGAAGGTTTAAAATGAGGCTGAATCCCTTGAAGTGTGTCTTCGGGGCAAGCCGCGGGAAGTTCCTCGGGCATCTCCTGACTCCGGAAGGAGTGGAACCCAACCCGGACAAAGTCAAGGCCATCCTGGATTTGGAGTCACCTCGCGACGTCAAGGAGGTCCAACGCTTGACAGGCAAGCTGGCTGGGCTAAGCAGGTTCCTCTCCCGGGCAGGAGACAAGTGTTCTTCTTTCTTTAAAGTGCTGCGGGGGAATCAAAGGTTCGAATGGACGGTCGAGTGCGAAGAGGCCTTCCAGGGGCTGAAAATACAACTCTCTCAGGCTCCCCTCCTTCAGAGCCCAAAGGATGGGGAGGACCTGACCTTGTACCTCGGAGTAGGGGCGGAGGCGGTGAGCTCCGTCCTAGTAAGGGAAGAAGGAAAGAAGTAGCTTCCCATCTATTACGTCAACCGGATATTGAAAAAAGCAGAGCTTCGCTACCCTATCCTGGAAAAGCTCGCTTATGCCTTGGTCATCTCGGCCAGAAAGCTCCGGCCATACTTTCAAGCGCATTCGATTAGGGTGGTGACCGACCACCCTCTTCGCAAGGTCTTCGAAGGAGTGGAGCACTCGGGGAGGCTGGCTAAGTGGTCCATTGAGCTAAGCGAGTTCGACATCTCCTTTGTACCAAGGCTCTCCATCAAGGCACAGGCAGTGGCGGACTTTCTAGCAGACTACGTTGTTGAGGTCGGGGGGGAAGAGCAGAAACCGCGAGAAGCATGGAAGTTAATGGTTGATGGGGCCTCAGGAAGGCAGTCCCTAGGGGCAGGGGTGTTGTTGACAAGTCCCCAGGGGGTAACCATAGAGCAAGCAGTCATTTTACATTTCCCAGTGACCAACAATCAAGCAGAGTATGAGGCCGTTATTACCGGCCTTCGCCTGGCAAAGGAGCTGGGGATTCAGGCGGTGGAAGTTGTCAGTGATTCAAAGGTAGTGACATCGCAGATCCGGGGAGAGTTTGAAGCTCGGGAACCCACCCTCATCAGATACCTCTCCAAGGTAAGGGCGATCATCGGAGGATTTCGGTCTTTCTCAATTCAACATGTTCCAAGGGAAGAAAGTGTAGCCGCCGATCGACTGGCCAAGTTCGGGCCTCAGGTAGGAGGGACCTTGACGGAGCTGTTCCGACCAGCTATCGAGGAAGGAGAGTTGATGCTTGTGGATCGGCAACCCTCGTGGGTAGATCCATTGGTGGCCTTCCTAACCACCAGTGAACTGCCTGAGGGGACCAAGGCGGGGAGAAGCTTCAAGCGTAAGGCGGCTCACTACTTGATGATGGAGGGAGGTCTGCATCGCAAAATGTTGTCAGGGATTCTAGCCAGGTGTGCAACCGAAGAAGAAATCCCGAAGATTTTAAGGGAAGTGCATTCGGGCGAGTGCGGCAGCCACTCGGGAGGAAGGACGCTGGAGGCCAGGGTGGTCAGACAGGGCTACTTCTGGCCCACCCTAAGGAAGGATGCCATGGAGTTTGCAAGGAGGTGTCAAAAATGTCAACTCTACGCCCCACTCCAACTCTTGGCAGCTCAAAGACTACGGAGTATCACGGCACCATGGCCATTTGCCATCTGTGGAATGGACTTAGTTGGGCCCTTTCCTCCGGCTAGTGGGCAGAGGAGGTTCCTCTTGGTCATGGTTGATTATTTCTCAAAGTGGCTAGAGGTCAAAGCTTTGGCCAAGGTCACCTCGCAGGTCATAAGGAATTTCATCTGGGGGGAAATCATTTGTAGGCATGGATTGCCCCAAGCAATAGTGACCGATAACGGCCCCCAGTTTGCCAGCGAGGAGTTCATCAGCTTCTGCGCTCAACTCGGGATAGATCTCCGGTTTGCCTCCGTCCATCACCCTCGGAGTAACGGTCAAGTGGAAGCAGCAAACAAAATCATTGTAAATCTACTAAAGAAGAAGGTGGAAAACTTGAAGGGAAATTGGGTGGAACAGCTCCCATCGGTCCTGTGGGTACTACGAACGACTCCGAACACGGCCACCGGAGAGACCCCCTTCAAGCTCTCTCATGGGTGTGAAGCCGTCCTACCGGTGGAGTTTGAGGTCCGGTCCCCGCGAGTCACAGCCGCAGGCGAAGGAGACGAGGCATGGAGGGTGGAGAACGAGGAGGGGCAGCGCCTCTCGTTAGATATGGTGGAGGAACTGCGAGATGTGGCAGCTATCAGGCAAGAAGAGATCAAGCGACGGATGGCCAAGCATTTTGATAAGCATGTCAGGATCAAACAGTTTGCTAAGCGGGATCTGGTGTTGAGAAAGGTCGACGCGGCGGGAAGATCGGCTCCCGTAGGTAAGCTCCACCCGAACTGGGAAGGTCCATACATTGTAAAGGAAGTCCTCGGAACAGGGGGATACTACCTCCAGGACGTGGAGGGAAGAGCCCTAAGCCACACTTGGAGTGGTGATGATCTAAAGCGCTTCTACCCCTGAAGGGAGAAGGATGTAATCATGTATCTCAAAAATGAACTTGTTATATTATACCGATTGATTCTCCTTTAACTAGTGTCGAATTTTTCATGGCATAACATAGTTGAATGTTTTGTGACACCCCGAGCTCGGCTCGGCCCCAGGTAGACCCGCTGCGCAGGCTCTCATCTAGCTGACAGGTCCGAAGGCTCGCCTGTGGGGGATAGGTTTGGTTGGTTTGAGATCTTCATCGGCACCCCGAGCTCGGCTCGGCCCCAGGTAGACCCGCTGCGCAGGCTCTCATCTAGCTGGCAGGTCCGAAGGCTCGCCTGTGGGGGATAGGTTTGGTTGGTTTGAGATCTTCATCGGCACCCCGAGCTCGGCTCGGCCCCAGGTAGACCCGCTGCGCAGGCTCTCATCTAGCTGGCAGGTCCGAAGGCTCGCCTGTGGGGGATATGTTTGGTTGGTTTGAGATCTTCATCGGCACCCCGAGCCCGGCTCGGCCCCAGGTAGACCCGCTGCGCAGGCTCTCATCTAGCTGGCAGGTCCGAAGGCTCGCCTGTGGGGGATAGGTTTGGTTGGTTTGAGATCTTCATCGGCACCCCGAGCTCGGCTCGGCCCCAGGTAGACCGGCTGCGCAGGCTCTCATCTAGCTGGCAGGTCCGAAGGCTCGCCTGTGGGGGATAGGTTTGGTTGGTTTGAGATCTTCATCGGCACCCCGAGCTCGGCTCGGCCCCAGGTAGACCCGCTGCGCAGGCTCTCATCTAGCTGGCAGGTCCGAAGGCTCGCCTGTGGGGAATAGGTTTGGTTGGTTTGAGATCTTCATCGGCACCCCGAGCTCGGCTCGGCCCCAGGTAGACCCGCTGCGCAGGCTCTCATCTAGCTGGCAGGTCCGAAGGCTCGCCTGTGGGGGATAGGTTTGGTTGGTTTGAGATCTTCATCGGCACCCCGAGCTCGGCTCGGCCCCAGGTAGACCCGCTGCACAGGCTCTCATCTAGCTGGCAGGTCTGAAGGCTCGCCTGTGGGGGATAGGTTTGGTTGGTTTGAGATCTTCATCGGCACCCCGAGCCCGGCTCGGCCCCAGGTAGACCCGCTGCGCAGGCTCTCATCTAGCTGGCAGGTCCGAAGGCTCGCCTGTGGGGGATAGGTTTGGTCTGGTTGGCTTGGTTAGTGTAAGGCAGGAAGCACGTTGGGAATACCAAATGAAAAGTGAAAATGAAGAAATGGATCTCGGCAGAGATAGATTTCGGCAGAGATAGATCTCGGCAAGGACAGGTCTCGGCAGAGATAGATCGCGACAGGAGAATCCCCCTCAAAGGGATCTCAAGGTGGGGAGGCTTTCGCCAAAAAGGTTCCTCTCAGAGTTCTCGAACAAATAGGCGAGATCGTTATACGATGAGCTAGTGGGGACTCGCGCAGTCTAGAGGGGACGGTCCCGTCCTAAGGATTCAAGAATCACGCTTCCGGCTGGCCGGTTACCGCGGGTTCTTGCTGATTCATCGCTAAGGATTTCCTAAGAAGGCCAAGGGCCTTGGCGGAAGCCTACGCCGAAAGCGTTCAACCACGACAATTACATCAAACACATTCGCAAATAACAAGAAATGTTCGCAAGAAAAGCATTTACATTAATAATACAATGTGTGGGTACAAAATGATAGCGTCTCGCGCTTTACAGAGAGGTGAAGAATAGAAACGAGAAGGGGACCCTCAACGGGACAAACTGTACCCCTCGGAAGTCTCGCTGGAGCTCCCGCTGGAGCTTCCGCCGGAGCTCCCCCCGGAGGTCTCGCCACCCGCTGCGGGGGACTTTGAGACATCCGAGGGAGGGGTATCGGGGGCGCCCAGGGGCTTTGGAATGGGCTCGAAGAGCCATGGGACAAGTTGTGGAGCGGTAATGTCTTTGCCCCTCCCGTCCCAGCAGTTGATGTCGCGCAGCGTCTCCAGTGTCAACTTTACGGTGGCTTGCGCGTTCCCCTGGAGCAGCTTGTCGATGTCATAAGCCGAGTAATACTGGCTCTTCAATCTCTCGTCCAGCGGAGGGGCTGCACTCGCCTCGAGGCGCGCGATCTGCTCTCGCAGGAGAACGTTGTCATATCGGGCCTGAGACAGCTCCTCGCGAAGTGCGGCCTGAGCGGAATCCTGAACAGCTGAAGGTTAGCATCAGAGAAAGGTTAGGATTGCGAGAACAAATGATTATGAAAGGTCTCGCTTACCCCTTCCGCTTGGCGCGAGGATAACAGTTGCTGGGTCTCGGCCAGCTCCTTGGCCAGAGAGGCCGCCTGGGCCACCGCATCGTCCCTAGCCTTGAACATGTCTTGGAAGTTGCGGTCTATCGTAATGCTCCGCCGGGCGCACATGTGCGCAAGCTCCAGCCCACGCATTATAGTGCGAGTGGAGTCGTACGCCAACAGCCGGGTCGACATCCTGTCGTAGACGCTAGCGTCCCCCCGGCTGTAGAGACCATAGCCTAAGGCGAAAGCTTCGCCGGTGACCTCATCTCGCTCCGCCCAGCTCGGCAAGAGGGACGAGACCGTGACCTTGTTGGTGTCAGGGTCCCATTGCAGCAGTGGCTTGTTCTCCGCGTCCAGGCACCTCACGCCGAGACCAAAGTTACGATGACCCCGCGGCACCTCATCAGACAGGGGTTGGCCGGAGGTCCCGACGGCCGCACCCTCGCTCTCGGCGGCGCCAAGGGTCCGAGGGTTCTCTGCAGGAGTCCCGGGGCCGCCCCTGGTGGCCGCAATCCTGCTTACTGCCTCCAGGACCTCCTCGAAGGAGCGACCGGCAGGGAGAGGTTGGACGGGCGGTACAACAACAGCCTTGCCCTTCTCGATATCCGTGGTCTTGGTCCTCTTGATTGGCTGAGGTGCGGAAGCACCCGGCTTTCGCTTCACAACACCGCTTGAGGGGGGGAGGCCCGGCTCTTTTCGGCAGGCTTGCGCGGCGGCTTTCGCAAGAGCCAGCGGGTCCTTAGGAGGTTGGCTCTCTCTGGCGCGAGCCTCGTCGAAAGGCTGGCGGAGAGGGATCTCACGCTCTCCTGCGAAACAATAGCGATCAATTCCAACCTTGGAAAAAGCAAGAAGGCAAATACGGGCGAGATCTTACCTTCTCCCGGAAGTACAGGATGAAGAGAATCGACGTCTCGCCGGAGGTAGAGGACGTCGAAATCCTTGGTTCCGAAGAACTCAAGGAGGGCGCTCTCGCGGGAGCCCAAGGACGGAGGCTTATAGGCGGCATCCTCGTATTGGATGGGGGCGAGGGGTACGTTCCCGAAGTCACCGGAAACGTAGATGAACCTCTCGCCCCAGTGATGGTGCTTGTTGGCGAGACCGATCGTTTTCAGCAGTTGCCCAGAGAAGAACACCACGCCTCCCTTCGCGCGAAAAGTAAATAACTTGCCGAAAATCGGCAAGCTAAACTCAATCCTCTCCGACCGCATATAGCATATGAAGGCCATGAGAATCGCCACGGAGTTAGGGTTCAGCTGCGCGGGAACCACCCCGTAGTACCGGAGAGCCTGCCGCATCTCAGGCCACAGTGGAAGGCGGAAGCCCACCTCGAAGTGTTCAATAGGGATGGCGAGCTCCCCCTCCCCTGCAGTGTTGACTTTGTCATGACTGCCCGGGGGCCGCGCGACGAAGCCAGCGGGAACGTGCTGGGTCTTGATCAGATTGAACTCGTCCAGAGTGAGAGTACAGGAAGGGAAGAGATGCTTTTGGAAGGCTTCCGCGCAGTTGGATCGTCCTTCACCACCGCCCGGCATCGCAATAGGGTTTGAAGGCGAGATCTACGGGGAGAAGGCGAGAGCGAGAACGGGGCGAGAACGGAAGTGGAAGACAGAAACGGGCGAGAGCTTTGCGAAGACCGCGAGAACAACAGCAAAGAGGAGACAGACTGGAATCAGAGCAATGAATGTGGTAGGTGAGCCTCCTATTTATAGAAAATCGTGGTAATGATGGTTGTTTTCAGAAAGGCGGCGAGGGTACAGCCTCCGCGTCCTAGGTCAGCGGCGCTTCGTTTTTCCCGCCCAAATCTGACAGCGACCGATTAAGCAGCTAGCGCTAACGTTGTGAAATGTCATATGGCCGGTAAGATAGGCGGAAGCAAGGTGGCTCTCGCCACCCCAAAGGCCTGGGAAGGTAACTCATACGCAAACAAAAATATTACAGACAGAGCTATTGCTCTCGCTGAGCGGGAACGCGATAAAATAATAAGCGAATAAAGTGCGGGAACATTAGTTACAACTCCAAGCAAAAAAATGAGGGTACATTAGAGAAGGGAAGGCCAGGGGAAGAGGAGGGGAGGTCTCGCGCTTCAGTACGGCTCCCAGCGCCATTTCCCTTGCTCCCAACGCCACTTGCCTCGGTCCCGCAGCTTGGTCCGGGGAGGCGCCTGCGGGTTGAAGTAGGATGACAGAACGCTGCATCCCAGGTCAACCCGGCGAGACAGATCCCGGATTCTCTCGATGCATCTCTCAGGTGAGGACCCGGCGGTAGCTCCCCCGGGCCGGTCCATCTCGCCTAGAAGGAAGTCTCGCTCCAGGGACTCCAGCCTCTTCTCCACTGACTGGCGAAACTCTCGGGCCGCAAGGTCGCGGACCCGTTCTCGCCGGATGAGTTTCGACAGGATGGCGGCAACCTTCTTCCCTCGTCTTTTTGCGCTCCCGGCACCGGTCAGGATCTCCTCCATCTCGTCAGATGAAGGGAAGGGAGAGCTCTCGCCGTCTTCTCCCTCTCTTTCTTCTTCTTCTTCTTCTTCTTCCTCGACCTCAGCGCCAGGCCGCAAGTCCATGTCCCCTGTCGAAAGAATCCCCATTTTAGCGGAAGCTGAAGGATAGCAGCGATAAAATTGTCGTATACCTTCAGAGTGACGAGGCCCCCCGGTCGACGGCAGGCGAGAAGGCCCAGCCCCCCCCCCCCCCCCCCCCCTCAGCTCCAAAGAGGAGGTGGATTGGATTTCCTTTGCCAGGGGGGGGGGGGTAAACTTTGCGGATGGTGATCCCGGCCTCATCGAGAGCAGGGGAGCGGGTCTCCTCAGCCGCTGGAGGGCTAGCATCTAACGGTGGCGCAGGGATCTCGACAATTTTTCCTCTCGCCGGTAGGGAGGAATAAATCGCATGGGCAGACTGATTCGCAGTTCTCGCCCCACCATCCCGGGTGGCGAGATCTGGAGGTGCGGAAACTGACGCTGCGAGAAATCAGGTCAGCATTTAAAAATACCAGGCGAAGGCAAGAAGGGAACCTTTACCAGCGGTGTTCGGGTCTGGTGGAGGAGGCGCCTCGGGAACCTGTGGTTGATCATCGTGATGGCTAGAGGGTGGATCCAAACGTTCTCGCGGGGACGCGGCAGCGTCAGGAACCGTCTCCTGCGAGAGGTATCAAGTTAAACAATTGAGCAACTGGTTGTTAATTGGTATATCAAGCTTACCTTCCGCGGCAAGGTGCCGTCCGCGCAACTAGGGGTCGGGGTGGGAGGGCTCCTGTTCTCGCGGGATAGGTCCCACTGAACCACCTTCGCCTTCTTCTTCTTCTTCTTAGGCAGAGAAGGCTCAGCAACTGACGACTGTCTCGCTAGCCATGGGGCGACCAGGGCGCTGTTAGCCCGAGCTCGCGCCTGCGCCGCGTTAATGCGGTCCTGCAAATCCTGCGGAAGCGGTTTATCGGCATGCTTGGAAGGCATAGCGAGGGAGATGGCGAGAGCTCAGGGGGAGAATGACGGCTCGAGGGAAGTGTTATGACCGTCTATCGGCACTCATATTTATAGGCGTCATACGGCCCACCGAAAGATTCCCTGACATTGACACGTGCTCAGCGAATATTTTGGGTTGAACATATCTTTTCGAGTGCGGCGCTAGCTCAAAAAGAGCGGGGATTGTGTACAACCCCATATTCGCTGAGCCAAACAAAGAGGCACAATGGTCACAGGAGGGTTAGCCAAAGTGGTCCCACCCTAAGGAGGATCTCGCCCACAGAAGGCGGAAACGCTATCGCCGGATGCTATAAAAGAGAAACCATGGGCCGAGAGCGCCAAGCGCGGACTGCGCGGAAGCGCTCTCGCCCAAACCAAGCCTCAATCCCGAAGAGTTCTCGCTTGCGCTGGGCGAGAACGTTCGCGCCACGCCCTGGGCCGAAAGGTCTCGGCACCATCTCTCGCCGAGTGGGGCCCAGGGTCTTTGGAAGAATGTCCTAATTGCCCTCAGGAGAAATTACTTCAGTACCCTCAGAAAAACAGCGGGTTTTGGCTATTGGCAGACAAACCGGGGGCTTTTCAGTAAATTCAGGACAGCAAGATGCTATAAATAGACCCATAAGGGCTCCTTAGAAGGCAAGCTATCATCGTCTCCCAAATTCCAGTGCTTTCTGAGGAGCTCCTAGCCCAGCTTTGGCTTTGGAGGGGAAGCTCTCAGAGATCTTCCGGGTGTGAGGTGGGACCTCCCTGCTGAGGCTTTTGGGTCAGTCTTAGGTCCTTAGAATCCAGTCAAGGGGTGAGACTTGAGAGAAGTAGGTTTTGGCTGCACCCCTTTTTCTTCGAACTTCAGTTGGGGTCATATTTGGCTTCAACAGTGTGCCTCCTGCCAGAAACCCAAAAATTTCCAGAACTGCAGACTGAACCTCTTGCAAAATCTGGGGTGTTACAGGGCAAGGGTGGCGGCTTGGTTATCTTTAGATGTGGAGGTGGTTGGTGATGGTCGGCGGTCTATGGAGAGGGAAACTTGTTGGCCGAGACTCTTGAAAGAGGGGAAAGGGAGGTGGCCGAGAACTAGAGGAGGAGGTGGAGAGGGGGCCGAAATAGAGAGAGGAGGGAGAGGTGGCCGGCGGCCAAGAGGAAGGAGTCAAAAGTGGGGGCTTTTATTTTTGGAGAGGAAGAGGAGAGGAGAGGAGAGGAGGAGGGAAATCTCAATTAAGGTTAGGGTTTTCAAATTCTTATCATTCTCTACTTAATCCTTCATGACATGGCCTATATATAGGCTACACCACTCAATCTCCACCCTTGAAAAATAAACCACTTATGATGGTTATATGCACCCATCATGACATAAAAAATACAATAATTAAAAGCATGAAATAAAGAAATAACAATTGATGGTTATAAGCACCCATCTTACATGAAATGAAATACTAAAATAGAATTACTTAAAATAAAAATTGCTAAAATATAAATGATAAAATATATAATTATATATTTTATTTATTTGTGGCGGCGGACGTCGAGCAAAACATGTAGCGGTGGCGGCGTTGGCGAAGAAACGTCGTGGTAGACTCCCATCTTCGAGCATGCGGCAACGACCGTCCCAATCCACGAACTCTCGATGTCATGGATCCACGGCCGCATCAGCATCGTCGCCATCAATCGAACCCCATTCAAAATCACTCATCACCGATGAGTGGCCCGTGAGGGGGAACCGTCGAAAGCAGCAGCAACATTGGGCAAATCTTGTCCCGCAATCTATGTCGTAGTAGCATGAACATCCCATAGCACTAAGAACCTGTCAGGTGTAGAAATAGCAAAACTCAAAATGATGTCAGGCAAAAGAAAATTAACTTGAATCTTACCATCCGGTTCAAGAACCAAGGAGTCCACGTGTAAATTAGATAGGACAATACTAACACTCCCTAACCCAAGAGAATATTTAGTGGTAGGAAGAAACGACGGAGAAAGCCACTCTGGTGGAACAGAGACGTATAGTAAAAGGTCTGGAAACTTGAAATAAAGTGAAACACCCTGTGTTGTATAAAAATCTGAAATAAAAGCATGAAATCCGACGTTCTTCATAATCAAGGATGGGTCGGCGTCCCTACGTATTAATTTATTAATGGAGCCATAAGGCATCTGCTCGGGGACTGACCAGATAAAACCCAAATCACTAAATCTAGCGTCGGACGGTCTCAGAAAGGAGTGGAAGTTAGTGCGACATAAATTAAAATGAAACAATAACGTCCTAGATAAATGAGGAGAGAATCCATGTGCTACATGACTAGACCCAAACACGGAGGATAAGGGGGTTAAGTCAGGTGGCACGGGAGCCTTATAATCAGAGATGATTTTAATGGGCTCCAAAACCACAGCCTTAATTTTAATTTTAATATTTTTATGCTTGGCATAAAGATATGCCAATGTGAATCGCTAATCATAAACACTTGAATTGGACGCTCCCGGATGTGAAAAGATGTGCGAGCGATCCAACTCAATGGACCCAACTATAGTCACTAACGTGAGGAAGTGAGGGTCATCAAATGGCAGTGGATAAATGCGTGCGACCGGGTGTGGTAGAAAAGTGTATCTAGGGGACACCATATCCAGAGGCACAATTGCCAAAGAAACAGAGTCATTCGTAGTAGGGGACGGAACCATAGACGGACACGCAGAAAAATGAGCCGTCAAAAGTGACGTGTAGTCATGTCTATGAGGTGCGGTGAAAAGTCTAATTACTAGTGCGCTCAATATAGTAATATCTATACGCTGATACAACTCCAATGTAGGAACTAATAAAACGGGCGTGACACAAAAACACGGACTAGGTCTATCGATTCCACGTCCTAAAAAGTCAACTAATGTGGGTAAATAAATAGGGGGAAGGGTCGGAAAAATCAAACCCGGGATAAAATCTGAATCAGTATTGATTTCACCTAACGGTGACAACATCGAAGAACTCTCATCCCGGTGTACAACCAAAGAATCGCCCAAAAATACCCTTCCCATAGATTGTAACTCATCCACAATAATAATAGGAACATCCTCACTCTCAGGATCCTTAGATAACTCAGATATAATCTCAGTAGGTGTAATCGTAGGCTCTAATATGATGTGGATCGTATCCTGGAGAAGGCACTAAATACTAGGGTGAACAGACACAACGCTAGTAGGGCACGTAATAGGCAACGTAACACTCTCACAGATCGGAACATAATCATCCCATACATCGTCTTCTAAATCACTAGGGTATCCACTCTCAATTTCAGACTCATCAGAATCATCGGGCGCTAATGTACATGTCAGAATACTCTCACCTATGGGGTCATCCTTAGAATCAAGAGATACTACATCAACATCAGAGACCGACTTATTCTCTTGTTTAATGGTAGCCAAATAATCTAACATCTGAGTTCAATGGTACGTAGGGACGTACTGTTCTGTCAGCATGGCCTTCATGTCTGCCCAACCAATACGTAATTTACCATTCTCGGCTCTCAGACATCGTTTCTCATTCAACCAAAATATTTTAGCTCTACCTAACAACTTTATTCTCGCCACTTGCTCCTTATCCGCGTCTGTCCATTAATACCACTCAAAGTAGCACTCTATTTCCTTAACCCAGTCTAGGAAAACTAGAGGACATCCTAATCCATCATAAGTAGGTGTCTGTCTTCTAGCATATACGTTATAGGTCATTTTCTAATGGTGATGGGACAGAAGATTCTACTCGAATCTGGTGCACATGCAATGAAAAAAATGAACCTGACCCACTAAACTCTAGGAATGACGGAATTGTTCACGCTTAGAAACTAGGGAAATAAAATATTTTTTTTGATTTTCTGGATGAAAAAATATGGAGATTATTACATTATTTTTTTTATATTTTTGCTGAAAATAAGAAATTTATGCCGCTATTGGCAGACCAGGAAATTTCTTTTTTGTAATTTTGGCAAATAAACGTGCATACGAAGTACGTGTTGACGTGCTAATAAGAGGGGGAGGGTGCCAATTAGGAAATTGACGAGAACCTCCCTCTGATGCCAAATTGATGCAGGCTTGCACGGTTTCGACGGATTAACACACGTTCTTAGGTTTGACAATTAAATTAAAATATCTAGCGCACAGTTTCTCTACTTAGCACTATTGGGTACCCGAGCAATTAATGATATTATTTCCAATATTAAATAATTAATCAACACAAAGGGACGTTATCCCTTATTTTAGATTGAACAAGGGCTATATGCCAATATTCACTCAAGTGAAATGGACCCACCCGATCCCGACAATTAGCAATTCAAATTAAATTATGCGCCAACATTCATGAAAGTGCAGGTTAGATCTAATATACTCTAGAGGCGGGGGGGGGGGGGTGAATAGAGTATAGTGCTTACTAAAAACTTTTTACAACTGTTGTTGTATACCTAAGTGAACAGGGAAGCTAATAACATAAAGTAAACACAGAAACTAACTATACAGAGTAATCACAGCCACAGCCAGAAACAAAAGAAAATAAGCAACCAGAAGACACAAGGAGCTATAGTGGTTCCCTAACCAATCTGGGTACATCCACTCTTCTACCACCCTATGTAGGAATCCACTGCAGGATGAGTTGATCAGGTGTCCTGGGCACAAATGGGTTTTGATCAGGTCCCCAAAAACCAAACCTTCAAGTCTTTTTGAAAGAGACTTGCAACCAGAATAATTTTGAAGGGATTTAAAACCCTGTACAGGATTTAGAGAGAGAGTGATAGTGTCTTATCTGTCAACCGTCAGAGAGAAGACTTGTGGATTGATGTAGCAGCTTTTGCTCCCCCTGAGGTCTTGAATTGGTCAGGAATGCTAGAGCACTACTTCAGGGTGATAGTCCTTCAATGACCTAGAATTCCTGGACCAGAACTGCTTCAGGAACTTCTTTAACAGATTGATTGATTGTTGTCCTTTGAAGTTATCCTGAGAATAGAGAGAAGAAGACTCTTGATTGAATTTAGTTGTTCTTCTTCTTCTTCTTCTTGAGAGAGTTCTCTGGTCAAGGCTGATTGCAGTCAAGAACTTTAGATTTGAGAATGTTTTGTTCTTCTGCAACTTCAGAAAATCTGTTAGATTGTTTGCTGTACTATGATTCTTGAACTCTGCTTGATTCTGTTTTTCTTACTGAGTCTCTATTTTCTGTGTATCTGTATGTGTCTCATGTGTCTGTAACTGACTGTGGAATATTCAAACTTTTGAATGTCGAGCAGTAATTACAGTCGGCCTTGGAAAGAATTAGCAATCAATGACTTTCCTAACTGTCCCATGGAAAAACGGCATGTAATCGTCCATAGTCAATGCGCGTTCTAACAGTAATATTCCAAGAAGATCTTGCATTAAATGTTCAGGAATCAGCGCCAAGAAACGGGACGGGAACCTTGATGAAAACGTAATCTGGATTCGTCGAACGAAGAACATAATTCGTCGAGCTGAACTTGTGTTCGTCGAGCTGAGCTTGAGAGAGTTCGTCGACCAGACAATCTTCATTCATCTAACAGACATTCTTCATTCGTCGAGCTGAGAATCAAATTTGTCGACCTTAGAAGAGTTCTGGACTTAGACAAAATATTCTGTATCTGCTGAAATGCTGTGTCGACATAAATTGGTGTCGACAGATTGATCTTGGTGTCGGCACAAATCCTCTGGTGTCGACATAAGTTCTCGGGTGTCAACTGAAATCCTGGTGTCAACACAAACTGTCTGGTGTCAACACAAACCCTAAGTGTCGACACAGATTCTCTGAGTCCAGAAATCGTCGAGTAGAGAATAACATTCGTCGACCTGAGAAGCTGACTTCGTCGACATGAGAAGCTATGAACTTGAGGTCCAACTTCGTCGAGCTCAGAATATAATTTGTCGTCCGAAGCTTGAGGCTGGACTTAGAAAATTTGAAGTCCTCCTGACTTTGGCTTGATGTAGAAATTAAGATTTCGTAGAGCAGAGAACATAGATCATCGAGCTCAGCACTAAGAATTGTCTCACGATCGTCGAGCGCAAAACTCCTTTCGTTGAGCTGAGTTCAACGAACGTCGAACTCACTTTACTTACTCTTGAAAACTTATGAGTCTGGAGTCTCTGAGGGTCTTGTTGAAAGCTGGCCCATCGGGAGTTGAGCCTAAGGACTTAACCTAGACTCTAGGACACAAATTGACCCTGGCTATACATGATGGGTCACACCCTAAGTTAGTGAACCTAGCCCAAATCAACTAGGGATCCAACAATCTCTCCCTATTTGGGTGAGGTCACTAACAGAGACTTAAGATAGAAAAACAAAGCAAGAAAAGAAATATATCTGGCAGAGAATTATAATACATGCAACAGAAATATATATATATATACAGCTTTGTTACAGATAGCATAGTTTAAAAACAAAACAGACAGAAATGAATCAACAAGAAAAATTACTTCTTTGGCTTCTTCTGCTGAGGTTTGTCTTCTGCTTTCTTATCTCCTGGCTTCTTGAAAATGATTTCTCTGTTAGGATCTTGAGCTTGAGCCACTGTCATGGTCATATCAGCTGCCCCAATAATGTTTAATGATGTTGCTCTGGGGACAACTGCTTCTGGGTGAAGTTTCATGTAGTCATCAACATTAAATAATTTGTTGTCTTTGTCAAATCTTTTTAGCTCTTCCTTTCTATACTTTGACATGGTTGAAAGACCATAAATATCTTTTCCTTCTGCTTTGGCTTTATTTATCAAAGATAGACCAATCAGCTCTTGGTATCTAGCCATTCTTGCTGTATTAGCAGTCTCTGGATCTCCAAAAGGAATTGAAGGGGAGTCTGGCTTCTTTGGGCTTTCAGCTTTATGAGCTTCAGAACTTTGTTGCTGCTGCTGCTTATGCTGTTGACTACCTGAGGAGGATGGCCTCTGCTGGCTGCTTCCAGAAGATCGCCCTGACTGTCTTTGATAAGTTTGCATTGAGGCAGATCTCTGGGAGATAGAGCCACTGGCACTAGGTTCTGGAGGAGGAGGAGGAGGAGGATGATCCTTCCTGTATCTGTGTACTGGAGGAGGGGAGTATCTCCTGCTTCTCTTTCTATCTTTCTGCTGGTTTTTGGAGAGCCACATCCATGCTGGCATTCCCTTATATGGAGTCACATTGTGCAGAATATAGTAGGTAGTGTCTGCATTGGGATTTGACTTGGGAGGAGGAGCAGCCTTTCTCTTCTTTGCCAACAATCTCTTTTTCCTACTAGCTGCATCCTCATTAGAATTAATTTCATCATTATCAGATTCTGAATCCTGAGGGGTATCATACACTGCATCCAAAGCTTTTAAGGCTTTATCAGAAATAACAGCCTTTGCCGGAGGAGGGGCAGAAGGTTCAGGAATAGGGGTTTCAACAACAAGAGAAGAATTATCTGTACAAGATTCAGAAACAAAGGAGACAGAGCTATCAGCTACTGCCTTATTCTCTTCTTCAATGTCTGCCTGAATAAGCTCATCTAGAGTAGGCATTGGAGAATCATCCATAATAAAGTCTGGTGCTGAAACTGGCACTAGAGTATCTTCTGGAATGACTTGTGAGCTAGAGGCAAATAGAGCAAAATTGTCACAGAGTTGCTGGGCAACTACTGGACTGGCTGGAGAGGTATAAGGTACCAGCCAAATATGGCTTAGAGAAACCTGTTGGAGGGAATTGCATATGTACAGTGTCAAAACTTCTCAACAAAGCTGATAAATTCACTGTGGGATTTAAGGAGAAATCACCAACAGAAGTTATTTGAGCAACTGACTCATCCAAATCAATGTCAGTATTCATAAATTGAATTAACTCAGACATTTCAGCATCAAATTCTGTCAAAATTGCTGTATCCTCATCTGAATCTGAATCTGCTGGAGAGGGAACTGCTGTGACTGCTGCTGCTACTGCTGCATCTGCATCTGCTACAACTTCATCACAAAGCATCTCCCCCTGCCTGGGTTCAGGAATACTTGGAGCTAGGCCCCTAGATGAAGAGGGGACATCAGAGAGAAGAGAGATATGGGCAGATAAGGAATTGATGGAGGTCACAAGAGGTGTAATTGCCTCTTGGATCAAAGATTGAATGAGAGGTGTGAGCAAAGGAATGAGGGTAGATGGATCAAATGGGGAAGGGGAAGGGGATGGAATGGGAGGAGGAATAACAGATGGAGTGGGGGCATCTTGCATGATTGTATCTGATGGTATAATGTAAGATGGAATGGTGGATAAGTGTGGGGGAAGAGGAGACTTTGGGTGTGTAGGAATAAGAATGTCCTGAGGGGAATCTGGAGGAGTGGGTTGTTGATTAACTTGTAGAGGGGAAGATGGAGGGGGAGATGGAATGTGTGTCAGGTCAAGTGGTGGAGATGAAGGAGGGGTAGGTACATGAGGAGGATTCTTTGGAGGAAGAGGTGCTGGAAGAGATGGTTGAGATGGAGGAACCTCTTCAATACGGTGGGGAGCGGCCTTGACAGCCCTTGTACTCTCAGAAGTTTGGAGGGTAGAGGAAGAAGCCTTTGAGGGCTTGGAGATGGTCCTCTCCCACCTGCCAAACAGGGCGAAAGTGAGGCGCTTGCTGGCATTTATGGAGATGGTCGGGGAGACCATACATTCAGCAGCCTTCTTTTTAAGAAATATGCCCAAATTTCTGCCAAAACAGACTTCCTTCTTGCTGTTCTTCTTTCTGATCAATTCAAAGAACACCTTACTCCAATCAACCTATCACTTATTCACTACTGCACACATTATCAGAAATTGGTGACGGGTAATATAGTCATGAGCAGAGTGCTTGGCCATCAGAATCTTTCCCGTAATATCTGCCAGAAATTGGTAGGCGGCGGATAATTGCTTTTTCAACAACTTATTAGGGTTTTTCCCAGGGAAACCCATTAGTTTCAGCATATCATTGAATTCCTCAGAATCCATTTCCAGATTGTCTTCTCCATTCACTAATGCAAATATTTCAGTGAGAACTGCGGGAGAGAGGGAAACAGCCGTATTCCCTATATTGCTGGTCAAAACATCTTCTTCAGAAACTGTAGATATATAAACCCATTCTCGTATTTCTGTTCCATGAAGTTTAATGCGCCTGGTCATGAAATCCTTTAAACTTAGTTCTTCCAGTAGTTCTAAGATGTATAGAAAGATGGGGTAAGAATGTTGAAACGACTCAAAGTCCGTGTCGAATCTGGTGTCAAAATTCATTGCAACCAAAGCTCCTGAGGGAATCGCCAATGATGTCCTGCAAGAAAAATACAGAGAGAAACGACGATCAAGAGCAAAGGAACTGAAAGCGCGGGACGAAGCTCGAAAAAAACCTAGATATAAGATTTTCAGAATATGAATCGACAAACTCCGGTGCACGAAAAAGAAAAATTCCTCGAACTGAGCTCGACGAAATAAATTATAGATAGATAATTCGTCGATCTCATTCAGAAGAATCGAAAACAGTTCATCGAACTCCGTTCGACGAAACATCTTCTGAAGCAAAGTTCGTCGATCTCTGGTCGACGAAAATTGTTCCCTCACACAGAGAATTCGTCGATCTCCGTTCGACGAGAATCTCTCAAACTTTCCCTAATTCGTCGAACTCCGTTCGACGAACTCTGGAAAATTCGTCGAATGCAGATAGAAACTAGGTTAACTCTTCTCCATCAATCATTCCCAGTTGATTTATAAAGAACAAATGGG
Organism: Platanthera guangdongensis; assembly: GCA_039583875.1. Taxonomy (NCBI): domain Eukaryota; kingdom Viridiplantae; phylum Streptophyta; class Magnoliopsida; order Asparagales; family Orchidaceae; genus Platanthera; species Platanthera guangdongensis. The sequence goes on along the minus strand of CM077153.1, from coordinate 61,050,367 downwards.
TTTTCTCATCCAATAGCTTGGTGAAAATGTCTGCTCTCTATAGATCAGTAGGAATATGGATCAAGTTAATTTTCTTTTTGTCCACATTATCTCTAATGAAATGATGTCTTATTTCAATATGTTTAGTCCTAGAATGGTGAACTGGATTCTGTGCTATAGCAATAGCACTAGTATTATCACAAAATAAAGTTGAATTATTTAAGTTGACACCATAATCTGAGAGTCGGTTTTGTATCCATAGCATTTGTGAACAGCAACTACCAGCAGCCATGTATTCTGCTTCTGCAGTTGATGTAGACACAGATGTCTACTTTTTACAAAACTAGGTGACAAGTCTCATACCAAGGAACTAGAATGTTCCCGAGGTACTCTTCCTGTCCACTCTACATCCAGCATAGTCAGCATCTGAGTATCTAGTTAACTCAAACTCTGACTCTACAGGATACCATAGTCCTAGATTAGGGAAACTCTTTATATATCTCAAAATTCTTTTTAGGAAAATAAGGTGAGATTATTTAGGGTTCACTTGGAACCTAGCACAAAGGCATGTGGCAAACATTATATCATGTCTGCTGGCTGTTAGGTATAATAGGGATCCAATAATTGCCCTATAATTTTTCTGATCCACTGGTTTCCCTGCAGCATCAGAATCCACAACAACATTTGTAGCCATAGGGGTTTTCATCCCTGAAGCATCACCCATCCCAAACTTTTTGATAAACTCTTTAGCATACTTAGCTTGGGAGAGGAAGATACCATCTGGGAGCTGCTTCACTTGGAGAACAAGGAAGTAGGAAAGCTCACCCATGCTACTCATCTCAAATTTAGATTGCATGAGGTCTGCAAACCTTTTGCACAATTTGGGATCTGTAGACCCAAAAATAATGTCATCCACATATATTTGTACTAACAATATTTGGTCCTTATGATGTCTAGAGAAACGTTTTTTATTTATGCTTCCTCTTGTAAATTCATGTTCTAAAAGAAAGCTTGCTAGGGTCTCATACCAAGCTCTTGGAGCTTGCTTTAAACTATAGAGAGCTTTATGCAATTTGAAAACAAAAGAGGGTTGAGTTGGAGAGATAAAACCTGGAGGTTGTTCTACATAAACCTCTTTTTGAAGTACTCCATTCAGGAATGCACTTTTGACATCCATCTAGTAGATCTTGAATCTCTTGTAAGCTGCATAGGTAAGGAATATCTTAATGGCCTCTAACCTTGCAACAAGGGCAAAGGTTTGGTCATAGTCTATTCCTTCCTCTTGTCTGTAGCCTTGAGCAACAAGCCTAGCCTTATTCCGCACTATGTTGTCTTGAGCATCCAACTTGTTCCTGTAGACCCATTTAGTTCTAATAACTGGGTAGTTATGGGGTCTTGGAACCAAATCCCACACTCTACATCTCTCAAACTGATTGAGTTCCTCTTGCATTGCAATGATCCAGTGGGGATCTTGCTCTGCCTCATGTATGGTGAGAGGTTCAATTTGAGAGAGAAAATGGGCATGCATCAAGTCTTGGTTGAGTTGATGCCTTTTCTGTACACCTACTGAGATGTCTCCAATCACTTGAGATCTAGGGTGATCTCTAAGTGTGAGAAGATCAGTTGGTGGAGTTGGTTGAGCAACAGCTTCAGTATTTACTTCCTCTTGGGGAATGATACTAACTGTTGGGGGAAGTTCAGCCACTTCCTCTTGACTTTCCTCATCACTATCTTCAGCATCCTGTGGAGTGGGATGGTTTGATACCTCTTAGGTAAGGTTCAGTCCATCCATAGACTCACACAATGGTGGAACCTGCAAAGAACTTATGGTAGAAATTTCTTTCTCCTTGTATGACATGTTAGTCTCATCAAAAGATACATGAACAGATTCTTCAATTTTAAGAGTTGATTTATTATACACCCTATAAGATTTACTGACCATGGAGTATCCCATAAACACTCCTTCATCAGCTTTAGCTTCAAATTTTGCTATGTATTTCGTGTCATTATTGTGAATGTAACAAATACAACCAAAGATTTTAAAATAATCTACTTTAGGTATCTTCCTTTTGAGTAATTCATAGGGAGTCTTGCCCTTTAGTTTATGTATTAAACTTCTATTCAACACATAGTTGGAGGTGTTCACTGCCTCTTCCCAAAAGGATAGAGGAAGATGAGCATCTAACAACAATGTAGTAGCAGATTCAATAAGGGTTCTATTTTTCCTTTCAGCTACCCCATTTTGTTGAGGAGTTCTAGGAGCTGAGAAAGTGTGCCTGATACCTTCACTCTGATAGAACTCTTGCATAAGAAGAGAATCAAACTCTGTCCCATGATCACTTCTGATCAGGGCAATGTGAGTGTTGAACTCAATCTGTATGCATTTGAGAAACTCTGTAAAACACTTAAAGTTATCAGACTTCTTCCTCAGAAAGAACACTCATGTGAATCTAGAGAAGTCATCTACAACTATTAAGGTATAAGATTTCCCTCCTAAGCTTTGTACTATAATGGGTCCAAAGAGATCCATATGTAACAAATACAAAATCCTATGTGAATCACTCTTATTAAGTGACCTGAAACTATTTTTGGTTTGCTTGCCTAATTGACAAGCCCTGTAAAGTCCTTCCTTCTTGTAGGGGCCAGAAGGTAGTCCTCTAACAAGGTTGTCCTTAGATAGCCTAGCAATGGTTCTAAGGTTTACATGTCCTAATCTCTTATGCCATAGTTCATTAGGTCTACAAATAGAATTAAACAGGCAAATATCTACCTTGGTTGAAAGAAAATCTACAAGATAGATGTTACATTTCCTTTTACCTGTCAACACAGTTGTGTTGTCCTCTGATTTGATCTTGCATAAGGATTTACTGAAAGTCACTTGGTAGCCTTCATCACACAGTTGACTGATACTGATTAAATTGTGTTTCATTCCTTCCACATAGGCTACTTTCTTGAAAGTGATTGTGCCAATCTGGACTGCACCATATCCTTTTGTTAGTCCAAAGTTTGAATCACCAAATATTACTTTGGGTCCAAGCTTGGCTTTAAAGGATATGAAATTGTCCTTATTTCCTGTCATGTACTTTAAGCACCCACTATCCAGATACCATTGCTGGTTTGATGTTGGATAGGTCTTCACATGCACATAAAGCAATTCACTTGTTTTTGACCCAGTTTACCTTGGGCCTAGGTTGATAACCTTTGAATTCAAAAATAAAAGACATCTCTGGTTGACTCTTATAGCCTTCAGGATGATATCTCCTAAGAGGTATTATCCATTCAGTATAGGGGTTAAACCATTGAGATGTAGAACCTCTAGGATTGAACTTTGATTTGCCTTTGAAAGAGTTTTCAAAACTCTGAGCTCTGTTCGACGATCTCTGAGCTGAGTTCGACGATCTTGGGTCAGATCATCGAGCTCCGTTCGAAGATCGACTGTGCCGGAGTTCAGGGTTCAGAGTTCGTCGACCTGAGTTCGACGATTTAGCCTGAGATCGTTGAGCTCCATTCGGCGATCGTCGAGCTCCTTCGACAAATTCTGTTGAACTCTTGTTTTCTTAGGTAAGTCAGAATTCTTCCTAGCTACCTCTACAACTCCCTTACCTTTTTCAGAGATAAACTTGATTGGGGTTGTTAATACTACAGGTTGGAAAGATGAGCCACCCAAGCCCAGTATACTGTTGAATCTTGAGTTCACTGTGCTTGTGATGTCCATTAGTTTGATACTTCTCCCATTGAGGGATTCTTCAAACTTCTTGGCCTCTGATAGTTCACTTTTCAGTGAAGATATCTGCTCCTACAGCATTCCAACTCCTTAGAGAGTTTGAGGTTTTCTGATTTTAAAGTACTTTGTTCAGATAATTGATTTTTGAGAGAAATGATTTCCTTCTCAGATTTTAATAAATCCAAACATAGTGCTTTAAAATCACACTTGAAGTCCTCAGAATTAAAATCAAAAGAATTTATTATCTGGTCCTCTTCAGATTGAGTCTCTGACTCTGACTTTGATTCTTTTGCATCAGAATTTTGTTGTGAGGCATTGATAGCCATCATGCAGAATTCCTTTTCTTCAGCATCATCTTCATCATCACTTGAGCTGGATGAAGCTTCAGATTCTTCTTCTGTCTCACTCCAAGATTCAGCTACAAACCCCTTCCTGGTGTGTTTGTTCTTGCTGGAGGAGGGTTTGTCATTGTTGTTCTTCCTGAAGTCTTTGTCTTTTCTTCTTTCTTTCCTGTCCTTTTTGTCCTTGTACTGATTTTCTGGACAGTCAGACACCATGTGGCCTGTTTTCCTGCATCCAAAACAAATAATCTCTTTGTTATTTGATTTGTCATACCTTGGCTTCTCATACCCTCTGGCAGACTTTTTCCTAAAATCTTTTCTAGTCATTTTGTAAAATCTTTTGGCCAGTAGGCTTAACAGCTCTTCATTGCCTGTGACTTTGTCTTCAGGCTGATCTTCAATGGCTTTGAAAGCTATTGATTTTTCTTTTCTTGTAGCTGGTGAGGCAGCCTTCTGCTCTTCTTCTCTATTCTTGATGAGCAGCTCATAAGACTTGAGATTGCCCAAGAGAGCTTCAGTTGTGATCTCATTTAGGCTTCCGGCATAATTGATTGGCCAGATCCTTGGGTCCCAAGTGCTTGGGAAGCACATTAGGATTTTATCATTGATCTCAGTCAATGAGATCTCTTTGTACAATGTTTTCAGCTCATTGACTATGAGACTGAGTCTATTATACATATCTGCTACTGACTCAGCTTCTCCTTTCTTGAAGTTCTCATATTGGGTTATGAGGTGAGATCTTCTATCTTTTCTCTCATCAGCAGATCCTGAGACTATCTCAGATAACTTGTCCCAGATGTCCTTTGCTGAGTTGCATTCAGCTACCTTTTGGAATATTTCATCAGGCATAGTCTGGGCTAAAATGTTCATAGCCTTTGCATCAGCCAATTTCCATTTCTTGATTTCTGCTTCTGTTCCTGAAGGAGGTGGAACAACACTTGTACTTGTATTCTCTGGAGGTCTTGGACACACTGTCAAAACAGAATTGAAAATGTCTTCATCAATAGAGTTCATGTACAATCTAATCCTTGCCTTCTAAAGTGCAAACTTAGATAGATTGCACACTGGAGGTCTGGTGCTAGCATAATCTTTGTTTTGGGCCATGTTCTGTGGAGAAATAAATCTAATAGCAAACTTAAAACAGATCTAACTAGAGGGATCTTGGGGTTCAGGTGTTAGCCTGTGCAACCACTATGGTGTGGTATTTTAACCAACCTCTAAGGTCTGGTATTTTAACCAACCTGGCTCTGATACCAATTGAAAGTGCAGATTAGATCTGATATACTCTAGAGGGGGGGGGGTGAATAGAGTATAGTGCTTATTAAAAACGTTTTACAACTGTTGTTGTATACCTAAGTGAACAGGGAAGCAAATAACATAAAGTAAACACAACAACTAACTACATAGAGCAATCATATCCACAGCCAGAAAACAAAAGAAAATAATCAACCAGAAGACACAAGGAGCTATAGTGGTTCCCCAACCAATCTAGGTACATCCACTCTTCTACCACCCTAGGTAGGAATCCACTGCAGGATGAGTTGATCAGGTGTCCGAGCACCAATGGGTTTTGATCAGGTCCCCAAAAACCAAACCTTCAAGTCTTTTGGAAGGAGACTTGCAACCAGAATAATTTTGAAGGGATTTAAAACCCTGTACAGGAATTAGAGAGAGAGTGATAGTGTCTTCTCTGTCAACCGTCAGAGAGAAGACTCTTGGATTGATGTAGCAGCTTTTGTTCCCCCTGAGGTCTTTAATTGGTCAGGAATGCTGAAGCACTGCTTCAGGGTGATAGGCCTTCAATGACCTAGAATGCCTGGACCAGAACTGCTTCAGGAACTTTTTTGACAGATTGATTGATTGTTGTCCTTTGAAGTTATCCTGAGAATAGAGAGAAGAAGACTCTTGATTGAATTTAGTTGTTCTTCTTCTTCTTCTTGAGAGAGTTCTCTGGTTAAGGCTGATTGCAGTCAAGAACTTTAGATTTGAGAATGTTTTTTTCTTCTGCAACTTCAGAAAATCTGTCAGATTGTTTGTTGTACTGTGATTCTTGAACTCTGCTTGATTCTGTTTTCTTACCGAGTCTCTATTTTCTGTGTATCTGTATGTGTCTCATGTGTCTGTAACTGACTGAGGAATATTCAAACTTTTGAATGTCGAGCAGTAATTACAGTCGGCCTTGGAAAGTATCAGCAATCAATGACTTTCCTAACTGTCCCATGGAAAAATGGCATGTAATCATCCATAGTCAATGCACGTTCTAACGGTAACATTCCGAGAAGACCTTGCATTAAATGTTTAGGAATCAGTGCCAAGAAACAGGACGGGAACCTTGAAGAAAACCTAATCTGGATTCGTCGAACGAAGAACACAATTCGTCGAGCTGAACTTGTGTTCGTCGAGCTGAGCTTGAGAGAGTTCGTCGACCAGACAATCTTCATTCATCTAACAGACATTCTTCATTCGTCAAGCTGAGAATCAAATTTGTCGACCTGAGAAAAGTTCTGGACTTAGACAAAATACTCTGCATCTGCTGAAATGCTGTGTCGACGTAAATTGGTGTCGACATATTGATCTTGGTGTCGACACAAATCCTCTGGTGTCGACATAAGATGTCTGGTGTCGACTGAAATCCTGGTGTCGACACAAACTGTCTGGTGTCGACACAAACCCTAAGTGTCGACACAGATTCTCTGAGTCCAGAAATCGTCGAGTAGAGAATAGCATTCGTCGACCTGAGAAGCTGACTTCGTCGACCTGAGAAGCTGTAAACTTGAGGTCCAAGTTCGTCGAGCTCAGAATATAATTCGTCGACCGAAGCTTGAGGCTGAACTTAGAAAATTTGAAGTCCTCCTGACTTTAGCTTGATGTAGAAACTGAGATTTCGTAGAGCAGAGAACATAGATCGTCGAGCTCAGCACTAAGAATTGTCTCACGATCGTCGAGCGCAAAAATCCTTTCGTCGAGCTGAGTTCGACAAACGTCGAACTCACTTTACTTAGTCTTGAAAACTTGTGAGTCTGGAGTCTCTGAGGGTTTTGTTGAAAGCTGGTCCATCTGGAGTTGAACCTAAGGACTTAACCTAGACTCTAGGACACAAATTGACCCTAGCTATACATGATGGGTCACACCCTAAGTCAGTGAACCTAGCCCAAATCAACTGAGGATCCAACAATTCACACATTCAATAAAAAACTATCCAGACTAAATAAGTGATTTAAAAATTAAGTCATAATCGATCCCAAGTTAATCAATATGTGGGTATACCAAATCACTTGAACTCAGGGAGAAATCAAGGGTGATGAACCCGATTTCTTCTATTGTTCTCGAGATCTACCCGCTCCAATTTTATGAAAAAATTTCTGGAAATAAATGCTAGAAATTTAAGATTTTATTAGGCACTAATTTCAATATAAAACAGGACAAAAACTAGCCTTCTAATTCCACCAAAACCTCAGAAAATAATCTAGAAGAATTCACACAAGAGGTGTAGGAATCGTTACCCAATGCCAAGAAGTCCGTCCACAATATTGAGTGGAGGAAGCGCTCGCGATGGTGGATGTTTTTCCTAGTTTCCACGCAAATCCTTGGATCCACACAGGATGATGAAGACGCTCGCTGTTTTCCTTTTTGCAAAACTCTAAAAGTGGGAGAATATGGAAACCCTAAATATATAAGGGAAGTTGGAGAGAGAAAAGGTGGTGGAATATTTTTTTGAGAGGATGAGTGGTGGGTGGCTAGGGGACAGCTGTGGGTGGCCAAATTTTGTTATTGGAGGGGAGAGAGGGGGAGGAAAGGAGGGGCAAGGGTAGCGGCTTGGTTGTCTTTAGATGTGGAGGTGGTTGGTCGGTTTTTGGGTGGTGATGGCTGGCGGGTTGTGGAGATGGAAACTTGTTGGCCGAGACTCCTGAAAGAGGGGAAAGGGAGGTGGTCGAGAGCTAGAGGAGGTGGAGAGGGGGCCGAAATAGAGAGAGGATGGAGAGGTGGCCGGCGGACAAGAGGAAGGAGTTAAAAGGGGGGGGGGCGAATTTTTGGAGAGGAAGAGGTGAGGAGATGAGGAGGGAAATCTCAAGTAAGGTTAGGGTTTTCAAATTCTTATCATTCTCTACTTAATCCTTCATGACATGGCCTATATATAGGCTACACCACTCAATCTCCACCCTTGACAAATAAACCACTCACGATCGTTATATGCACCCATCATGACATAACAAATACAATAATTAAAAGCATGAAATAAAGAAATAACAATTGATGGTTATAAGCACCCATCTTACATGTTATGAAATACTAAAATATAATTGCTTAAAATAAAAATTGCTAAAATATAAATGATAAAATATATAATTATAATTATGTAATTTATAATTATATATTTTATTTATTTGCGGTGGCGGACGTCGAGCAAAACATGTAGCGGTGGCGTTGTTGGCGAAGAAATGTCGTGGTAGACTCCCATCTTCGATCTTGCGGCAAAGACCATCCCAATCCATGAACTCTCGATGTCGTGGATCCACGGCCGCATCAACATCATCGCCATCATTTTGTTAGCATTAGGAATCAAAAACCAACCCCCCTTTGTTTTTCATTTAACTCTTAGTAACAATATTTCTGCGACGCTATCACGATACCCAACCTGCATTCCCTCGAGATCGACATTCGGGGAAGCTATTCCCAAAATTATTACTTGACAGTGACCGGTGCACTTGCCGACACATCAAGTTTTTGGCGCCGTTGCTGGGGAATGCATGCATAAGTGATCTGGGTTGTCGAAGGTAGTTACTCAAGAGTTATTGTTTTTGATTTTTTTAGGTTTTGTTGTCATCTCTAGTATATGCAGAGGCAAGGATCGGGAGAGTTGCTTGCCTACGATCCTGAAATAAAAAGGACCGCTCAAGAACGGAGGCATACTGCAAATGCTCGTCTAGAGATGGATCACAATCTAATTCAGGTTGGAGGCAATGGAAGAGGGGAAGAGCCCATCTTTGGGCCAAACGCTGATGAGAACATTGGAAATCGGCAGGGACAGCCGATGCATAGGGCTGGTCCGAGAGGGAATGGAGCTGCTGTTGGAGGGCAGCATGTTGATGAGAATGAGTAAATAAGCCGGGGCCTCGCACGAAGAGAGACTACACTACCCCCACTGTTGGGAGTGTGTATCCAGATTTTGGGCCGGCCATCCCTAACCTGCAGTTTGAAATCAAACCCACCATTTTGAACATGATACGCAACAACACTCAGCTCTACGGGTTGCCGAACAATGACACACACATGCATCTCTCGGATTTTTCTGAGATATGCAGGTCCTTTTGTTATGGCAGAATACCCGATGAAAGGGTGAATATGAAGCTATTCCCATTTTCACTACGCGATAAAGCCAAGGCGTGGTTGCACAGCTTACCTCCGGGGATTACCACAACCTGGGATACCTTAACCGCGCGATTCCTGGAGAACTTAAATCCGGTATACAGGATTGTGAACCTGTACCGGTAGATAGGTAACTTCCGCTAGTTCGATCAGGAGAGCCTGGCGGAGGCATGGGAATGCCTCAATGACTTGCTGCAAAAAAGCCCAACCCATGAGTTTCCGCCTTGGAATTTGGTGGGCCAGTTCTACTTTTCCATTGAGCCCAATTATAGGGCTATGATTGACGCCACTACAGGAGGCTCATTGATGAACCTTACACCTGATGATGCCCTGAGGCTTCTGCAAGATACTGCCTCACACAACATATATTGGACTGCTGGGAGAAATACCCAAAGGAACAACCATAGAATATTTGCTCTTGGATCGGCTGCACCAACTGCGACACCTGTCATGGCAATCTTTTACCAAAGATGCGGCGGGGACGGCCATCAGACATATGAATGCCCGGGAGACGAACTGTCTTGTGAGCTATATAATCTAAATATAAATGAATCTATGAATTTCATTGCTAACCAAAATAGGGGTATGCCGTATGGGAATGCGTATAACCCAGGGGTGAGAAATCACCCCAACTTTTCATGGAACCAAAATGTCGGTGGCCAACGAGGGCAACCAGGACAGCATCAATTCGATGCTTCAGCCATTGGGAGACAACCGAGGCCACCAAACATGGGTTATAATCAGATCCCTTTGGCACCTAGGAAGAGTAATTTGGAAGAAATGATGGAGAAGTTTGTTGAGGTCGCTTAATCGAATATGGCTAATCAGACCGCATTTATGCTGAATCTGGAAATGCAACTGGGACAATTGGCCCAGGTGCTGGCTTAGCATCCCCAAGGTTCTCTTCCAAGCAACACAGAAAAGAACCCCGTAGATCAGTGGAGGAGTCTTGCTGAGAAGAAAGACGGGGTATGTGGAGATCTAGTGATCGCTTGTACGATCAACAACATCGATACACCCGCCCTTTATGATTCTGGATCTTCTAAAAACGTTCTCACGTTTCAAGACATCGAGAAGTTTAATTTTAAATTAAATCCGAATGATCGTACTTCTCTTATTTTCTCTAACGGAGTTCTGGTGGAGACTTAAGGAGAGGTGAAAGAGGTTGAAGTTGCGGTGGACGGAACCAAGTTTGTAGCGGATTTCCAAGTATTGTGGCCTATCAAAAATACTTCGATCCCAATCTTGGGAGTCCCATTTTTGAGGGAAAGCAATGCCACCTTGGACTTGTCCAAGGGGGATGTGGTTGTATCAAATGTGGTGAAACCGGCATGCTTTCCTATCACCATGACTTAACCTCTATACCCCCTCCTGTTGTTATCACTAATGAATTGTTTAGTAATGTGGATCCCAGATATAAACAAGAGATGTGGAAGCAAAAGGAGAGAAGAAGTACCTCTAAAGAAGAGCGTGGTGATGAGGAAGAGAAGAAGGAGCTGTTGGTTCGCGAGGAGGATGTGGATAAAATTCCTGAGTTTAGATCTATGTGGGAGCATGATTCTCCACCTCCTCATGCTTAATTTAAGGATAAATAGTTTAATTGTATGGTTTCGTGGGTGGATCCGGTTGCCACTATGGCGTCGGAGACGATGAAACCTAAAACCTTGGATAGAGAGTCAGTTGATTATGCTAGGTGGCGTTCTCCTACTGTGGAGAAAAAGAAAAATGAAAGTTTTTTGCTATCCGCTCATTTTGTTGCTCTCCAGGGAGAGAAGCAAGGGGCTTGGGGCCGGTTGGTTAAAACCAACTTGAATCCTAAAGCTTCAAACCCTGGCCTTTCTCACTCTTGTGGGAAGCTATATCAAAAATCAGCATTTAGTTGATAGTTATTGGATAGTTAATGCTAGTAACTACTTAGTGGACTTGCTTAGTTTTTTATTTAGTTTGTTGTGGACATAAAACTCTATATCATGCTTAATATAATTATTCAGTCCACCTAAAGTACGGTAAAGAAAAAGGCTTATGGGAGACATCCCAAGTAGGATCACTTGGTCCTATTTTGTGTGATGTGTTTCTTCTTATATATGTTTTTTATTTTCTTGTTTTGCATGGGATCTCTAATCCGCAGGTGCGGGAGATTTTTGAAGCGCAGCAGATCAGCCGCAATCGGACAACTGCCCAGCATGACTGGTATGCTCAGTTTTGAGCATAGGCACTTCTTACCCCTAACACTTTATATTATTTGGAATGTTTAGTTTTATGAGTTATCACATTCAAGTCTGGGGGGGTGAGCATGACTGTGCTCACTACACGAGCACACATTTTGTAGCATACCAGTTATTTATTTATTTCAAAATCACTGTAACACACTAAATCACCCACTTGAGCGCGATCTTATCCACCCGCGCGGCTCGAGTCAAATGCATTGCGTGTGTGTAAACTTTAAAATAGTGTTGCTGGCTTAGGATTTTAGGATAGAGTAGTGTGAAACCCGTGCAACGCTCCTAATCGAGTACGCATGGTCTATGTAGAAATATTATAGATTTAATGTTTCTTTATGGTCGTTGATTTATATTTTTTCTGCAGATGTAAATGATGTAGGGGTGACCGAGATTCGTGCCCGAATACGCTAACGGAAAATATTATCACAAGACATAAAACCAAAGGGAAGGGCTCCGACCAAAAACGAGCGAAAAGGGGTCGGGTTTGCTCCCAAATCCGAAAGAGAAAATTGCCGGACTCGATACAACGTCCTTAGGACCTACCTCTCCAACAAGCACACAACTCACCGCACCTACACAAGCATCTATTGTACCAACGCGAGCCGTTTCAACGCAGCAATAATTTATTTTCGGAGCGGCGGAAAACTTCAATAGGCGGTCGAGTTCGAGTTGTGATTAACTCCCTTGTTAACACCAAAATGTGCCAATCTTGGAGGGCAAGTCAAGGCTAGGCCAAGTCTCGCTCTCGCAACGGATCTACCCAATCCGGATCACAAGAGCTTCAATAACCACGAAATTGAAATCGGAATTTGCAAGCGACGTATTTAAAAATCACGGAAGAAACGGTTTGCAAAAACCTCCACAAAATCTAAAGCAAGAATCTCTAAGAGGAAGAAGTTACCCAACCAAGAACAACAATCACACAAGATAAGGTGGGAGAATCACTCTCTCCACGGATCCACCGGCTTCACACCGAATGGGCTGCAACCTTCTTCCTTGGAGTCGCACCGAAAGGAAGCCACGCCGGAGTCGCACCGAACGGGGATGGAGGAGGCAAGGCTTGGCGTCACACCAAAGGGGGGCGGCTAATGGACTCTCTCCATGGTGGCCGAATTCTTCAAAGGGGGGTTTTTAGGTTTTCTTTTCATTCCATTACTCATCATAATAGCCTCCTTTAAATAGGAGTTACAAAAGAGATCCAACCGTCCATGATGGAGATGAAATCTCATCCATCCGGGCGGTTACAAACACATAATAACCTCCTTTAAATAGGAGTTACAAAAGAGATCCAACCATCCATAATGGAGATGAATTCTCATCCATACGGGCGGTTACATACACACCAAAATGTTTGCAAAAAATAATTAAAGATTACAAGTCACAAATGAATATAAAATAATAAAGCATGACAAATTAATTAAAATAGTCATCAAGTGAGGGTAGCACGCCGCGGGCGGAGGTTGTAGCGGCGTCGTCCGTTAGCGTCATCACGGCTCCGAAGGTCTTTATGTTGTAGAGCCTCGGCAACTGGATCGTCATCAAGTAGTGGCGGAGGGGCAGCGACATCAATCCTCCCCCACTCAAAATCACGTATCTCCGATGCGTGGTCCGAGAGATAGCGGCGGAGAAGCTCGGCATCCAAACGTTGAAGCTCTGTCGCAAGTACCCATGAATCATCTAAAGGGGGGCGGTCACGCCAACGGATGAGGAAGCGGTAGGTAGCACCATCAGGAGTGGTAAGTGACTCAGCAGCAAGTATCATATCTGGAGTGAGAAATGTCTTGGGAAACCTGGGAAACATGTCAGCAGTAGGGAAAAAAGAAGGCAACGTACCATCCGATGTTATACCTGCGGGGACCGAAAGAGAGAGATCATCCGAACTACCACTCCCCAACCCAGTAGAAATTTTAGTGGAGGGAGAAGACGACAAAGAATTCAACTCAGGTGGAGGAGAAACAAACGATGTCAAATCCGAGACATTAAAAATAGGGGAGATACCCCAATCAGCTGGCAAATCCAACACGAAAGCGTTGTCACCTAGTTTCTTTATAATTCGAAAAGGGCCGGCGCGCTTTGGTGCCAACTTTTTAACGGTGCCAGATGGCAAGCGTTCGGGAACTAACCGGACTAGGACCAAATCGCCGACGTTGAAGTGTGACACCCTCCGATGTAGATTAGCGTTCGACTGAGAAGACTCGTATTGAGCAGTCAAGGTAGCTCGGATACGTGCATGTAGGTCATGAATATGTTGGGCGAAGGATTGTGCAAATTGACTTGTCTTGTATGTTGGGGGCAAAGGAACCAAGTCAAGAGGCACAGGGGCCTTGTACCCGTGAACTATCTCATTTGGAGACAGACCAGTGGACCGGTTTTTGGAATTATTATAGGCCAACTGGGCGCGGGGAAGAAGAAGATCCCACGTACCTTTGTGATCGCTCACTAGGCATCTAAGGAGGCTTCCTAGGCTCCGATTGACTACCTCTGTTTGCCCATCGGCCTGAGGGTGATAGGCTGAGGAAAACAATAACTTGGTACCCATCAAGACCCAAAGTGTCTTCCAAAAATAGCTCGTATACTTAACATCTCTAGCCGAGACTATTGTCTTCGGCACTCCCCGGTGACTAACTACTTCCTTAAAATATAATTTGGCAATGTGAGATGCGTCGTTGGTTCTAGTGCAAGGAATAAAATATGTCATTTTAGAGAATCTATCCACCACTACAAAAATAGAATCGTGACGGCGTAAGGTGGTGGGTAGGCCTAGAACAAAAGCCATACTCACATCTTCCCATGGCGTGGAAGGGATAGGCAGGGGCGTATATAATCCTACGTTGGTCTTGGCGCCCTTGGATACTTGACAGGTACGACAACTACTAACCACCCTTCCCACCATTGCCTTAAGTTTTGGCCAATAGAATTGCTCCTCAACTAACGTAATGGTCTTATCCCTACCAAAAGCAGTAGCGACGGACCTTAAGATGTAGGACAGGTGCCTCAGTCATAAGTTCCTTAATGCGTTGGAAAGCAGTAGCGGCGGACCTTGTCCAGGTGAACTCACCTTTCTTCATGCAAGCACTAAAGGGGGGCCATAATGCTACTAAAGTCTTTAATAAAACGGCGGTAAAAAGTAGCTAACCCATGGAAACTTCGCACCTCTCATAATGTGGTCGGTTCGGGCCAATCCCTCATGACCTTAACCTTATTAGGGTCAACTCTAATGCCTTCCGAACTGACTATATAGCCTAAGAATTCCACTTTAGTGACATAGAATGTGCATTTCTTGAGATTAAGGTATAAGGTTTCCTTCCGCAGGGTGGAAAAAACCGATCTCATGTGGGAGACGTGCTCAGCAGTGGTGGTACTAAAGACTAAAATGTCATCAAAATAGACGACCACAAACTTCCCCATGTAAGGCTGAAAGACATGGGTCATCATCCGGGAGAAGGTACTGGGGGCGTTGGATAGCCCAAAGGGCATCACAAGCCACTCGTATATCCCATCCTTGGACTTAAATGCTGTCTTCCACTCGTCCCCCTCACGGATCCTGATCTGGTGATAGCCACTCCGCAAATATAACTTTGAAAAAATGGTGGCGCCAGATAAGACATCTAGGAGGTCATCTAATCGCGGAATAGGAAATCTATATTTGATGGTAATCTTGTTGATGGCACGGCTATCAACACACATTCTCCACGTACCATCCTTCTTGGGGGCAAGAAGGGCCGGTACCGCACATGTACTCATACTAGTCCTAATGAACCCCTATTTCATCAAATCCTCGATCTGGGTCTGTAACTCCTTATGGGCGGCGGGGTGAAGCCTATAATGGGGCTGGTTCGGTAAGGAGGAGCCGGGGATAAGGTCTATAGCATGCTGTATATTCCTAAGCGGTGGTAATACCGAAGGCAGCTCATCCGGGTACACGTCCTTATACTCATCCAACAATTCCCGTAACTCTCTAGGCAACTCATCCAATGCTCTCGTATCCCCTTTCGCACTCATAAGAACTAGAGCGTACATCATCCCGTCAAGAAAAGGATCCTTCACAAACTCTTTTCTTCCCACGAGACTCAACGTTTTCCTCTCGACTGGAACAGTGGTGTCCTTAGCCAAAGCTACTGGCTCTTTCGGGACGGTCGGTCTCAACGTAATGACCTTGCCATTGAATTTAAACTCACATGTGTTGGCCCTTCCAAAGTGTGTCACGTCACGGTCGTAAAGCCAAGGGCGGCCCAATAACACGTGACAAGCGTCCATTGGAAGGACATCGCACCACACCTCGTCAGTATAGGATTTGATCGAGACAGGTACAAGGCAACGCTTGGTGACCGGGACGGTAACTTTATTAATCCAGGCTACCTGATAGGGAGCCGGGTGGGGCTGCGTAGTCAAGGACATACGTGTAACGACATTCTCAGAGATGACGTTTACACAACTGCCACTATCAATGATCAACTTGCACAACTTCTCGCCACTCCAGTCATCTAACGGACGAGGGGTGGTCAAGATCAGGGAAAATATACTAGGCCTTTTCCAGTCATCTAACGGACGAGGGGTGGTCAAGATACAACGCATCACCATAACGGGGTGTTCGTCCTCTAAATCGCTTGGGACCCCTTCTGGGTCACTCTCCTCAGCAGCCTCATAAACGAAATCAGCTAGGTCGGTAGTCGACTCTAGAAGGGCTATGGCTTTAGTCTTCGTTGGGCATTCAAAGGCATAGTGGCCTTGAATGCCGCAAGAGTAACAAGTAGTGTTAGCCTTGCTAACCTTCCCTATAGGGACACGCTCACTCGCAGGATTCTTGCCGTTCCTAGCAGTAATCACGACAGACTTTGACTCGGCAGACCGAAACTTCCCTTTATCCTGATATGTGGAGGAAGAGGCTCCAGCTGTGGACTTTCCCTTCGCATGGGAATACCGGGAGTGAGTCTTAGAGGCTAAGTGCTTTTCGATGTCGAGGGCGGCATTAAATCTCGTGTTCAGATCCGTATGACCATATCGTAAGAGCTTCCGCTGAATATCGGGATGAAGCCCCTTACGAAATCTGGATAGGGTGACCTCGGGGATCTCCCTCAAATCACAACGCACCATACGGTCCTTCAGTTCTCCCATATACTCAGCTACCGAATTGGAGCCCTGCCGTAGAGTGGCAAGCTCGTCGAACATCTGTGTCCGATGGTACGCGGGAACGTACTGATCGGTCAACAAGTTCTTCATCACGGCCCATCCAATAAGTGGGACCCCGTTCCCGGTTCCTAGCCTACGCTCTTCATTCAGCCAATAAGTTTTGGCACGTCCCGTTAGCTTCATCCTGGCAACTTGGACCTTTTGATGGTCCGTAAGGGTGTGCCAATCGAAGTAGCACTTCATATCCACCACCCAAATAAGGAAGATCTGGGGATCTCCCATGCCATCATAAGTGGGGGTGTCGATCTTAATGGCCCTAGTGATATCGTAAGCACGATCGTGGCGGTGTTCTCGAGGGGGCACTCGGGGAGAGTACTCATCGGAATCCGATTCAGGAGTTTGTTGGCGCCGGTTGGGCTGCTCAACATTAATGGGTGGCGGGGGTGGCCTTGCTTGATTTTGCAGGATCTGTGCCAACATGTTTCTAAGCTCCGTCATTTCGTTACGTAGCCCTGCTATGGCCTCGGTGTTGGGATCGCCATGCTCGTTCGCAGCCATCCTAGACGTAGATGGTGTCGCGTACTCAGATCCGTGCCTAGTGCGCATTCAGGTCTAGGAAATTTTGGAAAGGTGATTTTTCCTAGGGCTATAGCTATACTGAAAATAAGATATTTTTATATTTTCCCGATGTGAGGAACACGTGGATCGTTAAAAATTTTTTTTTTTGAAATTTTGCTGAAAAATAAAGATTTCAGCCCGCTATTGGCAGACCACAGAAAATAAATTTTTTTGATTTTTTTTTTAGATCCGATCGGGCAACAAGAAACGTAGAGAGGATGTTTGCAACATGCGAGTTGAAACAACCTCCCTCTGATACCAAATTGATGTAGGGGTGACCGAGATTCGTGCCCGAATACGCTAACGAAAAATATTATCACAAGACATAAAACCAAAGGGAAGGGCTCCGACCAAAAACGAGCGAAAAGTGGTCGGGTTTGCTCCCAAATCCGAAAGAGAAAATTGCCGGACTCGATACAACGTCCTTAGGACCTACCTCTCCAACAAGCACACAACTCACCGCACCTACACAAGCATCTATTGTACCAACTTGAGCCGTTTCAACGCAGCAATAATTTATTTTCGGAGCGGCGGAAAACTTCAATAGGCGGTCGAGTTCGAGTTGTGATTAACTCCCTTGTTAACACCAAAATGTGCCAATCTTGGAGGGCAAGTCAAGGCTAGGCCAAGTCTCGCTCTCGCAACGGATCTACCCAATCCGGATCACAAGAGGTTCAATAACCACGAAATCGAAATCGGAATTTGCAAGCGACGTATTTAAAAATCACGGAAGAAACGGTTTGCAAAAACCTCCACAAAATCTAATGCAAGAATCTCTAAGAGGAAGAAGTTACCCAACCAAGAACAACAATCACACAAGATAAGGTGGGAGAATCACTCTCTCCACGGATCCACCGGCTTCACACCGAATGGGCTGCAACCTTCTTCCTTGGAGTCGCACCGAAAGGAAGCCACGCCGGAGTCGCACCAAACGGGGATGGAGGAGGCAAGGCTTGGCGTCACACCAAAGGGGGGGAGGCTAATGGACTCTCTCCATGGTGGCCGAATTCTTCAAAGGGGGGTTTTCAGGTTTTCTTTTCATTCCATTACTCATCATAATAGCCTCATTTAAATAGGAGTTACAAAAGAGATCCAACCGTCCATGATGGAGATGAAATCTCATCCATCCGGGCGGTTACAAACACATAATAGCCTCCTTTAAATAGGAGTTACAAAAGAGATCCAACCGTCCATAATGGAGATAAAGCTCATCCATACGGGCGGTTACATACACACCAAAATGTTTGCAGAAAATAATTAAAGATTACAAGTCACAAATGAATATAAAATAATAAAGCATGACAAATTAATTAAAATAGTCATCAAGTGAGGGTAGCACGCCGCGGGCGGAGGTTGTAGCGGCGTCGTCCGTTAGCGTCATCACGGCTCCGAAGGTCTTTATGTTGTAGAGCCTCGGCAACTGGATCGTCATCAAGTAGTGGCGGAGGGGTAGCGGCATCAGTAAATATTGTTTGTACTACTAAAAAATGTTGTATCTGGGGAAATCGAACAGTAGTGTAGGGATGTGTGTAGCCGTCACTAGACTCATTTTGCTCGAGTCGAGAGGAAGGACTATCTTTCTCGGTGGCTAAGAACTTGCCCCAAGCTACTCTCAAAGCATTAGTGCATGGTTAGTCAAGCGTGAGAGTGATGTTGGCCATCAATTTGGCTAGTTTGAGCTTTGTTTATCTTGTCCTAGCTTTTAACCGTTGCAAGCCAAGTTTGAGTGTACCCCTCCTTTGATTCAGCTCCACCTTCATTCACCAAAGACTAAAGCCAATCCTCCTATCGCAACCAAATCCATGAGCTCCAGTGAATTTAATATTTTGACGAGGTGTGATGTGGAGAATTCTAGTGATGTGGTAGATGAATACATGAAAGTTTACTTGCTAAAAAACTGGGGATTGCAAAAGAAAAAAGAAAGAAAAGGAGAGAATTGAAAGAGAAAATCTAAAAAGAATTACAATGAGAAATGGAATCTCCATCTTGTTTATCTTGATATTGGTCGGGTTAGGCCGTGTACACACTCGATTTTCAAGCTAAGTCTGGGGATGTGTCACACCTGCAATTCTGAGGGGCTGTATTGGTTTAGCTTGTTGTTTGCTCGCTTGGGTTGTGTGTAGCCTCCATGTTTATCTTTGACAACCAAACCTTAGCCTAAGCCCCAAGATTATCCTAAAGTCCTACGAAATTCAAGCTTGATACGAGCTAGTACCATGGAGAGAGTGTGAACGGGCAAGCGTATGGTCCCCGACATTGATGGATTTCTTTGCAGGTGATCCTAAGCCCCAATCTTTGGCAATGCTCACCTGAGTGGCCTGCCTACTTTCTTCTTACATACGAAAGAAAAATTCTCCAGAATTCCAATTTTGAGTAGACACAATATTTATTTATGCCTGTCGAAAAGTATAAATTCTGTAGTAAAATTAAAAAGTTTATCTATTCTATTTTCTATGCCGATGATATTTGATTTCTCTCAATACTGTATTTGGAAATTACTAAGCCAGCTAATTATTTTCTAGTCCAAGGAGTGATGATTTGCTCGGGTTGAGCAAATGTTTAAGTCTGGGAGTGTGATGAGTCGAAGTTATATACATATTTTTGGACTCATCTGGGCTAGTTTTCTCGTTGATGCACTACACTTTAGATCCAAATTTGTTGATATTTATTATTATGTTCATTCCATGTTAAGTGCACTTTTGGCCCGTTTTCAGTGTGATTCCATAGTTTTTATACTTTTGCTCTACTTGGTGTTTTTCTGTGTTTGGAGAATGTGGAATGACCATTTTGATGGCTCTTCTATTTTTGCTGCAGGTACAAAGGTCGTGTGTGTGTTTCGGGATTGTTTGGGAATGTTTTCTGCCTAAGGGCCACTGATCGTGCGTTTTTACACGCGAATGGTCGGTGGACTCCTTAGCGCACGACCACTGGTCATGTGCGATTTGTTCATCGAACCCCAAACGGTATAGAAATACTGCGCACGATCATTGGATTTATAACGTACGACCACTAGTTGTGAGCCACTGATCATGCGCACTATTCTCCATTTTTTCCAAGGTCTGTCTGGGGCAATCACACGATCATTGGACATAGTGTGCATGACCTCAGGTCGTGCGCCACATCTCGTGCGCATTTAATCCTTTTTTCTGAAGTTCTGTCATTGTTAATCACACGATCATGGGATCCAGTGCGCATGACCGCTGGTCGTGTGCTCTAATTTTCTGTTGTAGTATTTAAACCCGTGCTCGCAAATTAGGGCAAACACCTTTCATTTTTTCACCCCGCTGCTGTGTGCGACACACCATTTCTCACCCCCACAGGTCCTCCACTCATCTCCACCCTCCGGGAAGCTTTCTCTGGTGATCCGAAGCCATCTTCAATCCTTCGAAGAGTTTCCGGCCACCAGCAGTGTGCAATAGAGATCTTTTGGTACTACTCATTTGGTCAAAGAGGTAAAAGATTGAAGGAAAGGGAAGAAGATGGAGGAAGACAAGTGGATTCTCAACCCATTTACCTCAGGACGCAACCAAAGGTCTGAGCCAAGAAGTGTACTGATAAACCACCACTCCGGCCAAGAACCATGGCTAGGCTTTCCCCCTATTGGTTTATTCTACCTCTTCTCATAGTAAAGTGTATTCTTAAGCTTGTAATGAACCTGAACTTACTTTTATTTGTTTATGAATGAAGTTTGCTTGGGATAGTTACATCTTCTTGTTATCTGTGATGCACTCTCCTCCATTCACATGCACTCCACTCGCACACTAGAACAACTCTAGCAAAGGCTAGTGTTTGTAGTTGAAGAGGTGATTATGACCCTCACTCTCCGCACATGTGTTCATTCCATCCGCTTGCTCTCTGTCCATTCGCCTCACAAAGCATAGCAAAGCAGCCTGCACTAGTTCCATCCACCAAGTGAAGCGGTGCTTATGACCCGCATTAGTTCTTTTTTTGTTTTGTTAGCATTAGGAATTAAAAACCAACCCCCCTTTGTTGTTTCATTTAACTCTTAGTTACGATTTTTCTACGACGCTATCACGATACCCAACCTGCATTCCCTCGAGATCGACATTTGGGGAGGCTATTCCAAAAATTATTTCTTGACTGCAATCGTTGCACTTGCCGACGCATCAGAGAGTTGGGATAGTTATGCAGCTCGTTAAGCGTTAGTTCATTTTCTATAAATAGGGCCCCTTAACTACCCCCATCCCATCATATTTACTGCAGGCAAACACTCTACTCTAGGTATTCTTCTCTCCACTTCCACTCGCATGAGGACTTGATAAAAATGGTAAAAAATGAGCCGATACTGACGGAAGGTCTAAGTGCACGAAACAGTTCTCTAAATACTCCTTCGACGGGAATATCTCAGGGGTGGAGTATCTCGCATTTATGTAGTATGTTTTGGTGCTACCATAGTGATCTGGAAGTGATCAAGCATGTAGCCTCACTGCCAACTCAGTATGAGCCTTTCAGGGTCGCACATAAGATTGTGGAGAAATTGGGAGATTGGATCAGTATTCTATAGCTAATGTGATGAGTTGAAAAAAGGGCTTAAAATATTCCATAGCACAGTCGTCAAACGCATTCGATGAATCTTTCCTTTGGCTCAGAAGTGATCTGGCCTTTGGCGCAGATTCGCCAAACACCGTTCGACGAATCTGGCCTTTGGCGCAGATTCGTCGAATACCGCATCTGGCCTTTAGCGTTGGCAGCGTTGAGATCACTCAATTTCATGACACAGAAGCATTGACAGCATTGAGTTCACTCAATGCACTTAGCGTATCTAGCCTTTGGCGTCTAGCGTGTTGAGTTCAGTCAACGCCATGACACAAAAGTGTTGATTGTGTCGAGCTCATTCAATGCCCGTGCTGAGTCAAATGTTGACTTGCTGAAATACTGGAATCTAAGTCTCGGGTCTACTTATAGCGACAAAGCCTATTTTATTTATACCTTGGGTATAAATAGGATAGTTTAGTGTTTACTTTGGCGATATTTTTCTTTCTATCTAAGAACACGAGCCGTGACTGTGCGTAAGGCGGTAAAACCTAAAATCCCGACGGAAGCGTTCCGCCAATCTAGTCGCCGTCGCCGATCCTGATCTCGGTGAGTGTCATCGCCGCCTCTCCTTCAACAGACCTAACAGTCTGTGGAGATATTGAGTGTCCTCTCCCAACCTAGTTTTTGTTTGACAAGTTGTTACGGGTTCTCCCAATCTTGTGGATTTTTTGTAGAGGCGTGGATATCCTTTCTACGCTCAAGACTAAAGCTGCTGAGTTGCCGGCCATTTTTCTGGAGCATCTAGGTTGAGTTTAGACTCAATCCCTCAAAGGTAATTTGTTTACAGTAAGCTTTACTTCTTGATTCATGAATATTGTCAGATCCTAACTCGTTTTGGTTTTTCTTGTTCTTATTTCCGCCGCGTGCACAAGTGTTGTGTCATCCCAAAAAACCCAACAGTGGTATCAGAGGGAGGTCCCTGACAATATTCATTGTTTCAGAAGTTGCTAAATTCATGGCGTATAGATTTGGAGATTTAGAAGTGTTCTAAATTCCCAAATCTAGTCTTGGATCTTCCCAAGAATGCATGTGATTTCTTTGAAGTTTACTCCTTAACATTAATCGTCACTTTGTTGGTTTATGAAACTAAGCATGTGTTAGATTTTGAATATCAAATAAAGTGACGAGCTTGTCTGCTGTGTAAGTGGAGTTGGTGTTTCTCATGTCCAGTGCATGTAGGTCTGAAGATTTAGAAATGTTTTAGATGTTCATACTTAGCTCAGTTCATTAAGTGTTGATGATTCTTGTGCACATCTGGGATGCATTTGGATTATGCTTGTTGAATTTTATTTTGATTGATGTGCACACTAGTTAAGTGTTAACCATGATTAAAGACTTAATCAACTATCTAAAAATCTCTTAAGTAATATTAAGTATTCAGATGCCTTCCGATGGATGACACTCCTCCTGCCTCGATCGATGAAGTGTGGGCTTGCCAAAGCAAGGTGCATTAATCTATCTTGGTAAGTGTGTGAGCGGATAATTATGATATCCCACTGTCAACATTGGGTCAATCTTAAATGGGTGATCTCAAAGGTTGAGTTCCCAGAGGCATAGGGCTGTCATGCACCATATGATGGGTGCGAATAAAGTGTTATTCACCAGCCATACATGAATTGCATAGTGATGCAATTGGCAAGCATTGCCTACCTAAATAACTGCATTGTGAGAGAAAATCCGAAGCTGACACATAGTGTTAGTGAAATATGGATCTCGTCCACTAAGAGATTTACTCGCTAAACTATTTGAATTGATATCCAGGGTTATCAGTTTGATAAAAATTATGGGAGTTATTTTGATTAAAGTCCTAATCGAATGAATATTATATTTTGAACTGTAGTACTAATTTGCTTTGCATTGATACTTGTAGAGTTTCTATGGCAAGTGGTTCACACTCCATCCTATCCCTTAGAGCGATCCTTGAGAAGGAGAAGCTGAGTGGTACAAATTATTTGGACTGGTATAGGAACCTGAGAATTGTTCTCAGGAAACAACACAAGCTCTATGTTTTACAATAGAAATCTCCTGAAGAGCCTGCCGGGAATGCGTCCCGTACTGATAAATATGCTTATAAGAAGTCAAAGATAGGGATAGATCTTAACTTGCACTAGTTAGAGTTATATCTATATTCTAAGAAAAAAAAATCACATCACAAAAGTAAAGAAAACAGAGCAAGCAACATAGAATACACAAGGATTTATAGTGGTTCCCCAACCTGTGTACATCCACTCTTCTACCACCATGGTAGGAATCCACTACAAGTTTTGATCAGGTGACTACCACCAATAAGCTTTTGATCAGGTGCTCAAAAACCAAACCTCAAGTCTTTTCATTAGGAGACTTGCAACCGAGAATAACTTTTGAAGAGAGTTAAAGAACCCTTTATACAGGAGGAGAGAGATAGTGATGTTGTCTTCTCTGTCAACAGTCTAAGAGAAGACTTTAGTGGATTTGATGTTAACAAAGCTCCCCCTAAGTTATCGAGTTGTTCAGGAAGATTGAGCTTTGCTTCAGGGTGAGTAGGGCTTCAGATTGATGATGTCTCTAGCAAGCTTCTTAGACTGATATTGATTGTGTGTCTCTTTAAAAGCCTGGAACAGATGAAGAACTCTGTGAGTATATAGATTGATGCAGAGTTCCTCCTTTTCTGTACAATGGAAAGCCTTCACCGTGTGTCTATTCTCTGTTTGTTCTCTGGTACTCTGTGTTTCTTGTTATTCTCTTTTCTGTCGAATTCAAACATTTGAATTCATTTATCTTGAAGACGGCAGAAACATTACCTAGAGTAGAAGATGCCTTAGAAATTAATCCTTAATTAACTTCTGAAACAGCCCCATTTAATGTTGCCTTTGAACGTCTATTTCCTATTAGGAATGTTAAACATTAAATGTCCTGGGCATTGCCTATAATTAATTCTACCAATTGTAACTGATTGCACAGAATTTGTCGACCGGAGCTCGCAGATCGTCGAGCTCAGTTTCTTATTTCGTCGAGCTGTCTTGAGTTCAGCGATCGTCGACCTGAGCTTGGAGTTCGTCAAGCTCAGCTGGGTTCCATCGAGCAGAGCTTCTTGGTTGAGTTCATCGACCTGAGTCCACAGTTCTTCTTTAACTTCTTGACATAGCTTCTGTGGAATGTGTCGACACAAGTCCTGTGTGTTGACACAATTGCTTCTTGTCTTGACATAGTTGTTGTTTTGACAGAAATCTGTAGTGTGTCAACACAAGTCCTGTGTGTCTACACAATTGCTATCGACAGATGTTTTGTGTGTCAACACAAGTCCTGTGTGTCGACACAATCTGGCTTCTGGTGTCGACACAATTGCTGTCGACAGATGTTCTATGTATCGACACAAGTCCTGTGTGTCGACACAATCTTGCTTCTGGTGTCGATACAATTGTTGTCGACAGATGTTCTGTGTGTCGACACAATTCCTATGTGTCGACACAATCTGGCTTCTGGTGTCGACACAGCCTTTTCGAAGTGTCGACACAATTGCTTGAGTCTATGGTAGTCTGTTGAAGGATGGTCCATGTGATGTTGATTCTAAGGACTTGGCCTAGACTCTAGGACACAACCATGACCCTGACTATACACGATGGGTGAATCTAAACAAACCTAATAGTAATCCTTAACCAAATCAGAACTAGGGTTCCAACAATCTCCCCCTATTTGGGTGAGGACACTATTTATATAAAAAACAAATAAAAATGCAAAGCAAAAACAATCTGCCTGATTTATAAGATTTTTCAGCAGATGTACATGGGTGCTTTTAAAATAAAATAAATAAAATAAAGCTATTTTCGCATCCTTCCAAGCAATCAAATAATCTCCCCCTAATAACTTTTCCTTTCACACATTCCTTGCCCTTAATCTGAGTAGACTTTATAATATATTAGAATAAACAGTCTATCTCTACAACTGTAGCCTTTCAAACAATATCTCACTATACAGCCACTAATGTATCCTCTGTATTGGCTGAGACTGAAGTCTTTTGGTTACTATCAAATACTACTGTTTCTCTGTGGTAAGATAGGTCTTTTCCTGAAAAGAGATGTTAGAAGTTCTGTACCCAGATTACCTTGGGTCCGGGTTCTCTTTTATAATAATTAGAAATAAAAGAATATCCTGGTTGATTTTCATAACCAAGTGGATGATATTTTCTACGAAGGATTATCCACTCAGTAAAAGGATTTGTAAAATGCTGATTATGATTTTGGAATAAGTTAAAATTTCTGCTCTGAAATTTTGAGTTCGACGAATTAAGGTCGTTTCGTCGAACTGAGTTCGACGAATGATATTGAGATCGTCGATCTCTGATCAGAGAATAATGGAAATTATTTTCTCTGTTCCACTTTCGGCGACCTCTGTTCGACGAATCACATTTATTTTGTCGAGCATAGATTCCTGACCAGTTAAGATTGAAATCTTTGTTCATAGTTCGTCGAGCTTTGTTAGGTGAATGGTGTTGTTTTCGTCGAGCACGGTTTGACGAATTGTTTTGAACAAATATTTTCTGAAGATTTTTAGTTTGATTTGGTAAAACTTCAGTTATTTTGTTTATGTTCTTCAACTTTTCTTTTTCTTTAATTGATTCTAAATGACTTATTTGTTCAAGAGCATTCTTCAAATCTTCTTTGAGTTTTTTTATTTTCAGAAGATACATTATTTAGTTTCTCTCTGAGAAGTTTTATTTCCTTCTTAGATTGAATTAAGTCTTCACACAATAATTTAAAATCAGAAGTTAATTCAGGATTAATTTACAAACCAATGCACAGATCTATCTACCAAACAAACACAGATGAGGCAAGAATTATAGTGGTTCCCCAACCTTGGGTACATCCACTTTCCCTCACCAATCTAGCAATACACTAGACTCAGCTACTCCACTATCTCGGATTGGAAATCAATCCTACCCTCGGAACAATGTTCCTACAAACTCGATCCACAAAACGGATCTACACTCGTAAGACAAAACTTCCTACAATCAGAGTTGAAAAACTCCTACACTCGGAGAAAACTTCTCCTACAATAATGAAATAAATTTGTAAACAAATACAAACAGTAATCTTCTTCTTCAGATCTGCACACTGTCGGCCAGGATCTTCTCCTTCTAGGCGTTGAGGCTTTATCAGAGAAGTGAAGAAAATCTCGGCAAAATCAGATCTGGATCTGAACTTCTTGACTTCACACGATCGAATAGACGATGATGCGTTGAGCGAAAATCTCGATCTGTAAAACTTTCTTGATCTGAATCCTCAAAAGATGAAAACCCTAGCCGGTCGGGAATCTACGACAGCGGCGGCGGCGAGTTTCCGTTCCCTGGAGAGAGAGGGAGAGAGAGAGAGGAGTCAGAATTTCTTTTTGAGAGTGCGGCTGCAAAAACTTTCTTAGAATAATCTTTGAATAATTAGGGTTTGTCGGTTTAGACAAGAACTTTTATAGGATCAGAAAATATTAGACTTAATTGAGTCATTTTGAGAAAGACACCATGACCAATCACGTCAGTGTTTATGAATATGACCGTTAGGTCTGGACTTGAAGAATTTTTGGAAAAGTCAAAGTAAAATACACGAGATATAACAGACTACTCGAGTATATGCAGCACTACTCGAGTAGGTAGAATATGACTACTCGAGTACATGAGAAAAACTACTCGAAAGAAAGAGAGATCATTACTCGAGTACATGGAGTCAACTACTCGAGTAAATAAAAATTCAAGGAATCAGCTACTCGAGTAACGAGAACAATATACTCGAGTACTTAAGTACTTACACGAGAGGTGGAGTATATTGCTCGAGTATAAGAAATACTACTCGAGTATATAAGAATAAACTACTCGAGTATATAAGAAACTACTCGAGACAAACACTTAGAGAATTTCTGGAACAGGGAAAACTGACTACTCGAGTATATGGAGAAAAACTACTCGAGTAATTCACTTAGAGAAATTTTCTGGAAAGGAAATCTGGATTACACGAGTATAAACATTGGACTACTTGAGTAGAAGATGAACTACTCGAGTACATGACTTAGACTACTCGAGTAAGTGAGAACTACACGAGAGTCAGAATTCAACTACTCGAGACATAGGATAGAACTACTCGAGTACTATATAGTACTACTCGAGTATATGACTTAGAAAAAATTTTGAGAAGAAAATTTCTGTAACCCGAGAGAAGAAAGGAAACTACTCGAGTAGTTGTCTTAACTACTCGAGAGCCATAATAGACTACTCGGGATACATCTTCACTACTCGAGTAATAGAATTATTACTCGAGTATGAACTCAGTAACATACTCAAGTAAGTAAAGAACTACTCGAGTACTTTACTTAGGAAATTTTCTTGACAGAAATTTTTCTTCTTCTAAGGGAAATTAGCATCAAGTCTTTTCTCTTAGTCCTAGAGCTTGAATATGAAGTGTATCCCAATAGAGAGGCAACACATGAGTCAACACTTTGGAGCACACAATGAGGGATCACATTGTATGGTCCTGTGTTTGGTGACCCATTGCAGACTGACATTGTTCTACACTTCCCATAAGAATTCCTGCAAACACATAACTCAAAACAAGCATCAAATACAACTTAATTCATCTTAGTTCAAGGTTGACTTCATCAAATCTGGGTTAGTGTGGATACAATACCCAACAATGATGTCTACAACAAGCTTCTTAGACTGATATTGATTATGTGTCTCTTTAAATGCCTGGAATAGATGAAGAACTCTGTGAGTATATAGATTGATGCAGAGTTCCTCCTTTTCTGTACAATGGAAAGCGTTCACTATGTGTCTATTCTCTGTCTGTTCTCTGGTACTCTGTGTTTCTTGTTATTCTCTTTTCTATCGAATTCAAACATTTGAATTCATTTATCTTAAAGACGGTAGAAGAATTCCCGAGAGTAGAAGATGCCTTGGGAATTAATCCTGAATTAACTACTGAAACAACCCCATTTAATGTTGCCTTTGAACGGCTATTTCCTATTAGGAATGTTCAACATTAAATGTCTTGGGCATTGACTGTAATTAATTCTGCCAACTGTAACTGATTGCACAGAATTCGTCGACCGGAGCTCGCAGATCGTCGAGCTCAGTTTCTTATTTCGTTGAGTTGTCTTGAGTTCAGTGATCGTCGACCTGAGCTTGGAGTTCGTCGAGCTCAGCTGGGTTTCGTCGAGCAGAGATTCTTTGTTGAGTTCGTCGACCTGAGTCCACAGTACTTCTTTAACTTCTTGACACAGCTTCTGTGGAATATGTCGACACAAGTCCTGTGTGTCGACACAATTTCTTCTTGTCCTGGCATAGTTATTATTTTGATAGAAATCTGTAGTGTGTCGACACAAGTCCTATGTGTCGACATAATTGCTATCGACAGATATTATGTATGTTAACACAAGTCCTATGTGTTGACACAATCTGGCTTCTGGTGTCGACATAATTACTGTCGACAGATGTTCTGTTTGTCGACACGAGTACTGTATGTCGACACAATCTGGCTTCTTGTGTCGACACAATTGCTGTCGACAGATGTTCTGTGTGTCGACACAAGTCCTGTGTGTCGACACAATCTGGCTTCTGGTGTCGACACATCCTTTCCGAAGTGTCAACACAATTGCTTGAGTCTCTGACAGTCTGTTGAATGCTGGTCCATGTGATGTTGATTCTAAGGACTTGTCCTAGACTCTAGGACGCAACCATGACCATGTCTATACATGATGGGTCAATCTAAACAAACCTACTAGTGATCCTTGCCCAAATCAGAACTAGGGTTCCAACAAGAAGTATCTCGACGACTCCTTAGACATTTAATGTCTCATGTTAGCGACCATGACCTCTGAGCTTCAGAAGCAACATGCAAACATGGGTTGCAAGGACATCAATGAGCATCTCAAGAAAATTTTTCATGGTCAAGCTCGTTAAGAGAGATCTGACGTCACTATGGCGTTGTTCCAGTGTAAGATGGGAGCTCGAGACCTAGTAGGGACTCACATACTCAAGATGATTGGGTATTTCAAGAATATTGAAAGACTAGGGTTCCCCTTGGGCCAAGAGTTGGCTACAGACCTAATCCTGCAATCATTGTCGTACAGTCATGTGCAGTTTGTCTTAAACTATAACATGAATGAAATAGATAAGACACTGCCCGAGCTCATAGGCATGTTAAGAACTTCCGAAATCAATAAGAAGAAGGCTAAGCTTACTAGTCCTATACTGATGGTGCATAAAGGTAAGGGCAAGGTCAAGGGATTTAAGAAGACAAAGGTAGGACCTAAGTCTGGACTGGAGCCCAAGTCTTCAGCATTGAAAATGAAAGGCATGATGAAAGTGGGAAAGTGCCGCCACCATGGCAAGGCTGGACACTAGAGGAGGAACTGTACTTCTTATGTGGAGGGTCTGCAAAAGATAAGAGGAGGTACGACTTCCGCTTCAGGTATATATGTTATAGAGATAAACCTTTCTACTCCTTCATCCTGGGTATTAGATACCGGATGTGGTTCTCACATTTGTATAAATGTGCAGGAACTAGGAAGGGGAAGATTGCTGAGTAAAGGAGAGGTGGACATGCGCATTGACAATGGAGCAAGAGTTGCTACTGTTGCTGTGGGGGTTTATCATCTTGCTTTGTCCAGTAGGCTAGTAATAGAATTAGATAATTATTATTTTGTTCCTTCCATAACTAGAAACATTATATCCATTTCATGTTTGGACATGGTGTGTTTTTCTTTTATCATTAAGAACAATTGTTGCTCAATATTTAAGAATGATATTTGTTATGTTGTAAACCAAATGTTTAATGCTCTATATGTTTTGAACTTAGACCATCCAATCTATAATATTAAAAATACTAAAAGAATGAGAACAAATGACTCGAACCCTACGTATCTTTGGCATTGTCACTTGGGCCATATAAATGAGAAACGTATATCCAGGCTCCATAAAGATGGACTGTTGGACTCATTTTATTATGAATCATTTGACAGATGCGAATCTTATTTGTTAAGCAAGATGAACAAAGTCCCTTTCACTAGAATCAATGAGAGGGCTGATGATCACTTGGGTATAGTACATAGTGAAGTATGTAGACTCATGAGTTCTAGTCTAGAGGTGGGTTTTTCTACTTTCTTATGTTTACTAATGATTTCAGTAGATACAGATACGTGTATCTTATGAAATGCAAATCTGAAACCTTTGAAAAGTTCAAAGTATTTAAGAACAAAGTATAAAACCAGCTGGGTAAGAAGGTTAAAGCACTCTGATCTGATCGAGGTGGCGAATACCTAAGTCGTGAGTTCTGTGATCATCTAATAGAGTGTGTTATTGTATTAGAGCTCACTCCACATAGAACACTACAGCATAATGGTGTGTCTGAGCAGAGGAATCGTACATTGTTAGACATAGTATGGTCGATGATGAGTCATGCAGATCTGCCTATTACCTTTTGGGGCTTTGCTCTAGAAACTGCTGCTTTAACATTAATTCGTGATCCAAATAAAGCGGTTCTAAAGACACCATATGAGATATGGAATGGTAAGAATCCCAGTATGTCGTTCATTAAGGTTTGGGGCTGTAAGGTATATGTTAGACGTCAAATGCCTGATAAGATGGAACCCAAATCAGATAAGTATTATCTTGTGCGGTATCCTAGGGAAACCAAAGGGTACTACTTTTACCCACCATCCGAGGGCAAAGTGTTTATCGCAACGACTGGTGTCTTTCTTGAGAAAGAGTTCTTAAGTAGAAAGACAGCCAGGGTAGAACTTGATGACGTTCAAGAAGCACAAACTGTGAATGAACTAGAATTGGGACCTGAGTTAAGAGAACAAGTAGTTGTAGCTGGAGAACCTGCTCAGGAAACACAAGTTCCACATAGGTCTGGTAGACCAAGGTTTGAGCCTGAGAGATATGGATTTCTCATGTCTCAAATAGCTAATGTGTTGCTAATAGATCATAGTGATGACCCTGTAACCTACCAAGAGGATATAGGTGGACCGGACTCCGAGAAGTGGCTTGAGGCCATGAAATCTGGAATGGACTCCATGTATGGAAATAAAGTATGGACTTTAGTGGAACCACCTGAAGGGGTAAGACCAATAGGGTGTAAGTGGGTCTTCAAGAAGAAGACTGACATGGATGGGAATGTACAAACATTCAAAGGGTGACTGGTGGCTAAGGGTTTCAAGCAAATTCATGATATTGACTATGATGAGACTTTTTCCCCTATTGTCATGGTTAAGTACATCAGAATTCTGCTTGTTGTTGCTTCATATTATGACTACGAGATCTGGCAGATGGATGTCAAAACGGTTTTCCTTAATGGAAACATCCTTGAGGAAGTGTATATGACACAACTCGAGGGTTTTGTATCTCCAGGTGAAGCCACTAAGATATGCAAGCTGCACAGATCCATTTATGGATTGAAACAAGCTTCTCGAAGTTAGAATATTCATTTTGATGAAAAGATCAAAGAGTTTGCTTTTATCAAGAATGAGGATGAATCTTGTGTTTATAAGAGGATTAATGGGAGCATTGTAGTCTTCCTGATATTGTATGTAGATGACATACTGTTGATCGAGAATGACAAAATGACCCTACAAGTTATTAAGAACAACCTAGGGGACTGCTTTTTGATGAAGGACTTAGGGGAAGCGACTTATATACTTGGTATTAAGATCTATAGAGATTGATCAAAGAAGTTGGTGGGTTTGACCCAAAGTACGTACATTGACAAGGTGTTGAAACGGTTCAGCATGCTTGAGTCCAAGAAAGGATTCTTACCCATGTCTCATGGTGTGAGTCTCTCTAAGGACCAGTGCCCTAAGTCTTCTGAAGATAAGGACCACATGAAGTTGATTCTATATGCTTCGGCAATTGGGTCAATCATGTATGCAATGGTATGTACTAGACCCGATGTCTCTTATGCTTTGAGCATGACTAGCAGGTATCTGTCTGATCCCAGTGAAAGTCACTGGATAACCGTCAAGAATATCCTCAAGTACTTGAGAAGGACTAAGGAAACATTCTTGGTATTCGGCGGAGGGGAAAAGCTCGTTGTAAGTGGTTACACTGATGCTAGCTTCCAAACTGATAGGGATGATTCAAAGTCTTAGTCAGGTTTTGTATTTTGCCTGAATGGAGGTGCTTTTAGCTTGAAGAGTTCCAAGCAGGATATAGTTGCCGATTCTACTACTGTGGCCAGGTATATCGCCGCTGCAAATGCTGCGAAGGAGGATGTATGGATCAGGAAATTTATCGGAAAGTTAGATGTAGTTCCTATCATTGTTCGTCTCGTAGTTCTCTACTGTGACAACAACAGTGTAATTGCACTTACTTCGGAATCTAGATCTCATCAGCACTCCAAGCACATACTACGTCGATTCCATCTAATTCAAGAGATTGTTATACAACCCCGTGTCTGGTGAGTGAGGTCGCCAAGGACCATACCAGGCGGTTCAGATCGTCCAAGCAACAGGCAAGCCCAGCAAAGGACTGAAGATTGTGGGCAAGCTTGGCAAGGAGAAGCCGAACCCGAGCTCGACATTCATCGACCGTGAGCTCCGTATTCGCCGAGCTAGTTGATAATACGTTTGCAGTCAATTTTATTAGGATATTTTCGGGGTTTTAAAGCCAATCATGTCTTGCAAAGTACTTGTTTTGATTCCCCTTTGTATATATTTTTGTCGCTAATGCATTTTTTCTGCTTTTTGCAGGTTTTCACGGCTTTCAGCCGAATTTTGCTGTGACACGCCCCAAGGTCACGCCCTACCAGGGCGTGTACCTAGGGCGTGTAACCTAGAGGAATTAAGCAATTGGTCCGAAACTGCATTCCGTGGAAACTTAGTGTACACGCCCCTCGGTCACGCCCGTGACACACCTGACACGGGCGTGTACTATAGGCGTGTCCCCAGGTTCCGAGGAATCGCCGCAGCGCGCTCGTTTTTTCCCGCTCCACCGCCGCACCGAAAGTGTCACGCCCCAGGGTCACGCCTGACCCGGGCATGACATATGGGCGTGTACTTCAGCAATTCCGCCCGTCACCTCCAGCATTCAATTTCAGCTCCCAAAGTCACGCCGCAAAGAACACGCCCCAGGGTCACGCCCTACCAGGGCGTGACCTGTGGGCGTGTACCGCAACAACTCCGTCAGAATTCAATTCCTGCCCAAAAAAGTCGCGCCGAATGTGTCACGCCCCAGGGTCACGCCCAACCAAGGCGTGACAGGGGGGCGTGACCCGACCCGAAAAATTCTATAAATAGAGCCCAACTCCAGGGGTTTTTGACAACTTTTTGCTTTGAGAGGGGAGGTTCTGTCCTTTGTATTTCTGAACTTTTTAAGCATGTCTTTCCATTTTTAGTTCATAGCTCTAGCTTTATGCTTTCCCTGTATTAGCTCCTAGCTTGTTTCTGTAGTATGATGCTAATAATAGTGTAGTTTCCTTTTCATGTTGTTGTAATCTCTGGTTTTCAAGCTGTAAGATCACTGTTTCTCTTAATAAAAAGTGTTGTTTTCTTTTTCGTTCCTGCTCTGTTTTCAGTATTTATCTTCTACTCATCCCCCTCTTCCACCTCACCATGATTAACTAATCCTCCATGTACTCGATCTAATTGATCCGAGGTTCGAGTGATTAGGTTATGATGCTTTGAATCTTACCTTTTCTTTTTAGGGTTTAGCTTTGAATTACTCTTGATTTATCACGGGTTGGAGGTATATAATCGATATATACTCTCCACCTTTGCTTTCATTCTGGGCTAGCCGAGAGGCCGAAAGTTTGAAATGAGCACTCAAGAGTAAAGGGAGTTGTTCGCACCCCTCGAGAGAGGCAGACGTTCAAATCTCCCGGATTGGAGTAAAATCCAATAGAGGGGTTCACCGCGTAAAGCGAGTTTTAGGCCTCCGATTTAGGCGAGAGTCGGTCGGACCTTCCTAAACTCAGTTAGGCACGGCCTTCGAGAGAAGCGTGTCAATATTCTTGGAACCTCCACGGTCAAGGACCTTTACCCTAATTAGCTTAGGTTTATTTATCGTATTTTTCTAACCACTCTTGCCGAGGTGATTTCTGATCGAGTGCATTTTTCCTTCATCGTTACTAAGTTTAAGTTAATCGCTCTTTTAGCTCTCTTTATCTTTTCATGCAAGTAGTTCTCTTCATTTAGTACATTTAGTTTTCTTCTAAAAAAACCTTGTTTTTCCGTCGATAAAATAATAGATTTCGTGTGAGTAAGCTTACTCAACTGTTCCCGGATTTCAATACGACATTTGTGTCCCCTAGCTGCATTTCGATAGGTATACTTGCCTTGATGAATTGTTAGCTTGGTATTTTCTCCTTGCAGATATCTCAGAGACAATCAAGTTTTTGGCGCCGTTGCCGGGGAAGCAACGCTTGTTGATAAATTGAAAACGCGAATATATTAATTTTATCACTTCTCTTTCTCAGCCTCCTTCTTAAATTTTTTCCGCCTACTCACTTGAGTTAAATGGCTGGATTTTGTTAAGTGTGTGTATTTTTAATTTTTCCGCCTACTCACTTGAGTTAATTGGCTGGATTTATTTCAGTAAGTGTGCGTATCTTTATTTTTCCGCATACTCACTTGAGTTAATTGGCAGGCTTTATTTCAGTAGAGTGTGTTTACTTTCTGTAGAGTGGGTGTGTTTTAATTTTCTGTCGAGTGCGTGAGTATAGCTTTTAATTTCCGCCTACTCGCACAGAGATAAATGGCTGGATTTTAATTACCGCGTTCTTAATAGAAACACACATCACAAATTTTTCTACACCACCTTGTTAAAATTCAACAACCCGCAGACGCCCCCTTGGATACCCTACTGAAAATTCAACAAACCGAAGGAGAATACGCCCACTTATGTGTTGAAAGTTTTCCCGGATCGTGGAGTTAACAGTGGTTATCTCAACAAAGCAGTAACAACCAGCAACACATGCAGCACAGGCTTCTTTATTGATCAAGAGCAAACTTCTTTACAAGGCGAGACATACATGGCGAGACATGCTTCACCAAAACCCAACACCGGGAGAGCAGAGACAGTTACAAAGACAAGAACAAAAAACAAGCCGCGCGGACTCAAACAATCAAGCCGCCGACCTACTGCTGTGGAGTCCGCTCAGTCCGCCAGGTCGCCAGACCGCAACCCAAGCCGCGCGGACTCACCCTTACTCCAATGCTTAGCTCTTCACCGCCGGTCTGCACGCCGCCAGACCGCACAAGCTGCGCCACCGAATGGAACAGTCCGCCAGAAACCGGCGACTTCCTGAACCCCGAACCAAGTCGCCAAAGAGAAGACCGCCTGGCCGCTATCCGCGACCTGCTGTTTACCGCCTGTTGCTTAACCGCAGAGTCCGCACTGTCCCTGACCGCAATCAGAGCCAAGTCCTGGCTTTCCAGCGCTATCCGCACAACCTGCACAGCACAACCGGGTCAACTCTCTATCCGCGCGGACACAAAGTCCAGGCCGCAGCAACTTACGCGAGCTCAAAACTGTTCACTTACTTCGGTCTAGGTTCCTCTCGTTCTCTTGATGTGACATGGGTCCTATTTATAGGCACGACGATGAGTATGGTCACCGCCCTTCCCGATAGGATCACCGCCACAACCCGCAGCAAGAACTTATGTGTCCGCCAGCCCGCGGACACACATGCCAGTTCGCCGCCCTGTGCAGATAGCCAGTCCGCCCCAGCTTCTCCAAGGCCGGACTCCAATATCCAGCCCGCCTTGCCGCCAGAGACCAAGCCAGGACCACCACAGCCGGACTCCACAACAGCCGTATCCGCCATTCTGCGGACAAGGCATCAGCCCGCAAAACCCGAGCCCGCAACCGCGCCATCAAGGCACCTGCCGGACTCAGCGGATACCCGGCTATCGTCCGCATATCCCAAGTCCATTACCTCAACTCCAAGGCACCTCCGGACTTAGCGGACACGCCAATCCAGTCCGCTAACAGCAGACCCCAGTCCGCGTATACAGCGAACTCCAGTCCGCTTCCCTGAGTCCATAACCTCATCACAAGGCTCAACCGGACTCAGCGGACTCCAGCTCCAGTCCGCACGCTCCTGCACAAGCAATTCTCCAGTCCGCATTTCCCCAAGCTAGCAAACAAGGCAACTGCACTTCTACTACGCTTGACGGACTGAGAAACCAGCCCGCGCTCCACTGCACGATCTCCCCGGACTGAGCCACCTGGACTTGGTTCAATTCCCACCAAGTCCAGCCCACTAGCCGCAAGGGCCAGTCCGCACTTACAGGCGGACACTGGATCTAGACCGCCATACCGGGCGACCTCCAGTTCCTGTCCGCGCTGACCGGCGGTCTCCACGGCTTCCACTTGCCGCTTCACTAGAGCAAGACCCAGGCATCTGCCAAACCGGTCTGCCGAGCTCCAGTTCTTCAGTCCGCTTCAAGCCGGACTCCGCGGATAACATTCCTATCCGCCCGGTTACTTCCTGGGAGTAGACCGCCTGCTGAGCATACACTGGCCTGTCAGACCGCCGCTGCTGTCCGCGCAGTCCGCGCGAACAGACCGCCCAGGCCGCCACAGAGCAAACCGCCTGCAACATCCCTGCCGACCTAGCAGTCCGCCAACCCAGTCCGCGTAGTCCGCGCGGATAGGTTTCCCAAGCCTTCCATTCACCCACTTTCACTTCACAGAATTCAACACTCCCCCTTGAAGTGAGAAGTGGTGAATAACTCCAGCAGCTCCCGTAACCTTGCACCTGGTCCTTCCGATAGCATCTACGAAGAGATGTCCAAGACATAGTCCTCGCCCCGCATATCATGGACCATGAGGGAGCCCTCCAGCATCTCCCAAAAGGAGCCATGCTTCCCTCTGCCTTCTTCAGCTTTAACCTCCACTCATGGATCATAGGAGTATCTCCAACTTCCTTGGACCCAGAAGCCCAAGCCTCGTTGCCTCTGAGAGAAGTCACCTCATCAGACTTGGTGTCAACCACCTCCTTGATTCTAGTGGGGTCATCACAGCCAGAAGTCCCTTGCTCGACCTGAGGGCTAACAAGGAAACACGGGACCAAGTCCGCCGTGTTCCCTTCGCTATATCGAGCTGGTGGCTTATTGATCCTCTTCGATCTCCGAAGAACCTGATCATGGCTAACCACCTCCGCTGCTTTTGAACCAGCTCCGTTCCCGGGCAAACCCGGAACAATGCTCCCTTTGTTCCCTGAACAAGACGCCTCCTTACTGGAACCAAGAGTATCTGGAGCAACGCTCCCCCTGCTACCTGAACCAGAAGACTCCCCTCTTGAACATGAACTGCCTGGAACATCGCTCCCCTTGCTTCCTGAACAGGAAGCCTCCGCCTTTGAGCCAGAAGGTCCTGGAGCATCGCTCCCCCTTCTTCCCGACTCTGACGCCTTTGCCCCGGAGCTAGAACAACCTGGAGCACCTGGTGACTCAGGCAACTCCACTTCCTTAGCAGCAGCCTCCTTCAGCCCATCATCTGACCTGCTTATTTCTAGCTCCACATAAGAGCTACCCCAATACGGCGTCAACTCATCAAAAACAATGTCTCTCGACACTATGAGTTTCTTCGTCGCAGGATCCATACACCTCCATCTTCTTTTCTGCTCATCATACCCTACAAAGACTAGCTTTGTTTTGAGAGCACCCGAAGAATGTATATAGCAGGTAGATCCAAACACCCGAAGGTGCTTCACTGAGGGCTTCACTCCGAACATTAGCTCATAAGGAGTCTTCATTATGATCGGACTAAGAGGCATCCGGTTGATGACATGAGTAGCACAGGCTATTCCCTCCGCCCAAAGAGCCTTCGGAACGCCTTTACTCTGAAGCCAACACTTGCAGGTCTCCGTTAACCAACGGATCATCCGAGCTGCAACACTACCCTGTTGTGAAGTATGTCCACAAGAAGGCTCCATCCGGATCCCTTGCTTCCTGCAAAAGCGTGAGAACTCGGTTGAGGCAAACTCACCACCGAAACTTGTCCTCAACACCTTGATCCTCCGGCCAAGCTGGCCTTCGACAAGCTTCTTGAACTCCACAAACAAGCGTACCATGCTGGACTTCGTCTTCATAAAGTATACCCAAGTATACCCAGAATAGTCATCAACCAATATCAGCATGAACCTGCTGCCTCCAAGACTGGCCGTGACGGTCGGTCCCACCAGAGCACAATGGACAACCGCCAATGGTGCATTACTTCTGGATTGTGCTTTGTCGACCATGAAGCGATAGGCTCCACTTTCCTGACATCCCGCACACCCCCGACCATCGCCATAGGATGACAATCTAGGCAAGC
Source organism: Platanthera guangdongensis (assembly GCA_039583875.1). NCBI lineage: Eukaryota > Viridiplantae > Streptophyta > Magnoliopsida > Asparagales > Orchidaceae > Platanthera > Platanthera guangdongensis. The sequence goes on along the minus strand of CM077153.1, from coordinate 61,011,151 downwards.
CTCTTACGAGTCTTCTTTCCGCCATTGCTTTCAGCTTGTCCATCCCTACATGCCCCAGTCTTTCATGCCAGATAGCTGCACTATCATTGGCATCCAGCCGATCAGATCCAGAACTAGTTGAAGTCCCAACTACGTTCTTCTCCTTCCTCCCTACCTGAGCAACGTTCGCCGAGAGCAAGGTAACCTTGCACTCCTTCCGAAGATGACCTTGCTGCTTGCATTTATAGCACCGTGGTCCTTCCTTCCTCTTCCTATCACGCCTAGGAGAAACACTCCTTTCTTCCTGATATGAAGTAGAGGGACCATCATCAGCAGCAACCTCCTTCACCTTCTTCCTGAACAACCCATCAAGGGAAGTCCAAACCTCCGCAGCTGACCGACATCCACTGATGTGGTCCAAGAGCTCCGATGAGATCACCTGCTTGAGAATAGACTCCGCTTTCGCATTTGCCTCCTTCCAAGCTCTCATCGCCTCAGCATTGCCAGCAGTATCCTCTTGTCTTCCTGCTCCGCATACAACCTCCCAAAGGTCCTCGCCAAGAAGAAAGCTCTTCATACAGGACTTCCACCGTTCACAGTTCGCCTCTGTAAGAAGATCAATACCAAGACAACTTGCATCCTCCACTGCCATGGTTCTACCACTGGTTTCCTCGACAGACGAGCAACTACTTCCATTGAGCACTGCTTGACCACTCCAACAACCTCCCTCTGATACCATGTTAAAATTCAACAACCCGCAGACACCCCCTTGGATACCCTGCTGAAAATTCAACAAACCGAAGGAGAATACGCCCACTTATGTGTTGAAAGTTTTCCCGGATCGTGGAGTTAACAGTGGTTATCTCAACAAAGCAGTAACAACCAGCAACACATGCAGCACAGGCTTCTTTATTGATCAAGAGCAAACTTCTTTACAAGGCGAGACATACATGGCGAGACATGCTTCACCAAAACCCAACACCGGGAGAGCAGAGACAGTTACAAAGACAAGAACAAAAAACAAGCCGCGCGGACTCAAACAATCAAGCCGCCGACCTACTGCTGTGGAGTCCGCTCAGCCCGCCAGGTCGCCAGACCGCAACCCAAGCCGCGCGGACTCACCCTTACTCCAATGCTTAGCTCTTCACCGCCGGTCTGCACGCCGCCAGACCGCACAAGCTGCGCCACCGAATGGAACAGTCCGCCAGAAACCGGCGACTTCCTGAACCCCGAACCAAGTCGCCAAAGAGAAGACCGCCTGGCCGCTATCCGCGACCTGCTGTTTACCGCCTGTTGCTTAACCGCAGAGTCCGCATTGTCCCTGACCGCAATCAGAGCCAAGTCCTGGCTTTCCAGCGCTATCCGCACAACCTGCACAGCACAACCAGGTCAACTCTCTATCCGCGCGGACACAAAGTCCAGGCCGTAGCAACTTACGCGAGCTCAAAACTGTTCACTTACTTCGGTCTAGGTTCCTCTCGTTCTCTTGATGTGACATGGGTCCTATTTATAGGCACGACGATGAGTATGGTCACCGCCCTTCCCGATAGGATCACCGCCACAACCCGCAGCAAGAACTTATGTGTCCGCCAGCCCGCGGACACACATGCCAGTTCGCCGCCCTGTGCAGATAGCCAGTCCGCCCCAGCTTCTCCAAGGCCGGACTCCAATATCCAGCCCGCCTTGCCGCCAGAGACCAAGCCAGGACCACCACAGCCGGACTCCACAACAGCCGTATCCGCCATTCTGCGGACAAGGCATCAGCCCGCAAAACCCGAGCCCGCAACCGCGCCATCAAGGCACCTGCCGGACTCAGCGGATACCCGGCTATCGTCCGCATATCCCAATTCCATTACCTCAACTCCAAGGCACCTCCGGACTTAGTGGACACGCCAATCCAGTCCGCTAACAGCAGACCCCAGTCCGCGTATACAGCAAACTCCAGTCCGCTTCCCTGAGTCCATAACCTCATCACAAGGCTCAACCGGACTCAGCGGACTCCAGCTCCAGTCCGCACGCTCCTGCACAAGCAATTCTCCAGTCCGCATTTCCCCAAGCTAGCAAATAAGGCAACTGCACTTCTACTACGCTTGGCGGACTGAGAAACCAGCCCGCGCTCCACTGCACGATCTCCCCGGACTGAGCCACCTGGACTTGGTTCAATTCCCACCAAGTCCAGCCCACTAGCCGCAAGGGCCAGTCCGCACTTACAGGCGGACACTGGATCTAGACCGCCATACCGGGCGACCTCCAGTTCCTGTCCGCGCTGACCGGCGGTCTCCACGGCTTCCACTTGCCGCTTCACTAGAGCAAGACCCAGGCATCTGCCAAACCGGTCTGCCGAGCTCCAGTTCTTCAGTCCGCTTCAAGCCGGACTCCGCGGATAACATTCCTATCCGCCCGGTTACTTCCTGGGAGTAGACCGCCTGCTGAGCATACACTGGCCTGTCAGACCGCCGCTGCTGTCCGCACAGTCCGCGCGAACAGACCGCCCAGGCCGCCACAGAGCAAACCGCCTGCAACATCCCTGCCGACCTAGCAGTCCGCCAACCCATTCCGCGTAGTCCGCGCGGATAGGTTTCCCAAGCCTTCCATTCACCCACTTTACTTTCTGTAGAGTGGGTGTGTTTTAATTTTCTGTCGAGTGCGTGAGTATAGCTTTTAATTTCCTCCTACTCGCACAGAGATAAATGGCTGGATTTTAATTACCGCGTTCTTAATAGAAACACACATCACAAATTTTTCTACACCACCTAATTCTCTCGAAAAGGGCAAAGTGGCTCTAAATGCCACTATCTTGTCTAGTACCTTGCGAACCCTTCACCGGGTAGCCCTTGGGAAGTTCGGGAGTTAAAATATAAAAAAATCTATTTCAAAAACTTTTTCCAACTTCATTAGCTCTTTTACTTTTTAGTCTTGCTTCTCCTCTTTTCTTCTAGTGTATGACCCGCGGAAGTCCGTCGGTTACTTTGGACCTGGACCACGAAATTGAGCGTACTCTTCGGAGAAGATCGCGATTTCAAGGCCCTACTACCCAAGTGCCGGTTGAGGATTCCGAGTCATTTTCTACCTTAAGAATGGCAGAACCCAACGTGGAGTAAGTCGTGCAAAGGCCTATGTCCTATTATGCACGACCGAATCTCGAGGGTACAGAAACGAGTATAGTTTGCCCTGCAATAAATAATAATAATTTCGAACTGAAGCCTAGCATAATTCAAATGGTGCAGCAGTATGTGCAATTTGACGGGCTTCAAGATGAAGACCCGAACGCACACATAGCCAGCTTTCTTGAGATTTGTGACACCTTCAAGATAAATGGTGTCACAAATGATGCTATTAGGCTAAGATTATTTCCTTTCTCTCTTAGAAATAAGGCTAAGCAGTGGCTGAACACCCTTCCTAAAAATAGCATAACTACTTGGACGCAATTAACTGAAAAATTTTTGGCCAAGTATTTTCCGCCTGCTAAAACTGCTAAACTTAGGAATGACATTTCTGCCTTTGGACAAATAGACTCAGAGACCCTTTATGAAACCTGGGAAAGATTTAAAGAATTATTAAGACGATGCCCACATCACGCTCTGCCTGTATGGTTGCAGGTGCATACGTTTTATAATGGGCTAAATCAAAGCACGAAGCAAATGATAGACGCAGCTTCTGGCGGTACTTTAAACCATAAGACCCCGGAAGCAGCTCTTGAGCTGTTTGAAGACATGGCCATGAACACTTACCAGTGGAATGTGCCTAGGTCCCGCCCAAACAAACCTGCAGGTCTCTTTGAAGTGGACAACGTCTCACAACTCGCACTGCAAGTTGAAATATTAAGCAAAAAAATTACGGAGATGACTGCTGCCTCCGCCCCTCAGGTATGGGAATCTGCAACTCCTCCCGCTGAACATTTGGATTATGTAAATAATATGCCTAGAACTGCTTTTAATAATTTTTTTGCTGCGAATTATCATCCTCATGGTTTTAATTTTCCGAATAGTTATAATCCTGCGTTAAGAAATCATCCGAATTTTTCGTGGAGCAATCCATCGAATGCTGTGCGCCCGCCACCGCAAAGTGATTTTTCTGCTCCACCACCACCTCCTCAAAGTTTTCCAAAACCTCCAAATTTGGAGGAAGTGTTTTCAAAATACATGAATGCTAATGACGCTATGATTAGGACCTTAACCGGAAGTGTTAAAAACTTAGAAAATCAGGTAGGACAGCTCGCTAAAATGATTTCTGAGCGACCCATAGGGTCTCTTCCTTCCAATACCGAGCCCAACCCGAGAGAGCAAGCGAAAGCTATAACTCTTCGGAGTGGGAAGAAAGTTCCTGGTATGGTAAGTGAAGAACCCGAGGCAAGCTCCGCTCCCGTTTTTAAAAATCAAAGCTCCGTTCCCGTTTTAAAAATTCCACCTTCTGCCGAAGAAATTATCACCCCTATCGTAGAAAAAGAACTCACTCCACCACCCACCTTTAAAAATAATCCATCCCCGCCATACCCTTCTGAACTTAATAAACAACGACAGGATGATCAATACACCCGTTTTTTGGAAATGTTTAAACAAATCCACGTAAATCTGCCTTTCCACGAAGCCATATCCCAGATGCCGAAGTACGCAAAATATCTTAAGGACCTCCTAACCAACAAGAAGAAGTTAGAGAACCTTTCTCATGTCACGTTAAATGCCGCGTGCTCGGCGGTTTTGACAAACGGATTACCGAAAAAAATCAGTGACCCGGGTAGTTTCTCTATCCCGTGTGTCTTTGGTGATCTCTTTGTCAAACACGCTTTAGCCGACTTAGGTGCGAGTATTAATCTTATGCCCCTCTCGTTGTTTAAAAAGTTAGGAATTGGTAGTCTCAACCCCACACGCATGAGTATCCAGCTAGCCGACAGGTCAGTCAAATACCCGTTAGGAATAGTGGAGGACGTCCTAGTCAAAGTTGACAAGTTCATCTTCCCGGTGGACTTTGTCATTTTGGACATCGAAGAAGACATCGAGGTTCCCTTGATCCTTGGCCGACCCTTCCTTGCCACCTCCCGAGCTATCATTGACGTAAGCAATGGTAAGCTCTTCCATCGAGTGGGCGACGATGAGGTAACTTTCTCCATCACCCCCTCGATGAAGAACACACTAGCTAATGATGACTCCTGTTTTTTCATGGATACCGTAAGTGAAGAATCCTTCTCTCACACCTCTGCTTTTGAAGAAGAATTTTCCAATTTTTGTTCCTCTCCTCCTCCTCCAACCGAATCTCCACACCTAAGTGAAGAATCCTCCACCCGCCTTTCTGATTTTGAAAAAGAATTCTTTGATTTTTGTTCCTCTTCTACTTTTCCAACTGAATCGCTGCACGAAGTCACCATGGCCGCTAGCAACACCCCTGTTAATTTTACATATAAAAAAGTGTACGAGGACATAGTTTTTGAAAAATAACAAATTTCCAAGACCTCGTATGATGACCCCCCTACCTTGGAACTGAAAGAACTATCAGAGCACCTTCAATACGCTTTCTTAGAAAAGGACTCTAAGCTGCCTGTCATAATTTCGGCCTACCTCACGGATGCACAAAAGAATAAACTTCTTTCAATTTTACGAAAGCATCGCCAAGCTATTGCTTGGCAGATATCTGATATCAAGGGCATAAGCCCATCTTTCTGCACTCATAAAATCTTAATGGAAGATAATTCTCGTAACTCTATACAACCTCAACGCCGTATAAACCCAAACATGAAAGACGTAGTTAAGGGCGAGGTTATGAAATTGTTAGACGCAGGAATTATCTATCCTATATCCGATAGTAAGTGGGTTAGCCCAGTACAGGTAGTGCCAAAGAAGGGAGGGATAACGGTCGTAAGTAATGAAAATAATGAATTAATCCCGACTCGGACGGTGACCGGATGGCGAATGTGTATAGTTTACCGTAAGTTGAATGACGCCACCCGCAAGGATCACTTCCCCTTGCCGTTCATTGATCAAATTTTAGAACGACTTTCCGGACATAGCTTTTATTGTTTTCTCGATGGCCTCTCGGGGTATCTTCAAATCCCCATCTCCCCCGAGGACCAGGAGAAAACTACGTTTACTTGTCCCTTCGGCACCTTCGCCTACCGAAGAATGCCGTTTGGATTGTGCAATGCGCCAGCTACATTCCAACGATGTATGCTCGCGATCTTTGACAAGTACGTAGAAAGCATTATGGAAGTTTTCATGGATGATTTCTCCGTCTTCGGGAATTCCTTCGATAGTTGCTTAGAGAACCTCGAAAAAGTCTTAGAGCGATGCGAAGAAACTAACCTCGCCTTAAATTGGGAAAAATGTCATTTTATGGTAAGGGAAGGGTTAGTTTTGGGACATAAAATTTCTGAAAGGGGTATTGAAGTAGACGTTGCGAAAATAGAAGTTATCGAGAAACTGCCGCCACCTACGAACATAAAATCCATAAGAAGTTTCCTGGGTCATGCGGGTTTCTACCGCCGCTTCATAAAGGACTTTTCCAAAATCACCAAGCCCCTTACCCATCTCTTAGAAAAAGACGCCCCATTCATCTTTGATGACCTCTGTCTAGCTGCCTTCAATTTAATAAAAGAAAAATTAGTCAATGCGCCAATCATGATGCCTCCGGTGTGGGATCTTCCTTTTGAAATAATGTGTGATGCGAGTAGTTATGCGGTGGGAGCCGTACTAGGTCAACGTATTTCCAAAAACTTCCACCCCATTTATTACGCTAGTAAAACTCTCACATCTGCACAGGAAAATTACACCACAACCGAGAAGGAGCTCTTAGCTGTAGTATTCGCATTTGACAAATTTCGCCCTTATATTACTCTTTCGAAAATTATTGTTTTTACGGACCACTCGGCCCTCAAATATCTTCTCTCTAAAATGGATGCCAAGCCTCGCTTGATTCGCTGGGTCTTACTCCTCCAGGAGTTTGACTTAGAGATCCGTGATAAGCGAGGTGCCGAGAACTTGGCCGCCGACCACCTTTCGCGCCTAGACAACCCGTTTATAGAACAATTAGATGAAAATTCTTTTCATTACTATTTCCCTGATGAGAAGCTTTTCGTAATTAACACATCTACTTCTCCTTGGTTTGCCCGCATCGCCAACTATCTAGTGGCTCGTGTGCTCCCAAAAGAGTTCTCGTCTCAGCAAAAGAAGAAATTTTTTCTGAATTGAAGAACTACTTTTGGGAGGACCCGCATCTTTTTAAAGTCTGTGCAGACCAAGTGATCAGGAGGTGTGTTTCCTTTGATGAAGGATTAGATATTATTAAACATTTACATGAAGGACCGACAGGTGGGCACTATCAAGCTGCTCGTACCGCTCACAAAGTGTTAAGCGCGTGTTTTTACTGGCCCAGCCTGTTTAAAGACGCGCATGCCTTTGTGAGTAGGTGTGATAGTTGCCAACGGTCGGGGAATATTTCGAATAAAAATGAAATGCCACAAAATTATTTCCTAGAGTGCGAAGTTTTCGACCTCTGGGGGATTGATTTTGTCGGCCCTTTTCCTTCTAGCTTCGGGAATAAGTATATTTTAGTTGTCGTTGATTATGTTTCACGTTGGGCCGAAGCCCAAGCTCTTCCTACGAATGACGCCCGAGTCGTAGTTAATTTCCTCAAAAAATTATTTTCTCGATTCGGTACGCCGCGCGCTATCGTTAGTGATAGGGGTTCCCATTTCTGTAACGCACAATTTTCAAAAATCCTAACTAAATATGGCGTTACTCATAAGCTTTCCACTGCCTACCACCCCCAAACTAACGGACAAGTCGAAGTAGTGAATAGAGAAATAAAACGAATTTTAGAAAAGACTGTTTCCACATCTAGAAAAGACTGGTCAGCCAAATTAGACGATGCTCTATGGGCCTACCGAACAGCGTACAAAACCGCCCTCGGCTGTACGCCATATCAGTTGGTTTATGGAAAATCGTGTCATTTACCCGTAGAGTTAGAACACCGCGCCTTTTGGGCCTTGCGATTTTTAAACTTCGATCCCCACTCTGTCGGCGATTTTAGAAAATTTCAACTTAACGAACTCGACGAGTGGCGCTCTTACGCTTATGAAAATAATAGACTTTATAAAGAGCGGACGAAGCGTTTACACGACCGACATCTTAGGCACCCAAAAATCTTTAAGCCAGGCGACCAAGTGCTTCTTTATAACTCTCGTTTACGTTTATTCCCGGGTAAATTAAAATCACGTTGGTCTGGGCCTTTTACTGTTTTAGAGGTCTTTTCTTATGGTACTGTTTTAATTTCCCACCCTGATAAGGGTACTTTCAAAGTGAATGGTCAGCGTCTTAAACTGTATTTCTGTGATGATGTCAGTCTCAACCCTGTTAACTCTATCTTTCCGGTCCTGACATTTGATTAATCTGAACTTTATTTTTCTCAAAACTTTAACTTTATTCGAACTTTATTTTTAAACAATATTTGAGACATTATTATTTTGATGCGTCGAACTCAAACGACGCTTTAAACAAAGGGTGCTCTTGGGAGGCAACCCAAGTTATCTTTTTTTGTTTTCCTTCTTTTACACTTTTTCCCCCGACTGGCTCCGGCAAGCTGAAACTTCTGCGATCGCCTGCTCCAACGGTTCTGCTTCCATGCCAAAGTCCGTCGGACGACGTTTCATGAAGATCCACAGCACAGGCATGGAGGAGCGGCATCACTCAACTTGCCCTGCAAAATAAAACCGGGGAAGTACCTGCTTTTCAATTCTGTCTTTTATTTCTGTACTTTACTTTTCTCTCGTTCTCCGACCTCCTTCTCCATTGCGGACAATGTAGATTTTAAGCTTGGGGGAGGACTTCCTCCTTCTTTTTGTTTTCTTTTTGTTTTGTAAATATCCCAAAAAAATCCAAAATCCAAAATTTCAAAAAATTTCAAAAACATTATTATATATATATAGCTGCATTTTGGTATTTCAATAAGTACCCCATGTTTATGTTTTGTTTTTCTCAAACTTCTTTATAAACAACGTAGTTAATTATAATTTTTCTAATCATTCTTTTTAATCATATTTCACAAGTAAAATGTTGGCCATGCTGTGTTTCTAATTCACGGTAGCATGTTAAGGTAAAATATTTCTCTAAACCGTGCATTTCTATTATGGTTTTCCGTTCTTTATTTTCTTTACTTTCTCTAAAAATTTATCATCCACTATTTTCCTTTTCGTCTTTAGGTGATTTTTGTAAGAACATATTTTGAATAACGTAGTAGATATGAATGATCCAAGTGACATATTATTTTTATTTTCAAGATAATTTCATCAATCTTCTTTTATTATCTCGAACTTGCTTTTTGAAATTTATCGACTCTATGTTTTAAATAAATTTAAAAAAAAAACGCGTGAAAATGATTTAGGCCATTTTTGTTTACGTTTGAGCTTTCTTGCCAACCTAAACTCTTTTACCACTAGTTAGCCGCTTTTGAGCCTTTTTTCCAAATTCATTTGATAAACTCCACACACCATTTCATTTTCACCAAAGCCCAAATTCCTACCTATCTAATCATGCTAATTTTGTTTGATAGGAAATTTTGTCTTATCTGTGGAGATATTGTTGAAAAAGGTGTACTCAAAAGCAATAAATTGAAAAAAAAAATGAATGAAAATAATAGTAAAAAAAAGAGATAAATAATCATAAAGAGAAAAAAAAATAAATTTATTTATACATATTTTGTTTAAAATAAATTTATTTTTTTTGAAACTCGTTGTTTTGGTTTAGTGTGATTTTTAAGCCTCCATGTTTATATTTGAATTCCACTTCTATTCATATTCCTAAACCAAACGTTTCGGTCCTATTAAGTCCTTTTGATTCACGCCCTTTTTTTAATTTTATTTAACAACTAAGAAAAGAAGAAAAGTAAATCAGTTTTAGTTTTGGATTTAAACTTAGATTTTTGTTATTTAATTGATATAATTATAATGCGTTGCTTGGATCTAGTAATAACTCAATACGTTCTTTTCATTTTCATTACCTTGCACAAATCTATTTAAAGAATTTCGTCAAAATTCTGGATGATTTATTTTTATTAAGTAAAGTTTATAAAAGTTAAACCATACCTAAATAATTGTTTTAGATTTACATTTTACATTCTCCCTACCTAGAATTTCGCATAGTACTTGTGTGAGTATGATTAAAACTTTTTGAATTAGTCACTCTTATGATTAGCTAGTCTTATATCTTTGCTTGGGGACAAGCAAACCTTAAGCTTGGGGGAATTTGATAATACGTTTGCAGTCAATTTTATTAGGATATTTTCGGGGTTTTAAAGCCAATCATGTCTTGTAAAGTACTTGTTTTGATTCCCCTTTGTATATATTTTTGTCGCTAATGCATCTTTTCTGCTTTTTGCAGGTTTTCACGGCTTTCAGCCGAATTTTGCTGTGACACGCCCCAAGGTCACGCCCTACCACGGCGTGTACCTAGGGCGTGTAACCCAGAGGAATGAAGCAATTGGTACGAAACTGCATTCCGTGGAAACTTAGTGTACACGCCCCTCGGTCACGCCCGTGACACACCCGACACGGGCGTGTACTATAGGTGTGTCCCCAGGTTCCGAGGAATCGCCGCAGCGCGCTCGTTTTTTCCCGCTCCACCGCCGCACCGAAAGTGTCACGCCCCAGGGTCACGCCTGACCCGGGCGTGACATATGGGCGTGTACTTCAGCAATTCCGCCCGTCACCTCCAGCATTTAATTTCAGCTCCCAAAGTCACGCCGCAAAGAACACGCCCTAGGGTCACGCCCTACCAGGGCATGACCTGTGGGCGTGTACCGCAACAACACCGTCAGAATTCAATTCCTGCCCGAAAAAGTCGCGCCGAATGTGTCACGCCCCAGGGTCACGCCCGACCAGGGCATGACAGGGGGGCGTGACCCGACCCGAAAAATTCTATAAATAGAGCCCAACTCCAGGGGTTTTTGACAACTTTTCGCTTTGAGAGGGGAGGTTCTGTCCTTTGTATTTCTGAACTTTTTAAGCATGTCTTTCCATTTTTAGTTCGTAGCTCTAGCTTTATGCTTTCCCTGTATTAGCTCCTAGCTTGTTTCTGTAGTATGATGCTAATAATAGTGTAGTTTCCTTTTCATGTTGTTGTAATCTCTGGTTTTCAAGCTGTAAGATCACTATTTCTATTAATAAAAAGTGTTGTTTTCTTTTTCGTTCCTGCTCTGTTTTCAGTATTTATCTTCTACTCATCCCCCTCTTCCACCTCACCATGATTAACTAATCCTCCATGTACTCGATCTAATTGATCCGAGGTTCGAGTGATTAGGTTATGATGCTTTGAATCTTACCTTTTTCTTTTTAGGGTTTAGCTTTGAATTACTCTTGATTTATCACGGGTTGGAGGTATATAATCGATATATACTCTCCACCTTTGCTTTCATTCTGGGCTAGCCGAGAGGCCGAAAGTTTGAAATGAGCACTCAAGAGTAAAGGGAGTTGTTCGCACCCCTCGAGAGAGGCAGACGTTCAAATCTCCCGGATTGGAGTAAAATCCAATAGAGGGGTTCACCGCGTAAAGCGAGTTTTAGGCCTCCGATTTAGGCGAGAGTCGGTCGGACCTTCCTAAACTCAGTTAGGCACGGCCTTCGAGAGAAGCGTGTCAATATTCTTGGAACCTCCACGGTCAAGGATCTTTACCCTAATTAGCTTAGGTTTATTTATCGTATTTTTCTAACCACTCTTGCCGAGGTGATTTCTGATCGAGTGCATTTTCCCTTCATCGTTACTAAGTTTAAGTTAATCGCTCTTTTAGCTCTCTTTATCTTTTCATGCAAGTAGTTCTCTTCATTTAGTACATTTAGTTTTCTTCTAAAAAAACCTTGTTTTTCCGTCAATAAAATAATAGATTTTGTGTGAGTAAGCTTACTCAACTGTTCCCGGATTTCAATACGACACTTGTGTCCCCTAGCTGCATTTCGATAGGTATACTTGCCTTGATGAATTGTTAGTTTGGTATTTTCTCCTTGCAGATATCTCAGAGACAATCACTAGTACAGGATTCGTCAAGCTGAGGTCGACTAATAAGATCTGACTGATGGGCGAGCTCGCCATCCCGAATTGAACACGCGCAAAGGATCTCGGCAACAACAGGCGAGCAGGATCTACCGAGGTGGCCAGGCTCCCCAGCTCGCCCAGATATATTAGGTACTTTTTACCGTTTTGCCCCTACTGGCCTGCCTATAGCCTTTCAAAATAGCGGAGTTTGGATGTTGGCAGACCCAACCACGGGTTTTTTGGTAACTTCAGTTCAGTTCATTTTGCTTATTGGAAGTTCAGATTCCAAAAACTATAAATAGGACCCAAGGGGTACCCCAGAAGGCATGCTTCCTGTGCTCTCCTGCTAAAGTTTTCAAGTGCTTTCTGAGGGTACCTTAGCTCAGCCTCTGGATAAGGAGGGGAAGCGCTCTTAGATCTTCCGGGTGTGTGGTGGGTCCTCCCAGCCGAGCCCTTGGGTCGGTTCCTCTTGTTTCTTTTATTCTTTTGCTTGCAGGAGCGAAGTAGGCGCGCGACAACCCCTTCCCCGCGGGCGAACTCCACAGGATAACGAGGTTTTGGTTTCAACATTTTGGTGTGGTGAGCGTGGAGCGTGGTTAGTGCAGAAAAGCTTTAGCGAGCCCGATGATAGGAGGACAAGGATCTGACAGGTCGGACTGGCCCCCCTGCCTCTCGCCACAGTGGGGATGTTTGAGGATTTCAGGAATGAGGTGATGAACCTCATCAAGTTTGCACTCGGCACGCGGGCCGAGTGCTCGACTCCAGCAGTTCAGATCGCAGTCGCCCCTTCTCTGGGCGAAGACGCCCCCGGCAGGTGATCTGGGAAGGAGGTGGCCGAGGAAGGCCGGGGGTGCGAGCTCCCCAGGCGCGAGCTCTTCCCCGGCTCGGCGGGCCGAGGCCGGTTCGGCGAGCTGGGCTCGCGAGACTCTCCAGCTCGCCCTGTGGGGGGAGGAATCCCCTTCAGCGACTTGGTTTCCTCTGCCCCAGTTCCAGATGGGTTCAGGGAACCCGAGATGTCCTACTACATCGGGAGGGGAGACCCGGTTCAGCACGTTCAATGGTTCGAGGACGTGGTTTCAATCCGGCAGATGACGAACGGGTTCAAGTGCCGACTCTTCACTATCACCCTCAAGGAGAAGGCAAGGGATTGGTTCCACCAGCTATCGGCCAGCTCCATCTACTGCTTCGAGGACTTGCGCCGGGGGTTCATGCTGAGGTTCACTATCTCAAAGAGGAGGAAGAAGGAGTCAGAATCCCTGTTCCACATCAAGCAGTGGGTGAATGAGACGCTGGGGAGCTACGTGGATCGGTTCCAGGAGGAGGTTACCCAGGTCCAGGAGATGCATGGCCATAGTTTGATGATGGCCTTTACCCTGGGCCTGTAGCAGGGATTCTTTAGGATGGAGCTGAAGAGAGTCCCCCTCCCCTCTCCTACGAGGAGCTGATGGAGAGGGCGACGATAGAAGTTGATGGGGAGGCATCAAACCCGGATTTTGTGCGGAAATTGTCTAGGTGGGCCACGGAGGAGGAGCAGGAATCGAGAGGAGGAAGGGGACAGGAAGAGAGGAGAGGAGAGCCCCGATAGAGGGAGTAGAGGCAGCTCCAAGGGTAGTAGTAGCCTAGGTGGGGGCATTAGGAGCCCGACCGTAGGCTGGGCTGGAGGCCTGAGTGGCAAGGGCAGGGGCCACAGAGAGGATACCAAGGAAGGGATCGCCATCAAGGGGGCAAGATCAATTCCACCCCCCGGACTGGAGGCAGGCTCAAAGGCCCCGACTCCCCAACCAAGAAGAGGCTATGGCCATAGCCATGGGGGAGAGGAGGAGAGTAGCCAGGAGGAGGAGGAGAGAGGTTAGGGTGGAGTTGCCCTATTGCGACTTCCATCAAGAGGAGGGGCATACCACAACCACGTGCCCTGAATTCCTTGAAATGAGGGGGAATAGGGAGCAGCAACAGCAGGGGTGTCAGGAACTGAGAATCGAGGAGGTCCTGCCTCGGGCAGAGGATGACCGTGGCGAAGACCGGGTGGACATTGGGACCCAAGGAGGGATCAAAGTGATCCACAGATGGGTGGGGGTCGAGGCTTCCCGGAAGGCGAGCCTCCACACCATGTACCGTCGGAGCGTTGCCTCCACATCCCAAACACCCACCCCCAGAAGAGAGGATCACCTTCTCCAGGAGCGACATGCCAGATCACGAGGATCCATTTTGTGATGCACTGGTCATCAAGGCAGCCATCGAAAATTTCACCGTCTCTCGGATCCTTGTTGACAACGAAAGCTCCGTCAACGTCGTCTTTAAGAAGGCAATTGATGCGATGAAGGTGGAGGCAAAGAGGGTGTTGGCCTCAGATGGACCCTTGTTCCGGTTTTCTGGGGAGAGGAAGGAAGTGGAGGGAGGAGTCGGCCTCCATGTCACCCTGGGGGGGGCAGTCCAGAAACTGCAGGTTCGTCATCGTGGATGCCCCCAGCAGCTATAGTGCCATCTTCGGAAGGCCCCTTATCAGCGCCTTCCGCTGTGTCCCCTCATCATTCCATCAGTGCTTGAAGTTCAATGCTGAGGGGATTCAGGTCAGGGTCAGGGGGGACCCCAAGGTGGCGTTGGAATGCTATGTCACTGCTGTGAACTCCATCTCATGGAAGGAGGGAGCCGAGGAGATGGGGCGAAGGATGGAGGAGGCTGAGCAGGAAGCAGGCAGGGAGGAGCTGGAGGTGGAAGGCTGCGCAGAGGAGGAGACTGCAGGAAGAGACCAGGAGGAGATGGCCGAAGAGATGGCCTTGGAGGAAGAGGTGGAGGTGGAGGTCCCCGTTCCGGAGGAGAGGGATGCTAAAGGATAGGGGGAGCAGTCCAGGTTGGAGGCTGTAGAGGAAGTGGTGGAGTTGGAGGATCTCACCCGTGGAGGCAGGGTGGAGAAGGTCCGCGTCAACGGAGGGCTGACCCCGGAGGACCAAGGTAGGATGATGGAGTGCATCCAGAAGAATGTGGACATCTTCGCATGGAACGCCGCAGAGATGTCGGGGGTTGACGCGGATGTGCCCTGCCACCGCCTAAACCTGGACCCAGGAACACACCCCGTCCAACAAAAGAAGAGGTCCACTGCGGACAAGCTAGTAGAGCCCATCAGAGAGGTGGTGGCAAAGCTTCTCAAGGCCGGCTTCGTGTCCGAAATCCAATATCCCGGCTGGGTCTCCAATATGGTCATGGTCTTAAAGGGAGACGGCCAGTGGCGAATGTGTATCGATTTCTCTTTACTTAAGAAAGCTTGTCCTAAGGACTGTTATCCTTTGCCTCGGATCGACGCGCGGGTTGACTCAGCCGTTGGTTTTTTCTATAATGAGTTTTCTAGATGCTTTTTCAGGTTATCATCAAATTAGGATGCACCCCCCGGACATCAAGGATGTCTTATTCATCACGGGGGATGGATGCTACTGTTACAAGATGATGCCCTTCGGGCTAAAGAACGCAGGGGTGACCTACCAGAAGATGATGGATAGGGTCTTCAAAGAGAAAAAGGGGAGGAACCTCGAGGTATATGTGGATGACCTTATGATCAAGAGTCAGGATGTGGACTCCCACCTACAAGACATAGAGGAGACCTTTGCCACCCTGCGCAAGTACAAGATGCGGTTGAACCCCCTGAAATGTGTCTTTAGGGATAGCAGGGGAAAGTTCTTGGGACATCTCCTCACCCCTGCGGTGGTCGAGCCTAATCCTGACAAGGTCAGGGCTATCATGGAACTAGGTTCGCCACGGAATACCAAGGAGGTGCAACGCCTGACAGGAAAGTTGGCAGGGCTAAGTAGGTTCCTCTCCCGGGCTGGAGAAATGTTCTCCCCCTTCTTCAAAACTCTAAGGGGAGGCCAAAGGTTTTACGGGACCAAGGAGTGAGAGGAGGCATTCCGAGCCCTCAAGATACAGTTAACCCAGGCACCGCTGCTCCAAGGGCCCAAAGAGGGTGAGGACGTGTTTTTGTATCTCGGGGTCGGGGCAGAGGCCTTGAGCTCCGTCCTATTTCGAGAGGTGGGGAATAAGCAGCTCCCTATTTACTATGTGAGTCGGGTCCTGAGGAAGGCCGAGCTCCGGTATCCAATTTTGGATAAGCTGGCTTTCGCCCTGATCATCTCAGCCCGAAGGTTGCGACCTTATTTCCAGGCACACTCAATCTGGGTGGTGACTGACCATCCTCTCCGTAACATCTTTGAGGGGGTGGAGCATTCTGGCAGGCCGGCCAAGTGGTCGGTGGATTTGAGTGAGTTTGATGTTTCTTTCATTCTGCGCCTCTCGATCAAAGCTCAAGCGATGGTCGACTTCTTGGCTGACTATGTGATCGAGGTGACGGAGGAAGAGCTTACTCACCCAACTCCTTGGAAGGTGAAGGTGGATGGCGCCTCGGGGAGGCATTCCCTGGGAGTGGGGGTGATCTTGAAGAGCCCTCAGGGGACTAGAATTGAGCAAACGGTAGTGGTTCACTTTCCCAACACCAACAATCAAGCTAACTATGAGGCCGTGATAGCAGGGCTGCGCCTGGCCAGGGAGCTGGTGGTGTTGGATGTGGAGGTCCTTACCGACTCCATGGTGTATCTTACAGAATCCACGAGGAGTTTGAAGCAAGAGATCCTACCTTACGAATGTACTTAGCCAAGGTAAAGGGGGTCATCGACACGTTCCAAACTTTTTCCATCCAACACGTGCCCCGGGAGGAAAATGAGCAGGTTGATCAGCTCGCAAAGCAAGGTCCTCGGGTGGGGGGTACCATCACCGACCTATTGCGCCCTTCCATTGAAGAGGGGGAGCTCATGGAGATAGATCAGCGGCCTTCATGGATGGACCCAGTTGTAACTTTTATTTCCACGGGAGAGTATCCGGAGGGGGTAGATAAGAAGAAGCTCAGGCATAAGTCAGCGTATTACCTCCTCCGGGACGGGCAGCTGTATAAGAAGACACTCTCGGGGATGCTGGCTCGTTGCGTGGCCGAGGGGGAGGTATAAAGAATCTTGGAGGAAGTCCACTCAGGGGAGTGTGGGAGCCACTCCGGGAGTCGTACCCTGGAAGGGAGGATTGTCAGGTAGGGGTACTTCTGGCCCACCCTAGGCCACGATGCAACGGAGTTCACAAGAAGATGCCACAAATGCCAGCTGTTTGCCCCCCCTCCAGCTACAGTCGGCCCAGCGACTCAAAAGTATCACGGCCCCCTGGACCTTAGCCATTTGGGGAATGGATTTGGTTGGGCCGTTCTCCCAGGCCAGTGGGCAGAGGAGGTTCCTTCTAGTAATGATCGATTACTTCTATAAGTGGTTGGAAGTGAAGGCGCTGGCCAAGGTGACCTCCCAGGTTATTAGGAACTTTATTTGGGGGGAGATCATCTGCCGCCATAGGCTGCCCCAGGCCATTGTCACGGACAACGGGCCCCAGTTCACCAGCGCTGAGTTCACCAGTTTTTGCGAGCAGCTTGGAATCGACCTCAGGTTTGCCTCGGTCCATCACCCTAGGAGAAACGGGCAGGTGGAGGCTGCGAACAAGATCATTATCAACCTCCTGAAAAATAAAGTGGAAAATTTGAAGGGAATCTGGGTGGAGCAGCTCCCCGCTGTTCTCTGGGCCCTAAGGACCACCCCCAACACAGCTACCGGGGAGACCCCCTTCAAACTCTCTCATGGGTGCGAGGCGGTGCTCCCCATACAGTTTGAAGTTCAAACACCTCGAGTTGTTGCGGACAAGGAAGGCAGGGTAGAATGGCAAGCTGAGAACGAGGAGGAGCTGAGGCTCTCCCTTGACATGGTGGAAGAACTGCGAGATATTTCCGCCCTCCGGCAGGAAGAGGTGAAGAGACGGATGGCCAAGTACTTCGACAAGCACGTCAGAGTCAAACAATTTGTGGATGGGGACTTGGTGCTGAGGAATGTGGATGCAGCAGGGAGATCGGCAACCGTGGGGAAGCTCAACCCCAGCTAGGAAGGGCCGTTTATTGTAAAAGAGGCATTGAGATCAGGGGGGTATCAGATCCAAAATGTGGAGGGCGAGACCCTAAGTCTCACCTGAAGTGGTGAAGACTTAAAATGCTTTTTTCCCTTGAAGCTTGTAAGTTGTGCCTTGATTTTTAATGAAAATTCTATAATTTGCCTATACTGTCGCTATGAGTTCGCATGAAGAAGTGGAGTGAATTTGGACCCCAAGCAGATCCTGCTGTCAGGCTCTCACATAGCTGGCAGGGCTGAAAGTCACTCGGTGTCATCCTTGGGCCTCGAGCAGATCTCGCTGTCAGGCTCTCACCTAGCTGGCAGGGCTGGAAGTCAGTCGATGGTATTAGTAGTGCACCCCGAGCAGATCCCGCTGTCAGGCTCTCACCTAACTTCCAGGACTGGAAGTCACTTGGTGTCATCCTTGGGCCTCGAGCAGATCCCGCTATCAGGCTCTCACCTAGCAGGCAGGGCTGGAAGTCACTCGATGGTATTAGTAGTGGACCCCGAGCAGATCCCGCTGTCAGGCCCTCACCTAGCTGGCAGGGCTGGAAGTCACTCGGTGTCATCCTTGGGCCTCGAGCAGATCCCGCTGTCAGGCTCTCACCTAGCTCGCAGGGCTAGAAGTCACTCGATGGTATTAGTAGTGGACCCCGAGCAGATCCCGCTGTCAGGCTCTCACCTAGCTCGCAGGGCTAGAATTCACTCGGTGTCATCCTTGGGCCTTTAGTAAATCCCGCTGTCAGGCTCTCGCCTAGCTGACAGGGCTGGAAGTCACTCGATGGTATTAGTAGTGGACCCCGAGCAGATCCTGCTGTCAGTCTATCACCTAACTTCCAGGGCTGGAAGTCACTCGGTGTCATCCTTGGGCCTCGAGCTGATCCTGCTGTCAGGCTCTCACCTAGCTGGCAGGGCTGGAAGTCACTCGATGGTATTAGTAGTGGACCCCGAGCAGATCCCGCTATCAGGCTCTCACCTAGCTGGCAGGGCTGGAAGTCACTTGGTGTCATCCTTGGGCCTCGAGCAGATCCCGCTGTCAGGCTCTCACCTAGCTCGCAGGGCTGGAAGTCACTCAGTGGTATTAGTAGTGGACCCCAAGCATATCCCGCTGTTAGGCTCTCACCTAGCTGACAGGGCTAGAAGTCACTTGGTGTCATCCTTGGGAGTCGAGCAGATCCCACTGTCGGGCTCTCACCTAGCTGGCAGGGCTGGAAGTCACTCGATGGTATTAGTAGTGGACCCCGAGCAGATCCCGCTGTCAGGCTCTCACCTAGCTGGCAGGGCTGGAAGTCACTCGGTGTCATCCTTGGGCCTCGAGCAGATCCCGCTGTCAGGATCTCGCCTAGCTGGCAGGGCTGGAAGTCACTCGATGGTATTAGTAGTGGACCCCGAGCAGATCCCGCTGTCAGGCTCTCAACTAGCTGGCTGGGCTGGAAATCACTCGGTGTCATCCTTGGGCCTCGAGCAGATCCCACTGTCAGACTCTAACCTAGCTGGCAGGGCAGGAAGTCACTCGATGGTATTAGTAGTGGACCCCGAGCAGATACCGCTGTCAGGCTCTCACCTAGCTGGCAGGGCTGGAAGTCACTCGGTGTCATCCTTGGGCCTCGAGCAGATCCCGATGTCAGGCTCTCACCTAGCTGGCAGGGCTGGAAGTCACTCGATGGTATTAGTAGTGGACCCCGAGCAGATCCCTCTGTCAGGCTCTCACCTAGCTGACAGGGCTGGAAGTTACTCGGTGTCATCCTTGGGCCTCGAGCAGATCCCGTTGTCAGGCTCTCACCTAGCTGGAAGGGCTGGAAGTCACTCTATCGTGTTAGTAGCGGACCTCGAGCAGATCCCGATGTCAGGCTCTCACCTAGCTGGCAGGGCTGGAAGTCACTCGATGT
Organism: Platanthera guangdongensis; assembly: GCA_039583875.1. Taxonomy (NCBI): domain Eukaryota; kingdom Viridiplantae; phylum Streptophyta; class Magnoliopsida; order Asparagales; family Orchidaceae; genus Platanthera; species Platanthera guangdongensis. Next base: position 60,991,319 of record CM077153.1, on the reverse strand, counting down.
CATCCTTGGGCCTCGAGCAGATCCCGCTGTCAGGCTCTCACCAGGCTGACGGGCTGAAGGCCACCTAGAGAAGTCCTTCCCCCCCAGGTAGTTCCTAACAAACTTGGCCCTTCCGAGAGAGGAGGGCTCGGCATGGGTGAGTTCGAGCTCGCTACCCCGGCTCGGGCTCGACAGAAGATCGGCAGGATAGAGCTTTGGACCTCGCTAATAGGAGGTGGGCCCCACCGGGCCGCCTCGTACCCCCACTATGTTTTGCTCAGAAAGATTTAGAAAAGTTGGTCTCACACCGATAAGATGACGGATAGCTCGCGAGCAAGCTAGGGTGAATCCTGAGAATTGGCAAGCCAGGCCCTGGGACCTCGCCAAGGGGAGGCCGATCCCGCCGAGAGGCCCCACCCCCGCTTTATTTTACTTAGGAAAATTCAGTTTTTTTTTGATTAAGTAGGCTAAGGATAGCTCGCGAGTGAGCTGCGGCGGAGCCCTGGAAATTGCCGAGCACTCAAGATACTCTCTCGCGGGCGCGTAGTAATGACTATCCTACTCACAGTACCTGTCTATGCGAGGTCGCCTGGGGAAGTACTCGCAGATATGCAGAACACAGCAAAAAGGAACAAAAAAATGGCACGAGTATGATCAAATATTTTTTCATTAAATAAAGGTGTTTACAGGGGCTCGCCTCGGCGAGTAAACAAAGAAAAGAAGAGTATACAAATTTAGGCCTTGACCCCCCCCCCCCCCCCCCCCCGTCGGACCGGTCCTCCCCTTCATCCGATTGATCCTGGAAGCCCTTCCCAAACATCATGTCCAGGCTATCCTCCTTCTCGCTGGGCGGTGTGGCCGGGAACAAGCTCGGCATCAGGTCCTTGGTGGTGATCTCCTTCGCACCCCTCCACCAGCACCCCCGTGTCCTTCATCATCTGGAGGGTGCATTCAGCAGCTTGGATTGAGTTGATATGTATCCTCTCGGCGAGGTCGGCCTCGCCAAAGACTCGTGGCCTCTTATAGGGGAGGGTAGGGTCGACGTCACCGGCCGGGAAGAAGATCTCTGCCTGGCGGCGGGCCTCGTGGCTGAGGTTCTGGTTCTCCTCCTTCAGCATCGCATTCGCCCCCTCCAACTCGGCAAGCCGGGCGCGCAGCTGGCCTATCTCCTCCTCCTACTCGGCATTGCGAGCCTGCAGCTCCCCGACAGCCTTGGCATCCTCATGAAAAAGAGATTAGTTAACAACGCAAAATATTCCAAGTAAAAGAGGGAAGGAGCCGGATACTCACCAACCCGCCGGCGACCTCGGCGAGGAGACCCTCGGTGATGCCGAGCAGCCTCGCATGGTCGGCGGCCTAGTCCTTTGCGACATCGCGGGCCTGCTTGGCTTTTAGGAGTTGATTGTTGAGGGCAAAGCTGCGGAGGGTCAGCATGTGGTGGAGCTCCATGTTCCGCAATTGGGCCTGCAGACCCTCATGGTCGAGCTGCCGCAGGGTCATGTTCTTGTAGGCCTCGTCATCCTCGCGGCCATAGAGTCCGAAGCCAAGGTCATAAGCATGGCCAGTGGCGGGCTCGCGGTCGTGCCAGGATGGATGCAGAGTGGAGATGGAGACCCGATGAGCCAGCACATCCCATTGCACCATGGGCTCCCCCGCCGAGTCCTTCCACCGCCCCCCGAAGTTGAAGAGGGGATGTTGTTTCGGCGCCCCGTGCTCGCGAGCCGCCCTCTTCTCCGAAGGAGGCGGGGGGATCGCCGCCGCAAAAGAAGGGGCCTCGCTGCCCCTCCGGCCTTTGCTGGTGATCTCCTTCAGCGGGCTCTCCGACGACACGTTGGGGGGGAGGGGTCTCAGACGAGCTTATGTATTTGGGACTGGATCGATGTTGATGATGTTTTCCCCGCAGAACGAGTACGGCCTTCTTCATCTTCTTTGGTAATGGCTGGCGGTGTGGCGGGTTCGACCCCGCATCCTCAGGTCGCCTCTTGCTGGAAGAGGGTTGGGAGAGGGCCGCCTCATCTCGGCAGGCCGCCGCCACCACCTTCTCATGAGCAAGGGGGTCCGGGTGCGACCCAGGGTACGCAAACGGCAGGTTTGCGGGAATCAACCTCTCCCCTGCAAGGAAAAACTTGGAAAAAAGTTAGAAGATTTTCAACAAGCAATATGGTGAGCTCGGCAATATGGAGAATTCGGCAATATGGAGAGAACAATACCTTCACCGGGTAGGATGGGAAGCAGCGCGTCAAGGCCCCTTCGCAATAAGTCGACCTCGAAATCCTTGTGGAGGATGTATTTGTGGAGCTCGGTATCGTTTCTGGATGCGGCCTGCGGGCGGTAGACCTCTTCGCCTTTTTGCTGCGGCGAGTACGGGATGTTGCCGAGTTCGCCCTTGATAAAGGCGATCCTGGTCATCCAGTTGTGGTGCTTGTTCGCGATCTCGCGAACTTTGATCATCGAGCCGTCGAAGTAAGCGACCCCATCCGGTGTCGCCTTGGAAGAGAAGAGCTTCCTGAACACTGTCAGGTTGAACTCTATCCTCTCTCGCCGAAGGTAGCTCGCGAATGCCACCATCATGGCGATGGCGTTGGAGTGCAGCTGCACGGGTAGCGTGTCGCAGTACTTCAGAATTTGCCGAACCTCCGGCCAGAGGGGGAGGCGCAACCCCACCTCAAAGTGAGAAATGAGGAAGGTGAGCTCGTCGTCGTGCAAGGTGTTGATGGCCTCCCACTGCCTCGGCCGGCGCGCCTTGAAGTCCGGCGGCACGTATTCCGTCTCGAACTCCGCGAACTCCTCCTCGCTAGTATCCCCCTCGAAGAAGCAGTAGTCGGTGAAGTGTTCGGCGCACTTGCTGCGGCCATCAGCATCGGGATTGGTCTTGCCATGCTCGCAAAAGAAGACGAGGCGCGAGTAAGAAGAAGAAAGAAGCACAAAGAGAGAGAGCAATAAAAGCACAGTACGGTGGTTGGTGGGGTGGGGGGGCAGCTATTTATAGTAAAATAAATTCGGGTCAGGCCGTCCAATCGGCTCAGCTCGCCGCCCCAGCTCGCCACCCCAGCTCGCCACCCCAACTCGCCGACTTCCGGCGCGTCCCAACCAAGGCCAAGTCAAACATCGCAATATATTATTTGAATAACGCATGTCTAAGAATATTCTAAAATTACTTATTACAGAGACCAAGTTCAGGAATAAAAATGCGGGGCGCGCGAGTAGGGGGAACAACAGGAGGCGAGTACCTGTCGGCTCGGCAAAGGAGCCGCCCTCTTATCTACCCCGGTCTTGCGGCTCCCGCCCCCCAGACTGCCGCGCGCGGAGCAGCTCGCGGATCCTCCTCGAATTCTTTTGCGCCACTGAGAGGCCATCATCTATCTCATCCAGAAGCCGGGAAGGGGACATTATCTCGCCATCCTGGCTGCTTCGCACCTCGTCAGCGAGACGCGCGTAGTAGCGTTGTAACATCTCGTTGACCCCCTGCACCTCGCGCATCCCGCACACCAACTTATTGAGAAGCTTAACCTCCCTCCTCGTCATCTCGCCTTGATCCACTTTAGGGCCTAGGTAAGAGTCCAACGCGCTTGGGGAGGGGAGGGGAGAGTAGTGGGCTGCCCGCGAAGACTCATTGGTAGCGGATTGGCTGGGGGGAACTGTGGAGACAAATGTCAGCAAAAAGAGGAATGCGGGAAAAGCGCATGGGACCAGAATCCAAGAAAAATTGACCTGACGAGCTCGGCAACTCGAAGGAGATGCGGGAAGGAATGAACCTCAGATCCTTCCCGCGAGCTGGGCCGCGAGTCCCCGACGAGAGAAGCTCGAATCCCGGGTTGGGGATGGTTCCCAAACCCACCCCTACGGCCACGTCAGTTTGCCGAGGAGAGGGGGCGTGCACCGGCGAGCTCGGCCTCTGCGAGCTCAACCCCAAGGTCCCAAAGGGAGGGGACGGCTCCCGGTGGGGGTTTTTCGGAGTTATGAACCGTGAGTCCCCAAGAGTGGTCTTGGCTCGCAGGGTGGCATCTCACGGCGCGGTGTCTTCTATGCCATCAGGGCGGCGGTCTGGGCCATCGCAGACCTCGACAACGTACCTCCCTCTTCCAGAGGCAGGTAGAGTGGAGGAGCCAGTCTCGTGCTCCAAGGTGGCCCTCAGGTCGTTGTAAATGGGCTCGGCCGCGTGGGGGAACAGTTTCATCTTCTTGGAGCTGGGCTCTATTGAAACTTGTGAAGTGGAAGTGGTTGACGGGACAGGCCGAGCGGCTTGGGCGGACAGCATTGGCGGACTAGGAGAACTGGGAGGACTGTTGTGTGCGGCCTGATGGAAAGTCTAGTGAAAGCCGGCTGTTCTTCTGAGCGGGTTTATTTGCAAGTAGTCCGCGGACTGTGCGGCTAGTATCTGCGGATAAGGCGCTGGCTGATTGGTTTAGCCAAGGAGCGGCCTGAGCGGATGGAGGCTTGCGGACTGGTGCATTGCTCAGTGGCCGTGGTGCAAGCTTGTGCATTCGCGGTTTGGCTCATATTCGCGGAAAGCTTGCGGACTGGCGTGTCCGCAGTATGTGCTGTTGCGGACTGGGCTTAGAGCTTGGCTGAGGCCTTGTCGAGCTCTGGTGATATAGCATGTGCTTTGTTGTGGAGGTCGTTGGCGGACTGGTGTGTGGAGTCCGGGAGATGCTTGCTGCGTTGGGCAGGTGTGCGAGTAGCTTGCGGACTGCTGGCGGTCTGTGTGTTTGGATGTTTGGCGGACGGGAGTTTATGTCCGCCATGCTCGCATTGGTCTTCGATGGTTTTGGACTTGGTCACACTCTGTGCCAAGACCATGGTGTCTGCAGTATCCGCCAGGTCCGCTATTGACCGGGCTAACTTGCTATCTGCTTTTGGTCGTGGACTTGTGGCGGATTGAGGTTTGAGTACTGCGGACTGCCTCAGGTTTGTGCGGACAGCCATTAAAGGGGGTTGCTATGCTACAGTGGTTGGAGGCTTTGCGGGCTGATGCCTTGTCCGCATAGCTTGGGCGGACTGATGAGGGTTCGCCAATGTTGCCTTACTTCTGGCGATTTTCCTTGGTATCCGGCTAAGTCCTTACGGACTCGGCGGATGGTGTTTCGCTATCGCGCGAGTTGGGGCGGTGTCTCTATCTCTAGGTCGGTGACCACACTCCTCACCTTGCCTATAAATAGGACCCCCCGGCAGGTCTATAGTAACTGAGTGAACAGTAAGTTGGGTTGGGCAAGGAGCTGCGGTCTCAGTTTTTTGTCCGCACGGATTGATTCAGGGCTGACGGTTTGTTGTGTGCAGGTCGCGCGGGTAGCTTCAAGGAGCCAGGAGTTTGGCTGTGACTTCGGTCAAGTACTTGGAAGTTGTGTAGTCTCTGCGGATGCAGCAGGAGGTCCCTCTGCGGCTTGTCAGTTCTCTGTTTCAACTTTGCCAGCTTCAATAACCTGTCTGTCGGCTTCAGGCGGGTATGGGGTGTGTTCCTTAGTTCAGCTTGAGCAGGAGGCGAATAACGGTGTGTCCGCACGGCCTCGCCGCTTCGGCAGACTCCGTGGCTATTCGGCGGATTGCAGCTTAAGTTCGGGCGACCTCGGCGACCTCGGCGACCTCGGCGACCTCGGCGGTCTCGGCGGACTCCGGTGCTGTCCGCCCGGCTTAGTTTTTGGTTCTTTCTGTTTACAGCTGTTTGTACTAGCGAAATCATGTCTCGCTATGTATACCTCGTTTTGTAAAGAAGATAAATGAATATAAGATCTGCTTGTGCTTCCATTGTTTGTTGGGATTAGCCTTGTTCCTTGGTTTCCACTGGTTCAACGTGAGAACTGGGTCGTGCCGAAGATATTAATTTGGCGTTTGGGCTACCTTACTGACCACGCTGAGAAAATTTAACATGGTATCAAAGCAAGGTTCAGTTGCTTGAGCGGTCTTCAACCAATGTTGTGCTCTGTGTTTGAGTGGTGATCAACCTGTGTTGGTGCTCTGTGCTTCTGAAGGCTTATCCAAGCAGGTGTTGCAATGGAAGGGAGCTTTGCAAGGGGTCTTGGGATTGAACTCTTAACATCGACTAACTTCAAGAAGTGGAAGTCGTGCATGAAGAGTTATCTTCTTGGCGAGGAGCTGTGGGAAGTCGTCGGTGGTGACGACAGACAGGAAGTGACTGTTGCGTTCGGTACTGCTGAGCAGGTTAGGCTCTGGAGGAAAATAAATGCTAAGGCGGAGTTTATCCTCAAGAGGGCCGTGTCTCCGGAACTGTTTGATCACATCGTTGGATGTGAGTCGGCTGCTGATATTTGGACAACCATTGATGAGTTGTTCAATAGGAAGAATGTGGCGCGGCTTCAGTTTCTGGAGAATGAGTTGGCTAGGGCAACTCAGGGAGACCTTTCCATCTCAAAGTACTTCTTAAAGATGAAGAGCTTGTGTGCTGAGTTGTTGGCACTGGATCCTGATGAGCCTATCTCTGAGGCGAAGATGAAAAGGCACATTATCCGCGGCTTGCAGAACGAGTATGTGGCCTTTGTGACATCTGTTCAAGGGTGGGCTACTCAGTCGTCTTTGCTGGAGCTGGAGAATCTGCTTGCATCGCAGGAGAGCTTGGCAAGGCAGATGGCTGGAGTCAATCTTAATCAGGAAGGCAGCAAAGCTCTCTTATCAGGCAAGAAGAAAGGATGGGAAGGGAATAAGAAGAAGAAGGTATAGGTCGCTGGTGAGAAGGAGACTTCAACTTCATATCAGCCAGAGAGGAGCAATGCTCCTAAGGACTGGAAGAAGAATCTGAAGTGCTACTGGTGTCATCAGCGAGGGCACTTCAAGCGGGACTGCAAGGTCAAACTGCAGCCTGGGCATGCTGCGGGAAAGGAGGAAGCTTGCTAGAGAAGTGAAGAAGCAGAATGGGGCGGAGCTTTTATGACGGGCACTTGTGTACGGGCCTTGTCTGCTGAGGACCTCAACGGTGAGTGGATCGTGGACTCCGGGTGTGGTCATCACCTCACTGGAGACAAGTCAAAGTTCACCTCTATGTAGGCATACTCGGGTAATGAAGCTATTATCACTACTGATAATACTATCTATGCAGTAGAGAAAGAGGGGGTCGTGTCTTTGGGTAGTGATCAGGGGCCACTCACGTTAAGGAATGTGTATCACGTGCCGGTCATGAAGAAGAACCTCTTCTCAGTAACCAATGCGGTAGACGCTGGTTATCACGTTCTGTTTGGGCCAACAGACGTGAGGTTCCTTCGCAACGTATTAGCGGTTAAGGCTTATGTTGCTCATGTAGGGAGGAGGGTGAAGAACTTGTTTGTTCTTGCCACCAATTCTTATGTTGATCGTATGAGGGCCAATGATAGCGCTGCTATCTGGCATGAGAGGCTGGGGCATGTTGGCATGGACAAGCTGAAGGCAATGGCTGGTAGAAGTTTGGTGAAGGGGTTGCCTAAGTTGTCCTCCTTTGGTGACGGGCATGTTTGCGCGGGATGTCAATACGGTAAGGCACATCGCCTTCCATTTGATAAGTCACAAACAAGGAGCAAGAAACCATTGGAGTGCATTCATGGCAACCTGATGGGACCGACGGTTACTGCCAGCCTTGGTGGAAGCAGATACATGCTTGTCTTGGTTGATGACTACTCAAGGTATACTTGGGTGTACTTCTTAAAGGAGAAGTCGGAAGCCTTCCGTTTGTTTGTGGAGTTTAAGGAGTTGGTAGAAGGCCGGCTTGGCTTGCGGATTAAGAAGCTTAGAACTAATAACGGGGGTGAGTTTGTCTCCTCTGAGTTTTCTAACTTCTGCAGGAAGCACAGGATCCAACGGGAGCTTACTTGTGCTCACACTCCACAAAAAAATGGGGTAGCGGAGCGGAAGATCCGTCATCTGACGGAGACCTGCAAATGTTGGCTTCATGCGAAAGATATCCCAAGGTCCTTTTGGGCTGAGGGGATGTCTTGTGCTGCGTACGTCATCAACAGGATGCCACTCAGCCCTAGCAACATGAAGACTCCTTTTGAGCTGTTGCTGAAGGAGAAGCCGAGTATTGGACACCTTCGGGTGTTCAGTTCAACTTGTTATGTGCATGTCCCGGATGCTTCACGGACTAAGCTGGATGAGAAGGCAAGGAAGCTTGTCTTTGTTGGCTACGATGAGCGGAAGAAGGGATGGAAATGCATGGACCCTGTGACGAAGATGTTCATGGTGTCAAGAGACGTTGTCTTTGACGAGCTGACGTCGTATGGAGGTGGCTCGGTTGAGCTAACCGAAAGTAGCAAGGTTGATGAAGCACCGGTGGTGGCTGTTGAAGGATTGGAAGAGGAGCTTGCTATTTCACCAGCAGCTCCTGTTGCTTCTAACTCCGAGGATGAGCCTTCTGGCTCAGGAAGCAGGGGGAGCACTGCTCAATGCTTGCCCCAGGTAGGAGTTGAGCCCGAAGAAGCAACGGAAGCCGTGAGCAAGGAGCCTACCCTTCGGAGATCAAAGAGGGTTGTTAAGACACCCACTCGGTACTGTGATGGGAATGCATTGAGCTTTGTCTCCTGCTTCTTTGTAGGTCCTCTGGATGAGCGAGAGCCTGCAACCTTCAACGAGTCCACTGGAGTGAAGGAGTGGGAAGGTGCCATGAAAGAAGAGGTTGATGCTCTGAAGAAGAATGAAACCTGGGACCTTGTGCACAGGGTTGATGGCATTACTCCGGTTACTTGCAAGTGGGTGTATAAGTTGAAGAAGAAGGCTGATGGGAGCATTGATAGATTCAAAGCTCGCCTGGTTGCTAGAGGATTCTCACAGCAGTATGGAGAAGACTATGAGGAGACGTTTAGTCCGGTTGCGAAGATGACTTCAGTTAGAGTGGTGATCGCCTTGGCTGCTAGCAAGGGATGGAGGTTGTGGCAACTTGATGTGAAGAATGCGTTTCTTTACGGAGAGATTGACAAGGACATCTTCATAGATCAGCTGCTTGGTTTAATCTCTGAAAAGCATCCGAACTATGTCTGCAAACTCAGGAAGGCTCTCTATGGGTTGAAGCAAGCTCCTAGAGCTTGGTATGGGAAGATTGCAGAGTACTTGCAATTCTGTGGATACCTTGCTTCCAACTCGGATTCAAGCTTGTTCGTCAAGAAGAAGGGGGAGCTACAAGTCTTGGTCCTGCTGTATGTGGATGACATGATCATCACAGGGAATTCGGAGGGGGAAGTAGCAAGGCTCACGGTAGAGCTTGCTATACGCTTCGAGATGAAATACTTGGGAGAGCTGCATCACTTTCTCGATCTTGAGGTGGAGAGGAAGAAGTGCGGGATTCTCATTAGCCAAAAAGGGTATGCAGATCGCATTGTGAAGCGGTTCGGCATGGGCGAAGGGAAGAAGTGCTCTACTCCACTGGAACCTGGGCTAAAGCTTCGACGAGATGAGGGAAGGGTTCTTTATGATCCCTTGGTGTTCAGGGCTCTTGTTGGGAGCTTGATTTACCTGACGATTACAAGGTCGGATATTGCTTATGCTGTTGGTCGAGTAAGTAGGTACATGGCTGAACCAAGGAAATCTCATCTAGTGGCGGCGAAGGGTATTCTGAAGTATGTCAAGGCGACTTCTGACATGGGACTCCTCTATGGAAGGGACTCGAAGTTTGCATTGTTTGGGTACACGGATGCTGACTATGGCGGTGATTCAGATGATCGGAGGTCTACTTCAGGTTATGTGTTCACTTGCGGTTCAGCTAGCATCTCGTGGTGTAGCGAGAAGCAGGACTCGGTGTCAGTCTCAACTACGGAGGTAGAGTATAAGGCTTCGGCCTTGTCTGCTCGGGAAGCCATCTAGTTGAGGAGGCTTATAGAGGATGTTCATGAAGAAGTGTAATGGCCGACTTTACTCCAGGGTGATAATGAGAGTGCTCTCAAACTGGTTAACAATCCAGTGTGTCACGCCAGGACCAAGCATATAGAGATTGATCACCACTTCATCTGGGAGAAGGTGTTGGAGGGATCTCTGTTGGTCGGGCATGTACGGAGTGAAGATAATCTTGCTGACATCTTCACGAAGCCACTGTCGAAGGGGCCCTTTGAGCGCTTGCGCAGCTTGCTGGGCTTGGTCACCACTTCCCACTTCAAGAGGGAGTGTTGAAACTTGTGAAGTGGAAGTGGTTGACGGGACAGTCCGGGCGGCCTGGGCGGACAGCATTGGCGGACTAGGAGAACTGGGCGGACTGTTGTGTGCATCCTTGTGGAAAGTCTAGTGGAAGCCGGCTGTTCTTCTGAGCGGATTTATTTGCAAGTAGTCTGCGGACTGTGTGGCTGGTATCTGCGGATAAGGCGCTGGCTGATTGGTTTAGCCAAGGAGCTGCCTGAGCGGATTGAGGCTTGCGGACTGGTGCATTGCTCAGTGGCCGTGGTGCAAGCTTGTGCATTGGCGGTTTGACTCATGTTCGCGGGAAGATTGCGGACTGGCGTGTCGGCGGTGTGGGCTGTTGCGGACTGGGCTTAGAGCTTGGTTGAGGCCTTGTCGAGCTCTGGTGATACAGCAGGTGCTTTGCTGTGGAGGTCGTTGGCGGACTGGTGTGTAGAGTCCGGGAGATGGCTGCTGCGTTGGGCAGGTGTGCGAGTAGCTTGCGGACTGCTGGCGGTCTGTGTGCTTGGATGTTTGGCGGACGGGATTTTATGTCCGCCATGCTCGCATTGGCCTTCGATGGTTTTGGACTTGGTCACACTCTGTGCCAAGACCATGGTGTCCGCAGTATACGCCAAGTCCGCTGTTGATCGGGCGGACTTGCTATCTACTTTTGGTCGTGGACTTGTGGCGGATTGAGGTTTGAGTCCTGCGGACTACCTCGTGTTTGTGCGGACAGCCATTGAAGGGGGTTGCTGTCCTACAGTGGTTGGAGGCTTTGCGGGCTGATGCCTTGTCCGCATAGCTTGGGTGGACTGATGAGGGTTCGCCAATGTTGCCTTACTCCTGGCGGTTTTCCTTGGTATCCGGCTAAGTCCTTGCGGACTCGGCGGATGGTGTTTCCCTATCGCGCGCGCTGGGTCGGTGTCTCTATCTCTAGGGCGGTGACCATACTCCTCACCTCGCCTATAAATAGGACCCCCCTGGCATGTCTACAGTAACTGAGTGAACAGTAATTTGGGTTGGGCAAGGAGCTGCGGTCTCAGTTTTCTGTCCGCGCGGATTGATTCAGGGCTGAAGGTTTGCTGTGTGCAGGTCGCGTCGGTAGCTTCAAGGAGCCAGGAGTTTGGCTGTGACTTCGGTCAAGTACTTGGAAGTTGTGCGGTCTCTGCGGATGCAGCAGGAGGTCGCTCTGCGTCTTGTCAGTTCTCTGTTTCAACTTTGCAAGCTTCAATAACCTGTCCGCCGGCTTCAGGCGGGTAGGGGGTGTGTTCCTTAGTTCAGATTCAGCAGGAGGTGAATAACGGTGCGTCCGCACGGCCTCGTGGCTTCGGCGGACTCCGTGGCTATTTGGCGGATTGCAGCTTAAGTTCGGGCGACCTCGGCGGTCTCGGCGGACTCCGGTGCTGTCTGCCCGGCTTGGTTTTTGGTGCTTTCTGTTTACAGCTGTTTATACTAGCGAAATCATGTCTCGCTATGTATACCTCGTTTTGTAAAGAAGTTAAATAAATATAAGATCTGCTTGTGCTTCCATTATTTGTTGGGATTAGCCTTGTTCCATGGTTTCCGCTGGTTCAACATGAGAACTGGGTAGTGCCGAAGATATTAATTTGACGTTTGGGCTACCTTGCTGACCACACTGAGAAATTTAACAGGCTCGGCAGAGCCACCCTACGGCATAGTGGCAGGGACTGCCGTCAGGGTGGCTACGCGAGCTGTAGAAGCCTGGAGAGCTCGGTCTAGACTATTGGAACACCCTATTACTGATTTGGGTCAGGATCACTATGTCTCTTAGGAAACCTGTTTTGACCTCATTGTATAGATCTAAAGTTCAATTAGAATTGAGTCTAAGGGTTAGTAGTTAAGTTTGGAAGCAGCCCTTAAGACCAGGTTTTTCAGTTTGGAGACTAAGTCATTTCGTCGAGCTCAGTACGACGAATCGTCGAACTCCAATCGATGATTATTGAGCTCGCCTCGACGAGCCGTCGAACTCCATTCGACGATCTTTGAGCTCAACTTCATCAAGTCGTCGAACTCCATTCGACGATCTTCGAGCTCAGTTCGACGATCTTGACTCTAGTTTGATTCTCTATCTCTGAGCTCAGTTCGATGATAGTTGAGCTCAGATCGACGATCTCTGTTTCTGTATAAGTCCAAATCTCTGAGCTCAGTTCGACGATAGTGGAGCTCAGTTCGACGACTTTCTGAAGAGTTCAACGATTTTAAAGATTCAAATTTGGACAGCTGTGGAATTATTGTCAGCATTTAATTCAGAGATCTTGTAGCCGTTTTCATTTATTCTGGAGCAAGTTTCAAGGAATTTTCAAGGAATGTTTTATTGGACTTTCCTCCATAAGACAATTACAGTTAAGGAAGTAATTAATGACAGGCTAACGACTATCTTGGATAGTGGATCATTTCTACTCAGAGAAAAAGAATAAAAGATAAGATTTTTTAATACTGAAAATGAAGAAGAACAAGAAGTTAGAAAAATTCTCTGCAACAACAGCTCTCACAACAACTATTACACAAGAGAAAGAAAAAGAGAGTTGCAGACATTCTCAGTCTCAAAGATTCATACAAGAATATCATCACCAAAGGAGATCAACAAACTGAAATCTTCAGATCTCTTTTGATTCAAGTGTTCAAGGCCATCATCATTCAAGACTCCAGACACCTCACATTTCAGTTGTTGCTGAAATCATCATTTGCTGGAGATTAATTTTCTGAAGGCCTATCACCCTACTGCAAAGCTTCACTTCCTGAACAACTCAAGATCTCAGGGGGAGCTTTGACAACATCACTGAATCCACATAGTCTTCTTACTGTGATTGAGAAAAGAATACTTTCATCACTCTCTCATCCCTACCTCTGTAAAGGGTTTTTCAAACTCCCTTCAAAAGTTTGTATTTGGTTTTTGAGCACCTTATCAAAAGCTCATTGGTGGCAAGACACCTGATCAAAAAATCTTGTTTGGTTTTTGAGCACCTTATCAAAAGCTCATTGGTGCCCAGGACACCTGATCAACTCATCCTGCAGTGGATTCCTACCTAGGGTGGTAGAAGAGTGGATGTACCCAGATTGGTTGGGGAACCACTATAGCTCCTTGTGTCTTCTGGTTGCTTGTTTTTCTTTTTGTTTCTAGCTGTGGTTTGTGACTAGGTTGCTTTGCGACTAGATTACTCTGTGATCATTCTGTGATTAGATTTACTTTTTATTATTTGCTTCCCTGTTCATATTAGAATACAACAACTGTTGTAAAAGTTTGTAGCAAGCACCATACTCTATTTATTGGAACACCCTATTACTAATTTGGGTCAGGATCACTATGTCTCTAGGAACCTTTGCTTGACCTCCTGTATAGCTTAAAAGGTCAATTAGAATTGAGTCTAAGGGTTAGAAGTCTAGGTTTGGAAGCTGCCCTGAAGACCAAGTTTTTCTGTCTGGAGACTAAGTCTGATCGTCGAGCTCAGCACGACGATTCGTCGAACTCCGATCGACGATCGTCTAGCTCAACTTCAACAGATCGTCGAACTCCATTCGACGATCGCTGAGCTCAACTTCATAATATCGTCGAACTCCATTCGACGATCGGTGAGCTCAGGTCGACGATTTTGACTCTGCCTTGGATCTTTATCTCTGAGCTCAGTTCGACGATCTTTGAGCTCAGATCGACGATTATTTTTGCTGCTTAAGTTTTCCAGATCGCTGAGCTCAGCTCGACGATAGCAGAGCTCAGTTCGACAATTTCAGATAACTTCCAGAATTCAAATTCAAATCAGTTAGGAGTTATTCTGCAATTAATTCAGAGATTTGCTAGCCGTTTTCATTCAATTCTGGACCAAGTTTCAAGGGATTTTTCAAGGAATGTTTCTGTGGACTTTCCTCTAGAAGAGATTATGCAATTAAGGATGCAATCAATGCAGACCAACGGCTATCCTTGACAGAGAATAATATTCTATTCTGTACCAGAGAATAAAAGACAGGATTTTTGAATCTCTCACAACAGAGCACACACAATACAGATTACAGAGACAACCTCAAAAATCTTCTGTCTAAAAGAATTCTGAAGAACACTCATCCAAGGAGATCAAGTTTTCAAATCTTCAGATCTCTTTTAGTTTTCAAAGTGTTCAAGGCCAACATATTCCAGACTCCAGACACTCAACATTTCAGTCCCTTTTGCTGAAATCATCCATTGCTGGAGTTCAATATTTGAAGGCCTATCACCCTCAGCAAAGCTTTTCTTCCTGAAGATTTCAAAGATTCAGGGGGAGCTTTGACATCAATCCACATAGTCTTCTTAGTTGTTTGAGAAAGAGAAGACTGCCATCACTCTCTCACCCCCACTCTGTAAAGGGTTTTTCAAACTCCCTTCAAAAGTTTGAACCTGGTTTTTGAGCACCTTGTCAAAAGCTCATTGGTGGAAAGACACCTGATCAAAAAATCTGCTTTGGTTTTTGAGCACCTTATCAAAAGCTCATTGGTGCCCAGGACACCTGATCAACTCATCCTGTAGTGGATTCCTACCTAGGGTGGTAGAAGAGTGGATGTACCCAAGTTTGGGGAACCACTATATTTCCTTGTGTCTTCTGGTTCTGCTTGCTTTCATTTTTGTTTCTGGCCTTGATTTTTCTGTGCTTAGTTTTTGTATAGCTTAGTACTGTGATTAGATTTATTTCTGCTTCCCTGCTCACACATATTACAACAATTATTGTAAAAGTTTGTAAAAGTTTTTAAAGCACCATATACTCTATTCACCCCCCTCTAGAGTATATCAGATCTAGTTGCACTTTCAATTGGTATCAGAGCGAGGTTGGTTAAACATACCATATTTGATTGGTTGTACAGGCTAACACCTGAACCCCAAGATCCCAAACTAGATCTGTGTTTCTTTGGTATTTTATTATTAGATTTTGTTTGCACAAATCATGGCCCAAAACAAAGATTATGCTAGCACCAGACCTCCAGTGTGCAATCTTTCCAAGTTTGCACTTTGGAAGGCAAGGATTAGACTTTACATGAATTCTATTGACGAAGATATCTTTAATTCTGTTTTGATAGAGTGTCCAAGACCCCCAGAGAGCACAAGCACAAATGCTGTGTGATGGGCCCGCGAACAAACTCTTACTGTGGTTGGTTCGGTGAGTCGATCGCCGCGGGCTCGCTCGGGTAGGCAAGTGCACCTATCGCAAGTAGTACTCGATATTCGGGGGAATACCGAGGTCGTATTGTTCTCGGGGTCGCGTTGACTATTCTTACTCCTCCGGGAGGACTATTATTTTACTGAAAATAAGGTGGATTTTTTTTGAAAACTAAAAACGGAAAAACAAAGGAGCGAAAAAAACGATTTAGAGAATATTCGATGAAGGGTTAACGCTCGGCATCGAATCGGATTAAGACTAAAACAATTTTTAATAATAAAAAGACTTGGTTTTCAAATTAATAATAAGACAACTTGGCCGTGGAGGTTCCACAAATGTGAGCTCACCTAGCTATAGGGATATCGCTCACCTAAACGTTAAGACTATTCGACCGAACGTTAGTCCGACGAAGGATTCCTCTTAACGCCCGCTTTACGCTAAGAACCCCGCTATTGGGTGGGGGACCCAATCCGGTAGAATTACGCTAGTCCTCTCTCGAGGGTATGCACGCAACTCTATTTACCCAGGGGTGATCGGTCCATATGCACGGCCTCTCGGCTAGCTAGCATATGGACTACGGAAATAGGGCCCACACATCGATTATGTGGTCCTACGCGTCGTAAACCCGGGGTAAACCCTAAGTGCTTAAATTAAAATGAAAATGAAGAGCTTTAATTATTATAAATCATTTTAAATGTCCCAATGCTCTTCGATGCCGAGGCTAATAGCGATTAGCCACACATCGGTATGGGGACGGCTTATAATTTAGTGAGGCGCGAGTTCGAAATTAAATGCTACACGATTATAAGAAAGGGACAAAAGAAAAATAACAATATTTAGAGAGCTAAAAAGTTAACTAAACGAGAACTCACGCACACTCCAAATTATAAATAAAAAAGGAACTAAGTTACACATGAAAGAAAATTTGCATAATTCAAATTTGCGAGTCCCACTCAAACGAGTGGGGGCGGTAAATAAAGGCTGAAAATTGCAAGTCCTACTCAAACGAGTAGGACTGAAATGAAAGCGAGTCCTACTCAAACGAGTAGGAGAAAATAAATGCGATTACAGGGCTAAAAAGTCCGGCCATTTAACTCAAGTGAGTAGGCGGAAAAATTAAAGAAAGAAAAATTGCAAGTCCTACTCAAACGAGTAGAACTGAAAAAAGGTCCGGCCATTTAAACTCAAGTGAGTAGGCGGAAAAATAAAGAAAGAAAAATTACAAGTCCTACTCAAACGAGTAGGACTGAAAATGAAAACGATGCGCCATTTAACTCTTAACGAGTAGGCGGAAATAAATGCACACGAACACACACACTCCATATGAAATTCAGGAAAGCAATAAAATTATACACCTACACTCACACACTCTACATAATTTGAATCAAAGCATTAAAAGGAAAGCATTAAAACAAAGCATGAAAATTTAACACTACACTCACACACACTTCATGAAAATATAAGAAGAACAAAAAGAAATTTAAGCTCATACACTCACACACACTAATAACAAAGAAAAATTTAAGTTACCTAAAAATGAAAATAACAAGATTTCTACTCCTAAAACTTACCCAAAACACATAAAAAGAACAAACAAAAATAATATGAGCAAAAAGTTTTACAAAATAAAGTCAAAATCAAAGGTGCTCAAAAAATTAAAACTTTAACTTTTTCATTCTTAGGTTTTGCCAAAAATGAATAAAAAGAGAAAATTAAAATTTTAGAAGACAAAAGTTTTTCAAAACAAATTAAAAATCAAAGTTTTTGGAAAATAAAAATACCAACATTTTCATTCTTGTAATGTTATGAAAGTGATAAAAAAAAGTGAGAAAGAAGTTGAAAAGAACAAAAAAGGTTTTACAATCCTAAAAGAAAACTAAGTAAAAAAAACAAAATCACTTTTTAAAATCTCTTTTATAAAATCATAAGGATGAAAACAAAATATTAAGCATGAAGACAAGTTAAAGGAAAAAAAGATAAGGAAAGAAAGGGGAAAACCTAACATTCCTAAGCATGAAAACAAGTAAAAAAAACATGTAAAGTAAGCAAATTACACTCATACACACACACACACTTTTCATAAATGAAGAACAAGTGAAGAACAAGTGAAGAACAAAGATAAAAAGGGGAAAGAAAGTGGGCACAAGTTTCATTCCAAAGCTAAGTAAGAAGAGAAAATCTAACATTTTATTGAATTTTAGGAACTATTACAAGCTATTACAAGGGTTAAAGCTAAGACAAAACAAGAAATGGAATAAAAAAGGGAGAAATCTCCTTACATAGCCTTGAAAATCACGGATGCAGCCCACAAAAATACACTAAATTGGCCCAAAAATCTGAACCCTTGGACCTTACAGAACTGGGCTATTTATAGGAAAAAATTTCTAAGTACACGCCCTCGGTCACGGGCGTGACATGGGGGCGTGACAGTACTATTCATGAAGGCGGCTGGCGATTGGACAGCAAAGTTTACTTCGGGCTGAGTTCGCAGCAGTCACGCCCCAGGTCACGGGCGTGACCTAGGGCGTGTCGGGGAGGTAGAACCGGGCGCGGGTTGCGTCAAATGTCCTCGGCAGCATCTTGTCGGGCCAGCTGGAAAGGTCACGCCCCATGTCACGGGCGTGACTATGGGCGTGACAGTCGGGTCGACACTCGACGAATGTCGAGCGGAAAGTGTCGAGTCAAAATCGTTGAGCTGAAATTGGGTCACGCCCCAGGTCACGGGCGTGACTATGGGCGTGACAGTTGGTGTCGACACTCGACGATCGTCGAGTGGAATTCGTCGAGAGGAGCGGACACGGGCTTGGGTCACGCCCCGTGTCGGGTGACACGGGCGTGTCGCCAGGCGTGTCAAGCCTTTTCTTCAGAAATTTTCCGATTTCACGGGAAATGGACAGTCACGGCTCGGTCACGGGCGTGACCCATGTGTCACGGGCGTGTACTTCCCAATTTTTGGCAGATTTTGGAATTTTTCTGAAAATCAAAATAAAACAAGTTAGGAGAAAATTTACAAGAATAGGAACATTTTATTGAACAAAAATAAGTAAAAACGACGAAAATAAATGAAAATGACTAAATTAATGTGCATAAAAATACGCATATTTACAGTTCATCAAATACCCCCATACTTAGGCTTTTGCTATTCCAGAGCAAAAGTTTGAGGTGAATCTATAGGGAATAAAAAAAACTCTAAGTTTTGGCTATCGCTTAATTAATTATAAGAGAGATCGAAATAAATATACGGGGTGTAAGAGTTAAGTCCTAAAATTATGTAGATGATTTAAATAGCGCAAAAGTTTTGGCCAAAAGACTTCTTGATGTAATCAAATAGAAGGCAACATTTGTAATGGTTAGGTTAACGAAAATAGTTTGGAATTATAAGAATTCTAGCTTGTACGAGTGCTATCGGAAATAATACAATTTACTAATTATGCTCTCAAAAAGATTTTTGAATTAATTCTAGAATCGTGTAATTGGCTAAGGGGGTAGTGTGGTTTATGAAGAGGGTTTTGATATTTGAGGTGAGGTAATTTTTTCTCGAACCTCCATTTTTTTTCTTTTGGATTTATTAGGAAAACGAAATCTTATTTTCCTAATATGATTTTTGTTTTTCAACTTCATAATAATAAAATTAACCCAATGTATATTTGTGGGAGTAATGAATTTTATCCTCTTACTCCCTATATAATCTTTTTAAAATTATTGGGTGCCTATGTTTACGGAACGAAATCTTGTTCCCATTGACATAAGATCTTTTAAGGGTAAAATTTTTTCATGCCAAGTAGGTTATGAAAAGTGAGGGGAGAAAGGAAAACTAGATTGTAATCCTAAAAATTTTTGAGAGCAACCTTAATAATTTGTGCGTTCCAATGTTTCAGAAAGCTAAAAGTACAAGTATAATTGAATTCTATAGTCGTTATTTCCTAACATAATATACGTGCTCCTATTAATGAAAAATTAGAAGTAGTGCCTAAAACGAGTTCGCTAGTTTTTTACAAAGCATAAAGAATTCTTTAAAACTTAACCCCGGCTATTTAAATGTTTCAATCGATAATTAACAAACGGGTAGTAAACAGAGAATTAATAGTATTCACATATAAATAAACTCAAAACAGAATTTTTGGATAGCAGAAAAGTTAAGTATGGAATATTTGATTTATTTGTTTCAAAACATTTTTTTTTATTATTATTTTTATAGTTTTTGTTATCATTTTTTTTGTTTGTTTTTCATTTATTATCTTTTTTTGTGTATTTTTGTTTTTCTCAATTTTTTTTTGAAACTTTTTTGATCTATTATCTTCTTTTTTTTTTTTTTTTTTTTTTAAGAGAATTTTCATTTATGTACAAAAATATGGGAGAGGAAAAAAAGTTTGTACAAGAAGGAGAGAGAAAAGAGTATGTACGAAAAAAAATATGTACAAAGTGAAAATAAAATTTTTTTGTTGTTTTTGAGTTTTTTGGAAAAAAGAAAGAGAAGAAAACAAAAAAAATTTTTTGGAATAATCTTTTTTTTTTTTCATTTAAATTTTTTTTTTTTGTTTCATTTTAAGATGTGTTTTAATTTTTTTTTGTGTTTTTGTTTTGTTGTTATATGTATTTTTTGTATTTTTCTTTTTGAAATGCAGAAAAAAAATGAAGTGCAGAAAATAAAGCACGAAAATACCCCCATACTTAAGTCCAACATTGTCCCCAATGTTGTATCGTAAGTATGCGGAACAGAAAAGAAAGACAATATGTACAAAAAAAAAGGAAAGGGAAGGGGGGTAGAAGCTTCCCTGAAACGCGGAGGGTGAGGCCGATCAGAAACCCTGCGTTTATTAGAAAAAATAACAAAGATAATAAGGAAAGAGCGAAAAAGATAAGCGAGGGGTGCCTCCTAGGAGCGCTTTGTTTATAGTCGTGTAGCTTGACTATTTTGGCGGGTTTATAGTGTGGAGGAAAGTTATGGTTTCGCTAAAACCGATCACTGGGTCGCCCGCGATGTAAGACTTTAACCGATGACCGTTTACTTTAAAAGAGCCTTTGTCCGGGTGGGAGACGAGTACGGTTCCATAAGGAAAAACTTCTTCAACTAAGAAGGGACCGGACCATCTAGATTTTAATTTACCTGGAAAAAGCCTAAGGCGTGAATTGTAAAGAAGGACAAGATCGCCCGGAGAAAATAATTTTTGGGACTTGATTTTTCGATCGTGATAGAACTTAGAGCGCTCCTTATAGAATTTATTGCTCTCGTAAGCGTTCGCACGCCATTCATCGAGCTCGTTTAGTTGCAGTTTTCTATTCTGAGCGGCTAAGTTGGAGTCGAGGTTTAAGAGTTTTAAAGCCCAAAGTGCGCGATGTTCTAATTCTACGGGTAAATGGCACGCTTTGCCGTAGACTAACCGGAACGGCGTACATCCAATAGCGGTTTTGTATGCCGTCCGATACGCCCACAACGCATCGTCGAGTTTAACGGACCAATCTTTCCTATTTAGCGAAACGGTTTTTTCTAAAATTCGCTTAATCTCTCGATTTACTACCTCGACTTGGCCACTTGTTTGCGGGTGGTAGGGGGTGGCAAGCTTGTGCGTGACTCCGTATTTAGCTAACGTCTTAGCCATAAGAGCGTTACAGAAATGCGTTCCCCTATCACTAACAATTGCGCGAGGCGTGCCGAAGCGAGAAAATAATTTTTTAAGAAATGTAACGACGACTCGCGCATCGTTGGTGGGGAGAGCTTGCGCTTCCGCCCACCTCGATACGTAGTCGACCGCCACTAAAATATACATATTTTTGAAAGACGGAGGTAGGGGGCCAACGAAATCTATGCCCCACAAATCGAAGACTTCGCATTCTAAAAACATATTTTGGGGCATCTCGTCACGACGAGAGATGTTACCCGACCGCTGACAGCTATCGCATGCGCGCACAAAATTATGCGCGTCTTTGAAGAGAGTGGGCCAAAAGTAGCCCGCCTCTAGCGCCTTCCGAGCGGTCCGGTTGGCTTGATAATGCCCACCGGCTGGACCCTCGTGGCAGTGCTTAAGAATTTGCAAGCACTCCACACCCGCAACGCATCTTCGGACCGCTTGGTCCGCGCAGATACGAAAAAGAAATGGGTCCTCCCAAAAGAAATTTTTCAAGTCAGAAAAGAATTTCTTCTTTTGGTGACCGGAAAATTCTTTTGGAAGGACCCGCGCTACTAAAAAATTTGCAAAATCTGCGAACCAAGGCGAAGATGACGAAGATTTATTAATGGCAAGAAGGCGTTCCTCGGGGAATCTGTCATTTATTTCAGATTCGACGAGCGCTTCCGCACCCGGATTTTCTAAACGGGAGAGGTGGTCGGCCGCTAGATTTTCCGCTCCCCGCTTATCTCGGATCTCCAAATCAAACTCTTGTAGGAGGAGAATCCATCGAAGAAGGCGGGGCTTCGCATCATTTTTAGCTAATAAATATTTAAGCGCGGAGTGATCGGTAAAAACGATAACTTTAGATAGCGTTATATACGAGCGAAACTTATCGAAAGCGAAAACGACGGCTAAGAGTTCCTTTTCCGTTGTCGTGTAATTTATTTGTGCGGAAGTGAGCGTCTTGCTAGCGTAATAAATAGGATGAAAATGTTTTTCTACGCGTTGGCCAAGAACGGCACCTAAGGCAATATCACTAGCGTCGCACATTATTTCGAACGGAAGGGACCAATTAGGGGCCACTAATATTGGTGAAGAGATAAGTTTTTGTTTTATCAAATTAAATGGCGGACTCGCATTCGCTACTAAAGATGAAGCGTGATTCCTTTTCCAAGAGGTGAGTTAGCGGCTTTGTTATTTTTGAAAAATCTTGAATAAAGCGTCGATAAAAGCCCGCATGGCCTAAGAAACTCCTAATAGATTTTACGTTTGTTGGATGCGGAAGTTTTTCTATAATTTCTATCTTGGCCTTATCCACCTCTATCCCCTTAGACGAAATCATATGGCCGAGGACCAAACCTCCTCGAACCATAAAGTTGCATTTTTCCCAATTTAAAACAAGGCTTGTGTCCTCGCACCGTTGAAGGACACGATCTAAATTGTTAAGGCAATCGGGAAAAGAGCGTCCGAAAACAGAGAAGTCATCCATAAAGACTTCCATAATGTCTTCTACTAGCTCGCCAAAGATCGCTAGCATACATCTTTGGAATGTAGCTGGCGCGTTGCAGAGTCCAAATGGCATTCTTCGATATGCGAAGGTGCCGAACGGGCAAGTAAAAGTTGTTTTCTCTTGATCATCGGGGGAAATGGGGATTTGGAAAAACCCCGATAAACCATCAAGAAAACAATAATACGGATGACCGGATAAACGCTCTAGAATCTGGTCTAGAAATGGCAGAGGGAAATGGTCCTTGCGGGTGGCGTCGTTAAGTTTCCTATAGTCGATGCACACTCGCCAACCCGTAACAGTACGAGTTGGGACAAGCTCGTTATGCTCATTCGCCACTACGGTAAGACCGCCCTTCTTGGGCACGACATGCACGGGACTAACCCATGCACTGTCCGAAATAGGGTAGATAATCCCCGCATCTAATAACTTAATGATTTCGGCTTTAACGACGTCTTTCATGTTTGGGTTAAGACGACGCTGCGGCTGTATCGTTTTGCGGCAATTATCGTTTAGGAAAATCTTATGGGTGCAAAAGGAGGGGCTAATCCCCTTTAGGTCAGAGATTTGCCACGCAATTGCGTGGCGATGTTTAAATAAAACTTCCAATAAATCGGAAGTCTCCGAATCACTCAAGTCCGAAGAAATGATAACGGGGAGCGTATCACCTTTTCCCAAAAAAGCGTACTTGAGCGAGGCGGGTAAGGGTTTGAGGTCTAGGATGGGCGGTTCTTCTAGGGAGGTTTTAATTCCTATGTCTTTCTTACCAATTGGTTCGAAAGGCAAGTCTATAGACGTATCCTCATCGCAGTTAAAATTTTCGAGCGCATAAATATCGTCATTTAAAAATACGGACTCGAAAATGGGAGAAGAACGATCTCCGAAAAAAGTATTTAAAGAATAGCAGAAATCGTCGCTCGATGACAAATTGTCCATCGAGGGATTAATAGAGAAAGTAACTGGTCATCGCCTACTCGGAGGAGAAGGCTACCATTACTAACATCTATTAGTGCGCGGGAGGTGGCGAGAAAAGGGCGACCGAGTATTATTGGTACCTCGGCGTCCTCCTCGATATCTAAGATGACGAAGTCTACCGGGAAGGTAAACTTGTCGACTCGGACAAGGACGTCCTCCACTACCCCGAATAGGGAACTTAACCGAGCGATCTGCTAATTGGATGCGCATATTCGTAGGACTAGGAGTACCCAAACCTAAACGCGAAAAGAGCGAGAACGGCATCAGATTAATGCTAGCCCCTAAATCAGCTAAGGCGTACTTTACTAATATATCGCCAAAAAGGCACGGGATGGAAAACCGTCCCGGGTCGTTTTGTTTTGCGGGCAATTTATTAGTAAGGGCCGCCGAGCAGACAGCGTTGAGAGATACATGCGAAATATCCTCTAATTTGCGTTTATTAGAAAGTAGTTCTTTTAAAAATTTCGCATATTTGGGCATTTGCGAGATAGCCTCGCAAAAAGGAACATTAATGTGAATTTGTTTTAATAATAAAATAAATTTTTCATATTGTGCGTCCTTACGCTCGTTTTCTAACTTATGCGGATACGGGAGAGCCTTGTTTAAAATAATTTTTTCTTTTATAATAGGTAAAGGTGGCGTGAGCGAAGAAAGAGGAAGAGGGGTCGGAGGTGAAATATGTACCTGAGGGTCGGTCCGTTTTGGATCGACCACCTCCTTTCCGCTACGGAGGGTTATAGCGTTGGCGTTTTCCCGCGGATTGGGCTCCGTGTTTCCCGGCAGTGCCCCGAGCGCGCGCTCGGACATCATCCTCGCCAGCTGTCCAACCTGTTGTTCGAGTGTTTTTAGCGATCCGGTGATGTTCCGGATATTTGACTCGTTGGACGCAATATACTTCGAAAAATTTTCCTCCATCGGGGAGGGTTTCGGAAGAGGAGGGGGAGGAAGAAATCCGGGCGCATAAGAAATAGGGGGACGCTGAGCATTATTCGGGTTGCTCCACGAGAAGTTGGGGTGATTCCTCCAACCCGGATTATAGTTATTACTATAAGGGTTGTTGTTGGGGTTGAAGGGAGGACGACCCGAATTTCCCATGAAGTCCACGAACTCTTCAGCTACGCAGACATTAGGGGGAATAAAACAAGGCGGAGTGGAGGAGGCAGCAGACATCTCCGCCACCTGCTTTGTTAACCTTTCAACTTGAAGGGTCAAGAGAGCAGTGTCATCCACTTCAAAAAGACCAGCCGCCGGCTTTGGCCGTCCCCGCGGGACGTTCCATTGATAGGCGTTCATAGCCATCTCTTCGAATAAAGCCTGGGCGGCCTCGGGGGTTTTGTTGTTAAGCGTACCCCCGGCAGCCGCGTCAATCATTTGACGCGTCTGAAAATTCAGCCCATTATAAAAAATTTGAACTTGCAACCACGTTGGCAGCGCGTGGTGCGGGCAACGGCGGAGGAATTCCTTAAATCGTTCCCAAGTCTCGTATAGAGACTCGGGATCGTTCTGCACAAACGAAGAAATGTCCGCCCGCAACTTTGCAGTTTTGGCGGGCGGAAAGTACTTCGTTAGGAACCGTTCCGTCAACTCAGCCCACGTGGTGATACATCCTCGCGGGAGGGCATTCAACCACGCCTTGGCTTTGGACTTAAGGGAAAAAGGAAATAAGCGCAAACGAATGGCGTCATCAG
Source organism: Platanthera guangdongensis (assembly GCA_039583875.1). Classification (NCBI taxonomy): domain Eukaryota; kingdom Viridiplantae; phylum Streptophyta; class Magnoliopsida; order Asparagales; family Orchidaceae; genus Platanthera; species Platanthera guangdongensis. The sequence goes on along the minus strand of CM077153.1, from coordinate 60,966,358 downwards.
TGACGCCATTGATCTTGAAGGTGTCGCATATCTCCAAGAAATTGGACAAGTGGACATTCGGGTCCTCATCCGGCAGTCCATCGAACTGCACGGCGTTTTGGACCATTTGAATGACACTTGACTTTATTTCAAAATTATTATTGGCCACCGCAGGGCGAACAATACTCGACCCTGAATCATCCAGGTTAGGCCGGGCGTAATAAGACATAGTACGCTCGGCCGCCGGGGGAAGGTTAGGGGCGGCCATAACTACAACAGTGGGTTCTCCGATAGATTCCTCGGGATCTAAAGAAGGATTTCGGCGATGAGATCGGATACGCGCAAGAGAGCGTTCGATCTCAGGGTCGAAGTCTAAATCTTCAGACTCTGAGGGTTGTCCTCGGGTCATACACCCAAACAAAAATAAAACAAAAATAAACTTTTTTTTTTGTTTTTAAAATAAAGTTTTTAGTTTTTTTGTTTTTTAGAAAATAAGTAAAATTAATAGACTCCGGAATTCGAAATAGCAACTCGAAAAGAGATTCCCCGGCAACGGCGCCAAAAACTTGATGGGCCCGCGAACAGACTCTTACTGTGGTTGGTTCGGTGAGTCGATCGCCGCGGGCTTGCTCGGGTAGGCAAGTGCACCTATCGCAAGTAGTACTCGATATTCGGGGGAATACCGAGGTCGTATTGTTCTCGGGGTCGCGTTGACTATTCTTACTCCTCCGGGAGGACTATTATTTTACTGAAAATAAGGTGGATTTTTTTTGAAAACTAAAAACGGAAAAACAAAGGAGCGAAAAAACGATTTAGAGAATATTCGATGAAGGGTTAACGCTCGGCATCGAATCGGATTAAGACTAAAACAATTTTTAATAATAAAAAGACTTGTTTTCAAATTAATAATAAGACAACTTGGCCGTGGAGGTTCCACAAATGTGAGCTCACCTAGCTATAGGGATATCGCTCACCTAAACGTTAAGACTATTCGACCGAACGTTAGTCCGACGAAGGATTCCTCTTAACGCCCGCTTTACGCTAAGAACCCCGCTATTGGGTGGGGGACCCAATCCGGTAGAATTACGCTAGTCCTCTCTCGAGGGTATGCACGCAACTCTATTTACCCAGGGGTGATCGGTCCATATGCACGGCCTCTCGGCTAGCTAGCATATGGACTACGGAAATAGGGCCCACACATCGATTATGTGGTCCTACGCGTCGTAAACCCGGGGTAAACCCTAAGTGCTTAAATTAAAATGAAAATGAAGAGCTTTAATTATTATAAATCATTTTAAATGTCCCAATGCTCTTCGATGCCGAGGCTAATAGCGATTAGCCACACATCGGTATGGGGACGGCTTATAATTTAGTGAGGCGCGAGTTCGAAATTAAATGCTACACGATTATAAGAAAGGGACAAAAGAAAAATAACAATATTTAGAGAGCTAAAAAGTTAACTAAACGAGAACTCACGCACACTCCAAATTATAAATAAAAAAGGAACTAAGTTACACATGAAAGAAAATTTGCATAATTCAAATTTGCGAGTCCCACTCAAACGAGTGGGGGCGGTAAATAAAGGCTGAAAATTGCAAGTCCTACTCAAACGAGTAGGACTGAAATGAAAGCGAGTCCTACTCAAACGAGTAGGAGAAAATAAATGCGATTACAGGGCTAAAAAGTCCGGCCATTTAACTCAAGTGAGTAGGCGGAAAAATTAAAGAAAGAAAAATTGCAAGTCCTACTCAAACGAGTAGAACTGAAAAAAGGTCCGGCCATTTAAACTCAAGTGAGTAGGCGGAAAAATAAAGAAAGAAAAATTACAAGTCCTACTCAAACGAGTAGGACTGAAAATGAAAACGATGCGCCATTTAACTCTTAACGAGTAGGCGGAAATAAATGCACACGAACACACACACTCCATATGAAATTCAGGAAAGCAATAAAATTATACACCTACACTCACACACTCTACATAATTTGAATCAAAGCATTAAAAGGAAAGCATTAAAACAAAGCATGAAAATTTAACACCTACACTCACACACACTTCATGAAAATATAAGAAGAACAAAAAGAAATTTAAGCTCATACACTCACACACACTAATAACAAAGAAAAATTTAAGTTACCTAAAAATGAAAATAACAAGATTTCTACTCCTAAAACTTACCCAAAACACATAAAAAGAACAAACAAAAATAATATGAGCAAAAAGTTTTACAAAATAAAGTCAAAATCAAAGGTGCTCAAAAATTAAAACTTTAACTTTTTCATTCTTAGGTTTTGCCAAAAATGAATAAAAAGAGAAAATTAAAATTTTAGAAGACAAAAGTTTTTCAAAACAAATTAAAAATCAAAGTTTTTGGAAAATAAAAATACCAACATTTTCATTCTTGTAATGTTATGAAAGTGATAAAAAAAGTGAGAAAGAAGTTGAAAAGAACAAAAAAGGTTTTACAATCCTAAAAGAAAACTAAGTAAAAAAAACAAAATCACTTTTTAAAATCTCTTTTATAAAATCATAAGGATGAAAACAAAATATTAAGCATGAAGACAAGTTAAAGGAAAAAAAGATAAGGAAAGAAAGGGGAAAACCTAACATTCCTAAGCATGAAAACAAGTAAAAAAAACATGTAAAGTAAGCAAATTACACTCATACACACACACACACTTTTCATAAATGAAGAACAAGTGAAGAACAAGTGAAGAACAAAGATAAAAAGGGGAAAGAAAGTGGGCACAAGTTTCATTCCAAAGCTAAGTAAGAAGAGAAAATCTAACATTTTATTGAATTTTAGGAACTATTACAAGCTATTACAAGGGTTAAAGCTAAGACAAAACAAGAAATGAAATAAAAAAGGGAGAAATCTCCTTACATAGCCTTGAAAATCACGGATGCAGCCCACAAAAATACACTAAATTGGCCCAAAAATCTGAACCCTTGGACCTTACAGAACTGGGCTATTTATAGGAAAAAATTTCTAAGTACACGCCCTCGGTCACGGGCGTGACATGGGGGCGTGACAGTACTATTCATGAAGGCGGCTGGCGATTGGACAGCAAAGTTGACTTCGGGCTGAGTTCGCAGCAGTCACGCCCCAGGTCACGGGCGTGACCTAGGGCGTGTCGGGGAGGTAGAACCGGGCGCGGGTTGCGTCAAATGTCCTCGGCAGCATCTTGTCGGGCCAGCTGGAAAGGTCACGCCCCATGTCACGGGCGTGACTATGGGCGTGACAGTCGGGTCGACACTCGACGAATGTCGAGCGGAAAGTGTCGAGTCGAAATCGTTGAGCTGAAATTGGGTCACGCCCCAGGTCACGGGCGTGACTATGGGCGTGACAGTTGGTGTCGACACTCGACGATCGTCGAGTGGAATTCGTCGAGAGGAGCGGACACGGGCTTGGGTCACGCCCCGTGTCGGGTGACACGGGCGTGTCGCCAGGCGTGTCAAGCCTTTTCTTCAGAAATTTTCCGATTTCACGGGAAATGGACAGTCACGGCTCGGTCACGGGCGTGACCCATGTGTCACGGGCGTGTACTTCCCAATTTTTGGCAGATTTTGGAATTTTTCTGAAAATCAAAATAAAACAAGTTAGGAGAAAATTTACAAGAATAGGAACATTTTATTGAACAAAAATAAGTAAAAACGACGAAAATAAATGAAAATGACTAAATTAATGTGCATAAAAATACGCATATTTACAGTTCATCACTGTGCCACCTCCATCAGGAACAGATGCTGACATCAAGAGATGGAAGGTAGCTGATGCCAAGGCTATGAACATCCTAGCCCAGACAATGTCAGATGACATATTTCAAAAGGTAGCTGAATGCAATTCAGCCAAGGAAATTTGGGACAAGCTCTTAGAAATAGTCTCAGGCTCAGCTGATGAGAGAAAGGACAGAAGATCCCATCTCATCTCTCAATATGAGAACTTCAAGAAGGGAGAGACTGAGTCAGTGGGAGATATGTACAACAGACTAGTCTAATTGTCAGTGAGCTAAGGACATTGGACAAAGAGATCTCTCTGACAGAACTTAATGACAAGATCCTAATGTGCTTCCCCAGCACTTGGGATTCAAGAATCTGGCCAATTAAGGATGCTAGAAGTCTAAATGAGATCACCACTGAAGCTTTGCTGGGTAAGCTCAAATCTTATGAGCTACTCATCAAGAATAGAGAGGAAGAACAGAAGGCTGCTTCACCAGCCACAAGGAAAGAGAAGACCATAGCCTTTAAGGTAACTGAGGATCTGCCTGAAGATAAAGCTACAAGCAATGATGAACTACTCAGCTTGTTGGCCAAAAGATTCTACAAGATGGCCAGAAAGGACTTCAGAAGAAGATCATACAAGGAGCAGGACAAGCCAAGGTATGATAAGTCCATTAACAACAATAAAGACATTATTTGCTTTGGTTGCAGGAAACCAGGGCACATAGTTCCTGACTGTCCAGAGAACAAGAACAAGGACAGAAGGGACATGAAAGAAAGAAGGAAGGAGAAAGACTCCAAAAGGAATGGAAATGGCAAACCTTCTTCAAGAAAAAATAAGCATACAAGAAAAGGGTTTGTTGCTGAATCCTGGAGTGAGACAGAAGAGGAGTCAGAAGCCTCTTCTAGCTCCAGTGATGATGAGGATGATGCAAAAGAAAAGGAGTTCTGCATGATGGCAATCAATGCCTCACAACACAATTCAGAGGAAGAGGAGTCAGAGTCAGACTCAGAGACTCAACCTGAAGAAGATCAGGTAATTAGCTCTTTTGATTTTAGTTCAGAAGATTTTAAATCTGAATTAAAAGCACTGTGTTTAGACCTGCTAAAGTCTGAGAAAGAGATTATCTCTCTCAGAAATCAATTATCTGAACACAATGTTTTAAAGTCAGAAAACCTCAAACTCTCTCAGGAGTTGGAGAACTGTAGGGAACAGATAGCTACACTGAAAAGTGAGCTCTCTGAGGCCAAGAAGCTTGAAGAATCCCTTAATGGGAGAAGCATCAAGCTGATGGACATCACAAGCACAGTGAACTCTAGATTTAATAGTACACTGGGCTTGGGTGCCTCATCCATCCAACCTATTGTTCTAACAACTTCAATCAAGTTTATTTCTGACAAGGGAAAGGGAGTTGTAAAGGTTGCTAGGAAAAATTCTGATCTGCCTCAGAAAACCAAGTCCCAGCAGAAATCGTCGAACATAGATCGACGATCGCCGAATGAAGATCCAAGATCGCCGAACGCAGCTCGATGATCTCAGGAAAAATCTTCAAACGCAGATCGACGATCTCAGCCAAAGTCGTCGAACGCAGGTCGACGATCTCATATACCTGACCTCAGCCATAGTCGACCGTCGAATGGAGCTCGACGATCTGACCCAAGATCGTCGAATGCAGCTCAAAGATCGTCGAACAGAGGTTAGAGCTCTGGAAACTTTTTCAAAGGCAAATCAAAATTGAATCCTAAGGGTTCTTCATCCCAAATCTATAACCCTTATACTGAATGGATTCTACCTCCAAGGAGATATCATCCTGAAGGATATAAGAGTCAACCTGGGATGTCTTTCATTTCTGAATTTAGAGGTTATCAACCTAGGCCCAAGGTAAACTGGGTCAAAAACAAATGAATTGTCTTATGTGCAGGTGAAGACCTATCCAACATCTAACCAGCAATGGTATTTGGATAGTGGGTGATCTAAGCACATGACAGGGAATAAGGACAACCTCACATCCTTCAGAGCCAAGCTTGGACCCAAAGTTATTTTTGGTGATTCCAACTTTGGACAAACTAAAGGATATGGTGCAGTCCAGATTGGATCAGTAACTTTCAAGAATGTAGCTTATGTGGAAGGACTAAAGCACAACCTAATTAGCATCAGTCAGCTGTGTGATGAAGGCTACCAGGTGACCTTCAGCAAAACCTTATGCAAAATCAAGTCAGAGAACAACACAACTGTGTTGACAGGTAAAAGGAAAGGTAACATCTACTTGGTAGACTTTCTTTCAACTGATGTAGATATCTGCTTGTTTAATTCAGTCTGTAGACCAAATGTTTTATGGCATAAGAGATTAGGACACCTAAACCTTAGAACTATTGCTAGGCTATCCAAGGACAACCTTGTTCGAGGACTACCTTCTGGCCCCTACAAGAAGGAAGGACTCTGCAAGGCTTGTCAATTAGGCAAGCAAACTAAAAACAGTTTTAAGTCACTTAATAAGAGTGATTCACCTAGGATATTGTATCTGTTACACATGGATCTTTTTGGACCCATCACAGTACAAAGCCTAGGAGGGAAATCTTACACTTTAGTAATTGTAGATGACTTCTCTAGATTCACTTGAGTGTTCTTTCTAAGGAAGAAGTCTGATAACTTTAAGTGTCTGACAGAGTTTCTCAAATGTATACAGATTGAGTTCAATACTCACATTGCCCTGATCAGAAGTGATCATGGGACAGAGTTTGATTCTCTTCTTATGCAAGAGTTCTATCAGAGTGAAGGGATCAGGCATACTTTCTCAGCTCCTAGAACTCCTCAACAAAATGGGGTAGCTGAAAGGAAAAATAGAACCCTTATTGAATCTGCCACTACATTGTTGTCAGATGCTCATCTACCTCTATCCTTTTGGGCAGAGGCAGTGAACACCTCCAACTATGTGTTGAACAGAAGTCTGATACATAAACTAAAGGGAAAGACTCCCTATGAATTACTCAAAGGGAAGAAACCTAAAGTTGAATATTTTAGAGTATTTGGTTGTATTTGCTACATTCACAATAATGACAAGAAATATTTAGCAAAATTTCAAGCCAAAGCTGATGAAGGAGTGTTTTTGGGATACTCCATGATCAGCAAGGCCTATAGGGTCTATAACAAATTATCTTTGAAAATTGAGGAATCTGTTCACATTTCATTTGATGAAACTAACATGTCTTTCAAGGAGAAGAATTCTTCTACCATAGAACCTTTGCAGGAACACTCTCTAGTTGAAGATATGAACAAGTTACAGGTTGCTCAAGAGGATGAAAGCAGTGAAGATGAAGGGAACGCTCAACATAATGGAGAACAACCTGAAGAGCCAGTTGTTGTACCACAAGAGGAAACAACAACACAGGTTGGTGAATAATCAACACCCCCTGTTGATTTAGTAACATCAACAGACCATCCAATTTCCCAAATAATTGGAGAAATCTCAGCTGGTGTGCAGACCAGAAATCAGGTCAACCAAAACCTGTTGCACACCTGCTTCCTATCTCAAATTGAACCTCAGTCCATTCAAGATGCAGAGCAAGATCCACACTGGATCATTGCAATGCAAGAGGAGTTGCATCAATTTGAGAGGAACAAAGTATGGGAACTAGTGCCAAAGCCTAAGGATCATTCCATTGTTGGAACAAAATGGGTATTCAGAAAAAAACTGGATGATCAAGGAGTAATTATAAGGAATAAGGCAAGGCTAGTTGCTCAAGGATACTCTCAAGAAGAAGGAATCGACTACGACCAGACTTTTGCACCTGTTGCAAGATTAGAAGCCATCAGGATTTTTCTAGCTTATGCAGCTCACAAAGGCTTCAAAGTATATCAGATGGATGTCAAAAGTGCTTTCTTAAATGGAGACATCAAAGAGGAAGTTTATGTCAGACAACCTCCAGGTTTTATCTCTCCAACTTATCCTGATTATGTTTTTAGATTAAATAAAGCATTATATGGTCTCAAGCAAGCTCCTAGAGCATGGTATGAGACCTTAGCATGCTTTCTCTTGGAAAATGGTTTTATAAGGGGTAGAGTAGACCAAACTCTTTTTATTAGAACCCATAAGTCCCATACCCTACTAGTACAAATTTATGTAGACGATATCATTTTTGGTTCTACTGACTCAAAATTGTGCAGAAGGTTTTCTAACCTAATGCATTCTAAATTTGAGATGAGTAGCATGGGTGAGCTATCCTTCTTCCTAGGATTGCAAGTCAAACAACATGCTGAAGGCATCTTTATTTCTCAAACCAAATATGCAAATGAACTGGTTAAGAAATTTGGTATGTCTGAGGCATCTTGTATGAAAACACCCATGCCTACCAATGCTGTATTAGATGTTGATGAACATGGGAAACCTGTTGATCAGACAACATATAGAGCAATGATTGGCTCTTTACTGTATCTTACAGCTAGTAGACCAGATATAATGTTTGCTACATGTATATGTGCTAGGTTCCAAGTAAGCCCTAGAGAGTCACACCTAACTTTAGTAAAGAGGATTCTCAGGTATGTTAAAAGTTGTCCAAATCTAGGTCTCTGGTATCCAAAAGATTCAGCATTTGATTTAACTGGATTCTCAGATGCTGATTATGCTGGATGCAGAATTGACAGGAAAAGAACCAGTGGAACTTGTCAGTTCCTTGGTGACAGACTTGTCTCCTGGTTTTGTAAGAAACATACATCTGTGTCAACTTCAACTGCTGAAGCTGAATATATGGCTGCAGGCAGTTGTTGTTCACAAATATTGTGGATTCAAAACCAACTCCTAGACTATGGTTACAACTTAGAGAAGTCGAAAATCTTTTGTGATAACACAAGTGCTATTTCCATAGCTCAAAATCCAGTCCTCCATAGTAGGACAAAACACATAGAGATTAGGCATCATTTCTTAAGGGATAATGTTGAAAAGAATAAAATTGAATTACAATATATCCCAACTGATTTGCAAAGGGGAGATATTTTCACCAAGCCCTTGGATGAAAAGAAACACACCTTCTTCCAAAATCAGTTAGGAATATTAGATGGAGGAAGTCTTAAATAATCTACCAAGATTTTGAAAGCTTAAGAATTGACCAATACTAGGCAAACTTTCTGATTTTTTTTCTTAGTGTCTAGCATTTCTCTGATCTCTGAACTGCGCTTGACGATTTGCCCCAAGATCGTCGAACGGAGATCGACGATTTCCAAAATCGTCGAACTGAGTTCAGTGCTTCTCAGATAGTATGCACTATCTCTTTCGGTCAACGATCGTCGAACGACGCTCGACGTTTATGTTCACTGAACGATCGTTGAACGGAGCTCGACGCTCTTCAAGATCGTCGAACGGAGATCGACGATGTTGAAGACTCTTCAGATTCCTTTAGAAGCCCCGATCGTCGAACTGAGTTCAACGATCTTTCCAATTCTGCGTCGAACCCTAATATAAAACTCATTTTTTCGCCGTCGTTCTCTTTTGCGCTTTCGATTTCTCTGCAAGAATCTTCTTTCCCTCCAAACAGTTCTACTCTTGGTCGTTTTGTTTGTTGAGTTTTTGCAGGTACAATGGCTGTGTCAGTTGCTGTCCTAGCTGCAATGAAGTTCGATGCTGGGTTTGACATTGATATAGAATCATTCAACACCACTGACCAGATTTTCCAAGACATACTGGGTTTATTCAAGGATCAGAATCTGTCTGCCCTCATGACCACTAGGATCAAGCTGGCTTCAGATGAGATCAAGGAGTGGGTCTATACTGCTCATAATCAAGACAACAACACAATAGTTGGGTCTATTGCTGGAAATCAGGTACCCTTGACCCCCACAGTTTTAACAGAAGTTTTTGGACTGAGAAATGGAGAAGATATTGCTGAGTTATCAGGAGAAGAATATTCTGAACTACTTGCCAGGATGGGTCATCCAGAGGGAAACCCTAGCAAGCTATTCAAGAGGAATCTGTCTGTTGAATACAGGTTCCTGGCAGATATGGTAGGGAAAGTGTTGTTGGCAAAGCACTCTGCCCATGATACTATATCCAGACATCAGCTCTGTCTCATGGGAGCTCTGGTGGATATGAAAAATCTGAACTGGGGAGAGGTGTTCTTTGACCTCATCAAAAAGAAAATAAATAAGAGTTTTGTAAACTTTGGAAGAATTCTTGGAGTTTTCCTGCAGACCAGGTGCCCTGCCTTGCTGGTCTCCTCTGGAGTTCACATAAATGCCTCCAAGAGACTAACTTGTGCCCTCTTTGGCAAGTGGGACAGGAAAATAAGCAAGCCTAGCAGACCCTCCTCCAGTGCTCCTTCAGGCACAAGGACTCCAAGAGTCACTCTCCCACAGGTCTCTGCTCCTGCAGATGACCTGGCTGCTGTTGTTGCTGCCTCTCCTCCTCCTCCAATTCCATCCCTTCCCTTACCATCCACCATTCCAGCTCCATCCACCATCACCATATCCAGCCCATCTCCAACATCAACTCCATCTCCAGACCCCATTCTACCTCCACCAGAGGACCTATTTCACCCTCTGTTCTCCTACCCTCCACCTGATGTCACATCATCACCATCCATTCCATCCTTCACTCTTCTGGATGATTCCTTCATGGATGATTCCCCCTCATCTCCTCCTGACTTACCTTCCTCCTCCACTTCATTCCAAGACCTCCTCCACCACATCATTGATCAACCAACATTCACCCCATCCATATCCATTCCCCTATCCTCCATATCCACCCTACCAACACCTCAGCCCTCCATTTCACAATTCTCCCATTCCCTTCCAGCATCCCCAGCTGCCTCCTTACCCTCTACCTCTGCTCCAGCTGTTGAGCAAGTAGACCTCTCAGCCCTAGCTGACAGGCTGTATGAGCTGATTGCCCCCAGGCTCTCTCTACTATTGGAGACCTCCTTGGCTCCTCTACACCTGTCAGTGGCAGCTCTTTCTGCCAGGCTCTCCTCCCTCTTCCCTCAGGCAGCACCTACAACAGTGTGCCTTGATCCAGATGTCTCTGCATCTAGGCAGGGGGAGATGCCACATGAAGAAAGCCTTCTTACTGTTGCTGCTGCTGTTTCTGCTTCTTCTGCTGCTCCTCTGGCTGCTACTGCTGCTGAGCCTCCTACTGCAGTTCTTGCAATAGACCTAAGGTCTTTGCTATCTGCTTTTGATTCTGCCTTCTTTAGCTGTCTGCCAGAGAGTAATGCTGTCCAGCCCCCAGAAGACTTATCCAAGGCACTTGTGCCATTGTCTTGCTGTGACCCTAGCATCCTCACTTCTTTTGTACATTCAGTCATTGCTGATGCTTCTGAAGAAAGGACTGATCTTGCTTCTGAGATTGTTGATGCTGCTGCTGCTGAAGATATTCATATTGCTGCTGAAGTTCCAACTGTTTCTGATGCACCAATATCCAAGGATATTCTGATGTTAGAGGCCACTGAAATTGAGCCTGCTACAATTTTTGATGATGCTTCTGCTACTGTCAGTGAAGTTGTTGCTGCTACCAACTCTCCAGTTTCTGTTGTTGAGAGTGAATCTGCTGTTTCTGCTGTAAGTGAGACTGTTACTGCTGTTGTCACCTCTCCTGCTGCTGTTGTTGTTTCTGCTTCACCTCCTCCATCTGCTGCTATCTCTGCTGTTGTCTCTGCTGCTGTCCATGCTGCTGCTATCTCAACTTCTGCCTCATCTGCTGCTGTTCAGCTAAAGAAAGATCTTATGAAGAAAATAGATGCTTTATATGATGATCAGAGTTCTGAATCTGATGAGTTTAAAACAGACTCTGATGACTCATCTACTACCATTGCCAGGAAAAGGAAGGCAAGGAGCAAGGCAATGAAAAGGGTTCCTCCTGCTAAAGTTAAGGATAATAATGATATTCCTTATTATATCCTTCATAATTGCCCAATCTCTGAACACTGGATGCAGTATTCCAACAACCAGCTGAAAGCCATGAAGAAAAAGAGAAAATATGAGAAGGGCTCTTCCCAATTCCAGCACCCTCATCCTCCTCCACCACCTCCTCCTGATGCAGGTGCAGGTGGAAGCTCTGCAAGTCAACCCCCAACCAGAAGCCAGGCTCCCTATCAACCTCATGCCAGATCCTATCAAAGGGAAATCCAATCCAGGGGTTCATATTCTAGGAGAGGAGGATACAGGGGCAATCAGAGAGATATGCAAGTATATTCCAAAGGGTATTCCAGGCAGCACCCATATTCTAGGGGAGGACATGTTTCATCTGATACATCATCAGGTCCTTTCCCCTACAAGCTAAAAGAGACTGTGTCTGCCCGGCCTCCTCAAGACAACCCTTCCAACAGGTATGAGCCACCTGTACCTTTTGAGGACCCTGAAAATAACCCAGCTGCTTGGACTGCCAGGTTAAAGGAATTGGCTGCACTGGATCAGATTAAGAAGGCCAGGGATCAAGGATTGGATACCTCCAACATTTCTACAATGTCTGAGCAAAGACAGAAAGAATTAGAAAGATATGCTTCCAGTAAATTCTTTGATGCTGACAGATATATGGAGTTACATCCTGCAGCTGTGGTTCCCAGGCCTACAAAGCAAACTTATTTGGGTGCAGCAGATGACACCAGGTCCAACAAAGAAGCCCTAAACCCTAACAGAGAAATTAAAATGGTTAAAGGCAAAGAGAAGAAGTGACATTATAAGGTGACAGTTTCTGTGAATTCTGACTGTTATCTGGATGATATATATATATCTTTGTGTTTCTGCTTGTCTAGCTGTTGTTTTTCTGCTTAATACTTGTATGTTGTTATTTAAATTTTTCCAAAGTCTGCAAATAGTAATCCTAACCCAAATAGGGGGAGATTGTTAGGAACACCCTATTACTAATTTGGGTCAGGATCACTATGTCTCTAGGAACCTTTGCTTGACCTCCTATATAGCTTAAAAGTTCAATTAGAATTGAGTCTAAGGGTTAGAAGTCTAGGTTTGGAAGCTGCCCTGAAGACCAAGTTTTTCTGTCTGGAGACTAAGTCTGATCGTCGAGCTCAGCACGACGATTCGTCGAACTCCGATCGACGATCGTCTAGCTCAACTTCGACAGATCATCGAACTCCATTCGACGATCGCTGAGCTCAACTTCATAATATCGTCGAACTCCATTCGACGATCGGTGAGCTCAGGTCGACGATTTTGACTCTGCCTTGGATCTTTATCTCTGAGCTCAGTTCGACGATCTTTGAGCTCAGATCGACGATTATTTTTGCTGCTTAAGTTTTCCAGATCGCTGAGCTCAGCTCGACGATAGCAGAGCTCAGTTCGACGATTTCAGATAACTTCCAGAATTCAAATTCAAATCAGTTAGGAGTTATTCTGCAATTAATTCAGAGATTTGCTAGCCGTTTTCATTCAATTCTGGACCAAGTTTCAAGGATTTTTCAAGGAATGTTTCTGTGGACTTTCCTCTAGAAGAGATTATGCAATTAAGGATGCAATCAATGCAGACCAACGGCTATCCTTAACAGAGAATAATATTCTATTCTGTACCAGAGAATAAAAGACAGGATTTTTGAATCTCTCACAACAGAGCACACACAATACAGATTACAGAGACAACCTCAAAAATCTTCTGTCTAAAAGAATTCTGAAGAACACTCATCCAAGGAGATCAAGTTTTCAAATCTTCAGATCTCTTTTAGTTTTCAAAGTGTTCAAGGCCAACATATTCCAGACTCCAGACACTCAACATTTCAGTCCCTTTTGCTGAAATCATCCATTGCTGGAGTTCAATATTTGAAGGCCTATCACCCTCAGCAAAGCTTTTCTTCCTGAAGATTTCAAAGATTCAGGGGGAGCTTTGACATCAATCCACATAGTCTTCTCAGTTGTTTGAGAAAGAGAAGACTGTCATCACTCTCTCACCCCCACTCTGTAAAGGGTTTTTCAAACTCCCTTCAAAAGTTTGAACCTGGTTTTTGATCACCTTGTCAAAAGCTCATTGGTGGCAAGACACCTGATCAAAAAATCTGCTTTGGTTTTTGAGCACCTTATCAAAAGCTCATTGGTGCCCAGGACACCTGATCAACTCATCCTGCAGTGGATTCCTACCTAGGGTGGTAGAAGAGTGGATGTACCCAAGTTTGGGGAACCACTATATTTCCTTGTCTCTTCTGGTTCTGCTTGCTTTCATTTTTGTTTCTGGCCTTGATTTTTCTGTGCTTAGTTTTTGCATAGCTTAGTACTGTGATTAGATTTATTTCTGCTTCCCTGCTCACACATATTACAACAATTGTTGTAAAAGTTTGTAAAAGTTTTTAAAGCACCATATACTCTATTCACCCCCCTCTAGAGTATATCAGATCTAGTTGCACTTTCACTATTCACCCCGCCTCTAGAGTATATCAGATCTAACTCACACTTTCAATTGGTATCAAATGGAGGTGGGTTAAAAATACCACCTGAGTGGTTGCACAGGCTAACACCTGAACCTTAAGATCCCTATAGTTAGATCTGCTTATTTTGATTTTTTTATTAGGATTATTTCTTCACAAATCATGGCCCAAAACAAATATTATGCTAGCACCAGACCTCCAGTGTGCAATCTATCCAAGTTTGCACTTTGGAAGGCAAGGATTAGACTCTACATGAATTCTATTGATGAGGACATTTTTAATTCTGTTTTGACAGTGTGTCCAAGACCTCCAGAGAACACAAGCACAAGTGCTGTTCCACCTCCATCAGGAACAGATGCTGACATCAAGAAGTGGAAAGTAGCAGATGCAAAGGCTATGAATATCTTAGCCCAGACTATGTCTGATGACATTTTCCAAAAGGTAGTTGAATGCAACTCAGCAAAGGAGATCTGGGGCAAGCTATCTGAAATAGTCTCAGGATCTGCTGATGAAAGAAAGGACAGAAGATCTCACCTCATAACCCAATATGAGAACTTCAAGAAAGGAGAAGCTGAGTCTGTAGGAGATATGTACAACAGACTCAGTCTTATAGTCAATGAGCTGAAAACTTTGGATAAAGAGAACTCATTGACTGAGCTAAATGACAAAATCCTAATTTTCTTCCCAAGCACTTGGGACTCAAGGATCTGGCCAATCAAGGATGCCAGAAGTCTCAATGAAACCACAACAGAAGCTCTATTGGGCAAGCTCAAGTCTTATGAGCTGCTCATCAAAAATAGAGAACAAGAGCAGAAGGCTGCCTCACCAGCCACAAGAAAGGAAAATACAATAGCTTTCAAAGCCACTGAAGATCAGCCTGAAGATAAGGTCACAGGCAATGATGAGCTGCTTAGTCTACTGGCCAAAAGATTTTACAAGATGGCCAGAAAGCACTTCAGGAAAAGATCATACAAAGAGCATGACAAGCCAAGGTATGATAAATCAAACAATAAAGAAATTGTTTGCTTTGGTTGCAGGAAACCAGGCCACATTGTGCCTGACTGTCCAGAGAACAAAAACAAGGACAGAAAGGATAAGAGAGAAATAAGAAAAGATAAGGACTTCAAGAAGAATAGCAATGACAAACCCTTCTCAAGCAAGAACAAACACACAAGGAAGGGATTTGTTGCTGAATCTTGGAGTGAGACTGAAGAGGAATCAGAAGCTTCATCCAGCTCAAGTGATGATGAGGATGATGCTGAAGAAAAGAAATTCTACATGATGGCAATCAATGGCTCACAACACAATTCTGATGCAGAAGATTCAGAGTCAGACTCAGAGACTCAACTTGAAGAAGACCAGGTAATAGACTCATTTTATTTCAATTCTGAGGATTTTAAGCATGAATTTAAAGCACTATGTTTAGACCTATTAAAACCTGAGAAGGAAATCATTTCTCTCATAAATCAATTATCTGAACATAGTACCTTAAAATCAGAAAACCTCAAACTCTCTGAGGAGTTGGAGTGATGTAGGGAGTAGATAGCTTCACTGAAAAGTGAGCTATCAGAGGCCAAGAAGATTGAAGAATCCCTCAATGGGAGAAGTATCAAGCTAATGGACATCACAAGCACAGTGAACTCTAGATTCAATAGTACACTGGGCTTGGGTGCTTCATCCAGCCAACCTATAGTTCTAACAACCCCAATTAAGTTTATTTCTGATAAAAGGAAGGGAGTTGTAGATGTAGCTAGGAAAAATTCTGACTTACCCAAGAAAACCAAGGTTCAACAGAAATCGTCCAACGGAGCTAGACGATCGCCGAACGCAGATCGACGATCTCAGGCAAAATCGTCGAAATCAGGTCGACGATTTCTAATTCCTGAACTCTGCCACAGTCGATCGTCGAATGGAGCTCGACGATCTGACCCAAGATCGTCGAACGCAGCTCAACGATCGTCGAGCAGAGATCAGAGATTTGAAAACTTCTTCAAGGTTAAATCAAATTCCAATCCTAGGGGTCCTTCATCCAGATTTAACCCTTATACTGAATGGATAATACCTCCAAGGAGATATCATCCTGAAGGTTATAAGAGTCAACCAGGGATATCATTTATTTTTGATTTTAAAGGTTATCAACCTAGTCCCAAGGTAAACTGGGTCAAAAACAAGTGAATTGTCTTATGTGCAGGTGAAGAGCTATCCAACATCAAACCAGCAATGGTATTTGGATAGTGGGTGCTCAAAGCACATGACAGGAAGCAAGGATAATCTCACATCCTTTAAAGCCAAGCTTGGACCCAAAGTCATATTTGGTGATTCAAACTTTGGACTGACAAAAGGATATGGTGCAGTTCAAATTGGCACAGTCACATTCAATAAAGTAGCCTATGTGGAAGGACTGAAGCACAACTTGATCAGCATCAGTCAGTTATGTGATGAAGGCTACCATGTGACTTTCAGCAAATTCTTATGCAAGATCAAATCAGAGGACAACACAACTGTGTTGACAGGTAAAAGGAAAGGTAACATCTATTTAGTAAACTTTCTTTCAACTGAAGTAGATATTTGCCTGTTTAACTCTGTTAGTAGACCTAATGTATTATGGCATAAGAGATTAGGACATATAAACCTTAGAACCATTGCTAGGCTATCCAAGGACAACCTTGTTAGAGGACTACCTTCTGGCCCCTACAAGAAGGAAGGACTCTGCAGGGCTTGTCAATTAGGCAAGCAAACTAAAAATAGTTTCAAGTCACTTAATAAGAGTGATTCACCTAGGATTTTGTATCTGTTACACATGGATCTTTTTGGACCCATTACAGTACAAAGCTTAGGAGGGAAATCTTACACTTTAGTAGTTGTAGATGACTTCTCTAGTTTCACATGGGTGTTCTTTCTGAGGAAGAAGTCTGATAACTTTTAGTGTTTGACAGAGTTTCTCAAATGCATACAGATTGAGTTCAATACTCACATTGCCCTGATCAGAAGTGATCATGGGACAGAGTTTGATTCTCTTCTTATGCAAGAGTTCTGTCAGAGTGAAGGGATCAGGCACACTTTCTCAACTCCTAGAACTCCTCAACAAAATGCGGTAGATGAAAGGAAAAATAGAACCCTTATTGAATCTGCCACTACATTGTTGTCAGATGCTCACCTTCCTCTATCCTTTTGGGCAGAGGCAGTGAACACCTCCAACTATGTGTTGAATAGAAGTTTAATACATAAACTGAAGGGCAAGACTCCCTATGAATTACTCAAAGGGAAGAAAACTAAAGTAGATTATTTTAGAATTTTTGGTTGTATGTGTTATATTCACAATAATGACAAGAAGTATTTAGCAAAATTTCAAGCTAAAGCTGATGAAGGAGTGTTTCTGGGATACTCCATGATCAGTAAGGCTTATAGGGTTTATAATAAATCAACTCTTAAAATTGAAGAATCTGTTCACATATCTTTTGATGAAACTAACATGTCTTTCAAGGAGAAGAACACTTCTACCATAGAACGTTTGCAGGTACATTCTCTTGCTGAAGACTTGGACAGATTACAAATCATTCAAAAAGAGGAAAGCAGTGAAGATGAAGAAGACATTCAACACCTTGAAGAGAAACTTCTTGAAGAGCCAGTTATTGTACCACCAGAGGAAACAACAACACAGGTTGGTGAACAATCAACACCTCCTGTTGATTTAGTAACATCATGTAAGACTCCCCCTACCCGGATCCCAAAACACGGCACGAAGGGGGAGTCTTATGCCCGGAACAGCTGCCTTGCGGTAGCATTAGCACACGGGCTAACCTGTACCACAAGACGCCTATTCCGCCGGCTACAACAATATCAATAAATCATGCCAACCCAACCAAATAAATAAACATCCAGAAGTCAAATCCACACTAAGTTATAATGTCCAAATACATCAATAAATAGAAGCTAAAACATGCTTCTACAATATATCAGAGTACAGCTAAACATTGCCCAAACGGGCTACATCAGAGTATCAAATACTAACATCAGTAACTGACGGTATCGACGGCACCGTCACATCAGGCCCTGTCGTCCTGGCCTGGCTGTCCTGCTGCGTAGTCTGCGGCTGCTCTACCTGCGGCGTGACCTCCTAAAAAGGAAGACGTAGCAACCGTTAGTCGAAACGACTAAGTGGTTTCACATCCGCTCCCTCGGCGACTCCTCGGCACCGGGCGGAGAAAAGGAACAAGAGTATAGTATATAACAAGTATGCAAGTAAAGGAAGTACAAGCAGGTGGCAGTAGTGTAAGAGTAACAGCATCATAATCAGCATTTATGTAAAAGCTACACTAAACTAGCAAGTATAAGTAACAGCAGGAAAGTAACTTAACTTATAAGAGTGCCCATACAAACTTATAAGTTAAGGATCGGGTTACATAAAAGTAACTCATCGTATAAGAGTGCCCATACAAACTTATACGATGAGGATCTTGTGGTGCAATGCTATGAAATGCTATGAATGCTATGCAATGACTCACTCATGCACACTCATGCAATTGCTATGTCGACACAGACTATAGTTCCCACTTTTCGAGCAGGTAGCTAACCTCTCAGGCATCAGCCGCCGTGGCCAGGCGGTGATAGTAGAACGGGCACTTCTACTACTAGGCGGGTATCACACTACTTCACCTAGGCCTCCGTGTGCCTCAACGCTAAGAACACAACAGCGGAGCCCATGCGTACTATGGCCCAGCGGGGTCTTGGGTAGATGTGCACCAAGAACACAGCCCGAACTGGCCTTGCGTGACCCGGAAGGGGCCTCGGAAGAAAGCACGAGGACACAGCCCAACCGTTCACATGGTCGGAGGGGCCTCAGGATGTGAACACCGAGGACACAGCCCAAACCGACCAAGTCTAACTGCCAACTCCCGTCGGTGTGACGACTGGCGAGCACGTAGACCTGCCACACTATCCTTAACCCAGGATTACGACACCGCATGTCGACTCACACCACATGCAATTCACAACCTCATCATACCATGGAAGGGGCCTCGGAGTGAGCACGAGGACACAGCCCAACCATCCATCCACACCTTACCTCAACACGACCAGAACAGGTGGCGGTCAACACCGCACTTGCACATTTACTATAAGATGCCAATAGGAGACGACCCACTATTGTTGGACTCCTAAATTCAATCCGATATATAACATATGCATGGCCATGGGTTACCCATCTATATATCATCCCAAGTGATTTCAACATGATATAAACAAGATTTGCTCTTACGACAACCTACCGAAGTATTATCAAATCAATCCAATTAAACATAAGGAAATCAACAGGCCTCAAGCTATCTTGCAATAATAAATTGATTTCTAAAACAGTAAATATTATCATCCATAACACTTTGGTGGTTAACATAAAATTATTTCACCAAAACCACGAATTAATTGCGACATTGGATCCACCAATTTCAAATCCACAATGTATGTAGAGACCCAGAATTTCAGCGCAGGATTAGCACTGGACAGCAACTTCGACCGGAGTTTCCTGAAGTTACAGGAATCCGGTGGAGGCGTGTAACCCCTCGTTGGAAAGGTATCTCCATGATCTACAACTTTCATATTCAGGTCACAACCCAGATCTGAAAATAACTTACTCGAAATCGGCTTCAAAGTTCACTGCGCACAAAACACAATTTCTGTGTACAGGAATTGCCGGACAGCAAACTCGATTAGGTTTTCCCGGGGCTACAGACATCACCTGAAGTCGTGCAACCACTCGTTGGAAAGGTATTTCCGAGGGCTACAACTTTCGTGTTTAGCCAAAAACCCAGATCTGCACATATCCTACAAGAAAATGGCCTAGAAGATCGCTGCGCGCAGAATACAGATTCTGTGCGCATCTTAAAGCAAATGAACGGCATCGGTCCGTCTTCCTCCTCAAGCGATCCTTCCTAAATTTTCCAGAAATGTCCTCCTCCATTATTCAACCTCAAGGGCCAAAACTCCTCACGAAACCATTCACCCATCGTCGTATTGAAGAAAAGGGGAAGGGTTGAAGAGATCTAAAATCTAGGATTCAAATCCTAGCATGACCAAACCTAGAAATCTTCTCCTCTCCATCAAGCTCTCTTGAACCGATGTCTCTCCTAAATATCTAAGATCTAGCAACAAGGGAGAGGGTAGGAAACTCACATTGGCTCCAGCGGTACCATCATTTCCGGCCATGGATCTCGTAATTCTCCTTGGCGGCATCTTCTTTTTCACGGCGATGGCGGATCTCCTTCGGTAGAACTTGCTCCAGCAGTTTCCCTCTCACCGGGAGTTCTCACAGGAATTAGGGGATGAAATGAACATGAAAACGGCTAGGGTTTTCTGTCCCCCTTATATATAAAATGTGACACGGGTAGGGACACGGCCGTGTCCTTACCCGTGTCCTGCCTGGCGAAGCGGCAACGACAGTTTCCATGTCGGTTCAATACTTGACACGGGTTGGGACACGCCCGTGTCCCGACCCGTGTCCACATGACACGGCCGTGTGCATGGCCATGTCATTGGCCGTGTACTTCTCGGGTTGCATCTCGACACTTCTCGTCGAGCTAAACTCGACGCACACGGGTAGGGACACGGTCGTGTCACTACCCGTGTCACTTAGTGTCGACACAGTTCGACGATCTCGACATGGCTCGTCGAGCTCAACTCGACGCACACGGGTAGGGACACGGCCGTGTCACTACCCGTGTCACTTAGTGTCGACACAGCTCGACGATCTCGACACGGCTCATCGAGCTCAACTCGACGCACACGGGTAGGGACACGGCCGTGTCACTACCCGTGTCACTTAGTGTCGACACAGTTCGACGATCTCGACACGGCTCGTCGAGCTCAACTCGACGCACACGGGTAGGGACACGGCCGTGTCACTACCCGTGTCACTTAGTGTCGACACAGCTCGACGATCTCGACACGGCTCGTCGAGCTCAACTCGACGCACACGGGTAGGGACACGGCCGTGTCACTACCCGTGTCACTTAGTGTCGACACAGTTCGACGATCTCGACACGGCTCGTCGAGCTCAACTCGACGCACACGGGTAGGGACACGGCCGTGTCACTACCCGTGTCACTACCCGTGTCTTTTTACACTAATTTCTCCACTTCTCCACAAGTGCAGTCCCATTCCCTGGACTTCTCAGGACTCGAGTCAACCCTCCTGACTCAAAAACACACACACTAGGGGCCTAGAGCGATTCGTGACGTTACAAATCCTATAAACAAAATAAAAGATTTCGTCCCCGAAATCAGGCTTAGGCTGTGGGGAGAAGAGCATAACAGGAAATTTAACATATGCTTTTAAATAAGATTACCTTGAGCAAACAACTCCAGGTAGCGTTGCTGCATTAAATCCATTGGCTCCCATGTGTACTCCTCCTTCCCATGATTCAACCATAGCACCTTCACTAAGGGAACACTTTTGCGGCGTAATGTTCTTGTCTCGCTGTCAACAATCCGCACCGGCTCTAGTCGCACAGATCTATCTGACGCCACCGCACCATCAGTAGTGGGAATATATTGGTCTGGCCGCAACAGTGCTTTTCGAAGCGATGATACATGGAACACGTCGTGGAGATTTTCTAGTTCTGGTGGTAACTCCAACCGATAGGCCAACGGGCCGATCCTTTCTAGTATAATATAAGGCCCAACATATCTTGGGCTGAGCTTTTTCACTCCACGCACCCGCGACACTCCATGCATCGGCCGAATTTTGAGGAACACTTTTTCTCCCACTTGGAACTCCACCATCCGATGCTTTTTATTGTAATATTTCGTCTGTCGACTTTGAGCCTCCAACATGCGATCCCGTATCAATCTGACCGCCGTATCAGTATCATCTATGTATTCGTTCTCCAATGCCTTCGGATCTTCATCTTGCACCCAAGACAAGGGAGTCCTGCACCTTTGCTGGATCCACTGCTAACCCTGCTCCACTGATCACATGCCCCAAGAAGGCAACCTCCTTAAGCCAGAATTCACACTTGCTAAACTTGGCATACAAGGCGTGCTCCTTCAATTTCTTCAAAACCAAGGTCAGGTGCTCGACATGCTCCTCCTCCGTCTTTGAGTAGACCAAGATGTCGTCGATGAAAACAATGACGAAGATGTCCAAATACGGTTCAAACACCTTGTTCATCAAACTCATGAAGGCCGAAGAGGCATTTGTGAGCCCAAACGGCATTACTGTGAACTCATACAAACCACATCTCGAACTGAATGCTGTTTTCTGAATATCCCCCTCATGTATCCTCAACTGATAGTATCCGGAGCGCAAATCCAATTTAGAAAACCAATGTGCTCTCACTAGTTGATCGAACAACTCATCGATCTGCGGTAGAGGATAAGTGTTCCGCACCGTCAACCGATTGAGTTCCCGATAATCTATGCACAATCGCAGTGTTCCATCCTTCTTCTTCACGAACAGCACAGGGGCTCCCCATGGTGATGAACTGGGGCGAACGAACCCTGAATCCACCAGTTCTTGCAATTGAACTCTAAACTCCGCGAGTTCTTTCGGAGCCATTCTGTACGGAGCCTTGGATACAGGCTTGGCACCTGGTACTAGATTGATCTGGAAGTCAACCTCTCTATGCGGAGGTAATCCTGGTAGCTTCTCCGGAAATACCTCAGGAAAATCCCGCACTACCCGTACATCCTTTAATTCCAACGCTGCTTCCT
This sequence comes from Platanthera guangdongensis, assembly GCA_039583875.1. Classification (NCBI taxonomy): domain Eukaryota; kingdom Viridiplantae; phylum Streptophyta; class Magnoliopsida; order Asparagales; family Orchidaceae; genus Platanthera; species Platanthera guangdongensis. The sequence continues at coordinate 60,943,603 of CM077153.1, read as the reverse complement.
TCAACTCGAACCAGATCATGAAGACCTCATCCCCCTTCATATGAGCCTTTACAGCCTGAATAGAAGATAATATCATACGTGGCGCAAAGCCAATACCTTGGAAGATGACGTCAGAGTCTCCATGCCTCAAATAGATCCGCTTCTCCGCGCAGTCGATCCTCGCGAAGTGCCAGTCCAGCCATGCCATGCCCAAAATGATGTCAAACTCCGGCATTCTCAGAACCGTGGCCGGCGTATCAAAGGCCTTCCCATCAATAAATAACTCCAACTCGCACTTGGCGGTTGCGATCATCTCCGAGCCGTCCGGAAGGCATACACGTCGGGCTATGCGAGTGAAGTACTGTACATCCCCCATGTCTTTTATGAAATCGTCGGACACAAAGGAGTGTGAGGCACCGGTATCGAACAGCGCATAGGCTGTCTTCCTGCCAATAATCACGGTGCCTAAGTACCAACAACCAAAACTTATTGCTAGTGGCTAGTAAGTTCTAATCAATTCAAGTTAGACCATGCAAATATGTAAGTTAATTAAATCATACCTGCAATCACATCTTGTGGGTTCCGTTCCTGCGCCATGTCAAGCGCGTACACCTGATCCCGGACCGGTCCGGGGTTTCCTCTTGGCGGTCCTCGACCTCGACCGCGCATATATCCCCGCCCTCCTGGAGCTGCTGGAGGGAGAGCAGGAGGGAGAGCAGGAGGGAGAGCAGGAGGGGCGTTCCCATATAGCTGCGGGCAAAAACGCCGGATGTGGCCCGGCTGGTTGCATTCGAAGCACACCAGACCACGACGCCCTTCAGGTTGTTGAAATCGCTGAGGCTGTGGGGGTGGAGGTAACGCAGGCGGCTGCGGAACTGGATGCTCCACCCTATAGTTTCGGTGGACACGCCTTCCACCTCTTTGATAACCTCTTCCTCCTCTAAAGTCCCGTCTCCTTCTATTACTTGGGCCGGCTTCCATCACGTCCTCCGCAGGCTCTTACTACATCCCAGGTGGTCCGCCTCCAATCTTTTCGCCATATCAATGATCTCCGCCAAGCTACCATCCGCTATAAACAAAAGGGACTGCCTTAGGGGATCTCGCAGCCCTTTATAGAAACGTTTGGCATAACCTCTGTCATCCAACTCATAAGAATCTGCAAACCTTGCGAGATGCTGGAATTCCCGCTGGTATTCTGTAACCGACTTTGATCCCTGCTTTAGTAGAAGGAACCTCTGCTCAAGCTCATCTAGGGCCGATGTAGGGATAAAGTGCTCCAAGAAAACACCTGAGAATTCACTCCAACTTATCTCTGTGTAGATCCGGCCTTGGAAGGTAGAGCCCATGAGGGACCTCCACCACCTCTTCGCATGTAAGTCCAAGACAGACACTGCCAATGTCACTGCCATGTTGGCTGGGCAACGGATACCGGCCAACAACTCCTGTATCGTGTCTAGCCATTCCTCTGTACGTACGGCTGACTCCGTCCCAAGGTAGACGGGAGGGGAGAGAGCCCGGAAGGTGCTCAGCCAGTTGGAGCTCGGGGCCTGTTGTTGCACCGGAGTCTGCTGTGCCTTAAAAGCATTAAGAATGGCGGTGAGCGTCTGCCCCAACTCAGATTGTTCGAACTGAGTGGGTATGGGAGGGGTAGGAGTACCCCCATCGGCTCAACATGCAGTGGAACCTACACATACACGACAAATTTGTGGTCAGGTTGGCTAAACTTAAGGTCTAAGTTGGACAAACTTAATGTGAATTACATATGGGCACACCACTGCTTCCGCTAAGTCAGTTTGTCCCCAAACTGACTAACCAAACGGGGGTGGCACCACTGTTGAATGACTTCTTAGTTGAGGATCGTGGCAAACTGATACCATTTGTAAGACTCCCCCTACCCGGATCCCAAAACACGGCACGAAGGGGGAGTCTTATGCCCGGAACAGCCGCATTGCGGTAGCATTAGCACACGGGCTAACCTGTACCACAAGACGCCTATTCCGCCGGCTACAACAATATCAATAAATCATGCCAACCCAACCAAATAAATAAACATCCAGAAGTCAAATCCACACTAAGTTATAATGTCCAAATACATCAATAAATAGAAGCTAAAACATGCTTCTACAATATATCAGAGTACAGCTAAACATTGCCCAAACGGGCTACATCAGAGTATCAAATACTAACATCAGTAACTGACGGTATCGACGGCACCGTCACATCAGCCCCTGTCGTCCTGGCCTGGCTGTCCTGCTGCGTAGTCTGCGGCTGCTCTACCTGCGGCGTGACCTCCTAAAAAGGAAGACGTAGCAATTGTTAGTCGAAACGACTAAGTGGTTTCACATCCGCTCCCCCGGCGACTCCTCGGCACCGGGCGGAGTAAAGGAACAAGAGTATAGTATATAACAAGTATGCAAGTAAAGGAAGTACAAGCAGGTGGCAGTAGTGTAAGAGTAACAGCATCATAATCAGCATTTATGTAAAAGCTACACTAAACTAGCAAGTGTAAGTAACAGCAGGAAAGTAACTTAACTTATAAGAGTGCCCATACAAACTTATAAGTTAAGGATCGGGTTACATAAAAGTAACTCATCGTATAAGAGTGCCCATACAAACTTATACGATGAGGATCTTGTGGTGTAATGCTATGAAATGCTATGAATGCTATGCAATGACTCACTCATGCACACCCATGCAATTGCTATGTCGACACAGACTATAGTTCCCACTTTTCGAGCAGGTAGCTAACCTCTCAGGCATCAGCCGCCGTGGCCAGGCGGTGACAGTAGAACGGGCACTTCTACTATTAGGCGGGTATCACACTACTTCACCTAGGCCTCCGTGCGCCTCAACGCTAAGAACACAACAGCGGAGCCCATGCGTACTATGGCCCAGCGGGGTCTTGGGTAGATGTGCACCAAGAACACAACCCGAACTGGCCTTGCGTGACCCGGAAGGGGCCTCGGAAGAAAGCACGAGGACACAGCCCAACCGTTCACATGGTCGGAGGGGCCGCGGGACGTGAACACCGAGGACACAGCCCAAACCGACCAAGTCTAACTGCCAACTCCCGTCGGTGTGACGACTGGCGAGCACGTAGACCTGCCACACTATCCTTAACCCAGGATTACGACACCGCGTGTCGACTCACACCACATGCAATTCACAACCTCATCATACCATGGAAGGGGCCTCGGAGTGAGCACGAGGACACAGCCCAACCATCCATCCACACCTTACCTCAACACGACCAGAACAGGTGGCGGTCAACACCGCACTTGCACATTTACTATAAGATGCTAATAGGAGACGACCCACTATTGTTGGACTCCTAAATTCAATCTGATATATAACATATGCATGGCCATGGGTTACCCATCTATATATCATCCCAAGTGATTTCAACATGATATAAACAAGATTTGCTCTTACGACAACCTACCGAAGTATTATCAAATCAATCCAATTAAACATAAGGAAATCAACAGGCCTCAAGCTATCTTGCAATAATAAATTGATTTCTAAAACAGTAAATATTATCATCCATAACACTTTGGTGGTTAACATAAAATTATTTCACCAAAACCACGAATTAATTGCGACATTGGATCCACCAATTTCAAATCCACAATGTATGTAGAGACCCAGAATTTCAGCGCAGGATTAGCACTGGACAGCAACTTCGACCGGAGTTTCCTGAAGTTAAAGGAATCCGGTGGAGGCGTGTAACCCCTCGTTGGAAAGGTATCTCCATGATCTACAACTTTCATATTCAGGTCACAACCCAGATCTGAGAATAACTTACTCGAAATCGGCTTCAAAGTTCACTGCGCACAAAACACAATTTCTGTGTACAGGAATTGCCGGACAGCAAACTCGATTCGGTTTTCCCGGGGCTACAGACATCACCTGAAGTCGTGCAACCACTCGTTGGAAAGGTATTTCCGAGGGCTACAACTTTCGTGTTTAGCCAAAAGCCCAGATCTGCACATATCCTACAAGAAAATGGCCTAGAAGATCGCTGCGCGCAGAATACAGATTCTGTGCGCATCTTAAAGAAAATGAACGGCATCGGTCCGTCTTCCTCCTCAAGCGATCCTTCCTAAATTTTCCAGAAATGTCCTCCTCCCTTATTCAACCTCAAGGGCCAAAACTCCTCACGAAACCATTCACCCATCGTCGTATTGAAGAAAAGGGGAAGGGTTGAAGAGATCTAAAATCTAGGATTCAAATCCTAGCATGGCCAAACCTAGAAATCTTCTCCTCTCCATCAAGCTCTCTTGAACCGATGTCTCTCCTAAATATCTAAGATCTAGCACCAAGGGAGAGGGTAGGAAACTCACATTGGCTCCAGCGGTACCATCATTTCCGGCCATGGATCTCGTAATTCTCCTTGGCGGCATCTTCTTTTTCACGGCGATGGCGGATCTCCTTCGGTAGAACTTGCTCCAGCAGTTTCCCTCTCACCAGGAGTTCTCACAGGAATTAGGGGATGAAATGAACATGAAAACGGCTAGGGTTTTCTGTCCCCCTTATATATAAAATGTGACACGGGTAGGGACACGGCCGTGTCCTTACCCGTGTTCTGCCTGGCGAAGCGGCAACGACAGTTTCCATGTCGGTTCAATACTTGACACAGGTTGGGACACGCCCGTGTCCCGACCCGTGTCCACATGACACGGCCATGTGCATGGCCATGTCATTGGCCGTGTACTTCTCGGGTTGCATCTCGACACTTCTCGTCGAGCTCAACTCGACGCACACGGGTAGGGACACGGCCGTGGCACTACCCGTGTCACTTAGTGTCGACACAGTTTGACGATCTCGACACGGCTCGTCGAGCTCAACTCGACGCACACGGGTAGGGACATGGCCGTGTCACTACCCGTGTCACTTAGTGTCGACGCAGCTCGACGATCTCGACACGGCTCGTCGAGCTCAACTCGACGCACACGGGTAGGGACACAGCCGTGTCACTACCCGTGTCACTTAGTGTCGACACAGTTCGACGATCTCGACACGGCTCGTCGAGCTCAACTCGACGCACACGGGTAGGGACACGGCCGTGTCACTACCCGTGTCACTTAGTGTCGACACAGCTCGACGATCTCGACACGTCTCGTCGAGCTCAACTCGACGCACACGGGTAGGGACACGGCCGTGTCACTACCCGTGTCACTTAGTGTCGACACAGTTCGACGATCTCGACACGGCTCGTCGAGCTCAACTCGACGCACACGGGTAGGGACACGGCCGTGTCACTACCCGTGTCACTACCCGTGTCTTTTTACACTAATTTCTCCACTTCTCCACAAGTGCAGTCCCATTCCCTGCACTTCTCAGGACTCGAGTCAACCCTCCTGACTCAAAAACACACACACTAGGGGCCTAGAGCGATTCGGGACGTTACACATCAAGAGACCATCCAATTTCCCAAGTAATTGGAGACATCTCAGTTGGTGTGCAAACCAGAAATCAGTTCAACCAAAACCTGTTGCACACTTGCTTCCTATCTCAAATTGAACCTCAATCCATTCGAGATGCAGAGCAAGATCCACACTGGATCATTGCAATGCAAGAAGAGTTGCATCAATTTGAAAGGAACAAAGTTTGGAAACTAGTACCAAGGACTAAGGATCACTTCATTGTTGGAACAAAGTGGGTGTTCAGAAACAAATTGGATGATCAAGGAGTAATTGTAAGAAACAAGGCAAGACTAGTTGCTCAAGGGTACTCTCAAGAAGAAGGCATAGATTATAACCAGACTTTTGCACCAGTTGCAAGGTTGGAGGCCATAAGGATCTTCTTAGCATATGCATCACACAAAGGCTTCAAAGTTTACCAGATGGATGTAAAGAGTGCCTTTCTCAATGGAGACATCAAAGAAAAAGTCTATGTCAGACAACCTCCAGGTTTTATCTCTCCAACCCATCCTGATTATGTTTTTAAACTGAATAAAGCATTATATGGTCTCATGCAAGCTCCTAGAGTATGGTATGAGACCATAGCATGCTTTCTCCTGAAAAATGTGTTTATAAGGGTTAGAGTAGACCAAACTCTTTTTATTAGAACTCATAAGTCTCATACCTTACTAGTACAAATCTATGTAGATGATATTATTTTTGGTTCTACTGATTCAAATTTGTGCAAAAAGTTCTCCAACCTAATGCATTCTAAATTTGAAATGAGTAGCATGGGTGAGCTATCCTTCTTTCTAGGATTGCAAATCAAGCAACATGTTGAAGGCATATTTATTTCTCAAACCAAGTATGCAAAAGAATTGGTCAAGAAATTTGGTATGTCTGAAGCATCTTGTATGAAAACACCTATGCCTACTAATGTTGTATTAGATGCTGATGAACATGGGAAACCTGTTGATCAGACAACATATAGAGCAGTGATTGGCTCTTTATTGTACCTTACAGCCAGTAGACCTGACATAATGTTTGCTACATGCATATGTGCTAGATTCCAAGTGAGCCCTAGAGAGTCACACCTAACATTAGTAAAAAGGATTCTCAGGTATGTTAAAAGTTGTCCAAATCTAGGTCTCTGGTAACCAAAAGATTCAGCATTTGACTTAAATGGATTTTCTGATGCTGATTATGCTGGATGAAGAATTGACAGGAAAAGCACCAGTGGAACTTGTCAGTTTCTTGGTGACAGACTTGTCTCTTGGTTTTGGAAGAAACAAACATCTTTGTCAACTTCAACTGCTGAAGCTGAATATATGGCTGCAGGTAGTTGTTGTTCACAAATATTATGGATTCAAAACCAACTCCTAGACTATGGCTACAACTTAGAGAAGTCAAAAATCTTTTGTGATAATACCAGTGCTATTTCTATAGCTCAAAATCCAGTCCTCCATAGTAGGACAAAACACATAGAAATTAGGCATCACTTTTTAAAGGATAATGTTGAGAAAAATAAAATTGAACATCAATATATCCCAACTGATTTGCAAAGGGGAGATATTTTCACCAAACCCTTGAATGAAAATAAACACACCTTCTTACTGAATCAGTTAGGAATGTTAGATGGAGGAAGTTTAAAATAAGTTTCAAGATTTTAAAACTCTAAAAATGACCAAGACTAGGCAAACATCTTGATTTTTCTAGTGTATACAGTGTTTCTGGTCTCTGAACTGCGCTCGACGATTTTCCCCCAGATCGTCGAACGGAGATCGATGCTTTCTGAAATCGTCGACCAGAGTTCAGCGCTTCTCCGATAGTGTTCAACTATCGCTCCAGGTCAGCGATTGTCGAACGAAGCTCGACGATGTTGTTTTCTGAACTATTGTCGAACGGAGCTCGACGCTCTCAAATATCATCGAACGGATATCGACGATGTTGATGACCCTTCAGTTTCCTTTAGAAGCCCCGATCGTCGAACTGAGTTCAACGATCTTTCCTTTTCTGCGTCGAACCCTAATATAAAACTCTTTTTTCGGCCCTCGTTCTCCCTTGCGCTTTCATACTTTCTGCAAAAATTCTCTTTCCCTCCAAACTTCTCTACACTTGGTCGTTTGTTTGTTGATTTTTTGCATGAAACAATGATCGTCTCAGTAGCAGTCCTGGCCGCCATGAAATTTGATGCAGGTTTCGACATTGACATGGATTCTTTCAGCACCAGTGATCAAATCTTCCAAGATATTCTGGAACTATTCAAGGAACAAAAGCTAGTTACTATAATGTCCACCCGAATCAAATTGTTTGCTGATGAAATAAAGGAATGGAGATTTTTGGATTAAATTCTAGAGAGGATTCTACTGAAATGTCTGGAGAAGAATTTTCTACTATGCTTGATAGAATGGGTCATTCTGATGCAAACCCTAGCAAGCTGCTGAAAAAGAATTTGGCTGTTGAGTACAGATTTTTGGCTGATGTTGTAGGAAACGTTCTGTTGGCCAAACACTCAGCCCATGATACCAGGTATCAGCTGTGTTTGATGGGTGCTCTTGTAGATAAGAAACAACTAAATTGGGGAGAAGTTTTCTTTGACCTGATTAAGAAAAAGATCAACAAGAATTTTGTTAATTATGGGAGGATACTAGGGCTATTTCTTCAAAACAGATGCCCTGCTCTGCTAGTCTCAAATGGGATGCACATCAATGCCTCTAAGGGGCTCTCTTGTGCCCTGTTTGGCAAATGGGACGGGCAGATAGTGAAGCCCAGTAGGCCCTCTGCATCTACCACTTCAGGCACAAGGGCTGTTGCAGTCTCTTCCCCTCCAATCTCTGCCGCTGCAGAAGACTTGCCTAGATCTTCTTCTCCTCCTTCACCTCTTATTTCATCTCCACCAGTCACCTCCACCATTCAAATTTCCTCCACCATCATAATTTCAACCCTATCTCCAACTTCTATCCATTCTCCAACTCTTCCACTAACAGAAGAACTCTTCCACCCTTTACATCACTACCCACATCAGGAAATTGATTCATCATCTCACCTTCCATCTTTCACACTTCGGGATGATTCCTTTATGGATGATTCCCCTTCATCCCCTCCTGATCTACCATCTTCATCCACATCATATCAACAGCTACTGCAAGATATCATTGCTTAACCCTCCTTCACACCCTCTGTTTCTATTCCATTATCTTCAATTTCCACAATCCCCATATATCAACCCTCCTTTCCCCCATACACCAGCTCTCCACCAACATCTCCAGTTGTTCCACCTTCAGCCCCTACCTCTGCTCAAATCCCTATTGAGCATGTAGATCTTCCAGCTTTAGCAGACAGAATGTATGAGCTGATAGCTCCCAGGCTATCACTCTTGTTGTAGACCTCCTTGGCTCCACTGTTAAAGTCTGTTGCAGACCTATCTGCCAGGCTCTCCTCCCTCTTTCCTCCTCAGGAAATCCCTTCATCTGGGTGCCTTGATCCAGTCTTGATTGAATCTAGGCAGGGGGAGATGCCTCATGAAGTGGTTAGATTGCCGGCTGTTGCTGTTACCTCAGTTCAAGCTCAAGCCTCAACACCACAAGTTGCAGTTTTCCCAATGGACCTCAGGTCATTATTATCAGATTTTGATTCAGTTTATTTCAGCTGTCTTCTAGAGCATACTGCAGTCCGGTAATCTGAGGATCTGTCTAAGGCCATTGTGCCCTTTTCCAGCTGTGACACTAGTCTCATTAATTCTTTTATAAAGTCCCTTTCTGCTGCTGCTCCTTCAGTCTCTGTTGAAAGTACTGATGCTGCTCCTACTGATGCAAATGTTGCTGTTTCTGCTAGTTCTGATGTGGCTGATGATTTAATATCTGAGGATATACATATGACAGAGGCATTTGACCTTGAGCCTACTGTTATTGCTGCTGTTATTACTGATGTTAGTGTTGATGCTGAAACTATTGTATCTGAAAGTGTTATATCTGAATCTGCTGCCCCAGTTACTGCTGTATCTACTACTGCTGCCACAACTTCTTCTGCCAGTATTGCTTCTACTCCTCCTCCTATTGTTACTAATGTTGCTGTCACTACTGTTTCTCCTGCTCAATCACAACAACAAAAAGACTACCTTAAAAGGATTGATACACTGTATGATGAACAAAGCTCAGAAAGTGATCAATATAGGACTGATTTTGACGATTCTTCTGCTACTATAGCAAGGAAAAGAAAGGCCAGAAGCAAGGCAATGAAAAGGGTACTCCAGCTAAAGTAAAAGATACTAATGATATTCCATACTACATATTGCATGACTGCCCCATTACAGAACACTGGATGCAATATTCCAAGAATTAACTAAAGGCTATGAAGAAAAAGAGGAAGTATGAGAAAGGATCAACTCAGTTCCATCATCCTCCTCCACCTCCTCCCTCACCTGATGCAGGTGCAGGTGGAAGCTCTGCTGTTCAACCCTCTGCCAGAAGCAAATCCTCCTATCAATCTTAGGGAAGATCCCAATATAGAGGAAGCCAATCCAGAGGCTATCAATCAAGAAGAGGAAGCTATAGAGGAAACCAAAGAGAATTTCAAGTCTACTCCAAAGGCTATTCCAGGCAACACCCTTATTCAAGGGAAGGACAAAGTCCATCTGATACTACTTCAGGTCCCTTTCCTTACAAGCTGAAAGAATTAGTCTCCTCCAGAGCTCCTCTAGACAATCCCTCTAACAGATATGAGCCTCCTGTGCCTTTTGCGGATCCAGAGAACAACCCTACTTCTTGGACAGCCAGGATGAAAGAGTTAGCTGCTCTGGACCAGATCAAGAAAGCCAGAGAGCAAGGCAAGGACACCTCCAGTATTACTACTCTATCTGATCAAAGGAAAAAGGAACTTGAAAGATATGCTTCCAGCAAGTTTTTTGATTCTGAAAGCTACATAAAGCTGTACCCTGAAGCTGTAGTACCAAGGCCAAAATAACAAACATCTCTAGGTGCAGTTGATGACAGAAGATCTAAGAAGGAAACTCTTAATCCAAACAGGAAAATAAAACTTATAAAGAGCAAGGAAAAGGAGTAATTATGTAAGGTGACAATATATGTTGTTTTATGATCTGTCTGAGATAATATCTGTGTTTCTGCAATGTTTTGTTGTTATATTGTTGTTCTGTATGTTTATAATTTTCCAATTTCTGTAAATAGTAATCTTAACCCAAATAGGGGGAGATTGTTGGAACACCCTATTACTGATTTTGGTCAGGATCACTATGTCTCTTAGGAAACCTGTTTTGACCTCATTGTATAGATCTAAAGGTCAATTAGAATTTAGTCTAAGGGTTAGTAGTTAAGTTTGGAAGCTAGCCTCAAGACCAGGTTTTTTAGTTTGGAGACTAAGTCATTTCGTCGAGCTCAGTACGACGAATCGTCGAACTCCAATCGACGATCGTTGAGCTCACCTCGACGAGTCATCGAACTCCATTCGACGATCTCTGAGCTCAACTTCATCAAGTTGTCGAACTCCATTCGACGATCTTCGAGCTCAGTTCGACGATCTTGACTCTAGTTTGATTCTCTATCTCTGAGCTCAGTTCAACGATAGTTGAGCTTAGATCGACGATCTATGTTTCTGTATAAGTCCAAATCTCTGAGCTCAGTTCGACGATAGTGGAGCTCAGTTCGACGATTTTCTGAAGAGTTCAACGATTTTCAAGATTCAAATTTGGACAGCTGTGGAATTATTGTCAGCATTTAATTCAGAGATCTTGTAGCCGTTTTCATTTATTCTGGAGCAAGTTTCAAGGAATTTTCAAGGAATATTTTTTTGGACTTTCCTCCAGAAGATAATTACAGTTAAGGAAGTAATTAATGACAGGCTAACGGCTATCTTGGACAGTGGATCATTTCTACTCAGAGAAAAGGAATAAAAGATAAGATTTTTCAATACTGAAAAAGAAGAAGAACAAGAAGTTAGAAAAATTCTCTGCAACAACAGCTCTCACAACAACTATTACACAAGAGAAAGAAAAAGAGAGTTGCAGACATTCTCAGTCTCAAAGATTCATACAAGAACACCATCACCAAAGGAGATCAACAAACTGAAATCTTCAGATCTCTTTTGATTCAAGTGTTCAAGGCAATCATCATTCAAGACTCCAGACACCTCACATTTCAGTTGCTGCTGAAATCATCATTTGCTGGAGATCAATTTTCTGAAGGCCTATCACCCTACTGCAAAGCTTCACTTCCTGAACAACTCAAGATCTCAGGGGGAGCTTTGACAACATCACTGAATCCACATAGTCTTCTTACTGTGATTGAGAAAAGAAGACTTACATCACTCTCTCATCTCTACCTCTGTAAAGGGTTTTTCAAACTCCCTTCAAAAGTTTGTGTTTGGTTTTTGAGCACCTTATTAAAAGCTCATTGGTGGCAAGACACTTTATCAAAAAATCTGGTTTGGTTTTTGAGCACCTTATCAAAAGCTCATTGGTGCTCAGGACACCTGATCAACTCATCCTGCAGTGGATTCCTACCTAGGGTGGTAGAAGAGTGGATGTACCCAGATTGGTTGGGGAACCACTATAGCTCCTTGTGTCTTCTGGTTGCTTGTTTTTCTTTTTGTTTCTGGCTGTGGTCTGTGACTAGGTTGCTTTGTGACTAGATTACTCTGTGATCATTCTGTGATTAGATTTACTTTTTATTATTTGCTTCCCTGTTCACATTAGAATGCAACAACTATTGTAAAAGTTTGTAGCAACCACCATACTCTATTCACCCCCTCCCCCCTCTAGAGTATATCAGATCTAACTCACACATTCATAGACGCTCTTGAATCTCCTTGGGGAGCGGCATCTTGGCAAGGTTAGAGCAAAGGGAATGGAAAGATTCAGGTAGGTAAGCAGGTGCATATATATAGCCACAGGTGGGCCCCACCTGAAGATTCCCTCCAGCTCACCGCGCACTCGCCAAACACTTGGGGTTGGATATTTCTTTCCGAGCTTTGTCAAGCTCAAAAAGAGCGGGGATTATGTACAACCCTGTGTCTGGCGAGTGAGGACGCCAAGGACCATACCAGGCGGTTCAGATCGTCCAAGCAACAGGCAAGCCCAGCAAAGGACTGAAGATTGTGGGCGAGCTCGGCAAGGAGAAACCGAACCCGAGCTCGTCATTCGTCGACCGCGAGCTCGGTATTCACCGAGCTAGGCCAGGATTCGTCAAGCTGAGGTCGACTAATGAGAGCCGACTGGTGGGCGAGCTTGCCATCCCGAATCGAACTCGCGCAAAGGAGCTCGGCAACAGCAGGCGAGCAGGATCTGCCGAGGTGGTCAGGCTCCCCAGCTCGCATAGATATATGAGGTACTTTTTATAGTTTTGCCCCGCTGGCCTGCCTATAGCCCTTCAAAACAGCGGAGTTTGGCTATTGGCAGACCCAACCAGGTGTTTTTTGGTAACTTCAGGTCAGTTCATTTTGGTTATTGGCAGTTCAGATTCCAAAAACAATAAATAGGACCCAAGGGGTACCCCAGAAGGCATGCTTCCTGTGCTCTCCTACTCCAGTTTTCAAGTTCTTTCTGAGGGTACCTTAGCTCAGCCTCTGGCTAAGGAGGGGAAGCGCTCTCAGATCTTCCGGGTGTGTGGTGGGTCCTCCCCGCCGAGCCCTTGGGTCGGTTCCTCTTGTTTCTTTTGTTGTTTTGCTTGCAGGAGCGAAGTAGGCGCGCGACCACCCCTTCCCCGAGGGCAAACTCCACAGGAGACCGAGGTTTCGGTTTCAACAATTGTTGATAGAGGAGATGTGAGCATATGCCGAGTGTCGACTGAAGAAAACATTGCGGATCCAATAACAAAGCCTCTCGCACAGAGAAAGCATGATGGTCATGTTAGATCTATGGGTATATGATACCTGAACGATCAACTCTAGTTTGAGTCTTGTGGATTGTATGCTTATTGGCTTTAAATTTTCATTTGATGAATAAATTATTGTATACATTTCATTATATATATGTTGGCTAGTTCTTTTATTGTGTTATTATTTCTATTGTGATAGATTAGTTAACTGTATAAATGCCCATAGAATGATTGCTTCCATAGGTCAAGTAGTGACTTGATGTGAGAACCTATGTGTAACACCCCTATCCGTCGCATAGCATATAGCAGTAGGTCCAGCCGGGGCCCGACGCCATATACCTCAGACAGACTAGGTGGTTACTCAATGAAATACAATCCAACTAATAACCAACGTCCTACATAGAGTCATTCTAGCGGAAGAAATTATTAAAAGTTGCAAATAAAAGAACCCAGCCATAAGCATGAATGTCCACTACAAAACCCAATAGGAATGAAGTACAATATACAAGTACAATGGCCTTAAGGCCTTATAATTATTTACTCAAATAAAATGTGTCTTCCATACAACGGCACGCAAGCTGGTCACACATTAATAAATAAGTAAACATTCCAAATTTGGCCTTCGAGGGCCGGCTCAGCAACTTGGGCTTTAGCCCGTTATTTACCCCTCAGCTCCTCAGCACCAGCAAGCAACAATCCACCGTACGGTTACAAACAAAAGCAACGGTCAGCTATGCTGACCAAATAATAACGATCCCGCCCCCAAAACTCGGGGTGGCGATGCTCCTTTCCCTGCACTTTGTTAGCATAACCAAGTAGTATAAATTAACACTTCATCACATGCGTGGGCACGCACGGCCACACACCCCATGCTCTCAGGGTACATTCTCGGTGAACCGATCAACGTCACGTCAATTCAAACCATAGACGTCTCGGTCTCACCACCGCCACTAGGACGGCCAATCTTACGAGCATTTTGTCTTTTCGGCATTGGTCACGTCATATTAAGCCATAGACCTCCTAAGACCCTACATCTATGCCAACAGCTCCTACCAAACGACATAGAGCGGGTACGGTTCCGCCTAACCCGTTGCTCACATCGCAACGACATTTTAAACCATATGCATGGGTTAAACTTTCCCGAGTCCCAATCTGATACACACTTTGCATAACCCAGTTATGTACAAGTTGGCTCCCAGGCCACCATGCTGGCAGAATCACGCATCTGCCTAGTTTTTCGGGTCTACCTTGGAGTTAATCCCTAAGGCTCCCTGTTGCAATCTACCGCGTAGAAAACCCGAAAAACAAACATCCTCAAAGAGTCTTCTCCGGCCACTTTTGCAATGCAACATCACCGTTCCAGACCAACTTGTCCGGGTAGGCTTCACACATCATGCCTATATCCGTTCTCGATTACGAACTCTACATGTACACAACGGGGACTATTCATGTCTACCCGAAGGAATGCCTCAACTCACCGCAAACTCGCGAGAGCGGGTTTCCTATGCAAAGAAAAATAGGATTTCACATTTCCTAGGATGAGAATCGTTACCCTAGCATTTTTCCTTGGCGCCATGGAAATGTATGCGGATGGAAAGCACCGCAATCTCCTTGCCTCCGTAGATCCGATGTCGGCTTGTGATTTGGAGCCACGAATCTCAGCCGGTGACCGGATCTACCCTCCTTTCTTTTTCCTGGCTCTCCCCTCTCTCTAGTCTTTAGAAAGAGACTAAGTGAAAGAAATGAGGGATTTGAAACCCTATTCCCGGGTATATCCCAGCAGGAACAGCCCCCAGCCATTGGATCCCAAAATAAGGAAACGAACGACCAGGATTCGCCATTGAAATCCAAAATCTGGGCCAAACACGGCCTGTGACACGCCCGTGTCAAGGGCCGTGTTCCCCAATCGCCGTCGGAACCGACGCGTCCTGCAAAGAACACGGGCAACCGACATGCACATGTCAAACTTGACACGCCCATGTCATCTAGAACACGGCCATATACTAAGCCGTATTACTCCATTGACACAGGACCAACACCAACCCGAGAAGTACACGGCCTTTGACACGCCCGTGTCCCAGGCCGTGTTCGCTGTTTGACGATCCTTGACCCCAAATTTTGTCAACCTCTCGGCCAGATCGTCAACCCGAGCACAACACGCCCTGGGACATGCCCGTGTCTCTGGCCGTGTTCGCTGCTCGACGATCGTCGACTCCAAAATTAGTCGACCTCTCCGCCAGATCATCGACACGAGCACAACACGCCCCTGGGACATGCCTGTGTCCCAGGCCCTGTGCCCACTGTCAAATTCCAAACTTGGCTCAAAACGCCTCTCGTTGCTCTTTTGAGTTTCGGGGCGTTACAAATCTCTCCCTCTTAAAAGAATTTCGTCCCCGAAATTACATAAAGGAAAGATAAACACAAAACTTAACAGGTACCTGAGTGGAATAACTCCGGGTACTCCTCAAGCATGGTCTGCTCTCGCTCCCACGAGAGATCCTCCCGACCACAGTTATCCCAATGGACCTTGACCACTCTGATCTCTTTGTTTCGTAGTCGCTTGACTTCCGAGTCCTCAATTCGAACGGTCATGACCATCGTCATCAACCCATTATCCAACGGCACTTGATCCACCACGATGACATGCGAAGGCTCTTGCACCGCCTTCCGTAGTACTGATATATGGAATACATCGTGTAGGACACTAAGCTCCACTGATAGCTTCAACTGATACGCTGCTTCACCAATCCACTCCAGAACCTCAAACGATCCAAGGTACCTCGGGCTTTGCTTCTTCAAGCGCCGCAACCACGAGACACCCTGGAATGGCTTGATCTTCAAGTACACCCAGTCGCCAACAGCGAACTCCACGTTCCTGTGCTTGACATTATAGTACTTAGCCTGGCGGTCCTGAGCGATTAGCAACCTTTCCCGAATGGTTCGCACCAACGAAGTATCATCTTCCACCTCTTGTCGCTTGTACAATTTTGACTCACCCGTTTCCAACCAAGACAATGGCGTGCGACATCTTCTACCATAAAGGGCCTCGAAGGGTGTCATTTGTATGCTCTCCTGGTAGCTATTGTTGTATGCATACTCCACCAAGTATAGGTGGTCTTCCCACTGTTTCCCATAGTCCAGGACGCACATGCAAAGCATGTCTTCCATTGTCCTATTGACTCTCTCGGTCTGACCATCCGTCTGCGGATGAAAGGTCATACTGAAACTCCGCTTTGTTCACAACATCTGCTGCACAAATCTCCAATAATTGGACGTGAACCGCCCATCTCGGTCACTCGCGATGCTGCGGGGCACGCCATGAAGCCGTACTATGTTATCCACATATAACTTTGTCAATTTCTCTATGAGATCATCCTTCCTATGCGGAATGAAGTGCGACACCTTCGTTAGATGATCTACGACCACCCAAATGGCGTCGTTCCCATTTTGCGACCTTGACAACCCATGCACAAAGTTCATTGTAATGTCGTCGAACTTCCACTCTGGAATAGGCAATGACTTCAAGAATCCTCCCGTCTTTTGGCACTCCGCCTTCACCAAGGCGCAAGTTTGACACTTTGCCACGTATAGTGCCACATCCTTCTTCAGTCCTGGCCACCAGAACAATTTCTTCACATCGCGGTACATCTCCGTGCTCCTCGGGTGAATCGAGTACTTCGTATGATGCGTCTCGTACAACAATTTCACCCGCAAATTGCCCACATTTGGGACGCACAGACGACCGTCTTTCCAAAGCAATCCATCCACAACCTCATATTGGGAATTTGACCCATCCAAAGCCTCTATCATGAGCTGCTTCATGCTGCTATCCACATCCAAAGCCTGCCGAATTCGATCATCCAGGTCATACAGAACTTCCGTCCAGTTCAATAGCGCTTCAACACTTGACTGCTTGTCTATGCAAGAGATCTCCAACGCCTCCAACACCCGAACCAACCGCTTGTCATGGACCGACAGCCAATTATCATGAGCTGGGGCCCGACAACTCAACGCGTCCGCAACCGCATTGCCTTTACCAGGAACGTAATGGATCTTGAATGTGTAGTCCCCCAGGAACTCCATCCATCTACGCTGCAGCATGTTTAGATCCTTCTAATTCAACAAATATTTCAGGCTTTTGTGGTCGGTATAGATATCGACCTTCACTCCGTACAAGTAGTGTCTCCACAGCTTCAAGGCAAAAATCACGGCCGCTAACTCCAAGTCATGGACCAAATAATTCCTCTCGTGCACTTTTAGCTGTCTCGAGCCATACGCTATCACACTTCCATGCTGCAGCAGCACACAACCCAAGCCACTGCCCGAATCATCGCTATAGATCTCAAAACCTTCGGTCCCACTAGGTGAACTCAGCACAGGTGCCGTGGTCAACCGACACTTCAACTCCTCAAAAGCCCTTGCGCACTCCGGCATCTAAACGAAGTTCTGCTCCTTCCTCGTCAAAGTCGTGATGGGTAACGCTATCCGAGAGAAGTTCTCCACAAAGCGCCTATAATAGCCGGCAAGCCCCAGAAAACTAAGGACTTCCGCTACTGTAGCAAGCACAGGCCACTCTCATATCGCAACAATCTTCGTCGAATCCACCGCAATGCCCTCTCCACTGACTATGTGACCAAGGAACGCCACTGAGGATAACCAAAACTCACACTTGGAGAACTTGGCGTACAATTGATTTCTCCTCAGCGTCTCCAGCACCAAATGCAGATGCTTGAAGTGATCCTTTTCACTTTGCGAGTACACCAAAATGTCGTCGATAAATACGATCACAAAGTGGTCCAAGTACTCCCTGAAAGTCATGTTCATCAAATCCATGAAAACCGACGGCGCATTAGTCAGGCCAAACGGCATGACCGTAAACTCGTAATGCCCGTGTCTTGTACTAAAAGCTGTTTTGGGGATATCACTCTCCCTTATCCTCAGCTGATAATATCCAGACTTGAGGTACAACTTTGAGTACACCGTTGACCCGACTAACTGATCGAATAGATTGTCAATTCTCGGGATCAGGTACTTGTTCTTCTCCGTTAGCTTGTTCAACTCCCGATAATAAATACAAAGTCTCAAGCTTCCGTCCTTCTTTTTAACAAATAGGACCGGTGCGCTCCAAGGTGAAGAACTTGGACGCACATAACCTTGCTCAAATAAATCTTGAAGTTGCACCTTCAGCTCCACCATTTCCTTAGGCGCTCGCCGATATGGAGAGCGTGACACAGGTTTCTCACCTGGCACTAGCTCAATCGTGAAATATATCTCTCATTGAGGAGGGGCTCCAGGAAGATCGGCAGGGAACACATCAGGGGACTCAGCTACCACTGAAATACTATCCATCGTAGGCTTATGATTTGTAACCTCCACTAGCGTGAGAAACAGCTCTGCCACAGCACGAACCGCCTTCACCACCTGAAGAGCAGACATCAAAGTCTTGCTCGACCCTTTCAAGCCCGTAATAGTCGTCTCACTACCTACTCCCAACTTGACTTCCTTACGGCCGGAGTCAATAAAAGCTTGCTGCTCCGAGAGCCAGTCCATGCCAAATATTATGTCGAACTCCACCAACGGCAGTAACGATGCTAGCAAATGGAACTGCTGACTCCCAATACAAATCTTAACACCACAGATTCTCTCCGCGCGCATCGAACACCTATTCGGCAACAACACATCCAGTTTGTCCTTTGCCATCGAAGAAGGTACTCTGATGCGCGATATGAATCCTTCGAACAAAAAGGAGTGCGAAGCTCCCGTATCAAAGAGTGCTCTCTCTGGATTATCACAAATCAAAATAAATCCTAAACAAGCAGTGGTAAGGTAACACTGCATAAAAAGTATTTCAAAATTATCTTGCTATTAATTTATACCGTACCTGTCCCCAGATCCGCTTGCTTGATGGCCTCCTGTTGGCGAAGATTTTAAACTCTTGATTGAGCCGGAGAATAATGGGATGCGGTTGACTCCACCGCCTTGCCCTTCTCTTCATATGTTGCTCCCGACTTCCTTTCGGACTTGGGACATCCGCTACAGTAGTCACGGGCAAAGTGCCCGGGCTTTCCACAAGTAAAACATGCACCCAGGGTTTGACCCGTAGTCACCCCAGAAGAACCAGAAGAGGGGGCTGGACCCAAGGTCCTATCCTTCTTAAAGAACCTATGGTACCCAGACTTTGAGGTAGTCGGCACCTTGAACTCAATCTTCTTATCACCAGAGCTTTTCTTTGCTTGTACATTCTTCAAGTCCTTCTCCAAAAACCGGGCCGTTTAGACCAGGGTCAAGAAGCCCTGCGTCATCGGCCCCGAGAGCAGTAGCCTTAAATCATCTCTTAGACCTTCGTAGAAATGGTTCATCTTACGCTCCTCATCCGCGAATGTGGAGCTAACATACTGACCCAACCGAGTAAACTCGTGAAGATACTCATCCATGCTACTCTCTCCTTGCACCAACCTTTGTGAAAGAGCAACTAGATCTGATATACTCTAGAGGGGGGTGAATAGAGTATATGGTGCTTTAAAACTTTTGCAAACTTTTACAACAATTGTTATAATATGTGTGAGCAGGGAAGCAGAAATAAATCTAATCACAGTACAGAGCTATGCAAATACTAAGCACAGAAACATCAAGGCCAGAAACAAAAAGAAAACAAGCAAAACCAGATGACACAAGGGAATATAGTGGTTCCCCAAACTTGGGTACATCCACTCTTCTACCACCCTAGGTAGGAATCCACTGCAGGATGAGTTGATCAGGTGTCCTGGGCACCAATGAGCTTTTGATAAGGTGCTCAAAAACCAAAGCAGATTTTTTTGATCAGGTGTCTTGCCACCAATGAGCTTTTGACAAGGTGCTCAAAAACCAGATTCAAACTTTTGAAGGGAGTTTGAAAACCCTTTACAGAGTGGGGGTGAGAGAGTGATGGCAGTCTTCTCTTTCTCAACCAACTGAGAAGACTATGTGGATTGATGTCAAAGCTCCCCCTGAATCCTTGAGATCTTCAGGAAGAAGAGCTTTGCTGAGGGTGATAGGCCTTCAAAGATAGAACTCCAGCAATAGATGATTTCAGCAAGCTGAAATGTTGAGTATCTGGAGTCTTGAACTGATGTTGGCCTTGAACAATTTTAGAGCTGAAGAGATCTGAAGATTTTTTTTGAAAGCTTGATCTCTTTGATGAGTGTTCTTCAGAATTCTTTTTGACAGAAGATTTTTGAGTATTTTTCTGTAATCTGTATTGTGTGTATCTGTCTTGTTCTTCTTTTGATTCAAAAACCATTCTGTCTTTTATTCTCTGTTCCAGAATAGAATGTCATTCTCTGTCAAGGATAGTCGTTGGTCTGCATTGATTGCATCCTTAATTGCAAAAACTCTTCTGGAGGAAAGTCCACAGAATTATTCCTTGAAAAATCCCTTGAAACTTGATCCAGAATTGAATGAAAACGGCTAGCAAATCTCTGAATTAATTGCAGAATAACTCCTGACTGATTTGAATTTGAATTCTGGAAGTTATCTGAAATCGTCGAACTGAGCTCTGCTATCGTTGAGCTGAGCTCAGCGAACTGGAAAACTCAAGCAGCAAAAATAATCGTCGATCTGAGCTCAAAGATCGTCGAACTGAGCTCAGAGATAAAGATCCAAAGCAGAGTCAAAATCGTCGACCTGAGCTCACCGATCGTCGAACTGAGTTCGACGATATTATGAAGTTGAGCTCAGCGATCGTCGAGTGGAGCTCGACGATCCGTCGGAGTTGAGCTAGACGATCGTCGATCGGAGTTCGACGAATCGTCGTGCTGAGCTCGACGATCAGACTTAGTCTCCAGACAGAAAAACTTGGTCTCTAGGGCAGCTTCCAATCCTAGACTTCTAACCCTTAGACACAATTCTAATTGACCTATTAAGCTATACAGAAGGTCAAGTAAAGGTTCCTAGAGACATAGTGATCCTGACCCAAATTAGTAATAGGGTGTTCCAACAATCTCCCCCTATTTGGGTTAGGATTACTATTTACAGACTTTGGAGAATTCAAATAACAACATACAATCAGAAAAGCATAAAAACAGCAGCTAGACATTGCAGAAACATCACAGAGATATATATGTATATATGTCATCCAGATAGCAGTCAGAATTCACAAAAATTGTCACCTTACACTGTCACTTCTTCTCTTTGCCTTTGACAAGTTTGATTTCTCTGTTTGGATTTAGAGCTTCCTTGTTGGACCTGGTGTCATCTGCTGCACCCAAATAAGTTTGCTTTGAAGATCTGGGGACCACAGCAGCAGGATGCAACTCCATATATCTCTCAGCATCAAAGAATTTGCTGGAAGCATATTTGTCTAGTTCCTTTTGTCTTTGCTCTGACATTGTAGAAATATTTGAAGTGTCTAAACCTTGCTCTTTGGCCTTCTTGATCTGATCTAGTGCAGCCAGTTCCTTCATCCTAGCAGTCCAAGCAGATGGATTCTTTTCAGGGTCCTCAAATGGTACAGGTAGCTCATACCTGTTGGAAGAATTATCTTGAGGAGGCCTAGCAAACACTATCTCTTTTAGCTTGTAGGGGAAGGGACCAGAAGTAGTATCAGCAGGACTATGTCCTCCCCTAGAATATGGGTGCTGCCTGGAGTACCCTTTGGAATAAACTTGAAAATCTCTTTGATTACCCCTGTATCCTCCTCTCCTAGAATAAGAACCCCTACACTAGCTTTCCCTTTGGTAGGATCTGGCATGGGGTTGATAGGGAGCCTGGCTTCTGGCTGGGGCTTGACTTGCAGAGCTGCCACCTGCACCTGCATCAGGAGGAGGTGGTGGAGGAGGATGAGGGTGCTGGAACTTGGAGGAGCCCTTTTCATACTTTCTCTTCTTCTTCATGGCCTTGAGCTGATTTTTAGAATATTGCATCCAATGTTCTGTGATGGGGCAGTTATGCAGAATGTAATAAGGAATATCATTATCATCCTTGACTTTTGCAGGAGGGACCCTTTTCATAGCCTTGCTCCTAGCTTTCCTTTTCCTTGCAATAGTGGCAGAAGAGTCATCAGAGTCTGTCTTGAACTCATCAGATTCAGAACTCTGGTCATCATATAGAGCATCAATTCTCTTCATCAAATCTTTCTTCAGCTGAACAGCAGCAGATACAGGAGGTGAAGCAGGAACAACAACAGCAGCAGTAGAGGTGACAGCAGCAGATGGAGCAGCAAGTGGAGAGGGTGCAACAGAAGCAATTACAGCAGCAGCAGCAGATACTAGACTGGTGACAACAGCAGCAACTATCTCACTATCATCAGCAGAAATTTCACTAACAGCAGAAACAACATCAAAAACTGCAGTAGGCTCAAAAACAGTGTCCTCTGACATCAGAAGATCCTTGGATATTGGCTCATCAGAATCAGCAGCAGCAACAACAATCCTTTCTTCAGCATCAGCAATCACTGAATATACAAAAGAGGAGATAATGCTGGGGTCACAGCAAGAGACAGGCACCAGTGCCTTGGACAAATCTTCTGTGGACTGGACAGCATTTCTCTCTAGCAAACAGCTGAAGAAGGCAGGATCAAAGGCAGAAAGCAAAGACCTTAGGTCTATTGCAAGAACTGCAGTAGGAGCCTGACATTCTGGAGGCACAGCAACAGTAGCAGAAGGGGCAGCAGGCACAGAAACATCAGCAGCAGCAGCAGTATCATCAGCAGCAGGAGCAGAAATAGCAGCAGCAACAGCATGAAGGCTTGCTTCATAGGGCATCTCCCCCTGCCTAGATGCAGAGACATCTGTATCAAGGCAAAATGCTGGTGGTGCTGCCTGAGGAAGGAGGGAAGAAAGCCTGGCAGAGAGGGCTGCCACTGACAAGTGTAGAGGAGCCAATGAGGTCTCCAAGAGTAGGGAGAGCCTGGGGGCAATTAGCTCATACAACTTGTCAGCTAGGGCTGAGAGGTCTACTGGCTCAATAATAGGAGCAGAGGTAGATGGAATGGGGATAGAGAGTGGAATGGATGGCTCAGGTGTTGGGATGGTGGAAATGGAGGACAAGGGGATGGATATGGATGGGGTGAAAGTGGTTTGGTCAATGATATGGTGGAGGAGATCTTGGAATGAAGTTGAGGTGGAGGGTAATTCTGGAGGAGAGGATGGGGAATCATCCATATAGGAGTCATCCAGGAGGGTGAAGGATGGAATGGATGGAGAAGAGGTGACATCTGGTGGAGGGTATGAGAACAGAGGGTGGAAGTGGTCTACTGGTGGAGGCAGAATGGGTTTTGGAGATGGAATTGTTGTTGGAGATGGGCTAGAGATGGTAATGGTGGATGGAGCTGGAATGGTGGATGGAAGAGGTAGGGTTGGAAGAGAGGAGGCAGCAACAGCAATAGCCAGGTCAGCTGCAGGAGCAGAGACCTGTGGGGGAGTGACTCTATGAGTCCTGGTGCCTAAAGGAGCACTTGAGGAGGGCCTGCCAGGCTTGCTGATTTGCCTATCCCACTTGCCAAAGAGGGCACAGGTGAGTCTCTTGGAGGCATTTATGTGCACTCCAGAGGAGACCAGCAAGGCAGGGCACCTGTTTTGCAGGAAGACTCCAAGAATCCTTCCAAAGTTAACAAAACCTTTGTTAATTTTCTTCTTGATGAGGTCAAAGAACACCTCTCCCCAGTTCAAACTTCTCTTATCCACTAGAGCTCCCATGAGGCAGAGCTGGTATCTGGATATGGTATCATGTGCAGAGTGCTTTGCCAGCAGCACTTTCCCTACTATATCTGCTAGGAACCTGTATTCAACAGACAGGTTCCTCTTGAATAACTTGCTAGGGTTTCCCTCTGGATGACCCATCCTGGCAAGCATGTCAGAAAACTCCTCTCCAGATAACTCAGCAGTATCATCTCCATTTCTTAGTCCAAGAACCTCTGTTAAAATGGTGGGGGTCAGAGGTACCTGAGTTCCAGCAATGGACCCAACTATTGTGGAGTTGTCTTGGTTATGAGCAGTATAGACCCACTCCTTTATCTCATCTGAAGCAAGCTTGATCCTAGTGGCCATGAGGGCAGACAAATTCTGATCCTTGAATAAATCTAGTATATCTTGGAAGATTTGATCAGTGGTGTTGAAAGATTACATATCAATGTCGAATCCAGCATCGAACTTCATTGCGGCTAGAACTGCAATGGACACAGCCATTGTACCTGCAAAAATTCAACAAACAAAACGACCAAGCGTAGAACTGTTTGGAGGGAAAGAAAATCCTTGCAGAGAAATCAAAAGCACAAGAGAGAACGACGGAGAAAAATGAGTTTTATATTAGGATTCGACGCAGAATTGGAAAGATCGTTGAACTCAGTTCTACGATCGAGGCTCCTAAAGGAATCTGAAAGGTTTTCAACATCGTCGATCTCCGTTCGACGATATTGGAGAGCGTCGAGCTCCGTTCGACGATCGTGCAGAGAACAAGATCGTCGAGCGCCGTTCGACAATCGTTGACCGAAAGAGATAGTTCATACTATCTGAGAGGCGCTGAACTCAGTTCGACGATTTTTGGAAATCATCGAACTCCGTTCGACTATCTTAGGGGAAATCGTCGAGCGCAGTTCAGAGATTAGAAAGATTCTAGACACCAAGGGAAATCAGAATGTTTGCCTAGTCTTGGTCAATTTTTAAGCTTTCAAAATCTTGGATATTATTTAAGGCTTCCTCCATCTAACATTCCTAACTGATTTAGGAAGAAGGTGTGTTTCTTTTCATCCAAAGGCTTGGTGAAAATATCTCCCCTTTGTAAATCAGTTGGGATATATTGTAATTCAATTTTGTTTTTTTCAACATTATCCCTTAAGAAGTGATGCCTAATCTCTATGTGTTTTGTCCTACTATGGAGGACTAGATTTTGAGCTATGGAAATAGCACTTGTGTTATCACAAAAGATTTTAGACTTCTCTAAGTTGTATCCATAGTCTAGGAGTTGGTTTTGGATCCACAAAATTTGTGAACAACAACTGCCTGCAGCCATATATTCAGCTTCAGCAGTTGAGGTTGACACAGATGTTTGTTTCTTACAGAACCAAGAGACAAGTCTATTACCAAGGAACTGACAAGTTCCACTGGTGCTTTTCCTGTCAATTCTGCATCCAGTATAATCAGCATCAGAGAATCCAGTTAACTCAAATGCTGAATCTTTTGGATACCAGAGGCCTAGATTTGGACAACTTTTAACATACCTGAGAATCCTCTTTACTAATATTAGGTGTGACTCTCTAGGGCTTACTTGGAACCTAGCACATATACATGTAGCAAACATTATATCTGGTCTACTAGCTGTAAGATACATTAAAGAGCCAATCATTGCTCTATATGTTGTCTGATCAACAGGTTTCCCATGTTCATCAGCATCCAATACAGCATTGGTAGGCATGGGTGTTTTCATACAAGATGCCTCAGACATACCAAATTTCTTAACCAGTTCATTAGCATATTTGGTTTGAGAAATAAAGATGCCTTCAGCATGTTGTTTGACTTGCAATCCTAGGAAGAAGGACAGCTCACTCATGCTACTCATCTCAAATTTAGAATGCATCAGGTTAGAAAACCTTCTGCATAATTTTGAGTCAGTAGAACCAAAAATGATATCGTCTACATAAATTTGTACTAGTAGGGTATGGGACTTATGGGTTCTAATAAAAAGAGTTTGGTCTACTCTACCCCTTATAAAACCATTTTCCAAGAGAAAGAATGCTAGGGTCTCATACCATGCTCTAGGAGCTTGCTTGAGACCATATAATGCTTTGTTCAGTCTAAAAACATAATCAGGAAGAGTTGGAGAGATAAAACTTGGAGGTTGTCTGACATAGACTTCCTCTTTGATGTCTCCATTTAAGAAAGCACTTTTGACATCCATCTGATAAACCTTGAAGCCTTTGTGAGCTGCATAAGCTAGAAATATCCTGATGGCTTCCAATCTTGCAACAGGTGCAAAAGTCTGGTCGTAGTCAATTCCTTCTTCTTGAGAATATCCTTGAGCAACTAGCCTTGCCTTGTTCCTTATAATTACTCCTTGATCATCCAGTTTGTTTCTGAATACCCATTTTGTTCCAACAATGGAATGATCCTTAGGCTTTGGCACTAGTTCCCATACTTTGTTCCTCTCAAATTGATGCAATTCCTCTTGCATTCAATGATCCAATGTGGATCTTGCTCTGCATCTTGAATGGACTGAGGTTCAATTTGAGATAGGAAGCAGGTGTGCAACAGGTTTTGGTTGACCTGATTTCTGGTTTGCACACCAGCTGAGATTTCTCTAATTATTTGGGAAATTGGATGGTCTTTTGATGTTACTAAATCAACAGGGGGTGTTGATTGTTCACCAACCTGTGTTGTTGTTTCCTCTTGTGGTACAACAACTGGCTCTTCAGATTGTGCTTCAATATGTGAGGCATTCCCTTCATCTTCACTGTTTCTTCTTCTTGAGCAACCTGTAACTTGTTCATATCTTCAACTAGAGAGAGTTCCTGCAAAGGTTCTATGGTAGAAGAAATCTTCTCCTTGAAAGACATGTTAGTTTCATCAAAAGAAATATGAACAGATTCCTCAATTTTCAAAGATGATTTATTATAGACCCTATAGGCCTTGCTGATCATGGAGTATCCCAGAAACACTCCTTCATCAGCTTTGGCTAGAAATTTTGCTAGATATTTCTTGTCATTATTGTGAATGTAGCAAATACAACCAAAAATTCTGAAATAGTCAACTTTAGGTTTCTTCCCTTTGAGTAATTCATAGGGAGTCTTTCCCTTTAGTTTATGTATCAGACTTCTGTTCAGCACATAGTTGGAGGTGTTCACTGCCTCTGCCCAAAAGGATAGAGGTAGATGAGCATCTGACAACAATGTAGTGGCAGATTCAATAAGGGTTCTATTTTTCCTTTCAGCTACCCCATTTTGTTGAGGAGTTCTAGGAGCTGAGAAAGTATGTCTGATCCCTTCACTCTGACAGAACTCTTGCATAAGAAGAGAATCAAACTCTGTCCCATGATCACTTCTGATCAGGGCAATGTGAGTATTGAACTCAATCTGTATACATTTGAGAAACTCTGTCAGACACTTAAAGTTATCAGACTTCTTCCTTAGAAAGAACACCCAAGTGAATCTAGAGAAGTCATCTACAACTACTAAAGTGTAGGATTTCCCTCCTAGGCTTTGTACTGTAATGGGTCCAAATAGATCCATGTGTAACAGATACAATATCCTAGGTGAATCACTCTTATTAAGTGACTTAAAACTGTTTTTAGTTTGCTTGCCTAATTGACAAGCCCTGCTGAGTCCTTCCTTCTTGAAGGGGCCAGAAGGTAGTCCTCTAACAAGGTTGTACTTGGAGAGCCCAGTAATAGTTCTAAGGTTTAGGTGTCCTAGTCTCTTATGCCATAAAACATTTGGTCTACAGACAGAGTTAAACAGGCAAATATCTATATTAGTTGAAAGAAAATCTACTAGATAGATGTTACCTTTCCTTTTACCTGTCAACACAGTTGTGTTGTCCTCTGACTTAATTCTGCATAAGGTTTTGCTGAAGGTCACCTGGTAGCCTTCATCACATAGCTGACTGATGCTGATTAGGTTGTGCTTCTGTCCTTCCACATAGGCTACCTTCTTGAAGGTTACTGAACCAATCTGGACTGCACCATATCCTTTAGTTTGTCCAAAGTTGGAATCACCAAAGATAACTTTGGGTCCAAGCTTGGCTCTAAAGGAAGTGAGGTTGTCCTTGTTCCCTGTCATGTGCTTAGAGCACCCACTATCCAAATACCATTGCTGGTAAGATGTTGGATAGGTCTTTACCTGCACATAAAACAATTCATTTGTTTTTGACCCAGTTTACCTTGAGCCTAGGTTGATAACCTCTGAATTCTGAAATGAAAGACATCTCAGGTTGACTCTAATATCCTTCAGGATGATATCTCCTTGGAGGTATAATCCATTCAGTATAAGGGTTAAAGGTTTGGGATGAAAAACCCTTAGGATTAAATTTTGATTTGCCTTTAAACAAGTTTCCAGAGTTCTGACCTCTGTTCGACGATCTTGGAGCTGAGTTCGACGATCTTGGGTCAGATCGTCGAGCTCCGTTCGACGGTCGACTATGGGTGAGGTCAGGTATATGTGATCGTCGAGCTGCGTTCGACGACTTTGGCTGAGATCGTCGATCTGCGTTCGACGATTTTTCCTGAGATCGTCGAGCTGCGTTCGGCGATCGTCGATCTTCATTCGGCGATCGTCGATCTCCGGTCGACGATTTTTGCTGGGACTTAGTTTTCTGAGGCAGATCAGAATTTTTCCTGGTAACCTCTACAACTCCCTTTCCCTTGTTAGAAATAAACTTGATGGGAGTTGTTAGGACTATAGGTTAGCTGGATGAAGCACCCAAGCCCAGTGTACTGTTAAATCTAGAGTTCACTGTGCTTGTGATGTCTATCAGGTTGATGCTTCTCCCATTAAGGGATTCTTCAAGCTTCTTGGCCTCAGAGAGCTCACTTTTCAGTGAAGCTATTTGTTCCCTACAGTTCTCCAACTCCTGAGAGAGTTTGAGGTTTTCTGACTTTAAATCATTGTGTTCAGATAATTTATTTCTAAGAGAGATAATCTCTTTCTCAGACTTTAGTAGGTCTAAACACAGTGCTTTAAATTCAGATTTAAAATCTTCTGAAGTAAAATCAAAAGAACCAATTACCTGATCTTCTTCAGGTTGAGTCTCTGAGTCTGACTCTGACTCCTCTTCCTCTGAGTTGTGCTGTGAGGCATTGATTTCCATCATGCAGAACTCCTTTTCTTCTACATCATCCTCATCATCACTTGAGCTAGAAGAGGCTTCTGACTCCTCTTCTGTCTCACTCCAGGATTCAGCAACAAACCCTTTTCTTGTATGCTTATTTTTGCTTGAAGAAGGTTTGCCACTTCCATTCCTTTTGGAGTCTTTCTCCTTTCTTCTTTCTTTTCTGTCCCTTCTGTCCTTGATCTTGTTCTCTGGACAGTCAGGAACTATGTGCCCTGGTTTCCTGCAACCAAAGCAGATAATATCTTTATTGTTGCTAATGGACTTGTCATACCTTGGCTTGTCCTGCTCCTTGTATGATCTTCTTCTGAAGTTCTTTCTGGCCATCTTGTAGAATCTTTTGGCCAACAAGCTGAGTAGTTCATCATTGCCTGTGCTCTTATCTTCAGGCAGATCCTCAGTTGCCTTAAAGGCTATGGTCTTCTCTTTCCTTGTGGCTGGTGAAGCAGCCTTCTGTTCTTCCTCTCTATTCTTGATAAGTAGCTCATAAGATTTGAGCTTACCAAACAAGGCTTCAGTGGTGATTTCATTCAGACTTCTGGCATCCTTAATTGGCCAGATTCTTGAATCCCAAGTGCTGGGGAAGCACATTAGGATCTTATCATTAAGTTCTGTCAGAGAAATCTCTTTGTCCAATGTCCTTAGTTCACTGACAATTAGACTCAATCTGTTGTACATGTCTCCCACTGACTCAGTCTCTCCCTTCTTGAAGTTCTCATATTGGGAGATGAGATGGGATCTTCTGTCCTTTCTCTCATCAGCTGAGCCTGAGACTATTTCTGAGAGCTTGTCCCAAATCTCCTTGGCTGAATTGCATTCAGCAACCTTTTGAAAAATGTCATCTGATATTGTCTGAGCTAGAATGTTCATAGCCTTGGCATCAGCTACTTTCCATTTTTTGATGTCAGCATCTGTTCCTGATGGAGGTGGAAGAGCATTTGTACTTGTGCTCTCTGGGGGTCTTGGACACACTGTCAAAACAAAATTAAATATATCTTCATCAATAGAATTCATGTAGAGTCTAATCCTTGCTTTCCAAAGTGCAAACTTTGAAAGATTGCACACTGGAGGTCTGGTGCTAGCATAATCTTTGTTTTGGGCCATGATTTGTGCAAACAAAAACTGATAATAAAATACAGATGAAAAACAGATCTAGTTTGGGATCTTGGGGTTCAGGTGTTAGCCTATACAACCAATCAGATATGGTATGTTTAACCAACCTGGCTTTGATACCAATTGAAAGAGCAACTAGATCTGATATACTCTAGAGGGGGGTGAATAGAGTATATGGTGCTTTAAAACTTTTGCAAACTTTTACAACAATTGTTGTAATATGTGTGAGCAGGGAAGCAGAAATAAATCTAATCACAGTACAGAGCTATGCAAATACTAAGCACAGAAAAATCAAGGCCAGAAACAAAAAGAAAACAAGCCAAAACCAGATGACACAAGGGAATATAGTGGTTCCCCAAACTTGGGTACATCCACTCTTCTACCACCCTAGCTAGGAATCCACTGCAGGATGAGTTGATCAGGTGTCCTGGGCACCAATGAGCTTTTGATAAGGTGCTCAAAAACCAAAGCAGATTTTTTGATCAGGTGTCTTCCCACCATTGAGCTTTTGACAAGGTGCTCAAAAACCAGATTCAAACTTTTGAAGGGAGTTTGAAAACCCTTTACAGAGTGGGGGTGAGAGAGTGATGGCAGTCTTCTCTTTCTCAACCAACTGAGAAGACTATGTGGATTGATGTCAAAGCTCCCCCTGAATCCTTGAGATCTTCAGGAAGAAGAGCTTTGTTGAGGGTGATAGGCCTTCAAAGATAGAACTCCAGCAATAGATGATTTCAGCAAGCTGAAATGTTGAGTATCTGGAGTCTTGAAATGATGTTGGCCTTGAACACTTTTAGAGCTGAAGAGATCTGAAGATTTTTTTTGAAAGCTTGATCTCTTTGATGAGTGTTCTTCAGAATTCTTTTTGACAAAAGATTTTTGAGTATTTTTCTGTAATCTGTATTGTGTGTATCTGTCTTGTTCTTCTTTTGATTCAAAAACCATTCTGTCTTTTATTCTTTGTTCCAGTATAGAATGTCATTCTCTGTCAAGGATAGCCGTTGGTCTGCATTGATTGCATCCTTTATTGCAAAAACTCTTCTGGAGGAAAGTCCACAGAATTATTCCTTGAAAAATCCCTTGAAACTTGGTCCAGAATTGAATGAAAACGGCTAGCAAATCTCTGAATTAATTGCAGAATAACTCCTGACTGATTTGAATTTGAATTCTGGAAGTTATCTGAAATCGTCGAACTGAGCTCTGCTATCGTTGAGCTGAGCTCAGCGAACTGGAAAACTCAAGCAGCAAAAATAATCGTCGATCTGAGCTCAAAGATCGTCGAACTGAGCTCAGAGATAAAGATCCAAAGCAGAGTCAAAATCGTCGACCTGAGCTCACCGATCGTCGAACTGAGTTCGACGATATTATGAAGTTGAGCTCAGCGATCGTCGAGTGGAGCTCGACGATCCGTCGTAGTTGAGCTAGACGATCATCGATCGGAGTTCGACGAATCGTCGTGCTGAGCTCGACGATCAGACTTAGTCTCCAGACAGAAAAACTTGGTCTCCAGGGCAGCTTCCAATCCTAGACTTCTAACCCTTAGACTCAATTTTAATTGACCTATTAAGCTATACAAAAGGTCAAGTAAAGGTTCCTAGAGACATAGTGATCCTGACCCAAATTAGTAATAGGGTGTTCCAACACTTTGGAACTCATTCCCCAAAGCTATCCTCTGCACCGAAGGAAGGTACCTTGCAAAGAACAGTCTCGAGAACTCCTCCATAAAGACGTCCTTCAATTGCCTTCCTCTCAAGAGATGCAGCTCTAAACCTTCCCACCACAGCCTCTCGTCCCCGTCCAACAGAAATGTAGCTATATTGGTCATCTTCCACTCCTCTGTTTCAGTAGCTGTCAGGACTCTCTTCACTCGGGAGAGCCAGTCTTCAGCTTGCGATGGGGTTCCCAACCCCGAGAACACAGGAGGATTAAAGCTCATAATGTGCTTGAGCTGCCTTTCAGTTGCTCTCCTCAGCACCAAAGGCTCCACCACCACCTGCTCCACCCTTCTCGGTTCATCCCTTTAAAGCGGTACCTACTCCATCGTAGGAGCGGGTTGTTGTATTTGCCTTGTAGGCTGCGCATTGATCATATCAAACACTGCTTTGACAACCAATCGTATGGTTTCAGCCGAGTGAGGTGTTGCAGGAGCATCGTTTGGTGCACTACTAGCCTCAGAAGTTCGGCATTCTGAAGGCCCAGCACCGCTTCTGGTCACCTATAGTTATACAAAACACCGTTAAGCGACCATACAAAATTGCAAAAAGCAATTATAGGAACACGCAGGTTCCGCAAACACGTGTATTTTCATTCCTAAGTGGACATTCATGGGTTCATTTGATGTTATAACGATGACGCACACACATGTACTCACCACCCCTTAAAAATAATTCGCCAACGAATTCATTTAAGCCTGACCGAAACCAGTAGTCTGATACCAAATTGTAACACTCTCTATCCGTCGCATAACATATAGCAGTAGGTCCGGCCGGGGCCCGACGCCATATACCACAGACAGACCGGGTGGTTACTCAATGGAATACCATCAAAGTAATAATCAACGTCCTACACAGAGTCATTCTAGCGGAAGCAATTATTAAAAGTTGCAAATAAAAGAACCCAACCATAAGCATGAATGTCCACTACAAAACCCAATTGGAATGAAGTACAATACACAAGTACATTGTCCTTAAGGCCTTACAATTATGTACTCAAATAAAATGTGTCTTCCATACCACGGCACGCAGGCCGGTCACACATGAAAAAAAAAGTAAACATTCAAAATATGGCCTTCGAGGGCCGGCTCAGCAACTTGGGCTTTAGCCCGCTATTTACCGCTCAGCTCTGCAGCACCTACAAGCAACAATCCCCCGCACGGTGGCAAACAAAATCAACGGTCAGCTATGCTGACCAAACTATAACGATCCAGCCCCCAAAACTCTAGGCGGCGATGCTCCTTTCACTGCACTTTGTTAGCATAACCAAGCAGTATAGATTAGCACTTCATCACAGGCATGGGCACGCACGACCACACACCCCATGCTCTCAGGGCACATTCTCGGTGAACCGGTCAACGTCACGTCAATTCAATCCGTAGACGTCTCTGTCTCACCACCGCCACTAGGACGGCCAATCTTACGAGCATTTTGTCGTTCCGGCATTGGTCATGTCATATTAAGCCATAGACTGCCTAAGACCCTCCATCTATGCCAACGGCTCCTACCGAACGACATAGAGCGGGTACGGTTCCGCCTAACCCGATTCTTGCATCGCAACGACAATTTAAGCCATATGTGCGGGTCAAACTTTCATGAGTCCCAATCCGATACACACTTTACATAACCCAGTTATGTACAAGTTGGCGCCCAGACCACCATGTTGGCAGAATCACGCATCTGCCTATTTTTTCGGGTGCACGTTGGAGTTAATCCCCAAGGCTCCCTGTTGCAATCTACCGTGTAGAAAACCTGAAAAACAATCATCCGCACGAAGTCTTCTCCGGCCACTTATGCAATGCAACATCACCGATCTAAACCAACTTGTCCGGGTAGGCTTCACACATCATGCCTATATCCGTTCTCGATTACGGAGTCTACATGTACACAACAGGGACTATTCATGTCTACCCGAAGAAATGCCTCAACTCACCGCAAACTCGGGAGAGAGGGCTTAATATGCAAAGGAAAAGAGGACTTCACATGTCCTAGGATAAGAATCGTTACCCTAGCATTTTTCCTTGGCGCCATGGAAATGTATGCGGATAGAAAGCACCACAATATCCTTGTCTCCGTAGATCCGAAGTCGGCTTGCGATTTGGAGCCCCGAAGCTCCGCTGGTGACCGGATCTAGCCTCCTTTCTTCTTCCTTGCTCTCCCCTCTCTCTAGACTTTAGAAAGAGACTAAGTGAAAGAAATGAGGGATTTGAAACCGTATTCCCGGGTATATCCCAGCAGGAACAACCCCCAGCCATTGGATCCCAAAATAAGGAAACGAACGGCCAGGATTCGCCAATGAAATCCAAAATCTGGGCCGAACACGGCCTGTGACACGCCCGTGTCCAGGGTCATGTTCCCCAATCGCCGTCGGAACTGACATGTCCTGGAAAGAACACGGTAAACCGACACACCCGTGTCAAACTTGACACGCCCGTGTCATCCAGAACACGGTCGTATACTAAGCCGTGTTACTCCATCGACACAGGACCAACACCAACACAAGTAGGACACTGCCTGTGACACGCTCGTGTCCTAGGCTGTGTTCGCTGCTCGACGATTGTCGACCCCAAAATTCGTCGACCTCTCGGACAGATCATCGACCCGAGCACGACACGCCCTGGTACACACCCGTGTCTCAGGCCGTGTTCGCTACTTGACAATCATCGACTCTAAAATTCGTCGACCTCTCCTCCAGATCATCGACACGAGCACAACACGCCGGTGTCCCAGGCCGTGTGTCCCCTGCCAAATTCCAAACTTTGCACAAAATGCCTCCCGTCGCTCTTTTGAGTTTCGGGGCGTTACACTATGATCCCAGAAGCTTCATTCTTAAAGGTCCTTGGTCTTTATATCATCTTATAAGCTAAGGGTGATGATGATACCTTTAAGACTAGCATGTACGTTGATTGATGACTGGTACTCAAAGGTCATGATATTGCGATATCAAGTCATCACATGGATACTTGTTATGAACAAGTTATACTAGACAGACCCATCGTGAGAATACTTTTTGGATTGTTATATAAACGTATCACAAGTATGGCTCGAGTGGCAAATGTGTTTGTGGTTCTTTGACCTGAATTCATAGCTTTCATCGAGTGAGGTAGAGCGTGCTTTGATGCCATCAAAAGTACAATCTTGAGAAAGTTGGATGATAAAGGTGGTTATTGGGTACGTTATTAGTCATTTGGTTGTTTGCGTGAGAGCAGAGATGGGATTTGTCCTCCTTTATGACAAGAGTTGCATCCATGGGCCCCTTAATGGAATCGGACTGAGAAATGCATGGCCATGGTTGGATTTGCCAATATATGATATTGGGCTCACCACTTTTTGAAAGTCCATTCTAGATCAAGAAACTGGGATTGAACAATTATGAGGGTGACACGGTCTATACCTCTAGTTCTATATGGATGTAAGGGACGATGGGACATAACAATACTATAATATTGGTCACAATGGATTATGAGTTTATAAACCCTTACTGTTTGGGGAGCAATGATGCATTGCTAAATGCCGCTCATTGTTTGTGAAGCTTTTGTTTGATACTCTCTAGATCAAGTGGGAGACTGTTGGTGCTATCATAGTGATCTAGAAGTGATAAAGCATGTAACCTCAGTGCCAAATCAGTATGGGCCTATCAGGGTGGCACATTAGATTGTGGAGAAAATGGGAGATTGGATCTGTATTGTATAGCTAATGTGATGAGTTGAAAGAAAGGGATTAAAATATTCCATGGCACAGTCGTCGAACGCCGCTCGACGAATCTAGCCTTTGGCACAGAAGTCGTATGCTGTTCGATGAATCTGGCCTTTGGTGCAAATTCGTCGAACATCGTTCGATGAATCTGGATATTGGCACAGAATCGTCTAAGCCGTTAGACGAATCTGGCCTTTGGCGCAGATTCCTCGAATGCCATTCGATGAATATGGACTTCGGCGTAGATTTGTCGAACTTCGCATCTGGACTTTGGCGTTGACAGCGTTGAGATCACTCAACGCCATAGCGTAGAAGCGTTGACAGCATTGAGTTCACTCAACACATCTGGCCTTTGGCGTCGAGTCTGTTGAGTTCACTCAACTCCATGACGCAGAAGCATTGACTGTGTCGAGCTCATTCAACGCCCGTGCTGAGTCAAATGTTGACTTGCTGAAATTATGGAATCTAAGTCTTGGTTCTGCTTATAGCGACGAAGTCTATTCTATTTAGTCCTTGGGTACAAATAGGTTAGTTTAGGGTTTACTTTGATGGGGGTTTTCTTTCTGTCTAAGCACACGAGCCGTCACCGTGTGAAAGTTGGTAAACCCTAAAATCCCAACGAAAGTATTCCGCCAATCTCGTCACCGTCGCCGATCCTGATCCCGGTGAGTGTCGGCACCGCCTCTCCTTCAACAGACCTAGCAGTTTGTGGATACGCTGAGTGTCATCTCCCGACGTAGTGCTTGTTCAACAAGTTACAACGGGTTCTCCCAATCGTGTGGATTTCCTATAGAGGCGCGGATATCCATTCTGCGCTCAAGCCTCAAGCAGTTGAGTGGCCGGCCGATTTTTCTGGAGCATCTAGGTTGAGTTTAAACTCAATCCCTCAAAAGTAATTTGTTTACAACAAGCTTTACTTCTTAATTCCTGAATATTGTCAGATCTGAATTTGTTTGGGTTTTCTTGTTCATATTTCTGCTATGTGCACAATTGTTGTGTCATCCCAAAAAACCCAACACTATATCCCTCCAGGGTTCACTGCACACCGACCTAGGCGAGGCAAGGCGATTAACACCTTCCTCCCTGACGAGCTCGCCTTCCCCATCTCATATTTCGAGGTGAGGTTTTGCCTGCCACTCTGGCCGGAGGTTCACTAAGTCCTTAAGTACTTTGGGATTGTCACAGCGCAGCTGAACCCTAACACAATCGCCATGCTGGTGGCTTTCGTGTCCTTCCTCAGAAGGGAACGAATTGAGTTCAATCTCGCCATCATCTGAAAGCTCTTCATCAACCGCACCACTAATGACGGGGTCGCATACTTCGTCGGCTCACAGTTCAAGGTGCGTGAGATGGCCAACAAGAGCCACAACTAGTTCGCAAAGTTCATCTTCACCAAGGGCGAGCTCAGCAACATCCCCTTCTCGCCCATCCAGTGGGGCAAGGAGGTTTACCAGCCGCCGACCTTGACGGGCGACGACTCCAACCTCCACCAGTTCTTCCTTGACAAAGACATCTAGGTCTCCTTATTGTGAAGGGGCCTCGACTCGCTCCTGCCAGTTTTTCCCGACGAAGGTATATCCTGTCATTGTTATTTCTATCGCGGGCTCGCCAAAACTCTTGCTGATAAGGTTATTTTTGCAGGGGAGCAGATGATCTCGAAGAACCCGCCTTTTGCGGACTCAGGGCAGCATCCTGACCCACACGCGTGGGAGAGGGCAGCTATAGTGGCTTGCCAAATGGTGCATGAATCCTCTGGGCCTTCCTCTAGCCAGAAGCAGCCTGATCTTGCCAGCTCCAGCTCACCTTGCCTACCACCACCACCAAAGAGACTGAAAAAGGCGGTGGTCTCTAGGAAAAAGATGGTCTTCCTTGACTCGCCAGAGAAGGAGTAAGGCGGCGACGACCTCCCTGCCTCCCCAGCTATCGAGGGGCTCATAGCCCGCGAGCCAGGCCTGCTGAAGGACCATCAGAACTTCGGTCTCGATAGGAAGGCAAATGACCAAGTTGGCGATCTAATGGTCCAGTGGGATGAGAAGGCCCATAGGGTTTCCATCTACTCCCTCCTCCCTTCTTGGGCCGAGTACTGCCATCCCAGCTGGCATTCCTTTGACCTCTGCTTCGGGCTTTACGGTTGCGAGGAATTCGAGGCCTACGATGGGATGACCCTTCAGCATCTCATCAAGGATTCATTGATGAGATCAAATTGATCAACATCTATGGAATCTAGTATCTCATCCGTAGATAAACTGACCGTGGAGAGGGAATTGTCCACCTGGATTTGGGCCTCCGGAGTAACTAACTCGCTGTCGGGAACTTCTTTCTTGCGCGGTCCACGAAGCTCGCGCACATGTCCGTCCTCCGCTACTTCAACCTCAACCATAAATTAGTGAGTGCTAAGGAAGCCCGGGATCTCGCCCGAGACAAGGCTTCAGACTTGAAGAAGAAGCTGGAGGTTACCGAGTCTCTCCTCGCGAAGAGTGCTAGTGAGGTGGTAAGTGTTAATGCATTTCTTCGCCTTTTCTTTCGCTCGCTTAGACCTTTCACTTACACTTTCTAGCCTCACCGGATGTCGCAACTGTTGGAACCGGCTTTTCGGTCCCTCCTAGAGTTCGAAACAAGATGCAGCCCACACGTACTCTCCTTGCGCTACCGCCCTGACGAGAGTCAGCGACCTGGAAACAGACCGAGGGGACTCAACTTGGAGGTCCCGCCTCTTACCCGGAAGAACTGTTAGTCTTCCCCTCCCTAGCCAGTGTTGAGCTAGGTGCCTGAGAGGGAAAAAGTGGGAAGGTTCAACAACCTTTTCTCAGGCACCTTATCGGTCTATTTATAGGTTTCTGAATCTGCTCTGCAAATATCACTTTCAAACCATCTCAAAATGACCAAAACACCCTGGACCGGGTCTGCTAATAGCCCAACTCCGCTGTTCTGGAGAGCTATACGCAGGCCTCCAGGGGTAAAAATGTAAAACCATCTGGGGCCCAAAGGTAAAAATCCCCCTTATGGGTCAAAATAGGTAAAGAGCTGTTAGTCTCCTGCGGCGAGTGGGGGAGGTACTGCCGGGCGAGACGGCCGCCATGCCCGTCTCGCCGCCTTTCCGGCATGTGAGCTCTCTCGCCTTCTAGGGTGACTCCGCCCACTAGAAGGTCTCGCCCACTCTAGAGGATCCCCCCTCTCGCCCCCTGTAGGTGGGCATCCTATCATCTCGCCAGTCATCCCTTCGCCCGCTGGACCGTCTCTCGCGAGCCCCAGGTTGTACACAATCCCCGCTCTTTTCGAGGTTGCCCTAACCTCGGAAAGATAAGTCCAACCATGGCTCGCGATGCTAAGGTTCCTTTGTGGGAATCTTGGGTGGGCCCCTCCTTCCCCGTACTGCCTATAAATATGGGGGGGAAGCCTTCATTTGGAACTCTTTTTGCATTCCCGCTTTCTTCTGGAATGTCTCATAGCCAAAGTTTCCGTGAGCGTCTTGCGATTGTGCGGAGGCAGAACAAGTCCGGCACAGATGCCCTTTTCCCAGATCTGGGGCGCACTCCCCCCGCAGCCTCTCCGCCCTCTCGCACCAAGAAAGCGAAAGCCGCCTGCGCCCCTCTCTCGGCGAGTGCAACTTCTTCGGCCGCTCCGATAGACACCCCGTTCTCTTCCTCAGGGGGGGGGACAGGTGATCACGTTATTTTTCCTTTCCCCTGTCTCGCCTGTCTGATTATGCTTTCTCAGGGAAGTCCTGCTGACTCGCAGGTGCCTGCCGATCCCCATGACAATGCAAGTCAAGTCCCTCAGCGCACAGACTCGCCCAAGATGGCCTCCCCACCCCCCTCGCGAAGAGAAGACCTCTCGCGAGTGGTGGGGAATCCTCGAATCCCAAGTAAGATCTTTTTCCCTCTTGCCTCTCGGTTGATTTGCCTTCTTCCATTCGGCTTGCGCGGGTCACCCTTGTTTGTAACCTTTCACTATTTTCGCAGGTATCCATTTCGATTCTGATACTGAGGAAGCTCCCGCATCTCCCCCCCTCTCGCCCCTTCCTCATCCGAGCGAGATCGAGGACTACCTAGGTGATCCCATGGACCCTCTGGAGTTGAAACGGAGGACTGCCCGGATGTTCCGCAAATACACACACATAATCCGCGAGATGGAGCTCGAGAAGCAAGCCTCCGACCGGTGCATGGAGTGGATGGAAGCAGATCATCACCGCCTTTCCGCGATGGTGGAGGCGGACGGGGTGCTGGACGGGACTGACCCCCAGGCTATACTGAACGAGACGGATGAACATCTCCGTCTCGCGCGCCGCGGCGTGATCGCCGCTCGCGCCTTTCATCTCCCTGGCCGCCCGCCATGCGCGGGAGGTAAGGATGGCCGCTGGCGGTGGGTGCGGAATTAAGCAGTCTCAGCCCGTCTCGCCTTCTCCGGATCTCGTTTTTTACTAATGTCGCTGTTTTATCACTGCTATGTTTGTACAAACGTATTCGGACGAGACGCCCCCTTCTGCGGGACGCTTTACGTTTTGACTTTTGGTCGCATCATGCCGTCTTTTCATTATTGCCATGATTAGATATTGTTTTATTTTATCATTCTATTAATCCTGCAATGATGGCTTGCCTCGAAAGGGTGTCTGCGGCGCCTCCGTCTCTTGAGTTCTAGAGAGAGAGTGAGAGAGGAAGTGAAATTAAGAGAGAGAGAGAGGGGGAGAGAACGAGGCGTCGGGACGTCCCCTCATTTCCCGCCGCCTTGCTTTCCCGCTCTTTTCTCTACCTCTTATAAATACCTTCGACCACCACCGCTGCCCCTCAATATTCTAAGCTGTCCTTTTGAGCCCGGCTCCTGTTCCTCCTTCATCGTTTCGCGCCTCTCTTTCTGGACCATCCCTTTCTGCTTTCGCCGCTGTCTCGCCAACCATGGGGAAAAAGAAGATCGAAGAGGGCGAGGGCCGCAGCCGTTGCGGGAAACGTTTCGTCGACCATGACTTCCCTCTTGGCCGACTGCCGGAGGAAGACCACGCCCGCTTTGCTCGCGAGTACCTCTCCGATTGCTACCCGTCTCGCCCGCCTAAGGTGGGCGAGTGCATCAACACCTTTTATTCCAATGAGCTGGCTTTCCCGATCTCGCACTTGGAGGCGGGACTGAGGCTCCCCCTCTGGCCAGAGGTTAAATTGGTGCTGAAGTACTTTGGGGTCGTCCCGGCCCAGTTCAACCCCAATGCTATCTCCATGCTGGTCGCCTTCGCTTGCTACCTGCGGCGAGAGCCCATCGAGTTCAGTCTAACCGCCTTCCGCAAGCTGTTTGTCTACCACGCCAAGGACGACGGCATTTCTTACTTCACAGGTCAAGGCCTCAAAGTATGCGAGACCCCGAACAAGAACCATCATTGGTTGACACGGTTTGTCTTCATACGCGGGGATCTAGGAGGCATCCCCCTCGCCCCGGTATCCCCTGCCGAGTGCTATTACGATACCCCCAAGGTGGGGGGCGCCGAAAAGGAACTCTGCGACTTTTTCGTGGGAAAGAATTTTGAAGTCCAATACCTGCGGCGAGACCTGGACTCGCTGCCTGCCGTCTTTCCGGGCGAAGGTAAACCTCTATTCCCTTCTGTCCCTGTAAAAATTTTTTCTCCCGCTCACTGTTACCATTTCTAGGAGAAAGGACCGTTCCCGTCAATCCCCCCTACCAGAGCAATCGAGCTCTCGCTCTAGCGAATATGGCGGCGGAGGCTGCGAAAGATACGCTAACCCCTGTCGCCAAGAAGAGGCCTGCAGGCGAGGGTACCTCCCGCCTCAGCCCCAAGAAGAAGAAAAAGACTGTGTCCTTCGAGAAGGAAAAGCCGGCCAAGAGAAGAGAAGAGCTCGAGGGGTCTCTTTCACCTATCACCTTATCGTCTCCCTCGCCTCCTCGTCAGCCCGTCTCGCCAACCCGCGAGACGATTTCTGCAGAACCAGCCGCCCACGGTCGTGCTCAGCCCCCTCAGCCTCCTCCTGGCGAAACTGGCTCATTGAGCCGCCCGGCTCCCGCCTCGCACCCTAACTACAACATGGGGCCCGTGACGGAGGATGACGCCGGCGAGCCGGTTCTAATATGGGAGCAGGATTCCAACCGAGTGTCGGTGTCCACCCTTCTCCCTTCCTGGAAGGAACAGGACCATCCCACCGGCCACGCCTTTTCGCTAGGCTTCGGGCTTTATGGCGGTCTTGGCTCCGAACCCGCTGACAACGAGGCCTCGCGGGACCTCATTCTGAAAAGCGTCCACTCGTAGTTTCGCTCCCTGGAGCTCGTGCATCGCGTCTCGCGCCGTCTTGTCTTCAACAACAGGAAATGGAAAGAGGCGGAGACCGGTCTTGCCGCGGAGCGCGAGAAGTCTATTGACTTGTAGAAGCGGTTGAATGTTGCTGACAAACTCCTTGCACAGAGCCAGGGTGGCGTGGTAAGTTTCCTTATCTTTGCCTTGCCCGCCTCGCCCATGCCCCTCATAGTCTCCTACTTTCCTCCCTCCCGCAGGATGCCGAGACGGCGAACAGGATGCGCTCGCGTATCGAGGAGCTGGAGGGGGAAAATAAGAAGCTGAAAGCCGAGAACCTTCGCCTTCAGAGCAGCGCGACGCCCCCCACGGATCAGTTTCCCGTTTCTTCCCGATATTCCGTGGATGAGGTGGAGGCCATCTGCCGGGACTCAAACATCAAGACAGCGGAGGTTGTCCTTAAGATGATGAAGGAGCTGGGGGTGGTGCGCGCGGATGCGGAGACGGTGACCGTCCGCGACCTAGTCCCGCGCTTGTTCGACGAGTCGGACGGCAGCGCCTCCTCTGACAATGAGTAGTGCACCATCCCCCGCCATGTCTTCCTTGCGCCCTCTTATTTTTGTCTAACACTTATGATTCTGGCTCCCTTTCTTAAAAGAAGGGCGAGGTGTCTCTGCCC
Source organism: Platanthera guangdongensis (assembly GCA_039583875.1). NCBI lineage: Eukaryota > Viridiplantae > Streptophyta > Magnoliopsida > Asparagales > Orchidaceae > Platanthera > Platanthera guangdongensis. The sequence continues at coordinate 60,901,179 of CM077153.1, read as the reverse complement.
TATTAACTTTTGTTTAAACTTTTTATATACTAATGGCTGCTTCCCCTTTTGGGGTGCTGTGTAATAGTTTATTTAGGAGGTACCTTTTTATATGTTATTTTAATCGCCAGTTTGACCTTCCATCCTCTCGCTTAGCTACTAGCCCAAGGGGTAGGGCCATTTTTTGGGATGCTGTTTAATTACTATTGTTATTGCCTTCCATTTCGCTTAAGGACCCGCGCGAGGCATCCTTTATTGTTTTTTACCCGTCTTGATTACCTTCGTTGGCGCTGCGCCGCGAGATTACCTCGCCACCAAATTTCTGGGTCCAGTCGTCTCGCCAGTCGGCTTCAGCCACTTCAGCTTACTTGATCCTGGGACAGGGAAAACCCTCCCGCCCGTAGCGAGACCCGCTATGGCGAGTGCCGGCCAGGGACCTTCTTCCCTGGCCCTATTCCTGGTCACTCTCTGTTTCAGGGACTATCCCTCTCTTGCTGAGTCATGGATTTTTCTCCACGCGAATTCTTACCCTTAGACTTGTCTCCCCAAGTGAGTACCGTCCTCCCGAAACACCCTCAACCACCGAGTGAACCTACAGCCCTGCCAGCTAGATGGGAGCCTGGTCAGCGGGTCTGCTCGGGGCCTCCTCTCCAAAACACCACCAACCACCGAGTGAGCCTACAGCCCTGCCAGCTAGATGGGAGCCTGGTCAGCGGGTCTACTCGGGGTATCCTCTCCAAAACACCACCAACCACCGAGTGAGCCTACAGTCCTGCCAGCTAGATGGGAGCCTGGTCAGCGGGTCTGCTCGGGGTCTCCTCTCCAAAACACCACCAACCACCGAGTGAGCCTACAGCCCTGCCAGCTAGATGGGAGCCTGGTCAGCGGGTCTGCTCGGGGTATCCTCTCCAAAACACCACCAACCACCGAGTGAGCCTACAGCCCTGCCAGCTAGATGGGAGCCTGGTCAGCGGGTCTGCTCGGGGTCTCCTCTCCAAAACACCACCAACCACCGAGTGAGCCTACAGCCCTGCCAGCTAGATGGGAGCCTGGTCAGCGGGTCTGCTCGGGGCCTCCTCTCCAGAACACCACCAACCACCGAGTGATCCTACAGCCCTGCTAGCTAGATGGAAGCCTGGTCAGCGGGTCTGCTCGGGGTCTCCTCTCCAAAACACCACCAACCACCGAGTGAGCCTACAGCCCTGCCAGCTAGATGGGAGCCTGGTCAGCGGGTCTGCTCGGGGTCTCCTCTCCAAAACACCACCAACCACCGAGTGAGCCTACAGCCCTGCCAGCTAGATGGGAGCCTGGTCAGCGGGTCTGCTCGGGGTCTCCTCTCCAAAACACCACCAACCACCGAGTGAGCCTACAGCCCTGCCAGCTAGATGGGAGCCTGGTTAGCGGGTCTGCTCGGGGTCTCCTCTCCAAAACACCACCAACCACCGAGTGAGCCTACAGCCCTGCCAGCTAGATGGGAGCCTGGTCAGTGGGTCTGCTCGGGGTTGTTTCTACAAAGCATCTCGCCCCCGGTGCCTCACAGTGGTCACCCACACTTCCACCAAGAGATCACATCGGGATGATAAGCATTACACAATAACAATAAAAAGATACTGTGAAGTAGAGTGCTACGGGTAAAATCTCTTCAAATCATCCCCACTTCGGGCTCGCTCGAGAGATACCCCGTCCACATTCTGGAGGTGGTACCCTCCTGACTTTAAGACTTCTTTTATTACAATAGGACCCTCCCAATTTGGGTTAAGTTTCCCTACCGAGGCTCCTCTACCCGCCGCGTCAACCTTTTTTAGGACCAAATCTCCTTTCGCAAATTGTTTAACCCTTACATGCTTGTCGAAGTACCTCGCCATCCGGCGCTTGACTTCCTGCTGTCGGACCACCGCTAAATCTCGGAGCTCCTCCACGAGATCCAACGAAAGTCTCTGCTCTTCTTCGTTCTCTGTCCTCCATCCTTCGGCTCCTTCCCTTGCAACCACTACTCTTGGCGATGCGACCTCGAACTCGACAGGTATGACGGCCTCTGAGCCATGAGAGAGCTTAAACGGGGTTTCTCCCGTGGTTGTGTTTGGTGTGGTTCTCAAGGCCCACAGCACTGAAGGTAATTGCTCCACCCAGCTTCCTCTCAAATTCTCCACCTTTTTCTTCAATAGATTGACGATGACCTTGTTGGCCGCTTCGACCTGTCCGTTACTCCGCGGATGATGAACAGAGGCAAAGCGGAGGTCTATCCCCAAACGAATGTAGAAATCCACGAACTCCCTGCTTGCAAACTGGGGTCCATTATCTGTCACAATGGCTAGGGCCAACCCATGCCGGCAGACGATCTCCCCCCAAACGAAGTTTTTGACCACCTGCGAGGTTACCTTAGCCAATGCTTTCACCTCCAGCCACTTTGAAAAGTAATCCACCATGACTATTAGGAACTTCCTTTGGCCACTTGCTTGGGGAAAGGGGCCTACCAGATCTAGGCCCCATATAGCGAATGGCCAGGGAGCTGTGATGGTCCGCAACCTCTGGGCCGGGAGGAGCTGAAGAGGGGCGAACTCCTGGCACTTTTGGCACTTTTTCGCAAATTCCTCCGCATCTCTCCTAAGGGTAGGCCAAAAGTACCCCTGCCTCAGCACCCTCCCTTCTAAAGTCCGGCTCCCCGAGTGACTTCCACATTCTCCGGAGTGGATCTCTTGCAGAACCCTAGGAGCCTCTTCCTCCGACACACACCTGGCCAGCAATCCTGTCAAGGTCTTGCGATATAAAACTCCATCCTTCAATAGGTAGTATGCCGACTTGTATCTGGTGCGCTTCTTGTCGAGCTCCGTCGCAGGTAACTGTCCTGATGCCAAAAAAGTGATAAAGGGGTCCATCCACGACCTTTGTTGGCACACTTCCATAAGTTCTCCTTCCTTTATGGACGGTCTGAAGAGTTCCGTTACCGTTCCCCCGGCCCGAGGGCCGTGCTTGGCGAGTTGGTCGGCTTGGGTGCTCTCCTCTCTCGGGACGTGTTGAATTGAGAAACTTCGGAACTGCCCTATGATGTCCTTGACCTTTCCCAAATACAGCTGGAGGGCTGGCTCCCTTGCCTCGAACTCCCCTTTGATCTGACCTGCCACCACCATGGAGTCTGTCGAGGCCTCAATGTCCTGTATGCCCAGCTCCCGGGCTAACCTCAGCCCTGCAATGACCGCCTCATATTCTGCCTGGTTGTTGGTGACTGTGAAATGAATCTTCAAGGCTTGCTCAATATGGGTCCCCTCCGGACTGGTCAAGACCACTCCCCCCCCAAAAGAGTTTCTTCCTGACGCTCCATCCACTAACATTTTCCAAGCTGCTCGAGGGGGCGTCTCCGCTTCTCGGACCTCGACCACATAGTCTGCTAAGAAATCGGCCACCGCCTGCGCCTTGATGGCGAGCCGTGGAACGAAGACGAGATCAAATTCGCTGAGCTCTATTGACCATTTTGCCAGCCTCCCCGAATGCTCTACCCCGCTCAAGATGTTATGTAGAGGGTGGTCAGTCACCACTCGGATGGAATGTGCCTGGAAATACGGACTGAGCTTTCGGGCCGAGACGATGAGGGCAAATGCTAATTTTTCCAGGATGGGGTACCCGAGTTCCGCCTTCTTCAGGACCCTGCTCACGTAATAAATTGGTAATTGTTTCTTTCCTTCTTCACGTACAAGAACCGAGCTTACCGCCTCCATCCCTACCCCCAAATATAGGAACAGGTCTTCGGCTTCCCTTGGTCCCTGGAGTAAAGGCGTCTGGGTAAGCTGCTGCTTTATGGCCTGAAAAGCCGTCTCGCACTCCGCGGTCCACTCGAAACCCTTACCCCCTCGCAGCGTTCGAAAGAAGGGTGAGCATCTCTCCCCCGCCCGGGAAAGGAACCTGCTCAGCCCGGCCAACTTTCCTGTGAGACGCTGGACTTCCTTCACATTCCGAGGCGACTCCAGTTCTAGGATTGCTCTCACTTTTTCGGGGTTGGGCTCCACCCCAGATGGAGTGAGTAGATGCCCCAGGAATCTCCCTCTGCTAGCGCCGAAAACGCACTTCAAGGGGTTAAGCCTCATTTTATACTTCCTCAGGGTTTTAAAGGTTTCCTCCAGATCTAGGACATGAGCCCCGAGGTCCTTGCTTTTGATCATCAAGTCGTCTACGTAAACCTCGAGGTTCCTTCCTCTCTGTTCTCGGAAAATTCGATCCATCATCCTTTGATAGGTTGCGCCCGCATTTTTCAAACCGAAGGGCATCATATTAAAGCAGAAGCACCCATCCTCCGTGACGAAGGTGACGTCCTTAACGTCCGGAGGATGCATGCGTATTTGATGGTACCCAGAAAACGCGTCCAAGAAACTCATAAAAGGGAAACCGACGGCTGAGTCAACCAGCGCGTCGATTCGGGGCAGCGGATAACAATCCTTAGGGCATGCTTTATTTAAAAGAGAAAAATCTACGCACATCCTCCACTTACCCTCCCCCTTTTGGACCATTACAACATTACTCACCCACCCCGGATACTTACAGGCGGACACAAACCCCGCCTTAAGCAATTTTTCCACTTCCTCTCTAATAGGTCCGGCCATCTTCGAGGCGATGGCCCTCTTCTTCTGTTGTATGGGGCGGGTGTTTGGGTCTAGATTGAGGCGGTGACAGGCGACGTCTGCATCGACCCCCGGCATGTCCGCGGCGCTCCACGCGAAGACGTCAATATTGTTTTGCACGCAGGTCCTGACCTTCTCCCGGTCCTCTGGGTTGAGTTCACCACTGATTCTTATCCTTTCTTTTCGGCCTTCCTTGGTGCGTATTTCTACCTCTAGGACCTCCACTGCAGCTTTCAGCCTGGATGGCTCTTCCTCTCCTTCCTGCTCTGCCTGCATACTCTGCTCCTGGTCCTCGCTTCCTACGCTGGCCACCATTCTCCCTTCCCCCGGCTGCTCCGCCTCCCACTTGCTCGCGTCCTCCTCTTCTTGCCAGGAGGCTTTTCTCTTCTCTGGACGGGTCCCCTCCCCGGGTGATCCGCCCAACTCTTCCGTCTTCCTCTTCTCCTTCCTCCCTTCCTCTTCTTTTTGCCCCACTTCCCCTGCCGCTTCTGTCTCTCCTCCCTCCGCTCCAGCCATTTCTAGCTCTTCCCTCATACCCTGGTTCCTTGCCACTTCTCCCTCACCTCCAGCTCTTTCCCTCTCCCTTTCTTCTTCCATCTCCATCTCCCCGAACTCCTCTCCCGCCATTCCTTGCCCCTCCGCAATGCCTCCAACCACTACTACTTCTCCCTCTCCCCCAGCACCTTTCTCCTCCCTTTCTTCTTTGCCCCCCTGCTCTTGTTGCAATCGCTCCATCCTCTTTTCCAACTCCTCTGCGTCCCCCTGCCAGGAGATTGTGTTTACTGCTGTCACGTAACATTCCCTTGCTGCCTTCGGATCTCCTCGTACCCTGATTTGAGTACCTCCAGAATTCAGCTTCAAGCATTGGTGAAACGACGACGGAACGCATCTGAAAGCGCTGATCAAGGGGCGCCCAAAGATAGCGTTGTAGCTACTAGGGGCATCCACTATGACAAAACGGCAATTTCGGGATAGTCCTCCCAGAGTTACTTGAAGTCCTACACCCCCCTCGACCTCTTTCCTTTCTCCTGAGAATCCAAACAATGGTCCATCCGCTGCCAGTACCCTCCGTGCCTCTACCCTCATTGCATTGAATGCCTTCTTAAAAATCACGTTCACCGAGCTCCCATTGTCGACTAGGATTCGCGACACCGTGAAGTTCTCGATGGCGGTCCGTATCACCAGCGCATCACAAAAGGGGTCCTCATGGTCGGGCATGTCTTTTCTTGAAAACGTAATCTTTTCATCTGGAGGAGGGGATCGTGACGTCGAGGCGACACTTCGGCGGTACATAGTGTGAAGGCTTGCCTTTCGGGCCGCCTCTATCCCCACTCCCCCATTGATCACCCCAACCAGCCCACGATCCCCTTCATCCGCACGGTCCACACACCGATCCTCTTCCCCTGTAATTGTTACTTCCTCTATCCGCACCGGCCTTGGTTGTTCCCCAGCTCCTCGACTCCTCCTCAACTCCAAGAAATCCGGGCAGGTAGCCGTTGCGTGACCTTCCTCCTCGTGGAAGTCACAGTAGGGCAACGCCACCCCCCCCTCCGGTCTCCCTTCCTGAGGGTTCCTCCTTCTCCCTGCTCCCGCTCCTCTTCCTCTTTCCCGGCCCCTTCCTCTACCTCGGCCGATGGCCATGGCCTGCTGCGGAGGAGGTAGGGGCGGTCTATGACCATACCCCCACCCCATCTGATTGAACCTTCCCGGTCCTCCCTGTTGATTTCTTCCCCCTTGGGGAAATCCTCTTCCTTGTCCGGGGGCCGTCCCCCCCTGCTGCCTCCACCCCAGCTCTGGATACGCCGGCGCCCTCGGCTCGTCTCTTCTCCTCGCTTCCTGTTGCCTCCCCCCTGTCTCCCTCGACTCTATCTCGGTAAGCCTTGCCAACTTTTTCGCAAAAGCTGGGTTCGCCGCCTCCATCGCTATTTCCTTGGCCGCCTTCTCCATCAAGCCCTCAAAGGAAAGCGGAGCCTTCCGGGTGAGGCTCATCTTGAAGAATTCTTCCCGCAGTCCCACTGTGAAAGCCATCTGGAGGGCAAAGCCCGGTACCTCCTGTATATCCAGAATTTCCTCTTGGAACCTATCCACGTACTGAGCCAGTGATTCCTCCGCCTTCTGCTTGATCAAAAAGATCGATTCCGGGTTCTTCTTCCTCGTCTTAGATGTGGAGAATCGAAGTTGGAAACTCCTACTCAAGTCCTCGAAGCAATATATCGAGCCTGCCGGGAGTTGATGGAACCAGTCCCTAGCTTTTTCTTTCAGAGTGATCGCAAAGAGGCGGCACTTAAACGCGTCCGTCATGGGCCTGATCGAGACAGCGTCTTCGAACCACTGCAAGTGATGGAGGGGATCGTCCTTCCCTACATAGTAATTCATCTCGGGCTCTCTGAAGCCCTCGGGGACCGGAGCGGACAGGACTAGCTCGCAAAAGGGGGACCCTCGCGCCTCCGGTCTCGCCACCTCTACTCGCGCGACGACCTCCCCTGGCGCGATGGTACTCGCCGGACTTGGGAACAGCTCCCTTCCCGCCATGTCCCTCCCGGTCCCTTCCAGCATCACCTCCTTTCCCGGCCTTCTCCCCGGGGCGTCTTCTCCGACTCGCGCCGAGACGAGTTCCTCCTGAGTCGCGAGAGCTGGCACTGTGGGCAGTGGAGTTGAACAGTCTCCCTGCCGCGAGATCCCTTGCAATAGATCCATGATCCCCTTGATCGAAGCCAGGAACTCCGTTCTTCCTACATATCCCCCCTGATTATCTGACTCCCCTCCTTCTCCTTCTCCATGATCTCCCGCCATGTTGGTTGCTCAAGGTTCTTCTCTGAGGGCTGCGATCCACGCTCACCGCACCAAAATGTTGGAACCGGCTTTTTGGTCCCTCCTAGAGTTCGAAACAGGATGCAGCCCACACGTACTCTCCTTGCGCTACCGCCCTGACGAGAGTCAGCGACCTGGAAACAGACCGAGGGGACTCAACTTGGAGGTCCCGCCTCTTACCTGGAAGAACTGTTAGTCTTCCCCTCCCTAGCCAGTGTTGAGCTAGGTGCCTGAGAGGGAAAAAGTGGGAAGGTTCAACAACCTTTTCTCAGGCACCTTATCGGTCTATTTATAGGTTTCTGAATCTGCTCTGCAAATATCACTTTCAAGCCATCTCAAAATGACCAAAACACCCTGGACCGGGTCTGCTAATAGCCCAACTCCGCTGTTCTGGAGAGCTATACGCAGGCCTCCAGGGGTAAAAATGTAAAACCATCTGGGGCCCAAAGGTAAAAATCCCCCTTATGGGTCAAAATAGGTAAAGAGCTGTTAGTCTCCTGCGGCAAGTGGGGGAGGTACTGCCGGGCGAGACGGCCGCCATGCCCGTCTCGCCGCCTTTCCGGCATGTGAGCTCTCTCGCCTTCTAGGGTGACTCCGCCCACTAGAAGGTCTCGCCCACTCTAGAGGATCCCCCCTCTCTCCCCCTGTAGGTGGGCATCCTATCATCTCGCCAGTCATCCCTTCGCCCGCTGGACCGTCTCTCGCGAGCCCCAGGTTGTACAGCAACCGTTGATCGTCTGCGCACTCGCAAGACTGATCTCGAGGAAAAGAACAAGCGACTGGAGGAATAGAACAAGCTGCTCCATGGCGAGGCCACCCGCCTGATGGACACCCATCTCCCGTCGACTCGCGCCGAGCCGAGCTCCCAAGCCAAGAAGCCAAAATCCTTTAGCGAGGTGGAGGTCAACGAAATGCTGAGGGCCAACACCATCAAAGCCACTGATCACATTCTTCAGGTCATGCGAGACCTCAAGGTGCTGACGTAGGATTGTGAGGAGGTAACTACTAATGACTTGGTCCTGGAGCTATTCCTCCCCGTTACCACCCATGGCGAGGAGGAGGATGACTTCGACTAGCTGTTTAACGAGGTGGAGGGCTTTCGGGATGATCCTTTGGGGGGAGGCAACTAGAGGGCCTGATTTAAAATTTTTTTATAATGATTACCCCCACCCAATATCTTATAATCACCGCGATGTGGCTTAACTTTTTCTAATAGCATATACATAATGAAAATCATACTTGTACATTTTTGTACACTTTTTGTGTTCACTCGTCTTGTTGCACTCGCACGGACGTATCTCCTTTTGAGGTGCGACTTCCCCAAAGTAGGACTCACTGCTAGATTTCATCCAAGTTAGGTTAGAATACGTACTCATGCCAAGACCCCGAGACCTCACCATCCATTAGTAGTAGGAGCTAGACCACTCGTAATGCTCAACTAGCGATCTTCCTGCTCGCCTGCGAGATCTCTTCCCCCTTAGAGGTTTGTTCGAGGCCAGATTTTTCCAAGTAAAAATTTGATGGGGTGGTCTTCATTTGCCGAGGACAGCCCCATGCACTCGCATTCGCCTGGTAGCTCTTGCATCTCCTTGAGGGTTAAATGAGAGCAGAGGGGTTAGGTTCAGCACAACTTCTCATTGTTGATGTATGCGAGTCCCTAGTCGGCAAGATCCATCCCAGACTGATACTACTCGCTCTCTTACATTTTTTCTTACCGAGTGATTACAATCCCTTAATGCTTGGAGAGATCCCGGCTCCCCACAACCTGACCATCTGGATATTGCTGGGTCTAACACTTTGTCCCCTAGTGATATTTAGTCCTGACAACTAGTGGTAGTGGGATCTTCTTGAGGTCAACTTGGGAGACACCTGTTGATGCACGAAAATTGATGGGGAGAAGAGTAGGGGGTTGCTGTCACGGGCACCAACAATTAACACGATGTGTTCGGTCTCACAGGAAAGGTAAAGAGGTTGATGGTTGCGGGGATGGAGAGGAGAAATCTTCTAAGTGCTCGAGAGTGGAGCAAATGCTTGTTCAAGGGTTGCGGGGATAGAGGAGAGAAGGGAGTTGATCCGGGTGCGGAGATGGTTGGGAAGGTTGATCAGGAGCAGTCGAGCAGGCAGTTACTTTGATAGTTGTGCTTGCAGGTTGATGTCGGGAGACTTGAGCTGAGGAGAAGAGAGGGAGCCGGTAGCAGCGGCAATAACAGACTTCGCCCGCTGCGGCTTAAATTCCACTCTTGTGGCGTGCTTTCCTTTGATTAATATTGAGTATTACAGCTTGTTACACCTTTACATGGAAAGCTAATAATGGGTACATGGGTGGAAGCTGGCGGCTAAGGAAAGGATGTGCCAGATAGGAGGCCGCGCAGACTGAGATCTGAGGCCAGCAGGCCGCGCAGTTACAAGAGAGGTTGCAGACTGAGAAAAGGAGTACACTGGGGTTGATGGATCGAGCTGGAGAGCGATGGCGATGATGAGACTGCCTCCAAAATGAGAGGCATGGGGGTCTTTTTATAGGCCAGAGGAGGCAACAGCTTGTGATGACGTTACCCCCGATGAGGCGGTAACTTATTCGAGTAAAGACTTGAGTCTGCCGAGTCCACCACAGGTCGCGCGGACTGGAGCTTGCTTCTGGAACTGGTTCTGCTGATGGCAGACTTGGAGGAGTCCTCCCATGCTGCTGGCGGACTGAGAGTAGTCTGCCCGAACTGTACTGATCGAGCACGCGCCAAGGGTTCGAGCTGAGGGATATCTACCCGCTGCTGGGAAGCGGGTGCTGGAGGCTATTGAGCGACGGGCTGTAAGAAGTATTCGTTGAGTCCGCGGCTGATAAGCAGAGTCCGCCTCTACAGTTGAATAAAGACGAGACTGATGCTGAAGCTGGAGCTGGGGTCATCAACTCTTGCGGACAGAAGGCTTAGCCTGAGGTATGAGTCCTCGCATTGTCAATGTTCGCGCTTGTCGATCGGGGCGACCTGGCGGACTGAGGAGGTAGGTCGGCAGATCTGCTGAAGTACGCCACCTGTTGGAGGAGAAACCGAGCTGCTCCTAAAGATCCGGCGACCTGGCGGACTGCGGAGGCAGGTCGACAGCTCTGTTGAAGTCCGCCTATTGAATGGAACGGCTTGCCGCCCCTGCTGGGCGGCCTGGGCTTGGCGACAAGATAGGTCGCGCGTGCTGGCGAAGTGGAACCAGGCGTTGCTGGCAGGCGGCCTGGGGGCAGGTTGCCACTCTTGACTGGAGGCCTGAAGATAGGTTGCTACTCTTGGAAGATGACGAGCTGGAGTTGTCGATACTGTTTATGTTGGGTGGCCTGAAGCAGTTCGCCGTTATTGGAGATGTGGCAGTCTGGGCTACTTGATGTGTGACCTGCAGGAGCGGGCTGAAGGAGACTCTCCTGCAAAGCTCGCACGGCTTATTGCCGGTCTGCGTGGATAAATATCCTTGTCCGCCTGATGTTGGTCGACACCTGTTGAGATGGAGGCTTGGAGCGGTTAGCTGAACAAGGCACGCGGTCTGCAGGGGTGGACTGAGGAAGCCGTCCGCAGCCCCTGCCGACCAAAGGAACGCTGCGTGACTTGAGTGGTCAGACCGCTGAGACCGCCCAAGCCGTGCAGCCTGAGCGGACAGAGAAGCCTGTCCGCCCAACTTAAGACGTCGCGACCTCCAGTGAGAACCCGGAGCAGGCCGCGATTAGCGAGCTGGTTGTCTTGTGAAGGATCGCCGATTTCGGGGTTAACATAATCCCCGCACTTTTTTAAGTTCCGAAGGGAACTTCGAAAATGTTGGAGACCCATGCAAATCATGATCCACCCCAAAGGAAAAAGGAGGGGGTAAGAAGAGATAGAACCTGATGTTTCTCCTTAGGAGCTTGCTAATGCATGTCTTTTTCCTGCAAAGGAAAAGTTAGTGTAGGCATGTATGGGAGGTACATCTTCTGTGTACCTGAGTTTGTCTTTGCAAAAATGAAGGAGAAGTGTATTCCACTGAACTCTGCAAAATGAAGATGAGAGGAAAGCATAGAAGAACAATATCTTGCAAGTACCTGAAGGGGTTTTGCAAGCACCTGCTATCCTCTGCAAAAAGAAGAGTAAGCAATATACATGAAAGGAAAAAACAAGTTGCAAGTACATGAAGAGAACTTGCAAGTGTTTGCTGGTCTCTGCAAAAGAGTAGTTAGCGGCAGATATGAAAGTAAAGCAAGCTGCAAGTACCTGAAGGAAACTTGCAAGTATCTGCTGATCTCTACAAGAAAAGAGTTAGAAGCAGACATGATATATGAAAGGAGGTTGCAAGTACCTGTGAAGAAACATGCAAACATCTGTTGATCTCTGCAAGAAAAGAGTTAGAAGCAGATATGATGAAAAGACTGAGCTGCAAGTACCTGGAAGGGAGTTTTCTGGTATCTGCTGATCTCTACAAGAAAAGAGTTAGGTGCATTTGTAATATATGAAAGTAGGTTGCAAGTACCTATGAAGAAACTTGCAAGTATCTGTTAATCTCTACAAAAAGAGAGTTAGAAGCAAATATAATGAAAAATCTAAGCTGTAAGTACCTGGATGAGACTTGCACGCACCTGCTAATCACTACAAAGAGAAGGGTGAGCAGCAGACATAATATAGTGAGCTAAGATGCAAGTACCTGAGCGGAACTTGTGAATGCTAACTATTGATGAGATAAGGTCGATATGATCATATAGCAGAGGAAATGTCTAATGAACTCTGCCGATAATTGAATGAAGATCAAACCTGAATAGTGATCTTCTTGCTAGATTAGAGACATCTTTAACATGAAGTCCAGATCAATGAGTCGAGCGTTGACTATTGATATGATAGGACAGATATGATATCTTTAAAATGAAGTCTAGTCTGGTAAGATAAAACCATCTTAACTAGATGCCAATAGCAAGGCTTGATGATCAAGGAGAATCGGATTCTTTGATCAATAATTGATGCCATTGACATTTGATAAAAGTAATGAAGAGCTTGTAAGTCATCATTTGATGGATCTTTGAGCAAGCAATGCATATAAGATGTGCATAAGCAAAATGATTGTTGCAAATCCTTTTGATAGGTTGGATTTAACCTATTCACCTGTGAAAGAGGCAGTTGATAAAAAGAGGTCTATACTCGAAGATGACTAATAAAGCATGCATGCTGCCACAGGAGATCACCTATAGGCCTTATGCATCGCTTTCCTGAGAAAGGTCATCACGAGTATAGTCCTACTTAGAGCAGACTAGTTGTGCATCCTTTAGAAAGGAACAAAAGAGAAAGGCACGGGAAATGCTGAGAAGGATCGCTAGATAAACTGCTCTCATGTTTCGGGTTACAACATCGCTGATCAGTTAGGCAAGGTGTGCTAAGTGGTCTATTGCATTGCTCACATGTGACAAAGATCAGCGGAGTTGTGGGCCCCGCAAAAGCACGGATTGAGAGTACCATAGATTGTTCAGCCATCACAGTTGTGAGATGATCGAAGAGACAAGGCTACGCTTGATCGCCATGGCTTGTCAAGCAAAGATCATCATAACTATAATGTATCCGAAACGAAGCACATCATAGCTAACACATGGGCCTTCCTGACGCACACTTTGTGTCAGATGCTGGCTAGGATCTAAATTCTGAAGTCCACCATCGTAGATTGAACAGCACCTACTGCACATACGTGAACACTCCATACAGTATGTGGTCATCGCGGCCTTACGCTAGAGAACAATTTACGTAGGGTACAACGAGACTCGGCGATATCTCAGTGGTTCAGTGATCTCTTTGGCAAAGAGAAAATAGAGGAAGAAGCATTCCAAAAAAGGGAAATGTGTCAGTACATGACCTCTAATGTAAACTTTATTGAAATGCAAGAATCAACATTTAGAAGTGCTTTGTAAAGAGAATGTTTGAAACATGTAAAGTAGAGATAACCGTCAATGGTTTCGAGGAGCTCTGAGGAGCGGGCGTTGATTTGGCTCACTCCTCTTGAGCATCAATAAGTGTCTCCAACCTATTTGCCCTTCGAGGTTGATGGATCAAAATGATAATTCTACTAGAGCAAATGCTGGAATTTACCCTATTTTATCATCTTCTCTACTAGTTTTTGAAGGGCTCTACAATCTTCTGTTGCATGACCCTTTTCTTTGTGATATTTGCAGTATTGGTTAGAGTTCTTCGCCTTTCGATCAACTAGCTGAGAAGATCCCTTATTGCTTGTTTTGCTCTTCATGTCCTGAGGTTGAAAACCCATTGGAGGAGACTTTGGAGGTTGCCTGATAAGGGGTAAAGCTTCCGAGTCTCTCTTCCTCTTAGTGGAAAATTCAGGCAGGTTTCTTGGGTGATTGGCAGAGCAAGCGATGGTTTGAGGGCCGAGTTTGCACGAACTTTCCCTTTGCCTGGTAACTGGAAACTGCAAAGTGATTGCAGCCTGCCAAGATGAATAACTTGCTAGATAAGCATAAGGATCAACCGGCAGAAAAGTTGGTGGATTCGAATGTGAATTCCCCACTGCAGGATTGATTGTAGCAACTGGCGCAGCTGCAGGTTGCGAGTTTAGTCGCTGAATTATAGCAGCTAGAGTGTCATTGATTGCTACGATTTGCAGGGAAGTTCCCGATGTGTCAGCAAGAGGGCTTCCAAGAGAGCGTCTTCGCTAGTAGGAGGAATGATTTGAGAGGTTTGGCGGTCTGATATGAGTAACTGTTGATTTTCACCGTCTGTTCGGATCTGAAGGTCGCGTGTGAACTATTGATGCGCGAAAATCGATGGGGAGAATAGTAGGGGGCTGTTGTCGCGGGCATGAACAATTAACACGATGTGTTCGGTCTCACAGGCAAGGTGAAGAGGTTGATGGTTGCGGGGATGGAGAGGAGAAAGCTTCTGAGTGCTCGAGAGTGGTGCAAACGCTTGTTCAAGGGTTGCGGGGATAGAGGAGAGAAGGGTGTTGATCCGGGTGCGGAGATGGTTGGGAAAGTTGATCAGGAGCTGTCGAGCAAATGGTTACTTTGACAGTTGTGCTTGCAGGTTGATGCCGAGAGAGTTGAGCTGAGGAGAAGAGAGGGGGCTGCTAGTAGTGGCAACAGCAGACTTCGCCCACTGCGGCTTAAATGGCAATCTTGTGACGGGCTTTCCTTTGATTAATATTGAGTATTACAACTTGTTACACCTTTACATGGAAAGCAAATAAAGGGTACATGGGGGGAAGCTGGCGGCTAAGGAAAAGAGGTGTCAGATAGGAGGCCGCGTAGACTGTGATCTGAGGCCGGCAGGCCGCATAGTTACAAAAGAGTGTGCGGACTGAGAAAAGGTGTCCGTCGGGGTTGATGGCTTGAGCTGGAGAGCGATGGCGATGATGAGACTATGTCCAAAATGAGAGGCATGAGGGTCTATTTATTGTCCCAAGGAGGTAACGACATACGACGACGTTACCCCTGGTGAGGCGGTAACTTATACGAGTAAAGACTTGAGTCTGCCGAGTCTGCCACAGGCCGCGCGTACTAGGGCTTGCTTCTGGAACTGCTTCTGCTGATGGAGGACTTGGAGGAGTCCGCCCATGCTGCTAGTGGAATGAGAGTAGTCCGCCCGAACTGTACTGATCGAGCCCGCACCAACGGTGCGAGCTGAGGGATATCCGCCCGCTGCTGGGAAGTGGGTGCTGGCGGCTGTTGAGCGGCGGGCTGCAAGAAGTATCCGCTGAGTCCGAGGCTGATAAGCAGAGTCCACCTCTGCTATTGAATGAAGATGAGCCTGCTGCTAAAGCTGGAGCTGCTGTCATCAACTCTTGCGGACTTAAAGCTTATTCTGAGGGATGAGTCCTCGCGCTGTCAGTATTTGTGCTTGTCAATCGGGGCGACTTGGAGGACTGAGGAGGCAGGTCGGCAGAGACGCTGAAGTCTTCCACCTGTAGGAGGAGAAGGCGAGCTGCTCTTGAAGATCCGGCGACCTGGCGGACTGTGGAGGCAGGTCGATAGTTCTACTGAAGTCCTCCTGTTGAATGGAACGACTTGCCGCCCTTGCTGGGCGGCCTGGGCTTAGCGACCTGAAAGGTCGCGCGTGCTGGCAAAGTGGAACCAGGCGTTGCTGGCAGGCGGCCTGGGGGCAGGTCGCCAATCTTGACCGGCGGCCTGAAGATAGGTCACTACTCTTGGTAGCCGACGAGCTGGAGTTGTCGACACTGTTGATGTTGGGCGGCCTGAAGATAGGTCACCATTATTGGAGATGTGGCGGTCTGGGCTACTTGATGTGCGACCTACAGGAGTGGGTTGAAGGAGACTCTCCTTCAAAGCTTGCACAGCTTATTGTCGGTCTGAGCAGATAAGTATCTGAGTCCGCCGAAGTTGGTCGGCACTTGTTGAGATGGAGGCTTGGAGCGGTTAGCTGAACAAGGCGCGCGGTCTACAGGGGTGGACTGAGGAAGCAGTCCACAGCCCCTGCCGACCAATGGAACGCTGCGCGACCTGGACGGTCAGACCGCTGAGACCGCCCAAGTCGTGCGGCCTGAGCGGACAGAGAAGCCTATCCTTCCAACATAAGAGGTCACGACCTCTAGGGAGAACCCGGAGCAGGCCACGACTAGCGAGCTGGCTGCCTTGGGAAGGATCGCCGATTTCCGGGTTAACAACACCGTCGAACGAAATCCAGCCCTGCCAGCTAATGGGAGATTGGCATTGGGATCTGCTCGGGGTTTGGTTAGACACCATCGAGTGACATCCAGCTTTTTCGGCTAGCGAGAGCCTGACAGCGGGATCTGCTTTAGGTTTGGGTAGACACCATCGAGTGACATCCAACCATGCTAGCTAGTGGGAGCCTAAAGCGGAACCTGCTCGGGGTCAACTTAGGAGACTTATTCGAGTGACATCCAGCCATGCCAGCTAATGGGATCTTGACAGACGGATCTACTCGGGGTATGGGTAGACACCATCGAGTGACATCCATCCCTGCCAACTAGTGGGAGCCTAATAGCGGGATCTGCTCGGGGTTAACTTGGCATATGTCGTCGAGTTACATCTAGACCTTCTAACTAGTGGGACCCTCATAGTGGGATATAATCGGGGTCAAGTTGGGAGATGCCATGGAGTGACATCCAGCCCTGCCAGTTAATGGGAGCCAAGCAACGGGATCTGCTCGGGGTCGGGGTAGACACCATCGAGTGACATCCGGCCCTGCCAGCAAGTGGGAGCCTGACAGCGGGATCTGCTCGGGGTCAACTTAGGAGACGTCGTCGAGTGACATCCAGACCTACCAGCTAATGAGAGCTTGACAACATGATTTGCCTGGGGTCTGGGTAGACACCATTGAGTGACATCCAGCACTGCCAACTAGTGGGAGCCTGGCAGCGGGATCTTCTCCGGGTCAACTTAGGAGACATCGTCGAGTGACATCCAGCCCTACCAGCTAATGGGAGCCTGACAACGAGATCTTCTTGGGCTCTGGGTTAACACCATCGAGTGCTATCCAGCCATGCAAGCTAATGGGAGCCTGGCAGTGGGATCTGCTTAGGGTCTGGGTAGACACCATCAAGTGACATCCAGCCCTGCCAGCTAGCGGGAGTCTTACAGTAGAATCTGCTTGGGGTTTGGGTGAATACCATTGAGTGACATCTAGCCCTGCCAGCTATTGGGAGCCTGTCAGCGGGATCTACTCGGGGTCAGCTTGTTGAACTCTTCACCTTTTCATACAATCTATTGCAGAAAGTCTGGAAGGTTAAGAGATTTCATATTAGAAAAAGATGTCACGTACATGATTTAATGATATAAATACTTCAGGTCATCACTGCTCCAGGTGTGACTTAGGGTCTCACCCTCCACATTCTAGAGGTGATATCCTCCTGACTTCAATACTTCCTTGACAATAAATGGACCCTCCAAATTCAGATTGAGCTTTCCCATGGCAGCTGATCTTCCTACGACATCTACCTTTTTCAAGACCAAGTCCCCATCCATGAACTGTTTGATTCTAACATGTTTGTCAAAATATTTGGCCATCCGCCTTTTAATTTCTTCTTACCTGACGACAACCACATCTCAGATTTCCTCTGTCAGATCCAAGGAGAGTCGTAGCTCGTTCTCGTTCTCGACCCTCCATTCTTCTCCACCCTCCTCCGCCTCTACTACTCACTGTGTCTGGACCTTGAACTCTATCAGGAGTACAACTTCAAAACCATGGGAGAGCTTGAAGGGGGACTCCCCTATGGCCATATTAGGAGTGGTCCTCAGGGCCCAAAGAATTGAAGGGAGCTGCTACACCTAGCTCCCCATAAGATATTCAACCTTCTTTTTTAACAAGTTCACAATGATCTTGTTCACCACCCCCACTTTCCCGTTACTCCTTGGGTGATGGACTGACGCGAATCTAAGATCAATCCCGAGCTGGCCACAAAAACTGATGAACTCCGTGTTGGCAAACTATGGCCCATTGTCCGTGACAATGGCCTGAGGCAACCCGTGCTGGCAAATGATCTCGCCCACATAAAGTTTCGAATCACTTTAGAGGTCACCTTGGCTAGCGACTTCAACTCAAACCACATAGAAAAATAATCAATCAAGACCAACAAGAACCTCCTCTGCCTGCTGGCCTAGGGGAAAGGTCCCACAAGATCCATTCCCCAAATGGCGAAAGGATAGTGGGCAGTGATGCTCCTGAGTCTTTGAGCCGGTAGTAGTTGGAACAGCGTGAATAGCTTGAACTTCTGGCACTTCTTAGTGAACTCGGTGGCATCCCGTCCCAGGGTCGGCCAAAAGTATTCTTGCCTTACTATCCTCCCTTCTAGAGTCCTGCTCCGTAAATGACTTCCGCACTCCCTGACATGAACTTCTTCCAGGACTCTGTAGACCTCCTCCTCGGCCACCCACCATGCCATGAGTCCTGAGAGGGTATTCTGATACAGCTTCTTGTCATGCATTAGATAGTATACCAACTTATACTTGAAACACTTTGTTATAAACGAACAGAAAACAAACCGGAAGTGGTTTAACAGAAACTTTATTATTCCAAAAAGGTATCAATTACAATGGTATAGCCTCCTTTTTATAGAATGGAGGAGATGAAAGAGATTACAAATAAGCAATGTGGGACTAAAAATTTACAAGTATATGCGGCTTTACAAAATGACAAACCGTACAAGCCATGCGGTTAGACAAACCGGCTAACCGCCCGGCCACAACCAGGATGAGAGAACAAGCACCACAAAGAGCAAGTCGTCACAGGAGACCGCTAGACCGCCCGGTCTCCAAGTCGTCTGAGACAAGCCGCCTGACCGCTGGGACACCAAACTGTAGCGGCCCAGCACACAGACCGGCTAGGAGAAACTGCCAGACCGCCCGGTCTCCGAACAACAACAAACTGCCCGGTCTCCATCATGCAACACTCCCCCTCAAGCTGGTGCATAGATATTAATCATGCCCATCTTGTCACAAATGTGGAAAAAGGAAGCGGACACCGGCTTGGTGAAGACGTCTGCCAACTCGTTGTCGGAAGTGACAAACGGAGTGCAAATCTGCTTATTCAATATCTCTTCCCGAATAAAATGACAGTCGACTTCTATGTGTTTTGTTCTCTCATGAAAGACCGGATTTTTGGAAATGTATATCGCGTCCTTGTTGTCACAGAACATAGGAAGAGGATAGTTGTAAACTTATCCTAAGTCAAGCATGAGAGTCTGCAACCATTTCAACTCACATGTAGTCGACGCCATACTGCGATATTCCGCCTCTACACTATACCTAGAGACCACAGACTGTTTCTTGCTCTTCCAACACACAAGATTGCCTCCAACAAACGTGCAGAAACCTGATGTCAATTTGCGGTCCCCTTTTTCATCAGCATAACTTGAATCAGAGTATGCTTCAACCCGTAGGTGACTATTCTTTTGAAAGGGGAGTCCTTTACCTGGTGCTGCTTTAATATACTCTAATATCTTCAGGGCAGATTGTAGATGACAATCCCTAGGAGCTTGCATGAACTGGCTCACCTTGCCAACAGCATAAGCGATGTCAGGCCTGGTTACCGTGAGATAAATGAGCTTGCACACCAGACGCGGTACCTCGTAAGATCGGATAAAAGAGGCGAGTCATCTGTCCAAGTTTTGTCTTCTCCAGCAGCCATTGCACAACGGGCAGGTTTAGCACCAGTCAATCCTGCCTCCTTTAAATGATCAAGAGCATACTTTCGTTGGGAAAGGACCATGGAGTTGGGCTTCCTAGAGATTTCAATCCCCAGAAAGTATTTCGGGGACCCCATATCCTTTGTGACCAGGTGTTGACAAAGGTGTTTCTTTGTCAGCAATACCCCATCCTGATCATCACCAGTAAGAAGAATGTCATCAACATAAACCATAAGAACAACCAGACCAGAGGCGGTTTTCCGAACAAATAAGGAGTGATCTACTGAGCTTCTCGTAAAACCAATGGCCGCAACAATGCCACAGAACTTGTCAAACCAGGCACGAGGGCTCTGCTTGAGGCCATAGATAGCCTTCTTTAGCCGGCATACTCGTGTCTCCCCCTGAGCAACATACCCAGGAGGTTGCTCCATGTAAACATCTTCCTACAGATCACCGTAGAGGAAAGCATTCTTAACATCCAGCTGCGAAATGAGCCAATCCCTGTTGACAGCGACAGAGAGAAGGACCTGAATGGTGCTGAGATGAGCCACGGGAGAGAAAGTATCAAAGTAATCAACACCATATGTCTGAGTGAAACACCATATGTGAGTGATAGGATCGGCAGGAGTAGAGGAGGAAGAGAAGTAAGATGCATTTTCAAAGAAGGTGACATCCGCAGAGATAAATTGCTTGCAGGTAACGGGGTCAAAGCAACAATAACCTTTCTGAGTGGGATAGTAGCCCAAAAAGACACATTTAGTGGACCGCGGGGAGAGTTTGTCGCGGGTGGCAGAGTGAGCATGCACAAAGGCTGTGCAGCCAAAGATACGGAGAGGAAGAGGAAAGGGATCTTTGCGCGGATAGAGAATGGAGAAAGGAGTTTGATCACGGAGAACGGTGGATGGAATGCGATTGATGAGATAGCAAGCGATGAGAACAGCATAGCCCTAGTAGGAGCGAGGGACATGCATTTGTGTGAGCAGAGTGCGAGCGACATCAAGGAGGTGATGGTTTTTACATTCCGCTACTCCATTTTGTTGGGAGGTGTAAACGCAACTGGTTCGATGAATAATCTCATGTTGTGTGCAGAAAGAGGAAAAAGCTTGACTGAGATATTCTTTTGCATTATCCGAGCGTAAGATTTTAATGAAGACATCAAACTGAGTTTGAATGGAATGGTAAAAGGATGTCCATACATCAAAAAGTTCAGAGCGGTCGCGTAAGAGATATACGCAAGTACAGCGAGAAAAGTCATCAATGAAAGCAACAAAATAGGAACTACCCCGACCAACGTTAAGGGTAGGAGCAGGACCCCAGACGTCGGAGTGAACAAGATCAAACGAACGGGTAGAACCACGATCTTGCTTTGGAGGAAAGGGAGAGCGGTGATGCTTGCCAAGTTGAAATGCGTCACAATTAAGAGGAGGATGATGTGGAGGGAGGTGGGGCAGAAGCTGGCGAAGAAGCCGGGGAGGAGCATGACCAACGCGAAGATGCCATTGGAGAAGATCTGTAGAGGAGGAGGATAAGGTGGATAGAGCAGAGACGTTGTCGAGGAAGTAGAGTCCGTCGTTCTCAGTCCCAGTAATAATCATCCGTTGGGAGTCCGGATCCTGGAAAGAACAAGAAGTAGGAGTGAATATGACGGAGCACCGTAGTTGCTTGCATAAAGAAGTAACCGATAATAAATTGCAAGGAAACTGGGGCACATAGAGGGTATCTGCAAGGCACAGAGAGGGAGTGACTTGAACCATGCCCGTCCCATTGACCGAGGATGGAGAGCCATCAGCAACGATGAACGGGGGCAACCGATCATATATTTCTAGATGAGAGAAAAACTGAGGATTGCCTGTCATATGATTTGTAGCACCAGAGTCGATCAACCATCATCTACGAGTAACAGCATGGTCACTACCAGAAGAGGTGACCACCAAGGCGAACAGCTTGGAGGTGGAATCCGTTAAGGAGAGACGATGAGAGAACAGGAAGCAGCGGCGACAATAACAAGTCGCAAGCCGGGCGAACAGAAGCAGGCCGCCCGGCTAGGAAGGCCGCAGGCAGGAGAAAATAGGTCGGACGGCAAAGGAGAGGCCGCAACGATGAGTAAGCAGGAGCGACCAGAAGGAAACAAGGTCGCAGCGACTACTAAACAGGTCGCGGCGACTAAGAGGAGGAGAGCGGTGATAATAGGTCGCTGCGACTTAAGGACAGGTCGCGACAACGAAGAAGAGTAGCTAGAGAAGAGAAGCGAGAAACAAGCCGCGCGAACAGGATAGCGGTCAGAAGAGAAGGCAAGCCACGAAGACAGGTCGCGGAAAGCAGAATCAGGCCGCGGGAACAGGGCAATGGTCAGAGGAGGAATCAATCTGCGAAGACAGGTCGCGGAAAGAGGAATCAAGCCGTGAGAATCAGAGAGCGCACACAATCAGGAGGAAAAGACCGTTTCCTCTGATACCATGTTAGAAACGAACAGAAAACAAACCGGAAGTAGTTTAACAGAAAATTTATTATTCCAAAAAGGTATCAATTACAATGGTATAGCCTCCCTTTTATAGAATGGAGGAGATGAGAGAGATTACAAATAAGCAATGTGGGACTAAAAATTTACAAGTATATGCGGATTTACAAAATGACAAACCGGACAAGCCGTGCAGTTAGACAAACCGGCTAACCGCCCGACCACAACCACGGTGAGAGAACAAGCACCACAGAGAGCAAGTCGTCATAGGAGACCGCTAGACCGCCCGGTCTCCAAGTGGTCTGAGACAAGCCGCCTGACCGTTGGGACACCAAACTGTAACAGCCCAACACATAGACCGGCTAGGAGAAACCACCAGACTGCCCGGTCTCCGAACAACAACAGACTGCCCGGTCTCCATCCTGCAACATACTTTTTATCCATGCCTTCCGGAAATGCCCTAGTGGATAAGAAGGCTATAAAGGGATCCATCCATGAGGGGCGACGATCCACCTCTATCAGTTCCCTTTCTTCAATAGAAGGGAAAAACAGGTCGGTGATGGTTCCTCCCACACGGGGTTCATGCTTGGCCAATTGATCTACTTGATCATTTTATTCTTGTGGCACATGTCGAATGGAAAACATTTGGAACATGTCGATGACCCCATTGACCTTTGCCATGTACAACTGGAGAGTTTGCTCCCTTGCTTCGAAATCACCGTTGATCTGGGGGGACACCACCATAGAGTCTGTTAGTACCTCCGCATGTTGCATTCACAGCTCCTTGGCTAGATGCAGCCCTGCGATCACCGCCTCATACTCTGCTTGGTTATTGGTAATTAGAAAATGGATGACCACCATCTTCTCTATCCTCGTCCCCTGGGGGATCTCCAAGATAACTCCTACTCCCAAGGAGTGTCTTCCCGAGGCGCCATCCATCTTCATCTTCCAAGGGACCGAATGCGTGAGCTCGTTCTCTGCCACCTCGACCACATAATCGGCCAGGAAGTTGGCTATCGCCCGAGCCTTGATCGAGAGGCGAGGAAAAAAAGATATATCAAACTCGCTTAATTCCATGGACCACTTTTCAATACTTCCTGAGTGCTCTACCCCCTCAAAGATATTATGGAGGGGATGGTACGTCAATACCCGGATGGAATTTGGCCTGGAAATAGGACCGGAGCCTCCGGGCCAAGATGACTAAGACGAAGGCTAACTTCTCCAAAATAGGGTATCACAACTCTGCCTTCCTTAGGACCCTACTCATGTAGTATATTGGTAGTTGCTTCTTCCCCTCCTCCCCGACCAAGACAGAGCTTACAGCCTCAGCCCCGACCCCATAGTACAGAGACAAATCTTCCCCTCCTTTGGCCCTTGGAGAAGCGGAGCCTGGGTCAGCTGCATCTTCAAGGCTTATGGTGGCGACGACGGCCCCCAAGTTGACGACGGCCCCCAAGTTGACGACGGCCCCCAAATTGTTGATGACGGCACGCTAACAGAAGACCCTCCTTCGTCTCCAACAAAGGACTCGTGTCGCCATGGTGTTCGTATGGAGCGGCGCTACAATCTCCGCCCGCGGCGCAAGACAAATATCTAGCTGAATTTATCTTATCATTAGTATGCTCTTTTATTTGGGATATTTTATTGAGGGCTGCATGTAGCCATTTAGTGTGTTATTTTTATTTTTATTTTGGGCTACATATAGCCAAGACTTATTGTTAAGCCAATATATAGGCATGTATGCTTTGTTTAACTCAAGTTGAATGAGAAAAAAAACACTAAGACTTTCCTTTCTTACTAAGCCTTCTCTCCCCCTCTCTCTACATCTCCTAGCCGCCACCCTCCTCTCCCCCTCTCTCTCTCTAAAATTTCGGCCAGCACCATTTTCTTCCCCCTCTTTCACAACCGCCACCCTCCTCTCCCACTCTCCCTCTAGAAATTTCGGCCAGCCCATTCATCTCCCTCATCCAAGCCACCACCACCTCACACCCTCTTTAACCCGACCTCCACCCTCCATAGCCGGCCGGTCACCTACCTCCTCCACCCGAGCAGCCCCTTTGAAGAGAACCCGGCAGCCCCCCTCCACGTGAAGCTTTGTCCGGAAAGGTCTCCTTCTACGGCGAGAAATCTGGACTTTGGTGTGAGGCGGTCAAGGCGGACGATCTATCTCTCCATCCGGCGCAACTCCGGCGGAACCGTGGAAGAGCTACCCTTCAAAGGTTTTCGGAATCATCTATTCCGACTTGGGTAACGATCCTCTCCACTCACGTGTGATTTCCTCTTGATATTCTAGTGGTCGGAAAGATTTTTGCGTTGGATTTGAATCGTTAGATTCTTCAAGGTTTTCTTTTTGGATTTGCATCAATCTTAATCGCGATATTTCCGAAAGGGTTTGGCGAACCCCGTATTTTTGTTGGGGGAGATCTACCATTTTTCGATCGCATTTTGGGTAGACCTCCTTTGGTACAACTTTCGCTCGGTCGGACCCAACATTGGTCCTTTTAGCTTGGGAGAATGTCAGCCTATAGCCGTTCGTTTGACCTTCCCGCGGGTGGCTACCGTACGTTGATGAACTGTGATAAAACGTTTGCGAGTGCGCTGCGGTTGAATCTAGTGCGTGAGAGATTGTGGATTGAGTGTGGCGTTCGTTTCATTCTCGTAACCCATTTAGTGTCCGCGGTAGAGGCCTACATCAAATTTTGGTACCAAAGCGAGGTTCTTGTCAATTTTTTAATTGGCACCCTCCCCTCTTTTAGCACGTTAACCTGCACTTGTGTTTGCGCGTTAGTTGTCACAAAAAAAATCTCAAAAAAAAATTTATTTTTTGGTCTGCCAATAGCGGCTTAGTTTTCTTATTTTTCAGCCAAAAAAATCAAACTAAATTTTTTAATAATCCTCTTTTTATTTCCTGTAAGAAAATCAAAAAAAAATTATTTTCCTATAGTCTTTAAGCGGGATTAATTCCTTCTTGGGTCTGTCTGAATCTCTTGTCTTCCTATTTGCATGCGTACTAGGCTCGGTACGGAATATCCTCCATCGTCGTCTAATATGGATGATGACCGGGGTGAGTGTCGTCCCCTCACGGAGATTGAGGAGCTTAGTCAGGATTTCACGGAGTAGTTGACGGCTATTAGGGAGGCACTTAACAGACTGGGGTTACCACACGGGGCACCCCGTAATCAACCCGCTCACCCACGGGTAGGAGAACCTCACAACCCTTACCCCCACCCTCCTAATGACAACGCCCCACGATCACCGTACGAGTTTGACCTTACTTGGGCCGTCCGAGTCAAGCCACCATCCTACGATGGTTTAGGAGATCCCCAAGTCTTCCAGGACTGGATCATGGAGATCGAATGTTATTTCGAGTGGTATACCCTGAACGACGCGGATAAAGTGCGAGTAGCGAGAATGAAGTTGCTAGGGCGCGCTAAAATATTTTGGCTGAATGAGGAGCGGCATTTGAGAGTCGAGAACGAAGCGTTGCCCATAGGCTGGGAGGCAATGAAGGCTAGGCTAACAGAACAGTACGTCCCTACTTACCATCGGACACAAATGTTCGATGATTTAGCTACCCTTAAGCAAGGGACTAGGTCGGTGTCTGAGTATATGAGTTTGCTGAAGGACATGATGGTTAGGTGTGACGTGAAAGAGATGCCCGAGGTCACCCTCTCCAGGTTCTGTAAGGGACTAAACCCCGACATCCAAGGAAAGCTTCTGCGTTATGGTCACACTGTCTTGCACAGCACTTTCAACGCTGCCTTAGATATTGAGCAGCACAACGCGCTTAAGGGCAAGTCTCGCTCATTCCAAAAGAGCAAGTCCATTTTATGACCGCCTCCCACCGCCACCTATAAGGCTAAAGGAAAGTATCAGTCCCCCGATTCGACCTCCATAGTCGTAACGGCTAGGAATGATAGAAATCCCACTGGTGAGAGAGTCCCGGTGGGTCGGGTCCACAGGACGAATGTCACCTGCTACGCTTGTGGGATCCAAGGGCACTATGCTAGTGATTGTCCTACTACTCCCAGACCATTAGCCCTGTTAGATTCCACCGGTGGGACAGACGACATTACTTACGAGGCGGGCGAAGAGAGCGAGTCGGACGGAGTGCCTAGTGATATGGAGGATGACTCCCATATGATGGTTATGAGGTGTATTCTGGCGACCCCTCGAGCGTTAGACGATTGGAATAGGACGAACATTTTCATGTTGAATTTTAAGAGTGGTGAAAAATGGTGTAGGTTGATCATTGACAGCGGTAGTTGCATGAATGTTATTTCCGAAACCGCGGTGAGACGAATGTCTCTTGATGCCGAGCCGCACCCTCACCCTTATAAGGTGGCATGGGTAGACAAGTCGTCCCTCCCTGTATCGAAGCGATGCTTGGTACCCCTTACCATCAAAGCTTATTCTGAGCAGATCTGGTGCGACATCGTCCCTATGGATGCTTGTCACGTCTTGTTGGGTCGCCCTTGGTTCTATGATCATGACGTCACCCACTTTGGTCGGGCCAATACGTATGAGTTTAAATTTAATGGCAGAACCATACTCTTAAAACCTGCCCCGCCAAAGGATCCTTCGGCCCCCTCCAAGGATACGCTCATCCCGGTCGAGAAGAAGATGTTGAGTCTGATAGGAAGGAAAGAATTGAAGAGTACTACCTTTTTAGATGGTGTCCTCTATGCCTTAGTATGTCTACAAGTCAAGGAAGACGCGGCAACGTTTGAGAACTTGCCGTCGACGTTGGGGAAACTCTTAGAAGAGTTTGTGGACGTGTACCCGGACGAGCTACCGGCTGAGTTACCCACGTTGCAAGAAATTCAACATGCCATTGATTTCATTCTGGGCTCTTCATTGCCCAACCTCCCGCATTATCGGCTTAACCCCTCCGCGCACTTAGAGTTGCAAACCCAAATCTCGGATTTATTGCAAAAGGGTTTTATCCGCCACAGCAAGAGCCCGTGTGCCGTACCCGCCTTACTTGCCCCCAAGAAGGACGGCTCTTGGAGGATGTGTGTGGATAGTAGAGCCATTAATAAAATCTCTATTTAGTATCGCTTTCCCATCCCTCGCTTGGATGATTTATTGGACATGTTAGCCGGTGCCACGATTTTTTCGAAATTGGATCTTAGGAGTGGCTACCATCAGATCCGAATTAGGGAAGGTGACGAGTGGAAAACCGCCTTTAAGTCTAACGAAGGGCTCTACGAGTGGTTAGTTATGCCGTTTGGGCTTTCCAATGCGCCGAGCACGTTTTCGAGGATGATGACCCACGTCTTCCAACCCTATATGGGAAAATTCATCGTGGTATATTTTGACGATATTTTGGTATTTAGCACCTCCACGATTGATCACGAGTCACATTTAAGAACCATCCTTACCACGCTGAGATCAGAAAAATTATTCGTGAACATTAAGAAGTGTACCTTCCATGTGACATCGGTTGAGTTCCTCGGTTATATTGTGAGCTCGAAGGGGATCCACGTAGACCCCAAGAAGGTACAAGCCATTAGAGATTGGCCCGAGCCCGCCAACATTCGGGATGTTAGGAGTTTTCACGGGCTCGCTACATTTTATCGGCGATTTATTAAGGATTTTAGTAGTATTATGGCCCCTATTACCGAGTGCATGAAAAAAGGTGAGTTTACATGGACAAAGTCGGCCGCTACGACATTCCAATTAATTAAATCGCGCATGTCGGAAGCCCCCCTTTTGCGACTACCGGATTTTACCAAGGTCTTCGAGTTGTCATGTGACGCGTCTGGAGTGGGAATTGGTGGAGTGTTGAGTCAGGAGGGCCACCCTGTGGGGTATTTCAGTAGGAAACTAGCAGGTCCAAAATTAAATTATTCCAATTATGATCGGGAGTTTTACGCGGTCATTCGATGCCTCCAACATTGGCGGCATTATTTACTTCCTAAGGAGTTTGTCATTCTATCCGATCATGAAGCGCTAAGGTTTCTTAACTCTCAAACTAAGGTTAGTCCTAGACATGCCAAATGGGTCTCCTATCTTCAGGAGTACACTTTCATTATCAAACACCTCAAGGGGACTCTCAACCGCGTAGCTGACGCCCTTAGTCGTGTTTCGTTATTTCTCTCCACGCTAGAAGTTAAGGTGATTGGCTTTGATAGGATTAAGGACGAGTACGTCCACTGCCCAGATTTTAATGATATCTATTTCGCCACTCAAGATGACTCGTCGACAACCATTACTTCTTTTTACATTCGGGATGGCTACTTATTTAACCATTCGAAGCTTTGCATCCCCCGTTCCTCCCTTCGACACTTCATAGTGTGAGAATTACATGGTGGAGGATTAGGTGGACACTTTGGCCGTGACAAGATGATCACGTTAGTTGAAGACAAGTTTTATTGGCCCGGTCTTAAGGCCATGGTTAGTAAGATCATGGGTAGTTGCCGCGCGTGCCAACTGGCTAAGGGGAACAAAACTAATGCGGGGCTTTATACCCCTCTTCCGATTCCGTCTATTCCTTGGGAAGACGTTAGCATGGACTTCATTCTCGGCCTCCCAATCACATTTCGACGTCATGACTCTATCTTAGTTGTTGTAGATCGTTTCTCTAAAATGGCTTATTTTATCGCTTGCAATAAAACCAACGATGTGTCACACGTTGCACAATTATATTTTAAAGAGGTGGTAGGCCATCGTGGAGTTCCAAAGTCTATAGTTACTGATAGGGATGTGAAGTTTACTAGTTATTTTTGAAAGACCCTGTGTAGCATTATGGGCACCAAACTTCTATTCTCTTCCGCGTACCATCCGCAGACGGATGGGCAAACCGAAGTTGTGAACAGAAGTTTGGGTAGTTTGCTTCGATGTCTTGTGGGCGACCACAAGGGTACATGGGACCTTATCCTCCCTCATGCTCAGTTAACATATAATAATTCCAAAAATAGGTCCACGGGCTTGTCCCCAAATGAGATCGTGCACGGTTATAAAGCTCTCGTGCCCCTTGACTTGCTTCTGTTACCGCCATCGTTTAAGTCAAGCCAATTTGCACAGGACTTTGCCTCTCACATCCATGATCTTCACAAACGCATAAATGAAACGCTTACCACTCAATACGCGTCTTATCAAGTTCATGCCAACGCACATAAGAGAGTGTCTCCCTTGAAAGGTGGTGATTTACTCATGGTGTGTCTCATCACTGAACGGTTGCCTACGGGAACCTTAAAAAAGTTAGCGGATCGGTGAGCTGGTGATGAGTTGTAAATATACGTGTTTTTATATACATTAAATAAGATGTATTAGTTTCTTTTTGTAATTTTTAGTTGTTTTTCCTTAATAAATTGCTTCCTTTTTGTAAATATTTTCTAACTTAGATTTATTTTTATTTTCTGAATTTTTCAGGAAAAATTGCCAAAAACTCAAAGTACACGCCCGTGTACTGTTGGTCACGCCCGTGACCAGGGCGTGATACGTCAAATTCCCGAGAAATGACATATTATTGAAGAAATAGCGTGACACGCCCGTGTCACGCCCGTGTCACCCAAGTCACGCCCGTGACCCATGCCCGTGACCATCCAGATCGACGGAATCGCGCTCAACGATCGTCGACCCAGCTGACACGCCCGTCGACACGCCCGTGTCACCTGACACGGGGCGTGACCCAAGCCGTGACCACTCCTTTCGATGTTTTTCGCTCGACGTTCGTCGAGCCAACCCGACACGCCTAGAGTCACGCCCGTGACCTAGGGCGTGACTCCTCCACCTGGCCGACAAACTGCCGCCGGCAACCTCCCGAAGTCAACAACGCCATTAATCGCCGCACGACATGCCCACCGTCACGCCCGTGACAAGGGGCGTGACCGCCGTGTTTTCCGCCGCAACGTCAACTCGCCGTCAAGTCACCGAAATCTTCTGCTTAATAGTGTCGACATGCCCATAGTCACGCCCGTGACAGGGGCCGTGACCGTCCCGATTTTCAGCGGCCAAAGTCAAATCTCCAGTCAAATCGGAAGGCCGCCATGTGAATAGTGTAGACACGCCCCCGGACACGCCCGTGTCCGAGGGCGTGTCCCGTGAAATTTTTTCTATAAATTCAGATTTCCTGTCTGAATTCCGGGTTCCACTTTTTGAACCACTTTGCTTAGGTTAGGGCTGTTCTTGGGGGCTGTTTATGCATTGTAAGGGAACTTTCTTCCCCCCCTCTTTTATGTATTTGTTTTTGCTTCATTGTAACCACTTTTTTTCTTAATAGAAATGTTTATTTTCTCCTCTATGTTGTATGAAAATCCGCCACAGCGCCCTACCTTAAGTAATTTTTCGTTCCCTTTTTTGTGCTTTTTATTAGCTTTTATAACTAGTTTAACTTAGGAATTTATCAATCTTTTAGCCGTTGTAATCGCAATTTTATTTTCATGCAATAAACTTGTTTAGGTTTAGTTTATTCTTTTTACTTTGTTTTCATTCCTTTGAGTTTATAAAAATGCTTGAAAAGCTGGTTTTCAAATTCTTTAACTTAGGCTCTTTAGGGTTGTAAAACGTTTCGTTCTTTTTTAGTTTTATTACCGCTTTTTATGCATTTCTATAAAATTATAAGAATGAAAACGTAATCATTTTAATTTTCCGAGCTTTCTCATTTTCCCTTTTATTTTCAAAACTTTTTGCCCGTTTAAATTTTATTTCTTCATTTTACGCATTTTTACCGCATTCCATCGGTAGAAATGTAATCATTTCAATTTTTCGAGCACTTGCAATTTTCGTTTATTTTGCAAAAACTTTTGCTCCTTTTAAATTTATTTTCACTTTTTATTAATTTCTACCGAATTCTAGCGGTAGAAATGTAGTAGTTTTAATTTTTCAGTCACTTAGTTTTTCTTAATTTTGTACGTGTGCGTGCGTGTATGAGTAGTTTTTATAGCTTTATTTCAATTCCTGTAGAGTGTGTGTGTGTGTTGTTTTTAATTTTCCGCCTACTCACTTGAGTTAAATGGCTGGATTTTATTCAAGCAAGTGTGTGTATTTTTATTTTTCCGCCTACTCGCTTGAGTTAAATGGCTGGATTTTATTTCAGTAGAGTGTGTTTACTTCTTGTAGAGTGGGTGTGTTTTAATTTTATGTTGAGTGCGTGAGTGTTAGCTTTTATTTACCGCCTACTCACTTGAGTTAAATGGCCGGTCTTTACTGTAATAATTTGGAATGCCCTTGTAAATGCATTTATTTTCTCCTACTCATTTGAGTAGGACTTGTTTTTTTTTCCCACCCACGCATTTGCGCCGGGACTTGCAATTTTACTGCTTTCATTTCAGTCCTACTCGTTTGAGTAGGACTTGCAATTTACTGCTTTCCATTTACTGCTTTAATTTTCCTGCTTTATTTTTCTGCTTTAATTTTATTGCTTTCAATCGCTGCCGTCCCCATTCCGATGAGTGGCTAACGTTCTTAGCCCTCAGTATCGAAGAGCATTGGGACAGAAAAAATTCCTTTAAATAATTAAAGGTCTTATTTTTCTATTTAATTAAAAATCACTTAAGGTTTGCCCGGGGTTTACGACTCGTAGGACCACATAATCGATGTGTGGGCCCTATTTCCGTAGTCCATATGCTAGCTAGCCGAGAGGCCGTGCATATGGACCGATCACCCCTTGGTAAATGGAGTTCCGCACTAACCCTCGAGAGAGGAGGCGCGCCAACTCTACCGGATTGGGTTCCCCACCCAATAGCGGGGTTCTTAGCGTAATGCGGGCATTAAGAGGAATCCTTCGTCGGACGAGAGCCCGATCGAATAGTCTTAATGTTCAGGTGAGCGATAGTCCTAGAGATAGGTGAGTTCATTTTAGTGGAGCCTCCACGGCCAAGTCTCCGCCCTAATTAATTAGAAACTTAGGAGCTCTTTTTATTTAACGTTTATTTTAGTTCAATGTCTTTTCGGTGCCCTCGAGCTGAGCTCTTCATCGGCTCCACCTTTATTATGCTTTTATTTTCTGCCTTTTCTTTATATAAATAATATCCCGACAAGATAAAATTATCGGTAAAATAATAGTCCCCTCCAGGGAAGAGTAGAAATAAACGAACCGACCCCGAGAACAATACGACCTCGATATTCCACCCGGAATATCCTGTACTACTCACGATAGGTGCACTTGCCTCCTTTCGTTAAAACTCGATTTAACCAGTTTTATATCCAAATAAATAAATACGCGCGCCCTGTTTTCTTAAATAAAATCAAATCCGCTTTTCTACTTAAATAAAATCGCCCGGGGCGCCGTGCTTCGTAAATCTTTTTGGAGTTTTAACCCGCATTAAGTTTTCGGACTTGATGCGAGAAAATATCAATCAAGTTTTTGGCGCCGTTGCCGGGGAGTTTTCGAGTCGTTATTTCGAACTCTGGATTACTATTAATTTTACCTATTATCTATATTTCAACAAAATAAAAAAAAATGGCCAACAAAAATAATAATAATAATAATCATCATATTATTACAAAATTATAAAAAAAAAAAAAAATTTTGACAAA
This sequence comes from Platanthera guangdongensis, assembly GCA_039583875.1. Classification (NCBI taxonomy): domain Eukaryota; kingdom Viridiplantae; phylum Streptophyta; class Magnoliopsida; order Asparagales; family Orchidaceae; genus Platanthera; species Platanthera guangdongensis. The sequence goes on along the minus strand of CM077153.1, from coordinate 60,868,743 downwards.
TTTATAAAACTAAAAACTTTGAAAAATCTTAAAAAATAAAAATTTGAAAAAACTATAAAACAAGAAAATAAAACACAACAAGAAAAAAACAAAAAAAAAAAAAAAAAAAACAAAAAAAACTTTGCTTTCATATAAACAAAAACAAAAAAAAAAAGAAAAAAAAAACCACAAAACCAAAAACACTAAAACATCTCCTAAAAAACCACAAAAAAAAACAAAAACACTTTTTTCGCAACAATATGTTTTTTGAAAAATACCTAAAAATAATCAATACTTTAAATAAATAAAACATTTTTGGTCGCTTCGGCTCGTCACACTCTTGTGCGCACTAGGGGCTCGCTTATCTATCCCCCTCAACAGCTAAGACGTTAGCTTACGCATCACTTACACATTTGCCCCCTACCGCCCGCACCCTTTAGGCCGAGTTTATCTTTTTCATTTTATTTTTCTGTTATGTTTTTGCTACTTCTTCTCAAATAATGCAGGGTTTCCACCCGGGCCTCCCCGAACTCGTGTAAGGGTAGTTCCGACCCCCTCCCCTTTCTTTTGCCCCTATTATATTTTGTATATTAATCGTTCCGCATACTTAGATTGCAACATTGGGGACAATGTTGTGTTTAAGTATGGTGGTGTATTCTTAGTTTCCTTTTTTTTTTTGCATCTGTTTTTTCTGCACCCAAAAAACAAAAACAAAAAAATTTTAAACCAAATATTTTTTAAACCAAAAAAATTTTTTTTCCTTGTTTTTATAATCTAAAAACTCAAAAAAAAAAAAATTTATAAAACAAAAACTAAAAAAAATAATAAAACAAAAACTAAAAAATTATAAAACAAAAACTCAAAAAAAAAAACAAATATTTTTCTTTTCCTTTGTAAATATGTTTTGTAAAAATAAATCTCTTTCTTCCCCGCCTCTTCTTATTTGTAAACCTCGCTTTTTAGCATGCCCGCGGCGTTCGACTCATCGAACCAACCACCCAAAAAGTCTGTTCGCGGGCCAATGACTAAAAATCCAAAAAAAAAAGAGAAAAACCCTAAAAATCAAAAACAAAATGTATTGTTAATTATGTAACAAATAAATCGAATATCTCAATTCTTAACCCTTTTTCGCTCTCCAACAATCTAGTTGCGAGTTAATTTATAAGCGAATTATTTTAATTCTTTGCTTACTATTCGTTTATTAATTAGAGAACGATAGATTTAGATATCTGGGGTTAAGTTTTAAAAAATTTTCGTATGCTTTTTATTTTAAATAAAGTACCTGTTTTCAGCACCACTTCTAATCTATCTAAATAGTTGCATATTTATTTTGTTAAAAATAACAATCTTAGATTTCAAGTTATGATAACTCCAAGCTTTTTTTGAAATTTAGGAATGTTTCATTTATAAAGGTTGCTCTCAAAAGTTTTTTATTAGACCTAGTTTTATTTTTGAAAAAACTCTATCACCTTTTTTTCATGTCATACTTGACATGATTTCGTTCCTTAAAAGATCCTATGTCAATGGGAATAAGATTTCGTTCCGTAAACATAGGCATCCAATATTTGAAAAAATTATATGTCATGGAGTAAGAGGATAAAATTCATTACTCCTACACATATACATTGGATTATGAAGATGTTAAAAAAATTTTGTTATGGAAAATAAGATTTCGTTTTCCTAACATCCATATTCGAAAAAAAAATCATTAGAGGTTCGAGCGAAAAAAAATATACTCTCGCCTCTAAAAATTCTAAACCTTCTTCATATCCCACGATATCTCCCTCCGCCAAATTCAAAAAATTCTAGATTTATTTTTAAAATCTTTTTGAGAGCATAATTTGTAAATTAAATTATTTCCTTTAATTTTTTCCAAGCTACAGTTTCATAAATCCAATCTATTTTTGTTAGCCTCACAAATAAAATTTTTGCTATCTATTTGCTTATAACGAGAAGTCTTTTGCTGAAACTCTTCCTTTATTTAAATTTTTGGCATAATTTACGATTTAACTCGTATACCCTGGATATTCATTTTGATCCTTCTTTCAATTAAGTCAAGCGGTAGATAAACTTAGGATTTCTTTAATTCATTATAAGTTCATCTCCAACTTTTGCTCTGGAATAGCAAAAGCTTAAGTATGGGGGTATTTGATGAGTTGTAAATATACGTGTTTTTATATACATTAAATAAGATGTATTAGTTTCTTTTTGTAATTTTTAGTTATTTTTCCTTAATAAATTGCTTCCTTTTTGTAAATATTTTCTAACTTAGATTTATTTTTATTTTCTGAATTTTTCAGGAAAAATTGCCAAAAACTCAAAGTACACGCCCTTGTACTGTTGGTCACGCCCGTGACCAGGGCGTGATACGTCAAATTCCCGAGAAATGACATATTATTGAAGAAATAGCGTGACACGCCCGTGTCACGCCCGTGTCACCCAAGTCACGCCCGTGACCCATGCCCGTGACCATCCAGATCGACGGAATCACGCTCAACGATCGTCGACCCAGCTGACACGCCCGTCGACACGCCCGTGTCACCTGACACGGGGCGTGACCCAAGCCGTGACCACTCCTTTCGATGTTTTTCGCTCGACGTTCGTCGAGCCAACCCGACACGCCTAGAGTCACGCCCGTGACCTAGGGCGTGACTCCTCCACCTGGCCGACAAACTGCCGCCGGCAACCTCCCGAAGTCAACAACGCCATTAATCGCCGCACGACACGCCCACCGTCACGCCCGTGACAAGGGGCGTGACCGCCGTGTTTTCCGCCGCAACATCAACTCGCCGTCAAGTCACCGAAATCTTCTGCTTAATAGTGTCGACACGCCCATAGTCACGCCCGTGACAGGGGGCGTGACCGTCCCGATTTTCAGCGGCCAAAGTCAAATCTCCAGTCAAATCGGAAGGCCGCCATGTGAATAGTGTAGACACGCCCCCGGACACGCCCGTGTCCGAGGGCGTGTCCCGTGAAATTTTTTCTATAAATTCAGATTTCCTGTCTGAATTCCGGGTTCCACTTTTTGAACCACTTTGCTTAGGTTAGGGCTGTTCTTGGGGGCTGTTTATGCATTGTAAGGGAACTTTCTTCCCCCCCTCTTTTATGTATTTGTTTTTGCTTCATTGTAACCACTTTTTTTCTTAATAGAAATGTTTATTTTCTCCTCTATGTTGTATGAAAATCCGCCACAGCGCCCTACCTTAAGTAATTTTTCGTTCCCTTTTTTGTGCTTTTTATTAGCTTTTGTAACTAGTTTAACTTAGGAATTTATCAATCTTCTAGCCGTTGTAATCGCAATTTTATTTTCATGCAATAAACTTGTTTAGGTTTAGTTTATTCTTTTTACTTTGTTTTCATTCCTTTGAGTTTATAAAAATGCTTGAAAAGCTGGTTTTCAAATTCTTTAACTTAGGCTCTTTAGGGTTGTAAAACGTTTCGTTCTTTTTTAGTTTTATTACCGCTTTTTATGCATTTCTATAAAATTATAAGAATGAAAACGTAATCATTTTAATTTTCCGAGCTTTCTCATTTTCCCTTTTATTTTCAAAACTTTTTGCCCGTTTAAATTTTATTTCTTCATTTTACGCATTTTTACCGCATTCCATCGGTAGAAATGTAATCATTTCAATTTTTCGAGCACTTGCAATTTTCGTTTATTTTGCAAAAACTTTTGCTCCTTTTAAATTTATTTTCACTTTTTATTCATTTCTACCGAATTCTAGGGGTAGAAATGTAGTAGTTTTAATTTTTCAGTCACTTAGTTTTTCTTAATTTTGTACGTGTGCGTGCGTGTATGAGTAGTTTTTATAGCTTTATTTCAATTCCTGTAGACTGTGTGTGTGTGTTGTTTTAATTTTCCGCCTACTCACTTGAGTTAAATGGCTGGATTTTATTCAAGCAAGTGTGTGTATTTTTATTTTTCCGTCTACTCGCTTGAGTTAAATGGCTGGATTTTATTTCAGTAGAGTGTGTTTACTTCTTGTAGAGTGGGTGTGTTTTAATTTTATGTTGAGTGCGTGAGTGTTAGCTTTTATTTACCGCCTACTCACTTGAGTTAAATGGCCGGTCTTTACTGTAATAATTTGGAATGCCCTTATAAATGCAGTTATTTTCTCCTACTCATTTGAGTAGCACTTGCTTTTTTTTTCCCACCCACGCATTTGTGCCGGGACTTGCAATTTTACTGCTTTCATTTCAGTCCTACTCGTTTGAGTAGGACTTGCAATTTACTGCTTTCCATTTACTGCTTTAATTTTCCTGCTTTATTTTTCTGCTTTAATTTTATTGCTTTCAATCGCTGCCGTCCCCATTCCGATGAGTGGCTAACGTTCTTAGCCCTCAGTATCGAAGAGCATTGGGACAGAAAAATTCCTTTAAATAATTAAAGGTCTTATTTTTCTATTTAATTAAAAATCACTTAAGGTTTGCCCGGGGTTTACGACGCGTAGGACCACATAATCGATGTGTGGGCCCTATTTCCGTAGTCCATATGCTAGCTAGCCGAGAGGCCGTGCATATGGACCGATCACCCCTTGGTAAATGGAGTTCCGCACTAACCCTCGAGAGAGGAGGCGCGCCAACTCTACCGGATTGGGTTCCCCACCCAATAGCGGGGTTCTTAGCGTAATGCGGGCATTAAGAGGAATCCTTCGTCGGACGAGAGCCCGATCGAATAGTCTTAATGTTCAGGTGAGCGATAGTCCTAGAGATAGGTGAGTTCATTTTAGTGGAGCCTCCACGGCCAAGTCTCCGCCCTAATTAATTAGAAACTTAGGAGCTCTTTTTATTTAACGTTTATTTTAGTTCAATGTCTTTTCGGTGCCCTCGAGCTGAGCTCTTCATCGGCTCCACCTTTATTATGCTTTTATTTTCTGCCTTTTCTTTATATAAATAATATCCCGACAAGATAAAATTATCGGTAAAATAATAGTCCCCTCCAGGGAAGAGTAGAAATAAACGAACCGACCCCGAGAACAATACGACCTCGATATTCCACCCGGAATATCCTGTACTACTCACGATAGGTGCACTTGCCTCCTTTCGTTAAAACTCGATTTAACCAGTTTTATATCCAAATAAATAAATACGCGCGCTCTGTTTTCTTAAATAAAATCAAATCCGCTTTTCTACTTAAATAAAATCGCCCGGGGCGCCGTGCTTCGTAAATTTTTTTGGAGTTTTAACCCGCATTAAGTTTTCGGACTTGATGCGAGAAAATATCAATCAGCTGGACCTTTTCGGAATTTAAAACGGTTAGGAGACAATGTTTTTCTTTTGGAATTGCCCACTGATTGTGGTATTTCCCCTGTTTTTAATGTTTCGGATTTAACGCCATATATTGCTCCACCACTAGAATTATCTTCCTGTCTGTTTAGTTCCACTACATATTCTCATGGGTATGGGGTTGAGGGGGGTAAGGGCTCGCTCTCTCCATCGGTCTCCAACGGAGGTACGCTACATGTTGATGATATAGATTTTCCCCCTTTGCTGCCTAATGCTTTTCCCAGGTTTGCCAGGACAGCATTTTTGCCAGACAGGATTCTCCAGGATGACGTGTTTCCCACTGCCGATGGCAATGTGCGCCGCTACTTGATTCGCTGGCATGATCGCCCTGCCTCTGATGAATCTTGGCTCCCGGAAGCGGAAGTGGCTCTCTTGGATGGTGTTCTTCTCCGATGGTATCTTCAAGACCACTCATCGGTGATGAGTCCTTTCAAGAGGGGGAGGATTGGTGGCGACGACGGCCCCCAAGTTGACGACGGCCCCCAAGTTGACGACGGCCCCCAAATTGTTGATGACGGCACGCTAACGGAAGACCCTCCTTCGTCTCCAACAAAGGACTCGCGTCACCGTGGTGTTCGTATGGAGCGGCGCTACAATCTCCGCCCGCGGCGCAAGACAAATATCTAGCTGAATTTATCTTATTATTAGTATGCTCTTTTATTTGGGATATTTTATTGAGGGCTGCATGTAGCCATTTAGTGTGTTATTTTTATTTTTATTTTGGGCTACATATAGCCAAGACTTATTGTTAAGCCTATATATAGGCATGTGTGCTTTGTTTAACTCAAGTTGAATGAGAAAAAAAACCCTAAGACTTTCCTTTCTTACTAAGCCTTCTCTCCCTCTCTCTCTACATCTCCTAGCTGCCACCCTCCTCTCCCCCTCTCTCTCTCTCTAAAATTTCGGCCAGCACCATTCTCTTCCCCCTCTTCCACAACCGCCACCCTCCTCTCCCAGTCTCACTCTAGAAATTTCGGCTAGCCCATTCATCTCCCTCATCCAAGCCACCACCACCTCACACCCTCTTTAACCCGACCTCCACTCTCCATAGCCGGCCGGCCACCTACCTCCTCCACCCGAGCAGCCCCTTTGAAGAGAACCCGGCAGCCCCCCTCCATGTGAAGCTTTGTCCGGAAAGGTCTCGTTCTACGGCGAGAAATCTGGACTTTGGTGTGAAGCGGCCAAGGCGGACGATCTATCTCTCCATCCAGCGCGACTCCGGCGGAACCGTGGAAGAGCGACCCTTCAAAGGTATTCATAATCATCTATTCCGACTTGGGTAACGATCCTCTCCACTCACGTGTGATTCCCTCTTGATATTGTAGTGGTCGGAAAGATTTTTGCGTTGGATTTGAATCGTTAGATTCTTCATGGTTTTCCCTTTGGATTTGCATCAATCTTAATCGCGATATTTCCGAAAGGGTTTGGCGAACCCCGTATTTTTGTTGGGGGAGATCTATCATTTTTCGATCGCATTTTGGGTAGTCCTCCTTTGGAACAACTTTCGCTCGGTCGGACCCAACATTGGTCCTTTTAGCTTGGGAGAACGTCGTCCTATAGCCGTTCGTTTGACCTTCCCGCGGGTGGCTACCGTACGTTGGTGAACTGTGATAAAATGTTTGCGAGTGCGCTGCAGTTGAATCTAGTTTGTGAGAGATTGTGGATTGAGTGTGGTGTTCGTTTCATTCCCGTAACCCATTTAGTGTACGCGGTAGAGGCCTACATCAGCTTGGAAAGCTTTCTCGTATTCCTCGATCCATTCAAACTTCTGGCCCCCTCTCAGTTCTTTGAAGAAAGGTGAGAACTTCTCTCCTACCCGGGAGAGGAACCTTCTCAGCACTTCCAGCTTCCCTGTCATGCGCTGGACTTCCTTGGAAATTCTAGGTGATCCCAACTCCTTGATCACTCTCACCATTTTGGGTTAGGATCCACCCCTAGGGTGTTAGGAGATGGCCTAGGAACTTTCCCCTACTTTCCCCGAAGACACACTTCAAGGGGTTCAGCCTCATTTTATACCTTTGCTGGATCCTAAAGGTGTCCTCCAGATCTTGGAGGTGAGAGTCCACATCCCGACTCTTGATCATGAGGTCATCCACGTACACCTCCAAGTTCCTTCCATTCTGCTCCCAAAAGACCTGATACATCATCCTTTGATAGATCTCCCCAACATTTTTCAGCCCAATGAGCATCATTTTATAACAGTAGCACCCCTCCCTTATGGTGAAGGAGACATCTTTCATGTCAGGTAGGTGCATCCTGATCTATTGATAACCTAAAAATGCATCTAGAAAACTCATTAGAGAATAACCAACGGCTGAGTCAACTAGTGCGTTGATTTGAGGCATGGGATAACAATCCTTATGACATGCTTTATTTAAGAGAGAAAAGTCAACACATATCCTCCAGTAGTCGTCTCCCTTTTTGACCATCACCACATTGATGAACCAGCCCGGATACTGGATCTCCGATACAAACCCCGCCATCAAGAGCTTTTCCACCTCCTCCCGGATGGGCTCGGCCAGCTTGGCAGCGGTAGACCTCTTCTTCTGCCGGATGGGGTGTGCCTCGGGATCAAGTGAAAGTTGCTTAACTGAAGGTTAGTTAATCACCTAGAGCGGGGGGGGGGGGGGTGAATAGGTATTTAAAGTTTTATTAGTTCTTTTATTGATTTCAAATTAATATATCTAGAGATTGGCCTTAGATCCTACAATAAGAAAGAAAACAAGAACCACGGCAAACACGCAAAGATTTACAGTGGTTCCCCAATTGGGTACATCCACTTTCCCTCCCACCTATCTAACTTATTTGTTGGACCAGGCACAAACTCCTCCAATATACTCCTTAGAGATTACTCCTCAGGCCCTCATCCTTATACACAAATTCTTCACAGAATCCAAACTCAGAACCATAAGGGTTCTTACCTCAGAGCCCTGCATAGCTCCTACAGCTCAGTGATCCACTGATCACCTACCTCAGCCTTATTTCTAAGGCCTACAACTCAGGTTCTTCAGCCATACATCTTTAGGCACACAACTCTACTCTCAGAGTGCTGCAGCACTCCTACAATTCAGTAGCCTTCCAAGTACTTATAGCTCAGACTCCTCCAAGTCCTGCTACTCAGTGATACACTTATAACCTACAGCTCAGTGACTCTTCAATCACCTACCTCAGACACAAGGCCCTACACTCAGGTTGGGAGGACAGCCCTACCTCAGATCCACACTTGGATCCTACCTCGGAGAGCAGCACTCTCCTATCTCAGGCAATTAAGCTCTACACCATAGATCCACTCTTGGATCCTATCTCAATACCCCAACAGGGCACCTACCTCAGTGACTAATTAGTCACCTACCTCAGGCACAAAGTGCCCTACACTCAGATTCAGATAAACTGAATCCTATAGGAAGTGAATACAGAATGTTTAAGAAAAATAAAACAACTGACTCAGAGATAAATCTCTGAGTTTACCTTGCTGGACTGAGCAGATATCAGTCCAGCACTCTTGTTGTAGAAGGAATTAGTCTTCTTCTATAGCTAACTCTTATCTACTGCACAGATGAACAACTATCAGCTTGCTGAATCGATTAATTAGCTTCTCTGTTCTATAGAGAACTATCTTGTAGAACTTGAAGAGCTTCAGCTATCTTCATTTTCCTTCTGGCTATCTCTGTTGTACTTGAGCTTTCAAGATTAAATGGAGAAGATGATGTCCAGCCACCTCTAGTTTTCTTTTCTATTTTCTGTGTTCGTTCTCCATTGCCCTAATCCACTTTTCTTTTTCCTTTTTATATGGGCTAATTTGAATCAATGACACAAATGTGTGTGGGCCTAGCTAAGGATTTTTGAGCCCCACCTCCTTCAGAAAAGGACAAAGCATCTTTTGATGCCACTGAAACTTTCCCGCAACGGCTACATGTAAGTTTACTTTAATGACGTCAGCAATGGTCATCGTCATCTGGACTTAGAAAATATTTCAGAAATTCATAAAGTGTTGAGTGATGTTAAGTCACTCAATGCCATCTGTCTTGGATCTCAACGCTTCTGGACTTTAGAATTTTCTATGGATTTGTCTAAGTGGTTCTGTCTCAGCGGTCTAAGCGGTTTCTTATTAAGAGCTGAGACAAGCTCCTGTCTCGGTGCTTTCTTCTCAGCAGTCTCAGTGCTTTATTCTTAACTGCTGAGACAAACTTCTGTCTCAACACTTTCTTCTCAGCGGTCTCAACGCTTTCTTCTCAGAGGTCTCAGCTCTTTCTTCTCAGCTATCTCAGTTGTCTCAGCGCTTTTTGCCTTCGTCAGATTTTCTAGCTTTAGCTGCGTTCAACAGTCTGTGAGTTGAGCTCGACGAACTCTGATCTTCTTAGTGGTCTAAGCACTTTTTTGCATTAGTCAATTTTGCTAGCTTTAGCTCGACAAGTGTGGAGCTGAGTTCGATGATCTATAAGCTGAGCTCGACGAACTGCAAACTGAGCTCGACGAACTTCAAGTTGAACTCGATGAACTTCAAGTTGAGCTAGACGAACTTTGAATCCTGAGCTCTTGATCTTATCCCAAGAAATGTTGAGCTGATCTCAACGACCAATGAGTTGAGATCGACGAACTGCGAGCTGAGCTCGAAGAATTTTGAGTTTACCACCAAACTCATTTTTCTTGACTTCTTACAATCATGGACTGGCTGTATTCAAGAACTAAGGCACACATCAAATACATTATGTGTGTATGTCATTGACCTGTTTGACTTCTTACAAATCTAGGATATTGGGATCAATAGACCCAACAATCTCCTCCTATTTGAAGAAGTCAAAATAATACAGGTCATTGACAACACAGCATATTTATCATAGACAAAATTTAACATTAGTAGAGTGTAGGAAAGTTACCAAATTAACATTTTTCTCAAGCCCGTGGAGAATTACTTACTCCCCCTGACATTCTGCCATCCATACTCTTTCACCTGTCTATTCTTCTTATGCCTTTGATTCCCTTTTACTCTATCATACCAATCTCCCCCAGATTACCATATTTCTCCATCCTGTGGAGAATTACTGACTCCCCTAGGAGAATTACTCCTTTGACTCCCTTTGACTCTATCATACCAATGTCACCCAGATTACTATATTTCTATAGCCTGTGGAGAATTACTTACTCCCCCTGGGAGAATTACTTACACCCCTAGCATGCTTCCATCCATACTATTTACCCTGTCTATTCTTCTTACCCCTTTGACTCCCTTTGATTCTATCCTCCCCTTTTTTTACTTCTTCAATAGAGAGCATCCAGTGGGGTTTTTCTCCCCTATCTGTTTGGAGTAGATTTTCCGACTATGATTGAATCCAGTTCAGTTGTTGGGCTAGCTCCCCCTCAACAGTTGCACTCCATCTTCAATATCATGAGGAAGAACTTGTACTACCTACAAAATGGACAGTGCAGCATATGGTAGAAGAGAGAATTGAAGCTACACAAGATTCAACATACCCAATTCAAATTTGAAGGTGTTGAACTTGGCTTCATCTAGTGGCTTAGTGAAGATATCAACCACTTGCTTATTTGTGGAGACAAACTCAAGGCTGATGTCTTCCTTTTCCACATGTTCTCTAATGAAATGATACATAATTTCTATATGCTTAGTCCTGTAATGGGAGACAGGATTTCTAGGTATAGAAATTACACTAGTAGAATCACAAAAGTGTGGAGTTCTACTTATCTGAATATTGTAGTCCTGAAGTTGATGTTGGATCCACAGCAACTGAGCACAGTAGCTTCCAGCTAAAATATACTCTTACTCTACTATTGATATTACAATACTAAATTTTTTCTTGCTGCTCCAAGAGACAAGCCTTCCACCTAGAAATTGACAGGATCCTGAAGTGCTCTTCCTGTCCTCCTTGTAGCCTACAAAATCTGATCTGAATAGCCTATTAGTTCTAATTACCCATTCCTGGGGTACCATAGGACAAGACCTGGGGTACGCTTAAGATATCTCAAGATTCTTTTCACAGCACTGTAGTGAGACTCTTTAGGGCAGGCCTGAGATCTAGCAGAGACATATGTTGCATACATAATGTTAGGCCTACTTGTAGTGAGGTAGAGAAGGGAGCCAACTATACCTCTATGCAGAGTTTGATCAACAGTCTTCCCTGGATCATCTTTGCCTAAAGGCATACTTAAGCTCATGGGAGTTCCTATGGTGGAAGCATTCTCCATGTCATATTTCTTGATTATCTCCCTGGTGAACTTTATCTAGGATATAGATTGACCATCATCAGTCTGTTTTACTTGGAGTCCCAAGAAAAATTTCAGTTCACCCATACTACTCATCTCAAACTTCCCCTCCATAAGTTTTTCAAACTTCCTACAGAGGTTGTCATCAGTAGAGTCAAATATTATGTCATCAACATAAATCTGGACTAGGATGATCTTGCCCTTAGATTCACTTAAGAATAGGGTCTTGTCTATCTTCCCCCTTGAAAATGTATTCTCAATGAGGAAGGTAGACAATGTCTCATACCATGCTCTTGGGGCTTGCTTGAGCCCATAAAGAGCTTTCCTAAGTTTATATACAGCAGTAGGAGAGTTAGAATCTACAAAACCTGGAGGCTGCTCTACATAAACCTCTTCCTTCAAGTCCCCATTCAGGAAGGCAGACTTAACATCCATTTGGAATACCTTGAATCCCTGGAAGGATGCAAATGCAAGGAACAGTCTGATTGCTTCCAACCTTGCAACTGGGGCAAAAGACTGATCATAATCAATCCCCTCTTCCTGTCTACAACCTTTTTCCACCAGTCTAGCTTTATTCTTTATTACAATGCAACTTTCATCAAGTTTATTTCTTAAAATTCACTTGACTCCTATGACATTGTGCCCATCTGGTCTGGGAACCAGCTTTCAGACCTTACACATTTTGAACTGGTTCAATTTTTCTTGCATTGCACCAATCCAGAATTGGTCTTGATTTGCTTCTTCAAATTTCTTGGGCTCTTCTTGTGATAGGAAGCTGGAATAGAGAGCTGTGTTGAGACTACTGCTTTTGGTATGTACACCTTGGCTGTAACGCCACAAAACTCAATAGAGTGATGGGAGGCGTTTTGAGCCAAGTTTGGAATTTGGCAGGGGGCATGCGGCCTGGGACACGGGCGTATCATGTTTGGGTCGACGAATTTTGGAGTCGACAATCGTCGAGCAGCGAACATGGCCTGAGACACGGGCATGTCCCAGGGCGTGTCGAGCTCACATCGACGATCTGGCCGGGAAGTCGACGATTTTTGCTCGATGAAGTGTCGAGACAGGGAACACGGCCTAGGACACGGGCATGTCCAAGGACGTGTCGGTTGGTCGACGAACTGTGCTCGATGAAGTGTCGAGACAGTGAACACGGCCTGGAGTCCAGGCGTGTTCGGGTATGACATGGGCGTGTCAAATATGACACGGGGGTGTCCAAGACCCGTGTGTGTCTTGGGTTGGTGTTGGTCCTGTGTCGATGGAGGAACACGCCCGGGAACATGGGCGTGTACTGGATAACACGGGCATGTCAGTTATAACACGGGCGTGTCGGGTGCCCGTTTGAATTTCAGGACGCATCGGTTTTGACGGCGAATGTGGGACACAGGCGTGTCGCAGGACGTGTTCGGCCCAGGTTTTGCATTTCAGCTCCAGATCGTGGCCGTTCGTTTCCTTATTTTGGGATCCGACGGCTGGGGGTTGTTCCTACTGGGATATACCCGGGAATAGGGTTTCAAATCCCTCACTTCTTTCACTTAGTCTCTTTCTAAAAGTCTAGATAGAAGGGAGAATAATTAAGAAGAAAGGAGGCTAGATCTGATTACCGTCGGAGTTTCAGAGCTCCAAATCGCGAGCCGACTTCGGATCTACGGAGGCAAGGAGATTGCGGTGCTTTCCATCTGCATACATTTCCATTGCGCCAAGGAAAATGCTAGGGTAACGATTCTCTACTTGAGCATGTGAAGCTCTCGTTTCCTTTGCATAGGAAGCCCGCTCTCACAAGTTTGCGGTAAGTTGAGGCGTTCCTTCGGGTAGACATGAATAGTCTCTGTTGTGTACATGTAGAGTTCGTAATCGAGAACGGATATAGCCATGATGTGTGAAACCTACCCGGACAAGTTGGTCTGGATCAGTGATGTTGTATTGCTTGAATGGCCGGAGAAGACTCCGTGCAAATGATTGTTTTTCGGGTTTTCTACGCGGTGGATTGCAATAGGGAGCCTATGGGATTAACTCCAAGGTGCATCCCGAAAACTGGGCAGATGCAAGACTTTGCCAACTTGGTGGCCTGGGAACCAACCTGAACATAACTGGGTTATGTGTTTTGTGTAACGATTTGGGACTCGGGGAGCTAACCCGCGCATATGGCTTAAATTGACATTGCGGTGTGAGAAACAGGTATAGAGAAACCGTGCCCGGTCTATGTCGTGCGGTACAAGCGACTTAAAGCTATGTGGGACTTGCCGTTGGCATAGATAGGAGGTTTCGGGTTCTCTATGTCTTAAATTGATGTGACATCGGCCAGAAGGACCTAAATGCTCACGAGATTTGGCTTTTCTTGTGGCGGTGGTGAGACCGAGGCGTCTATGGCTTGAAGTGACGTGACGTTGACCGGTTCATCGAGAATGTGCCCTGAGTGCACTGGGTGTGTGGCTGTGAGTGCCTACGTCTGTGTTGTTGTGTTATTACACTATACTGCTGGATTATACTAACAAAGTGCAGGGAAGGAGCATCGCCGTCCCGAGTTGGGGGCGGGATCGTTATAATTTTGTCAGCATAGCTGACCGTTGCCTTTGTTTGCCACCGTGCGGTGGATTGTTGCTTGCAGGTGCTGCAGAGCTGAGTGCTAAATAGCGGGCTAAAGCCCAGGTTGCTGAGCCGGCCCTCGAAGGCCTAAATTGAGTGTTTACTTATTTTATTCATGTGTAACTGGTCTGCGTGTCGAGGTTTGTAAAACATGTTATTTGAGTAAACAAATGTAAGGCCTTAAGGCCATCGTACTTGTGTATTGTACTTCATTCCTATTGGGTTTTTGAGTAGTGGACATTCATGTTTGGTTGGGTTCTTTAACTTGTAACTTTAATTTACTTCCTCTAGTATGACTCTGTGTAGGACGTTGGTTATTGGTTGGATTGTTTCCATTAAGTAACCGCCCGGTCTGTCTGTGGTATATGGCGTTGGGCCCCGGCCGGACCTACTGTTATATGCTATGCGACGTATAGGGGGTGTTACAATTTGGTATTAGACTACTGGTTTCGGTCAGGCTTAAAATGAATTCATGGACGAATTCTTTTTAACGGGTGGTGAGCACCTGTGTGTGCATCATCGTTATAACATCAAAAGAACCCATGAATGTCCACTTAGGAATGAAAATACACGTGTTTGAGGAACCTGCGTGTTCCTATAATTACTTTTTGCAATTTTGTATGGTCGATAACGGTGTTTTGTACAACTATAGGCTACCAGAAGCAGTGTTGGGTCGTCAGAACGCCGAGTTTCTGAGGCTAGTAGTGCACCAAACGATGCTCCTGCAATACCTCCATCGGCTGAAACCATACGATTGGTTGCCGAAGCAGTGTTTGTCATGATCAATGCGCAGGCTGCATGGAAAATGCAGTAGCCTGCTCCTACGATGGGGCAGGTACTGCTGCAAAGGGTTGAACCGAGAAGAGTGGAGCAGGTAGTAGTGGAGCCTTTGGTGCCAAGGCGAGCAACTGAAAGGCAGCTCAAGCACGTTATGAGCTTTAATCCTCCTGTGTTCTCGTGGTTGGGAACCCCATCTCAAGCTAGAAACTGGCTCTCCCGAGTGAAGAGAGTCCTAACAACTACTGAAATGGAGGAGTTGCAGATGACCACTATAGCTACGTTCCTTCTGGACGGTGATGCTAGGTTGTGGTGGGAAGGCTTGGAGCTACAACACTTGAGGGGTAGGCAAATTACGGACGTCTCGATGGAGGAGTTCTCGAGAATGTTCTTGGCAAGGTACCTCCCTTCGGCATTGAGGATAGCTTTGGATAATGAGTTCCAAAGGTTGGTGCAAGGAGAGAGTAGCGTGGATGAGTATCTCCACTTTACTCGGTTGGGTCGGTATGCTATCTCTACATTCGCGGATGAGGATCGTAAGACCAACTGTTTCTATGAAGGTCTAAGAGATGACTTAAGGCTACTGCTCTCGGGGCCTATGACGCAGGGTTTCTTGACCCTGGTCAACACGGCCCGCTCTTTGGAAAGGGATATGAAGAGTGTACAAGCAAAGAAAATCTTAGGTGATAAGAAGTCTGAGTTCAAGGTGCCGACTACCTCAAAGTATGGGTATCGTAAGTTCTTTAAGAAGGCTAGGACTTCGGGTCTGGCTCCTTCTTCTGGTGCTTTTGGGGCAACTACGGGTCGGACCCCGGGTGCATGTTTTACTTGTGGAAAGCCGGGGAACTTTGCCCGCAACTGCTGGAGCGGATGTCCCAAGTCCGAGAGGAAGCCGGGAGCAACTTATGAAGAGAATTGCAAGGTGGTGGAGTCAACCGCATCCCATTACACTCCGGCTCAACCGAGAGTTTATAATCTTGGCCAATAGGAGGCCATCAAACAAGCGGATGTGATGACAGGTACGATTTAATTTATGGCAACTTAAATTTTAAATACTTATTATGCGTGTGTTACCTTACCACTGCTTGTTTAGGATTTGTTTTGATTTGTGATAATCCGGTAAGAGCACTCTTTGATACGGGAGCTTTGCACTCCTTTTTGTCCGAAGAATTCATATCACACATCGGAGTACCTTATTTAGTGGCGAGGGACAAACTGGATGTGTTGTTGCCCAATGGGTGTTTGATGCGCGCGGAGAGAATCTGTGGCGTTAAAATTAGTATTGGGAGTCAGGAGTTCCATTTGCTAGCGTCGCTACTACCGCTGGTGGAGTTCGACATAATATTTGGCATGGACTGGCTCTCGGAGTAGCAAGCTTATATTGATTGCGGTCGTAAAGAAGTTAAGTTAGGAACAGGTCGTGAGACGACTTTTATGGGCTTGAAAGGGTCGAGCAAGACGTTGATGTCTGCTCTTCTGGTGGTGAAGGTGGTTCTGCTGGTGCAGAGCTGTTCTTTACGCTACTGGAGGTTATAAGGCCTAAGCCTACGATGGATAGTATTTCAGTGGTAGCTGATTACCCTTATGTGCTCCCTGCCAATCTTCCTGGAGCCCTGCCTCAGCGGGAGATAGATTTCACGATTGAGCTAATGCCAGGTGCGAAATCTGTGTCACGCACTCCGTATTGGCTAGCGCCTAAGGAAATGGCGGAGCTGAAGGTTCAACTGCAAGAGTTATTGGAGCAAGGTTATGTGCGTCCGAGTTCGTCATCTTGGAGCGCACCGGTCCTCTTTGTTAAGAAGAAGGACGGGAGCTTGAGACTCTGTATTGATTATCGGGAGCTGAACAAGCTAACGGAAAAGAACAAGTACCCGATCCCAAGGATATATGATCTATTTGATCAGTTAGTCGGGTCGACGGTATACTCTAAGTTGGATCTCAAGTTTGGATACTATCAGCTGAGGATAAGGGAGAGTGATATCCCCAAAACAGCTTTTAGTACGAGATAAGGGATTACGAGTTTACGATCATGCCGTTTGGGCTAACGAATGTGCCATCAGTGTTCATGGATTTGATGAATAGGACTTTCAGGGAGTACTTGGACCATTTTGTGATCGTCTTCATCGACGACATTTTATTGAACTCGCAGAGTGAGGAAGATCACTTCAAGCATCTTCACTTTGTTTTGGAGACGCTGAGGAGGAATCAATTGTACGTCAAGTTCTCGAAATGCGAGTTTTGGTTGTCCTCAGTGGCGTTCCTTGGTCATATAGTAAGTTGAGAGGTCATTGCGGTGGATCCAGCCAAGATTGTTGCGATACGAGAGTGGCCTGTGCTTTCTACGGTAGCAGCAGTCCGGAGTTTTCTGGGGCTTGAAGTCTATTACAGGCGCTTCGTGGAGAACTTATCGCGGATAGCATTACCTCTCACTACTTTGACGAGGAAGGAGCAGAAGTTCGTTTGGGCGCCGGAGTGCGCACGGGCTTTTGAGGAGTTGAAGTGTCTGTTGGCCACAGCGCCTATGTTGAGTTCGCCGAGTGGGACCGAAGGCTTTGAAATCTATAGCGATGCTTCTGGAAGTGGCTTGGGTTGTGTGCTGCTGCAGCACGGAAGTGTGATAGTGTATGGCTCGAGACAGCTGAAAGTGCACAAGAGGAATTATCTGGTCCAAGACTTGGAGTTAGCGGCCGTGATTTTTGCCTTGAAGCTGTGGATGCACTACTTGTATGGGGTATGGGTCGATATCTATACAGACCATAAGAGCCTGAAATATTTGTTGGATCAGAAAGATCTAAACATGCGGCAGCATAGATGGATGGAGTTCCTGGGGGACTATACATTCAAGATCCACTACGTGCCTGGTAAAGGCAATGCAGTTACGGACGCATTGAGTTACCGGGCCCCAGCTCAAGCCAATTGGATGTCGGTCCATGACGAGTGGTTGGTTCGGGAGTTGGATGCATTGGATATATCTTGCATAGACAAGCAGTCGAGTGTTGAAGCGTTATTGGACTGGGCGGAAGTTTAGTATAACCTTGCTGATCGAATTCGGCAGGCTTTGGATGTGGATAACAGCATGAAGCAGCTCATGGTTGAGGCTCTAGATGGGTCAAATTCCCAATATGAGGTTGTGGATGGATTGCTCTGGAAAGACGGTCGTCTGTACGTCCCAAATGTGGGCACTTTGCGGGTGGAATTGTTGTACGAGGCACATCATACCAAGTACACGATTCACCCGGGGAGCACGATGATGTACCATGATGTGAAGAAATTGTTCTGGTGGCCAGTACTGAAGAAGGATGTGGCACTGTACGTGGCGAAGTGTCAGACATGCGCCTTGGTGAAGGCGGAGTGCCAAAAGCTGGGAGGATTCTTGAAGTCCTTGCCTATTCTGGAGTGGAAGTTCGACGACATTACTATGGAATTTGTGCACGAGTTGTCGAGGTCACAGAAGGGAAATGATGCCATTTGGGTGGTCGTAGATCGCCTGACGAAGGTGTCGCACTTCATTCTACATAGGAAGGATGATCCGGTTGAGAAATTGGCAAAGTTATATGTGGATAACATAATATGACTTCACGTTGTGCCCCGCAGCATCGTAAGTGACCGAGATGGGCAGTTCACGTCCAATGATTGGAGGCTGGTGCAGCAGATGTTGGGAAGAAAGCTGAGTTTTAGCACAGGCTTTCATCCGCAAATGGATGGGCAAACCGAGAGGGTCAATAGGACGATGGAAGACATGCTTCGCATGTACGTCCTAGACTTTGGCAAGCAGTGGGAAGACCGCCTATACTTGGTGGAGTTCACATACAACAATAGCTAACAGGAAAGCATACAAATGGCGCCCTTCGAGGCCCTTTATGGTAGAAGATGTCGCACGCCGTTGTCTTGGTTGGAAATGGGTGAGTCAAAGTTGTACAAGCACCAAGAGGTGGAAGATGCTACTTCTTTGGTGCGAACCATTTGGGAAAGGTTGTTAATTGCTCAGGACCGCTAGGTTAAGTTCTATAACGCCATGCACTGGAACGTGGAGTTCGATGTTGGCGACTGGGTGTACTTAAAGATCAAGCCGTTCAAGTGTGTCTCGCGGGTGCGTCGCTTGAAGTAGCTAAGCCCGAGGTACCTTGGACCGTTTGAGGTTCTGGAGTGGATTGGTGAAGCAGCTTATCGGTTGAAGCTATCAGTGGAGCTTAGTGGTCTACATGATGTATTCCATATATCGGTGCTATGGAAGGCGGTGCAAGAGCCTTCGCACGTGATCGCGGTGGATCAGGTGCCGGTCGAGAATGGGTTGACGACAAAGGTCAAGCCCGTTCGTATTAAGGACTCGAAAGTCAAGCGGCTATTCAATAAAGAGATCAGGATGGTCAAGGTCCGTTGGGAAAATTGCGGTCGGGAAGAGCTCTCTTGGGAGCGAGAGCAGACCATGCTTGAGGAGTACCCGGAGTTGTTTCACTCAGGTACCGTTTAAGTTTATGATTATCTTTCCTTTATCTAATTTCGAGGACGAAATTCTTTTAAGAGGGAGAGAGTTGTAACGCCCCGAAACTCAAAAGAGCGACGGGAGGTGTTTTGAGCCAAGTTTGAAATTTGGCAGGGGGCACACGGCTTGGTACACAGGCGTGTCCCAGGGCATATCGTGTTTGGGTCGATGAATTTTGGAGTCGACGATCATCGAGCAACGAACACGGCCTGAGACACGGGCGTGTTCCAGGGCATGTCGAGCTCGTGTCGATGATCTGCCCGGGAAGTCGACGATTTTCGCTCGACGAAGTGTCGAGATAGGGAACGCGGCCTAGGACATGGGCGTGTCCAAGGCCGTGTCGGGTGGTCGACGAACTGTGCTCGACGAAGTGTTGAGACAGTGAACACGGCCTGGATCCCAGGCATGTTCAGGTATGACACGGGCGTGTCAAATAGGACACGGGCGTGTCCAAGACCCGTGTGTGTCTCGGGTTGGTGTTGGTCCTGTGTCAATGGAGGTGCACGCCCGGGAACACGGGCGTGTACTGGATGACACGGGCGTGTCAGTTATAATACGGGCGTGTCGGGTGCCCGTGTGAATTTCGGGATGCATCGGTTTCAACGGCGAATGGGTGGCACGGCCCTAGACACGGGAGTGTCGTAGGCCATGTTCGGCCCAGGTTTTGCATTTCAGCTCCGGATCATGGACGTTCGTTTACTTATTTTGGGATCCGACGGCTGGGGGTTGTTCTTACTGGGATATACCCGGGAATAGGGTTTCAAATCCCTCACTTCTTTCGCTTATTCTATTTCTAAAAGTCTAGAGAGAAGGGAGAGCAAGGAAGAAGAAAGGAGGCTAGATCCGTTTACCGGCGGTGTTTCAGAGATCCAAATCGTGAGCCGACTTCGGATCTACGGAGGCAAGGAGATTGCGGTGCATTCCATCCGCAAACATTTCCATGGCGCCAAGGAAAAATGCTAGGGTAACGATTCTCTACTTGAGCATGTGAAGCTCTCGTTTCCTTTGCATAGGAAGCCCGCTTTCGCGAGTTTGCGGTGAGTTGAGGCGTTCCTTCGAGTAGACATGAATATTCCCCGTTGTGTACATGTAGAGTTCGTAATCGAGAACGAATATAGGCATGATGTGTGAAGCCTACCCGGACATGTTGGTCTGGATCGATGATGTTGCATTTCTTGAATGGCCGGAGAAGACTCCGTGCGAATGATTTTTTTTCGGATTTTCTGCGTAGTAGATTGCAACAGGGAGCCTAGGGGATTAACTCCAAGGTGCACCCAGAAAACTGGGCAGATGCGAGACTCTGCCAACTTGGTGGCATGGGAGCCAG
Organism: Platanthera guangdongensis; assembly: GCA_039583875.1. Lineage (NCBI taxonomy): Eukaryota > Viridiplantae > Streptophyta > Magnoliopsida > Asparagales > Orchidaceae > Platanthera > Platanthera guangdongensis. The sequence continues at coordinate 60,848,086 of CM077153.1, read as the reverse complement.
TATGAACATAACTGGGTTATGTGTTGTGTATAACGATTTGGGACTCGTGGAGCTAACCCGCGCATATGGCTTAAATTGACGTTGTTGTGTGAGCAATGAGTATAGCGGAACCGTGCCCGGTCTATGTCGTTCGGTACAAGCGACCTAAAGCTACATGGGACTTACCGTTGGTATAGATAGGAGGTCTCTGGTTGTCTATGGCTTAAATTGACGTGACATCGGCCGAAAGGACCTAAATGCTCACGAGATTTGGTCGTCCTTGTGGCGGTGGTGAGACTGAGGCGTCTATGGCTTGAAATGACGTGACGTTGACCGGTTCATCGAGAATGTGCCCTGAGTGCACGGGGTGTGTGGTCGTGAGTGCCTATGCCTGTATTGTTGTGTTATTACACTATACTACTGGATTATGCTAACAAAGTGCACGGAAGGAGCATCGCCGCCCCGAGTTGGGGGCGGGATCGTTATAATTTGGTCAGCATAGCTAACTGTTGCCTTTGTTTGCTACCGTGCGTTGGATTGTTGCTTGCAGGTGCTACAGATCTGAGTGCTAAATAGAGGGCTAAAGCCCAGGTTGCTAAGCCTGCCCTCGAAGGCCTAAATTGAGTGTTTACTTACTTTATTCATGTATGACCGACCTGCGTGCTGAGATTTGGAAAACATGTTATTTGAGTAAACAAATGTAAGGCCTTAAGTCCATCGTACTTGTGTATTGTACTTCATTCCTATTGGGTTTTTGAGTAGTGGACATTCATGTTTGGTTGGGTTCTTTAACTTGTAACTTTAATTTACTTCCGTTAGAATGACTCTGTGTAGGATGTTGGTTATTGGTTGGATGGTTTCCATTGAGTAACCGCCCGGTCTGTCTGTGGTATATGGCGTCAGGCCCCGACCGGACCTACTGCTATATGTTATGCGACGGATAGGGGGTGTTACATTGGCTAGCCTCACCTATTATTTGATCTAGAGGATGATCTCTCAGATATCTGACTGCAAGGGGCAGCCTGACTGCTTCCTGCTGATTACCATTTTCTTCAGCAGGTTTGTCTTCATTTCTAACTTGACTATCTTGTGCTTCCTCTGGACATCATCCCTCTTCACATTCTTCTTGCATAGTTGTATCTTTATCTTTGATGGAGTTCTTTTCAATCATGACTTTTGTACCTTCAGAGCTAGGCAAAGAGATTGACAGCTCACTGTCAATCATGCATGACTCATCAAACACTACATGGACAGATTCTTCTACAACTTAATTTGTCAAGTTATAGACTTTATATGCCCTACTATTATTGATGTACGCAACAAAGATCCCCTCATGGGATTTAGCAACAAACTTAGTCACTTTTGACTTACCATTGTTCAGGATGAAACACTTGCAACCAAAGATCCTGAAGTAAGATATGTTTGGTTTTCTGCCCTTCAAGATCTCATAGGGAGTCTTCTTATGTCCTTTGGTGATAGAAGCCCTATTGAGTACATGACATGCAGTATTAACTGCCTCAGCCCAGAAATATTCAGGGAGAGAAGTGTCACTGAATAATGTACTCCCAGTTTCTATGAGAGTCCTGTTTTTCCTCTTAGCTAACCCATTTTGCAGGGTTATTCTTAGAGAGGAGAATTCTTGATGAATCCCTTGCTCTTCACATAATGTAGTCATGGCAGCAGATTGAAACTCAGTTCCATGGTCACTTCTCATTTTGACCACAGAGCATGCAAGGTCATTCTAAATTTGCCTGACAAAATTCATGAAGATTTTAAGGGTTTCATCCTTTCTTCTAAGGAAGAACACCCAAGTAAAACTAGAATAGTCATCAACCACCACAAGGGTGTAGTCCTTCATACCTAGACTATGAACAGGCATAGGACCAAACAAGTCCATATGCATGAGTTACAAGCATCTAACTGAGTCCTTGGACACAATGCTCTTGAAAGAGGTCTTAGTTTGCTTACCCTTTTGGCAAGCAGCACAGATACCCTCCTTGGAGCATTTTATTTTATGACCATTCCTAACTAGTTCATCACTAAAGAGCTGACCAATAGTCTTATAATTCAAATGAGCCAGTCTCTTGTGCCATTGGACACAATATAAGACTTTGTCATTTACAACTAGGCATATAGGGGGACTATTATCCAAGCAAGAAAGGTTTAAGCAATAGACATTCCCACTCCTAGTGCCTGTTAAGATGACACTTTGGTCACTTAACCTGTTGATGTGGCACTTATCCTTACAGAAGGAAATGTCATAACCAAGATCACATAGTTGGCTTATGCTTATGAGGTTGTGTTGCAACCACTCCATATAAGCCACCTTTGTGATGGCGATTATGCCATTTGAGATATTACCATAGCTTCTGGTTATCCCCTTGTCAGAGCCTCCAAAGATGACCTTGGGTCCATTCTATACTGGAGTGAACTCCATTAATAGATCCTTTGTTCCAGTCATATGCCTGGAATATCCACTCTTCAAGTACCATTTAGTGGAATTGGTACTTGAACTAAGCTGAAAAGAGCACAAACCACCTTTCCTTAGGACCCCAATTTATGTTGGGTCCTAGGTTCACATTAGTCTGAAAATAACCATGCCTTCCTATAGAACTTCTGACAGGTTGGAAACCTCTGGACACTGAAGGATTGTGCCAGTAATCTACAGCATAGTTGCCCACTTTATCACAACACCAGTACTCATAGATATTTTATCTCCTTTTCTATTTGGGACCACCATTAGGCTGTACTACTCCCTGAACAGTAGGGAGATGTACTGCTCTATACTTCTATCTTCTTTCAACAGCCATTTTACTGAAGGACAGTCATTCAGTAAAATGGATGTTTTGGTCATTTCTGAGAACCACCAGCTGCATGTCTCTTTTCATCTAATATGCATCTGATAGAATCTGAGATTGCCATTCCAGCCATGCCAGAAGACTCACCTTGAGTCACTACTTTTGCTGGATGATTTAGAATCACTACAGCAGCATTATCTTTGAGTTTTCGGGCTGGGGCACCAAAAATAAATGGTCAAGGATGGGTCATTTGAATTTCCTCATGGGAATCCTTAAAGGCCTTCACATGGTTATATCTTCCACCTTGGCTAGGGCCACTTTGGTCCATACTAGTGGATCTGTCATTCTCCCAGTGACCATAATATCTTTCATGGTCATACATGTTGGAAGGTAACAGAACTTTCTGAAAAGGAATTTGAGGCAATGAGGCTAGAGGCACAAATGGTTCCTTCCCTTTACCCTTTCCTTTCGGATTGGAAGGTCTAGCAGGTCCCTTAAATCCCAACCCTTTCTTACCAGCTTGGGTAAGTTGGGTGTCAATTAAGGGTAGCACGGTGTTTGTCTTAGAAAATTTGGTCACTAGCAATTTCTCATTTAAGAGATCATTTTCAAGTTCTGGATAAGTTTCTCATTTGAGACTCTTACCACAGACTCACTGTCAATGAACTCCTTGAATTGGGCTGCTTGTGCAGCCATGTCAGTGAGGGATTTTTCTTGGTCTTCACACTTGCTTTTAAGACTAAGAAGCTCTTTTGCATGTCTCTTGGTAAGTAGCTTGCACCTCTTGAATGCCTCAAGAAGTTCTCCATACTTGGAAACTATGGAATTGACATCATCCTTAGAGTCTGAATCGCCTTCATCTCTTGATGATTGAACTTCAAACTCTGAGCCAGCCTCATGACTTAAAATAAAAGATTGTGATTTAGCATTAACCTGAGTCTGACCAGGCAGATCCTGGCTGCTTTCTTCATCTATCATTGTCATCAATCCATGGCATTGAGCATCTTCTTCTTCATCTACATCCACCTCTGAGTCACTATCTGAGTGAGACAGAGGGGCCTTGATCCCTATTCTAGCAGCAGGGTATTCTTCAGGTTCTTCTTCAGCAACAGCTATAAGCCCAATGTAGGCTTCTTCTTCTTCACTGTCTGACCCGGAGGGGGAGTCAGACCAGGTCTTTTCCTTCTTGTCCATAAGGGACTTCTCTTTCTTCTTTCCCTTTTTTTGCTTTTTCACTCCTTCTTCCTTCATCTACACTGGGTAGTCAGCAACTACATGCCCAGGTTTGCTATAGAAGAAACAAATAATCTTAGAGGAAGATTGTTTATTAGAGTTTGGAGCATACCTGTCCTCCTTAGAGGATTTCCTTCTGTACTGTGAGGAGCAGGATGACCTTCTGTTCTTCCAATGGCCCTTCTTCATGAATTTCTAGAATTGTATGGAGAAGGCAGCAAGGTCCTCATTAGATATATGGCTGTCAGAGGAGCTGGACCTTGAGCTCTCAGATTCTCACTCAGCAGTTCTCCTAACTAGAGAGATCTTCCTTCTGCTCCTGGTCGAAGCATCAGCTCTGAAGGCCACAGATTTATCTTTGCTCTGTGACTTACTGCTCTTCTCTTCTTCTTCCTTCCTTGCTGCAAGCTGCATCTCATAAGATAGTAGCTTTCCAAATAGGGTTGGAGGTGGAGTGTCAGCCAGCTTGCCCATCTCCGTGATGGCACAAATCTCTATGTCCCAATCCTTTATAAGGGACCTGAGAAATTTGTCATTCTGTTCATAGGTGTTGAAGACCCTTCCATATGTTCTCAATTCATTAACAATTCTAAAAAATCTTTCAAAACTTTCAGCAATGACCTCAGACTTTTCTTGTCTGAAGTCCTCATACTCCTGATTGATCATTGATTTTCTTTCATCCCTCACCTCTTCTGAACCCTCCATGAAGACACCTAGGGTGTTCCACATCCTTGGAGATCTTGCAGTGCACCAGATTCTGGAATGTAGAATCATCAACTGCACTGGCAATGATATTTTGAGTTCTCTTGTCCATGGAGGCAAGGAGGAGCTCATCTTTATTCATTTCTTCATAAGACTTAGGAGTCTGGATGTTGGCATCCAAAATTGAGATCTTCATAGGGATGAAATGTCCCTCTTTGACTGTGATGTAGATCCTAGGGTCAGCAGCATCCATGAATAGCCTGACCCTTTCCTTCTAGAGGCCAAAACCTTCCTTTCTCTAGATTGGTAACTTCATGGCCCCCAGTTCTTTGTAGTTTACAGCAGACCCCATCCTTATTACTTGTAGCTAACCTTGGAGGTATACTCGGATTGTTAAATCCTTTTTGAGTAATCCCCCTCTAATACCACTTGAAAGTTACTTAACTGAAGGTTAGCTAATCACCTAGAGGGGGGGGGGTGAATAGGTCTTTGAAGTTTTACTAGTTCTTCTTCTGCTGATTTCAAATTAATCTATCTAGAGCTTGTCCTTAGATCCTGCAATAAGAAAGAAAGCAAGCACCACATCAAATACAAAAAGATTTATAGTGGTTCCCCAATTGGGTACATCCACTTTCCCTCCCACCTATCCAACGTATTTGTTGGACTAGGCATAAACTCCACCAATATACTCCTCGGAGCTTACTCCTCGGGCCCTAAGCATTATACACAGATTCTTCACAGAATCCAAACTCAGAACCATAAGGGTTCCTACCTCAGAGCCCTTCATAGCTCCTATAGCTCAGTGATCCACTGATCACTTACCTCGGCCTTATTTCTAAGGCCTACAACTCAGGCTCTTCAGCCCTACAGCTTCAGGAACACAGCCCTACTCTCAGAGTGTTATAGCACTCCTATAACTCTGTACCCTTCCAGGTACCTACAGCTCAGCCTCCTTCATGGCCTACAACTCAGTGACACACTTGTCACCTACAGCTCAGTGACACTTCAGTCACCTACCTCAGGCACAAGGACCTACACTCAGGCTGGGAGGACAGCCCTACCTCAGATCCACATTTGGGTCCCCTACCTCAGAGAGTAGCACTCCCCTACCTCAAGAAATTAAGTCCTACAGCTCAGATCCACTCTTGGATAATACCTCAATACCCTAACAGGGGCCCTACCTCAGTGACTAATTAGTCAACTACCTCGGGAATAAAGTGCCCTACACTCAGATTCAGATAAACTGAATCCTAAAGGAAGTGAATACAGAATGTTTAAGAAAAATAAAACAATTGACTCAAAGATAAATCTCTGAGTCTACCTTGCTGGACTGAACAGATATCAGTCCATCATTCTTGTTGTAGAAGGAATTAGTCTTCTTCTACAGCTAACTATTTTCAACTGCATAGATGAAAAGCTATCAACTTACTGAATGGATGAATCAGCTTCTCTATTCTGGAGAGAACTATCTTGCTAAACTTGAGGAACTTCAGCTATCTTCCTTTGTCTTCTAGCTATCTCTGCTGGACTTGAGCTTTTAAGCTTAAATGGAGAAGATGATTTCCAACCGCCTCTAGTTATCTTTTCTATTTTCTGCGTTTGTTCTTCGTTGCCCAAATCCCATTTTCTTTTTCCTTTTTATATGCACTAATTTGAATCAACGGCACAAATGTGTGTGGGCCCAGCCAAGGATTGGTGAGCTCCACCTGTAACACCCCGAAATCAAGTGGATGATTTTGAGCAAAATCGGTTTCAGGCTTGGGTGACACGGCCTGGGACACGGGCGTGTCCCAGGGCGTGTCAAGCCTGGGTAGTGTCGAGTCGGGCAGTCGACGAAATTCGGAGTCGACACAGCGGACACGGCCTGCGACACGGGCGTGTCGCAGGGCGTGTCGGGGCCGTGTCGGGGCCGTGTCGATGATCGACCGTGATGTCGACGAATTTATCTCGACGATCGTCGAGTGTCGAGTGTCGAGAGGACACGGCCTGTGACACGGGCGTGTCACAGGGCGTGTCAGTGGTCGTCGAGCTCAACTTGACGGTTCGAGCTAGGGCGTGTTTGCGGGACACGGGTGTGTCCTGGTGCACATGGCCATGAACACGGGCGTGTGCCCGGCCGTGTGTCAGGCCGTGTGAAGTCTCGGGTTGGTTTGGGATTATTTTCGTTGAGGCACACGGCCTCAGACACGGGCGTGTCTGAGGGCGTGTCGGGTACACGGCACGTGACACGGGCGTGTCACACGACCGTGTACTGGTTGGATTGAGTCGGTTGTCTGCCGCTTAGAGAGACACGGCCTGTGACACGGGCGTGTCACAGGGCGTGTCAGGCCGTGTTTTAGCTTTTCTGGCCAAATCTGAGCCGTTTGTTTCCCTCTTCCTGGATCCATTGGCTGGGCTCTGTCCAGGTGTGGTGAAGGCCGAGAAAAAGGGGATTTAAACCCTCTTTTCTCATCTTCTTCTTCTTCATCTTTATTCCAAGAGAGAAAGAAGAAAGGCCTAAGGGAGAGAGAAGGGAGGAGTCTTCCAGCTGCTGTAGGAGCTGCGGAGTGCGAAGCGAAGATCCGAGAGCGAATTCGTGAAGGCAGAGCCGAGGCGGTGATTTCCATCCAGCTACTTCATGGCGCCGAAGCGATCTTCAAGGGTAACGATCTCCTTCTTGGACATCGAAGTCCTTCCTTTATGCATGTGCTTGGAATCCTCCACCAAGAGGTGGATTTGCGGAAGAGATTCCTTTGTTGAGTCTGCATCTAGAGCCGGAAATATGGAGTACGGCATAGGCATGATGTGTGAAGCCCATCTGGACCGGTAGTCTGGATTGGTGATGTTCATGGGTAAACCGGAGATGACTCCGTGGAGTTGATAAGATGCAAATGGTTTTCTCTTGTGATGAATATATGGATGTGATGCTGAATGTGAGGAGGCTTTGTCAAAGCTCCTGGTTGTGATATGATCAATTGGTAACATGCCTGGGGAGCTCGTGATAAACCCGACTGTTACACCACTAGGGTGGGTTGATCTAGTTAGGAAGGGATCGATGGGTGGCAATGCTAGGGGAGCCGAGTTAAACCCGGGTTGCTTCACCACATAGTGTGGGTCGATCGGATTAGGAGGGGGGTCGATGGGTAGACATTCCCTGGGGAGCTTAGATAAACCCGGCGTGCTACACCACATGGTGTGGGTCGACCTGCTCTGGTTGCTATTGGATGCTGTGAGGTTGGACCTCTGAGTGGTTTGGGCGGGATGTCGCCAGCTTGCGAGACTGGTGGACTAGGTCCGGTCAACCAACAAGTTAACACCTCGGATCGGCGGTGTATGACTGGTGGATTCCGGTACACCAAGAAGGTGCCCTGAGTGCATGGAGCGTCTGGTGGATTCCAGCGTTTGTGATGGAATGTGTTTGCTAGCGGCATAAAGAGAATGATATATATATGATGTTTGATGCTACTTGATGAGCACTGTATACAGGGAAGGAACCACTACCCCGGGTAGGGGGTAGGGTCGCTATAATGGGTCAGCCAAATGTTGACCGTTACTTTGTTTTGCCGCTTTTTGGTGGATGTCTCATTGCAGGTGCCGCGGCGTGAATTGAAATGACTAAGTGGAATGGCTAGCTTGTTGCTGTTGGCCCTTGAAGGTCATGCGAAGAGTTGTGTTTGGATTTCATGTGTGGCCGGCCTGCGTGCCGATGTACGAAATTGTTGTTGTGTAAAGAGGAACCTGTAAGGCCATACGGCCAGGGTGTGTGAGTTGTATACATTCCTGGTGTTGTATATATAAATGTGGTATTTATATATTGGTGGACATTCTGGTTTGAGTTCATGCTAACAAGAAAAATGCTGCGCTAGAATGGAATGAGTTAAGGATACGCATAGATTTTGATTTCCACACGTAATTCCTTCGCTTGTCTGTGCTATATGGCGTGGGGCCCCGGCCGGACCCACCGTTATATGTCATGTGACAGGTGGGGGCGTTACAAAGTGGTATCAGAGCCAGGTTGAGATTGTTTGGGAGGAGAGAACATAATTGAACTCATGAATGTCCACTAGGAATGTATGTCATGCACATGTTGTGCGTGAGTGTGTAGTCAATGTAGAAGTACCGTTATGATTGGAAGTATTAATGGTGTTCTGTACATTGATAGGTGGCGAGGGATGGAGCTGGGCCGTCTGAGCCTCAGCGGTCGGATGAGAGTGCAGCACCCGTGGAAGCGCCTATGCCTCCCTCGGCAGAGGCCATACGGGTGGTGACGGAGACAGTGCTTGCAGTGTTACAAGCACAGCCAACTGGACAGGCAAGACCTGGTGGAAGGCAAGAGCATGCCGCAGTGGTGATGGAAGCGCAAGCAAGTGACGACTCATTGTCACGTTTTATGCACTTCCATCCACCTACGTTTGGTGGAGCGCTTTCACCAATGCAGGCAGAAGATTGGTTGGCAAGAGTAAAAAGGATCTTAACTGCAATCAGGACAGTCGAGGAGCAGAAAGTGATGTTGGCCACTTTTCTGTTGGAAGGAGATGCGAGAATATGGTGGGATGAAATTGAAGTGCATCACTTGGCAGGTCGAGGTTTAACAGATGTTTCAATGGAGGAATTCTCCCAAATATTTTTCGCCAAGTATGTGTCAGTGTCGCAGAGGATTGCGATGGAAAATGAGTTTCTCCGCTTGGTGTAGGGTGAGCGAGATATTGATACTTACCTGCATGAGTTTACACGATTGGGGAGATATGCGGGATCTACCTTTGCAGAGGAAGCGCGAAAGACAAATCGATTTTATGAAGGATTGCGGGATGAATTGAGGTTGGCACTTTTGAGTTCAGTGAGCCAAGGCTTCCAAGCGTTGGTCGATACAGCCCGTGCTTTGGAGAAGGATATGAAGCGAGTACAAGAGAATAAGAGACGGGCAATAGAAAAGTCAGAGTTTCAATCGGATCAATCGGAGTTTAGACGACGAGAGAAGAAACGATTTAGGCCGGTAGAATCAGCGTCGTCGACTGTTTCTTCGGGGGCGATGTATGGGCCAGGACGTGTGGATACACATATATGCTATAAATGTGGGCAGCAAGGACACATCGCAAAATTCTGTCGGAATGCCCCTCCAGGGAGTGAGAAAAAGATAGGTGCGTCATATGAAGAAAAGGGAAAAGCAGTGGCTGAATCATCTGCACCCCGGACGCAATCTCGAGTTCATGCGATGGAAGTACAAGAGCCGCAAAGCTCAGTTGGTGAAATTCAGCCTCGGGTGTTTAAGTTGTCTCTTAATCATGAATTTCAAAATCGGGAGGCTGAGCGAAAGTGACGTGTGATGCGAATTATTTTTGACTGAATCCAAACTTGATGGATCATCCATAGTGGTGTATGTACATGATGTTTATATATATAGTTGTATGTAAACTAGATTGATAGATGATGAATAAAATCGTGATGGTGACAATCTTGATTAAAATGTGGTGCACGTGTGATGGTAAGGCGATATGAAATAATGTTGTTTTGTTTTGAGGTCTTCTGTGGTTGAATGTGCACAAGGGGAAGATAGGGATGTTTGTTTGTAATGTATGTTTGTTAGTTTGTGCGGAGGCTTGGGGTGTAAGCTTTGATGATGTTGTGGCTTCTTGGAGTCAATTTCGAGGACGAAATTATTTGAAGGGGGGGGAGGATTGTAACACCCCGAAATCAAGTGGATGATTTTGAGCAAAATCGGGTTCAGGCTTGGGTGACACGGCCTGGGACACGGGCGTGTCCCAGGGCGTGTCAGGCCTGGGTAGTGTCGAGTCGGGCAGTCGACGAAATTCTGAGTCGACACAGCGGACATGGCCTGCGACACGGGCATGTCACAGGGCGTGTCGGGGCCATGTCGACGATCGACCGTGATGTCGACGAATTTATCTCGACGATCGTCGAGTGTCGAGTGTCGAGAGGACACGGCCTGTGAAACGGGCGTGTCACAGGGCGTGTCAGTGGTCGTCGAGCTCAACTCGACGGTTCGAGCTAGGGCGTATTTGCGGGACACGGGTGTGTCCTGGTGCACACGACCATGAACACGGGCGTGTGCCCGGCCGTGTGTCAGGCCGTGTGAAGTCTCGGGTTGGTTTGGGATTATTTTCGTTGAGGCACACGGCCTCAGACACGGGCGTGTCTGAGGGCGTGTCGGGTACACGGCACGTGACACGGGCGTGTCACACGACCGTGTACTGGTTGGATTGAGTCGGTTGTCTGCCGCTTAGAGAGACACGGCCTGTGACACGGGCGTGTCACAGGGCGTGTCAGGCCGTGTTTTAGCTTTTCTTGCCAAATCTGAGTCGTTTGTTTCCCTCTTCCTGGATCCATTGCCTGGGCTCTGTCCAGGTGTGGTGAAGGCCGAGAAAAATGGGATTTAAACCCTCTTTTCTCATCTTCTTCTTCTTCATCTTTATTCCAAGAGAGAAAGAAGAAAGGCCTAAGGGAGAGAGAAGGGAGGAGTCTTCCAGCTGCTGTAGGAGCTGCGGAGTGCGGAGCGAAGATCCGAGAGCGGATTCGTGAAGGCAGAGCCGACGCGGTGATTTCCATCCGGCTACTTCATGGCGCCGAAGCGATCTTCAAGGGTAATGATCTCCTTCTTGGACATCGAAGTCCTTCCTTTATGCATGTGCTTGGAATCCTCCACCAAGAGGTGGATTTGCGGAAGTGATTCCTTTGTTGAGTCTGCATCTAGAGTAGGAAATATGGAGTACGGCATAAGCATGATGTGTGAAGCCCATCTGGACCGGTAGTCTGGATTGGTGATGTTCATGGGTAAACCGGAGATGACTCTGTGGAGTTGATAAGATGCAAATGGTTTTCTCTTGTGATGAATGTATGGATGTGATGCTGAATTTTAGGAGGCTTTGGCAAAGCTCCTGGTTGTGATATGATCAATTGGTAACATGCCTGGGGAGCTCGTGATAAACCCGACTGTTACACCACTAGGGTGGGTTGATCTAGTTAGGAAGGGATCGATGGGTGGCAATGCTAGGGGAGCTGAGTTAAACCCGGGTTGCTTCACCACATAGTGTGGGTCGATCGGATTAGGAGGGGGGTCGATGGGTAGACATTGCCTGGGGAGCTTAGATAAACCCGGCGTGCTACACCACATGGTGTGGGTAGACCTGCTCTGGTTGCTATTGGATGCTGTGAGGTTGGACCTCTGAGTGGTTTGGGCGAGATGTCGCCAGCTTGCGAGACTGGTGGACTAGGTCCGGTCAACCAACAAGTTAACACCTCGGATCGGCGGTGTATGACTGGTGGATTTCGGTACACCAAGAAGGTGCCCTGAGTGCACGGAGCGTCTGGTGGATTCCAGCGTTTGTGATGGAATGTGTTTGCTAGCGGCATAAAGAGAATGATATATATATGATGTTTGATGCTACTTGATGAGCACTGTATACAGGGAAGGAACCACTACCCCGGGTAGGGGGTAGGGTCGTTATAATGGGTCAGCCAAATGCTGACCGTTACTTTGTTTTGCCGCTTTTTGGTGGATGTCTCATTGCAGGTGCCGCGGCGTGAATTGAAATGACTAAGTGGAATGGCTAGCTTGCTGCTATTGGCCCTTGAAGGTCATGCGAAGAGTTGTGTTTGGATTTCAGGTGTGGTCGGCCTGCGTGCCGATGTACGAAATTGTTGTTGTGTAAAGAGGAACCTGTAAGGCCATAAGGCCAGGGTGTGTGAGTTGTATACATTCCTGGTGTTGTATATATAAATGTGGTATTTATATATTGGTGGACATTCTAGTTTGAGTTCATGCTAACAAGAAAAATGCTGCGCTAGAATGGAATGAGTTAAGGATACGTATAGATTTTGATTTCCACACGTAATTCCTTCGCTTGTCTGTGCTATATGGCGTGGGGCCCCGGCCGGACCCACCGTTATATGTCATGTGACAGGTGGGGGCGTTACACCACCTCCTTCAAAAAAGGACAAAGTATCTTTCGGCGCCACTGCAGCTTTCCCGCAACGGCTACATGTAAGTTTACTTTGATGACGTCAACAATGGTCATCACCATCTGGACTTAGAAAATATTTCAGAAATTCATAAACCGTTGAGTGATGTTAATTCACTCAATGCCATCTATCTTGACTCTCAACACTTTTGGACTTGTGAATTTTCTCTGGATTTATCTCAGCGGTTCTGTCTCAGCGGTCTCAGCAGTTTCTTATTAACAGCTGAGACAAGCTTCTATCTCAGTGCTTTCTTCTCAGCAGTCTCAGTGCTTTATTCTTAACTGCTGAGACAACCTTCTGTCTCAGTTCTTTCTTCTCAACAGTCTCAACGCTTTCTTCTCAGCGGTCTCAGCACTTTCTTCTCAGCTATCTCAACTGTCTCGGCACTTTTTGCCTTAGTCAGTTTTTCTGGCTTTAGCTGTGTTCGACGATCTGTGAGCTGAGCTCGATGAACTCTTATCTTCTCAGCGGTCTCAGCTCTTTTTGCCTTAGTCAATTTTTCTAGATTTAGCTCGATAAGTGTTTAGCTGAGCTCGACGATATGTAAGCTGAGCTCGATACACTACAAACTGAGCTCGACGAACTTCAAGCTGAGCTCGACGAGCTTTGAATCCTGAGCTCTTGAGCTTATCCCAAGGAAAGTTGAGCTGAGCTCGACGACCAATGAGCTGAGCTTGACGAACTACGAGCTGAGCTCGACGAATTTTGAGTTTACTACCAAACTCATTTTTCTTGACTTCTTACAATCATGGACTACCTGCATGCAAGAACTACGACACATATCAAATACATTATGTGTGTATATCATTGACCCGTTTGACTTCTTACAAATCTGAGATATTGGGATCAATAGACCTAAGATCAAGGTTGAGGTGGTGGCAAGCAACATCTGCATTAATCCCTGGCAAGTCCGACATGATCCATGTGAAGATGTACACATTTTTCTGGATGCATTCCAGCATCCTTCTCTGGTACTCTAGGTTCAATCCTCCGCTGACCCGCATTCTCTCCACCCTTCCTCTCTAGGTGAGAACTTCCATCTCTGCCACCTTTTCTATAGCTTCCAGCTGGGGCTGCTCTTCCCACTCTCCCGCAAGCACCTCTCCTGGTATAAGAACTTCCTCCTAATCAGCTTCCTCCATAGCCATCACCTCGGCTAGCTCCTCCAGAACTTCCTCTGCCCCTCCCCTAATGGTGCGGACCTCTTCCTCCTCTACCTCCATCCCCTCAGTTTCTCTCATGGCCTCCTAGCCAGAACACTCCTCTATACTCCTCTCCATCTCCTCGTATCCTTCCTGCCAAGAGATGGTGTTGACCGCAGTCATATAGCACTCTCACACTACCTTGGGGTATCCCATACCCCGGACCTGTATTCCATCAACATTGAACTTGAGGCGTTGATGGAATAAGAAGGGCACGCAACGGAAGGCGCTGATGACGGGTCGTCCGAATTTTGGGTTGTAGCTACTGGAAGCATCCACAATGACGAACCTGCATTTCCTGGACTAGCCCCCTAAGGTAACATGGTTCCCCACTCCTCCTTCAACCTCCTTCCTTTCTCCGAAGAATCCGAATAGGTACCCATCAGAGGCCAACACCATCCTGGCATCCACTTTCATCGCGTCGAATGCATTCTTGAAGATGACGTTGACAGAGCTCCCATTATACACAAGGATATAGGAGACGGTAAAGTAATCGACGGTGATTTGAATTAACAACACATCATGAAATGGATGCTCATGATCCGACATTTCCTTCTGGGAGAAGGTAATCTTCTCATTTGGGGTGGGGTTAGGGACGTGGAGGCGACGCTCTGATAATACATGGTGTGTACACTCGTCTTGCAGGCTGCCTTGACTCCCCACTATGGATGACCTGGATCCCTCCTCGACCTCCTACATTGGCCCGGTCCTCACACCTATCCTCCTCTTCCCCCGGTAGGACTTATTCTATCAGCACATCCTGGCGTTGCTACTACGACTGCGGGGCTTGACCCTCGGCTCCCCTCGTCTCCAGAAACTCTGGGGAGGTAGACGTCATGTGCCTTTCCTCCTAGCGGAAGTCACAGTAGGGAAGCTCCACTCTACCTCTCTGCCTCCTCCTCTGCACTCTCCTCCTCATCCTAAAAGCTATCATCATAGCTTGGTGTTAATCGGGGAGGGGGGGGAGGGGGGCTCTGCCCATACCTCCAACCTGGAGGGTAGAAGAGGCCTTGCCCCCTTTTTAGGTTGTCTCCTCTATGGAAACCTCTCCTTGGGCCCTGATCATGCCACTCTGGCTGCCTCCAGCCTAGCCGATTATTTGGCTCCTGGCAATCCCACCTTTGTTGTTGTTGTTGTGGCTCCTGTTGCATAGGCTCCACCTTCTTGACCTCCTGGCCCTTACCACCTCCTAGCTTTCTCTCCTCCTCCACAGCCCACCTAGCTAGCTTCGTGGCAAATGCTGGGTTTAACTCCTCTCCCTCAACTTCCCTCACTGCCCTCTAAATCAACTCCTCAAAAGACAATGGAGGCACCCTCTTAAACTCCATCCTGAAGAATCCCTGCTATAGTACCAGGATGAAGGCCACCATAAGAGTATGTCTAGGCATCTCCTGGACTTGGAGGAGCTCCTCCTATAACCTATCACATAGCTTCCCACTGTCTCATCCACCCTCTGCTTGATGAGAAATAGGGACTCCGACTCCTTCTTCCTCTTCTTCCAAGTTATGAACCTCAGCAAGAACCCCCGACGCAGGTCCATAAAACAATAGATGGACCTGGCTAGAAGCTGATGGAACCAATCCCTCACCTTCTCCTTGAGGGTTATGGTGAAGTTTTGGAACTTAAAGGCATCTAACATCTGCCTGATCGAAACCACATCCTAAAACCGCTGGATGTGTTGGATCGGATCATCCATTCCGGTATATTAGGACATTTTCGGCTCGTGGAAGCCCTCCGGGACTGGGGCGTATGAGACCAACTCGGTGAAGGGACTTCCTTCCCCTGCCAGACGAGCAGTACGATCTCGCGCCTCAACCTCGCTGGTCCTTCTCGCACTCCCTGAGTGGCGGAACAGGGCTCGCCCTGGGATATCTCGCTCACTGCCCTCTTCTGCTGCTTCGTTCCCGGATCACCGGATGGTGGCGTTCTCACCTAGAGCTAGAGCGGCAACAACGTTGATGGCGGGTGCTGAACACTCACCGCGAGCTCTGAGTGCGAACATGATGAGGTTCCACATCTCCTGCATGAAGTCCTCGAACATGGTGAGGGTGGCGAGAGGGGGATGTGACGAGTCAACCTGGTCAGATCCTTATCCTTCATCTCTACTCATTGAGCTCGCTAAGGTTTTTTATGCTAGTCACTCTCCACGCTCATCGCACAAAACTATTGAAACTGAGATTCGACTTCTATGGAGTTCAGACCCTTAGGGAAGGGGTGACCACACACAACTTCACCTAGCAAGCTTGACTGACCAAAGACTTAGAACACAGAACTGACCCAAGGCTCCAATACGGAGGTCCCACTACACACCAGGAAGATATTAGAGTGCTTCCCCTCCTTAGCATGTGTTGAGTTAAGGGTACCTCAGAAAGTGCTAGAAGATCATAGAGTAAGAAAATCAGAAAAGCTTCCTTCTGAGGTACCCTCTTGGGTCTATTTATATATTTCGGAAAATGATCTGCCAACAGCGCAACTCCGCTTTTATGAACGGATATATGCAGCACAAATCGATGTGCCAACAGCATAACTCTGCTGTTTGGGGGGATACTGGCAGACCCACGGGGGTGGAATGGTAAAAACATAACAGAGCGAGTGGTCCGTGAAGCTTCTACTAGCCCGGGGCGGTGAGTGCTCGATGGGGATAACACTCGCCGCCTCAATATTTCCTAGGGTGAGTGCTGGCCAGGCCTGCCCCACTCGCATATTACTATGGAGAGCCATGGGCGAGTGCAAGCCCGCTTACTCCACTCTCCCCATACCTTTTTTACCCCCAATCTGGGCGTTCCAAGCAACCCTAATGCACTCTCCACCCCTGGCTGAGTTGCATGAGATTTGAACTGTGACAAATGGCTTGGTAGGCTCCTATCAATACCGCCCACCGGATATGGGGTTGTACACAGAACATAGTTTCAAGTGTTGACTACTTCAGCCCCGAAGGACTTAAGCAAGTCTGACTTAGTCTATAATATCCTCCCTGATTTAATTAGGGTTCTATTTTTTCCTTCCAAATACCATATTTTATTAAGGAGTTTGATGAGTAGGATTTATACATATTTTAGTGTATATTTTATTTTAATTTTATTATAATTATTTGCATTTTATGTTTTTATTGTTCATTAATTGTCTCTTTTACTATTAAGGTGCTAACTTAGATTTTTTTATTTTTCTACAGGTTTTGAGAAATCAAGGAAAAATTTGAGTTACACGCCCTAGGTCACACCCCGACCCAGGGTGTGTCAATATAAAATCAATTCCCAGCCACTACCGTGATCTGGAGGAAATTCTATGAAGGTTTGCCCAGTCACTCTTGTGTCCCTGAAGTCATTCCTGTGAATTTTTTGGGTCACGCACGTGAAGTTCCATCTAGCTCATCTCGATGACCCGAGTCCATTTGGCTGTAGCAACTCAAGCCACACTCATTACATCTGAGTCATCTTCCAGCCAAACTCACTGTACCGACATTCCAGTGGCATATGTATTTAATACATCCGCTAAATTACATGCCCGCGTCCAGAGTGACACGGGCATGTTCCCTCTGACTTTTGCCATGTCGGCATGCAAGTGGCCTTCCAAGCTAATACCAAATAGCTGTTACATGCCCTAGGACACGAGCATACCCTAGAATGCATAAAGTAAATTCCCAGCTCCTCCTGAGGTCAATGATTTAGATTTTTTGGAGTGTCGGGTGTTGTTAGTTGTTGTATTTATTGTTTTAGGGGCTCTTAATTTCTCTTTCTAGTTATTTATTTTTTTCTCTCTTGTTCTTAAACTTATCTTCCTAATTTTTGTGTAATCTCCTTTCTAGTTTACATGAAATTTTCTCTTTAGGCTACTTGCAACTCTTTTTTTAGAAATTGTAATTCTCTTTCCAACTTGTAATCGCTTTTAATTATTAATATACTTAGCTTTTTCTTTAATATCTCCTTCTACCTATGCGTTTCTTATATATTAAATTAGGAGTATAGTTGTAATATTCCTGAGAGTTTTCTCTAGAGGAGGGGGTGTGAATAGAGATTAAAATTATTTCAAATACTTTGATTAATTCACAGAATTTGCATTTATATAAACTATAAACCAGAATCTGATGTAGTTAATTAAAATCACACTACAGAATAATAAATAAACGTAAAATCACATAAGACACAAAGATTATAGTTGTTCCCCCTCAATTTGGATACATCTATTCTTCTACCCCCTTGGTAGGAATTCACTATCATAGTGTCTGAGACTTTTGATCAGGAGGCTCTTAGAACCATACAAGATATTTTGATAAGGAGATCTTGAACCAATTACAATCTGAGTCTTTTCTCAAGGAGACTCTTACAAACTCTCACTGAATTCTTTATAGAGAGATTCTTAAAACTATTTCTCTCAAATATAAAAAGGAAATTAAGAGAATATTTGAGTTAAGATGATTCTTCTCTTAGTGTCCTCTCTTCAAATTTCAGAGGATAATTAGTGATAATCTCTGAAACTTCTGATGAATCTATGAATATCAAAATAATAATGAATATGAGCCAAATCTCTAGATGATCTTTCGAAAAAAATTTCTGAATCTGTTGCAACTTTCTCATGATAAGAAATACTAATTCTCTTATCAGATTCAACAACTATCAAACTAATCAGCTGATACAGGAAGAGATTCAATTTTTGATGATAATCTTCCAAGCTTTCTCTGTCAAATTCAATCTTCTCATAATCTGATATGATTTTCTTGTTTGTCTGTTGTTGATAATTAATGAACTGTAATAGTTTCTCTCTCTTAATAATTTTTGTATCTCATCATATATATATAGACCAACATACTATAACGTCTCCAAGAATTTGTTATGTAAACTCATTCTTGATTTAATTCAGATTGAAGCCACAAAATAAATTTTGTTATGAAACCCAGTCGACATAACGTCAAGTTCTTATCGAAGCAACATCGCTTTCTGATTGTCTGTAAGATTCACTCTGTAGTCTACATTCTGTCGATATCATCTTGAAGTATTCATCGATATAATCCTTTGACTGTCGTCTACTTGTCAAATTTAGTTGCTCTAACTTCTATTTAAAGTAACTTCGAATTCCAATTGATGTTGCGTCGAGATCTAATTGATGCATGCTGGCAATTCATTATTTTTCTATTAAATTTAGTATGTCTTGTATATATATATCCTTTATATCACTGACACCTTAGGATTTATAAGACCAAATTACCCTCACTATATAACATGGGTAATAGACCTAAGATGTAAAATCACTAAACATAATTTGTTGAGCAAAATCATAAGGATTTTTCCCAACAATCCCCCCTATTTAAATTAACAAATTTTACAAAACTTCAAAAGTGATTTCTTAAATGTACAACAAGAAAATATAAAAAATATTGACTGGGTGTATACTCATAATAGATAAGAATGATAAAGGATATAGATTTAAGGCACCTGAAAACCAGAAAATCCTTTGGTGCTAATATATAATATTACTTCTTTTCCTTATCAACAACAATGGTTGAAATAGCAATGAATAATTTCTTTGACATCTTTTCAACAAATTCAAAATTAAATCATCTTGTTTTATCTGGATGAATTTGTATATCTTGATAGATGTCGAACAACTTTTGAATTTCTGCTTCTACATTTTGTGAAGCAGAATTAAGTGCATATCCTTTTTTAAGATGCTTGTAAATAGTTCATTGATAGATTCCAATAAGTTGTCAGGAAAAATAACTTTCTGCTTATTTTCAGCTACAGATACATTAGTGGTTGATGCTTTTACAAAACTTACCATTCCTTAATTTCCACTCTCATAGAGAATACATTTATCTTGATTATAACTCAGTCTTGTTATTCTTTTGTGACTATATCCAGTAGTGTCTACAATTTGAGCATTAGAATATCTCATGATATATTCACTATAATTAAAGATTGTTCTTGGAAGTGTAATTGGTAAATCAGGCACACTCCTTTACCATGAACCCTTAGATTTTAGCTTTTCAATTAAAATCCTTTTCTTAGCAGCTCGATCATCTTTCAATGATTTGAACTCCGCTTCAGCTCTTGTTCTTATTTCTTCAAACACATTTTTAGCTAACTTATGGCATTTTTGACCCTATATATTTTTTATTAAGTCTGATGATGGAATTCCCATATTTAGCAGCTATCTGTGTTAGTGAAGCTGATAGATTATCTTTCTTTATAACATACTTCTTAGCTATCTCTGATTCTGTAGTTAAAACAATATTATCCAATGCCCTTATATTTTTAGTTATACTCATATCTAATTTTTTAGTAACTTCTTCATTTTTATAGTCCATTTTCAAAACTTCATCTTCATTTGGTCTTTCTAAAATTTCTTCAATATCTGTCTTACCAGTTCAAACACAATCTGAGTTTTGTATAATGTCATCCCTGCCTCGATTCCCCCTTCTTTAAATCTTAAAGGACTGATTTAAAGACTTCGACAGGGATTAAACTCTGATAAACTTGTTGATCAAGAAATTACACAGAGCTAGATATCTCATTTATCCGATTTTGGTGCATTCAAAGTTTACCATTGCATTCATCTCTAAAGAGAAAGTATTCCCTTGTAAATTCAGTAACCAATGGTGTTAGGGCTTGAATAAGAACCTCCAATACTTCTTTCTCAATCATCATTGAAAATGTTTGATTATGAGTATTATCTATATACCTGCAAGGTTTATAAGAAAAACAAAGAGAAAGAGTCAAATGAAAATAGTGCGGGGAAGATGAAGAGTTTGTAGAGAAATAGGCGATACGTCGAGAAATTAGGGCATAAATAATTTTTTTAGTCGATGTATCATCGATTTCTTTTTGATGTATACATAATTATGATAATCGACGCACGCGTTAAATGAAATCAATGTTGCGTAGAATGGATCCAATATTGTTCATAAACACCATCTCTTAGACGTTGAGTCGAATATAATTTGACGTTTCGTCAATTTGTATTCGATGTTACGTTGAGTGCGGGCTTAAAAATTTAATTCTCATGCAAGTTTTTCCCAACAATATTTTTAGTTAAAATTAAGAAATTTAAGATTACTAAGCTTTATCAAGCATACCCAAGGCATTGATAAAGTAGTGCTTTGTTTCATCAAGAGGCTTAATAAAAATATCTACATTCTGATTTTCAGAAGTCACATATTGTAGGGAAATTTTCCTTTTTTCAACATTATCTCTCAGAAAGTGATGTCTTATCTCTATATGCTTTATCCTGTTGTGTAAGACAGGATTTGATGCAAATGAGATAACACTTGAACTATCACAGAATATTGTGGAATTGGAAAAATTTAAGGTATAATCAAGTAATTGATTCTACATCCATAAAATCTGTTAATAATAGCTTCTAGTAGCAATATATTCTGCTTCATTTGTAGAAGTGGAGACGGGTGTCTGCTTCTTACCGAACCAAGATATTAGTCTAGCACTTATGAATTGACAAGTTCCTGAGATACTTTTTCTATCTAATCTACATCTTACATAATCAACATTTGAATAACCATATAGCCCAAATTCTGATTCTGCTGGAAACCATAATCCCATTTCAGATGTACCCATAAGATATCTTAATTTTTTTTTTACAAAACTAAGATGTGATTATTTAGGATCAACCTGAAACCTTGCACGGACACCTATAATAAACATTATTTAAGGTATGCTTTCTGTTAGATTAATAAGTGAGCCAATGATTGCTCTATATGTTTTTTGGTCTACAGATTTACTAGATACATCCTTATCTAAAACACTATTAGTAGTCATGAGAGTTTTCATAATAGTGGTAGTTTCCATGCCAAATTTCCTAATCAATTTCTTGTTGTATTTATATTTAGAAATGAAGATACCTTCGTTACTTTGTTTTACTTGTAAACAAAGGAAGAAGGATAACTCTCTCATACTACTCATTTCAAACTTGGATTGTATTAAGTCAGCAAACGTTTTGCATAATCCAAAGTCTGTTTAATATCAACCACATAAATCTGAACAATAAGTAACTTGTTCTTATGTGTTTTAGTGAAAAGTCTTTTATCCACCTTTTCTCTTATGAAGGAGTTGCCAAAGAGAAATGTGCATAAGGTCTCATACGAAGCTCTTGGAGCTTTCTTTAGACCATAAAGTGCTTTATTTAATTTATAAACATACGAGGGAAGAGCTGGATTGACAAAACCCGGAGGTTGCTCTACATAAACTCTTCTTATAGGAATCCAGTAAGAAAGACACTCTTGACATCCATTTGATAAACTTTTATTCTTTTATAAGCTGCATAGGCTAGAAATATTTTGATTGCTTCTAAACTTGCTACTGTTGAAAAGGTCTTATTATAGTCATTTCCTATCTCTTGTGTATACTGTTGAACAGGTCTAGCTTTATTTCTTACAATCACTCTATTTGTATCCAATTTGTTCCAAAAAAAATCCATTTAGTTCCTATAATTGGAAAATTCTTTTGTCTCCCAACTAATTCCCACACTTTCTTTCTTTCAAATTGTGCAAGTTCTTCTTACATAGTTATAATCCAGTGTGGATTGGTATCAACTTCCTCAAATTTCTTGGGTTCAAATTGATATAAGAAGCACAACAACATTTCTCTAGTTGATAGCTATCTTCTAGTCTTTTCCCCTTGATTTACATTGCCAATGACTTGAGAAGAAGGATGATCCCTCAGTGTTGAAACTGATTCCTCGATCTCCTGTGGAGTCCGCCCTTGGGGAAGGGGTGGTCTCGCGCCTACTTCACTCCTGCAAGCAAAACAACAAAGAAGACAAGGTGACACAGACCCAAGGGCTCGGCAGGGAGGTCCCACCACAAACCCGGAAGATCTCAGAGCACTTCTCATCCTTAGCCAGAAGCCGAGCTAAAGTATCCTCAGAAAGCTCTTAAAAACTAGAGCAGGGAGACCAAGAAGTGTCCCTTCTGAGGTACCCCTTGGGTCCTATTTATAGCCTTTAGAAAATGAACTGCCAATAACCAAAAGGGCTGACCTGAAATTACCAAGAAGCCCTTAGTCGGGTCTGCCAATAGCCAAACTCCGCTGTTCTGAATAGTTATGCGTAGTCCGGCCTGGTCTGCCAACAGCGTGGCTCCGCCGTTCCGAGGAGCTATTCGCACCCATGGGGAGGGAATCCATGTAATTCCTCCTCGGGGCTTCTACTGGGCCCCATCCATGAGTGAGGTGGTCGACGTGCCACTAATCCCTTCCGCGAGAGGCGGGCGCGACCTGGCCCTTGCGGCTCGCCTATCCTTCTAGCGCGAGCGCGAGCCGTGTCATCGCGACTCGCCGAAATTTCGCCGAGTTGGGCGGGGGCAGCCCGGTCGCGGGTAGGGAGCGGGCTGGCGATCCCGATGAACATCAGAGAGGCTCGCAGATCACGGGTCACAGATCACGGGTCGAGCGGGATGGCGGCTAGGAGTCGCCTCGCCTGGCTCGCTCGACTGAACTGAGCGGGAGCGGACCACCCTCTTGCTGCATGTCCGCTTGTTGCTTGGGTGCGGGTCGCGGGGCTGGGTTCACTCGATCTTCCTGGCGGGGCCCGTTCGTCGAACACGGGGTTGTACACAATCCCCGCTCTTTTTGAGATTGATAAAGCTCGGAAAGAACCATCCAACCCGCGTGTTCTGCGAGCTCGGTGCTGAGCTGGCAGAGAATCTTCTGGTGGGGCCCCACTATTCGGCTAAAAATATGCCACCGAGCCTAGGGGGTCTCCTCAGACCATCTCATCATTTTTCTGAGCAGACTGCAGTTTCGCGATGCTGGTCAGCGAAGAGGTGCGAGCCCGCCTGGCGGTCGCGGGCTAGAAGACTCGGGAGGAGTCCCTCGAGGCCGCCCCTTGGTTAGCGCGTGGGTCTCCCGGCCCTCTCTTTAGGCCGGTGAAGGGAAAGATTGTGAGGCAGTCCCCGGTGAATAACTTTCCGGGTTCCAGCTCGGCGGCTGGCGTTGAGGTCGCCTCTGAGGTACGTGACCTTCCTTCTCGGCTTGTTGCTATATTTCTGATCCTTTGTCTTGTAGGCATTTCCTCGTGAAGACGAGGAGGACGGGGGGGAGGATCGCCCCCCTCCCTTGTCATCTGAGAGGGTTGCTAGTCCCTCAGGTCTTGACCGTCCACCCCCGAATATCCCTCGTTCGCCGGTTCCCCCTGGACTAGGGAAATCTCTTGCGGCCTTCGAGGGAGAACCCTTTCAGGGCCGGACGGGCTCCTCTCGTCGTTCCATCGGTATGTACGACGTGCCAACCCCTGGTAAGCTCGTACTCAGCGCTTGCCTTGTTCTCATTCGTTCCTTCTGAATCTCCCACTTGCAGGCTACAATATGATTTCCTCCGAAACCGAGATGAGCGAAGGGTACTCGCCTCCGCCTGATGTGGAGGGTGTTTCAGATTACCTGGGAGACCCGACTGATGCGGTGGGGATGAAGAGGCAGGTGACACGGCTGTTCCAGAAACACACTATGCTGCTTCAGGAGCTCGTGAAGAGGGTCGACCAAAACAAGGCTGACACCGAGGCTCGGCTCGCGGCATTGGAGGGCGCCCCGCGCGCAGCAGAAGGTGGCGAGGTCACTTCGCCTGGCGTGCACATTACGCGAGCCGAGGAGCGCCTAAGGAGTGCCTCGGAACAAGTTGGCCTGGCTCAGCAGGAGCTGGTGGCGGTGCGCGATTATCACTATCCTCGCGTGCCGCCGCGAACCGGAACGCAACGGCGGGGCAGATGGAAGTGGATCCTGTATTGATCCACCATTTCTTCTCCTCGTTCGCAGGATATCGCTGGGTTGCTACTATTTCAAAGACTTATTCTGTATCTGTAACGATTTGCGACTCTCTTTGCCCGCCTATGGGCCTGATTTTTGATTTTTGATTTCTGATGCATGTCGAAATTCCCATGTTGCTGCTTTTATTCTCCGCGAGGCGGGCTCGAGTGTACCCGCGTCCTCCGCTCTCCCCCCCCTGGTGCGAGGGCAGGTCAAGGGATGGACTCACTCAACCCGCCATCCCGATCGTAGCGAGAGCGGGCCGAGGAGCTCGCCGGCTAAGAGTCTCCCCGACTCGCTCAGAATCCTGGGCGGGTGCGGGCCGAGACTCGCCCGTCTATTCCTCGCGCGGATGTGGTCGGGCAAGACCCGCTCCCAAACGGTCTTGGCAGTGCGGTTGCGCGTCGGGAAGTCGAACCGTCAGGCCCGATTTTTGCTACACGCACCTCTCCTGTCGGCGGGAAATTTCCCGCCCTTTCTTTCTCCCTATAAATAGGCCTTGCCGGTTCTTATCCTCCCACCGCTTCAAAACACTCTCCCGTTTCCTGCTCTTCGGGAAGCATGGCTCACGCTCGCCCTTTGGATTTGTCTCGCTCGAACGACGGCAGTTCGGCGGAAAGGGCGGCGGCGGCGGCGATGCGGACGGGCGAAGCAAATGCGCCTGGACCTTCTCAAAGCATGACTTTCCCCACGTCATCATCTCGGAGCGCGAGTACCTAGATGCCCTCGGCGACCACGTCCCGCCGGGATTTTCGGCGAGACGGCCCGGGGAAGGAGAGAAGATCAATGATCTGTCCAGGGACGATCTCGCCATACCCCTGGCTCACTTTGAGGTGGGTCTTCAGCTTCCCCTGTGGCCCGAGGTGCGCCAAGTGCTGAAGTACTTCGGGGTCGTCCTAGGCCAGATGACCCCGAACTCCGTAGCTGTTATGGTAGGGTTCGCCTGCTTTCTGCAGGAGGAGCGAGTCGAGTTCAGTCTCGCGGTTTTCCGCAAACTATTCTCCTTCCATGCGAACCGGGACGGGACCGCCTATTTCTCCAGCTCCCACCTCAAGGTGCGGGAGACCGTTAATAAGAGTCACAACTGGCTCAAAACATTCTTGTTCGTCAAGGGGGATTTCGGCAACGTCCCCTTCTCGCCGGTGCATCTCAGCGAGGCGAGTTACCGCCCGCCCAGTCTGGGGGGCCATGAAGCCGACCTGTGTGGGTTCTTTGCCGGGAAGAACTTCGAGGTCGCGTACTTGCGCCGCCACCTTGATGATCTTGCTGTCGTCCCGCCTGCGGGAGGTTCGCCACTCGCCACTGCTCTGTCTTGTTCTTTTCTTCTTTGGTTTCACCCTCTCTTCTTGGCAGGCGAGCGAGACGTTCCCCTTCATCCCCACTACGAGAGTGCTCGGATCGCCCACGGGGTCCTCGCCCGGGCTCAGGCCGTAGACGCCGCTCGGCGTGACGCCCCGTCGGTACCCGCTAAGAAGCGGCCGGGCAGCGAACAGCCCGCTCCCCCGACCAAGATGGCGAATACTACGGGGTCGTAACTCGCCGGTGGCCATAAAAAGGCAAGGCCCCGGAATTCTTCCGGCCGAGGGTCCCCCCCTTTGGTCGCTTCGACCAGCGACACCCCCGGCGGGGCGTCAGGCACTTCCGGGCCGCTGGACGGGTCGCAAACTGCCGCGAAGCCGGTGCCGAGAGGGCATCGCAATTTCGGCTACGGCGAGAAATGCCTGGACGAGCTCGGTGTCCCGCTTCTATCATGGGACAAGGAGTCAAATCGCGCAGTTGTCTCGACTCTATTGCCGAGTTGGCTGGAGCAGGACACCATCGGTGGGGAGGCCTATAACTTCTCGTTCGGCCTCTACTCGCGAGAGGACGCCACTATCTACGACAAGGATGTGACGCGAGTACTGGTGCATGAGAGCGCGCGGGCCCAACTACGCGGCATGGAGTTAGCCCACATGGTTGGGAGGCGCTGCACCCAGCTGGAGCGGAAAGCCACCTCTCTCAATAAGTTGGCGGACGAGAGGGAGGAGGCCCGAAAACTTGCTCAGGAGGACGCGGATCTCCAGAGGAGACGGGCCGATGCGACCGAGGAGACCGTCGCGCAGTACTTGGGAGGGGTGGTATGTGCTTACTCTCAATCACCGCTTTTTCTCGCGAATCCACCTTACGATTCTCTTTCCTTTTCTCAGGATGCGGCGACGGCCAGTCGGATGGATGCTGAGATTGCCGCCCTTGGTCAGGATAAGTCGGCGCTAGAGGCGCGGGTACACGAGCTGGAGGCCGCCGCCGCTGTCCCTCCGCCAGATAACAGGGGCTGCCCGCTCGAACACCATTCTGACTACGAGTTGGAGGTGCTGATGCAAAAGAACGCCGCCAGCGCCTCGAAGTACACAATGCAGATGCTGCGACGTGCGGATCTCCTCAAGAGAGAGGCCGCGGAACTCTCGGCGGGCGATGTGGTGCCGGCGCTGTTTCTTCCCGTGCCGGACCCCGGGGATAAGTCCTTCCAGCCCATCTAGGACTTCCCGCCCAGGATCTCGCATCGCCCTCGCTTCTTTGACATCTGCTTGTTAGGTGTATACACCACGTATTTCTAGTTGTTTGAGATGTAAGCGCGAGTCGCGCCTAGACTTTGTGGTTTTCGTCTATTAATGCTCTCATAAATGTTCCCCTACCCGCCACTTATGCATATTTGCTACTATTGCGAGATGTAATTCTCCCTTTTCGTGCTCGCGGTCGTTCATCTCGCGTTGCGTCAACGAGGTCGCGTGCCTACGGATTTGTCTTAGGGGTCATAGAAGGCCCGATAGGTCGTCCCGCTAGGGGCGACCTGCATCTGCAGCCCGGCCTCCGCTGTGGTGGGTACTCGCTCACCAAGTGAGGCGATCCGGCTCGTCGCTCGCCTAAGTCATCAGATTTCTTGCGGGTTGACCCCTTTGTAATGCGGCCTGGGTTCTCTCCTTTTGGTCGCAAATCTGGGGGCTGGGTGGTTTCGTTAGACCCCCTTTTTGGTTAATCTTCGCGACTCCCATCCATTATCAATACAGCTCGAGTAACTTCCAGCCCTGCCAGCTAGGTGAGAGCCTGGCAGCGGGATCTGCTCGGGGTCCACAACTACTGTCATCGAGTGACTTCCGGCCCTGTCAGCTAGGTTAGAGCCTGACAGCGGGATCTTCTTGAGGCCAAGGATGACACCGAGTGACTTCTGGCCCTGCCAGCTAGGTGAGAGCCTGGCAGCGGGATCTGCTCGGGGTCCACAACTACTGCCATCGAGTGACTTCCGGCCCTGTCAGCTAGGTGAGAGCCTGACAACGGGATCTTCTCGAGGACAAGGATGACATCGAGTGAGTTCCGGCCCTGCCAGCTAGGTGAGAGCCTGGTAGCGGGATCTGCTCGTGGTCCAAACACATTCCATCGAGTGACTTCCAGCCCTGTCAGCTAGGTGAGAGCCTAACAGCGGGATCTTCTCGAGGCCAAGGATGACACTGAGTGACTTCCGGCCCTGCCAGCTAGGTGAGAGCCTGGCAGCGGGATCTGCTCGGGGTCCACAACTACTGCCATCAAGTGACTTCCAGCCCTGTCAGCTAGGTGAGAACCTGACAACGGGATCTTCTCGAGGTCAAGGATGACACCGAGTGACTTCCGGCCCTGCCAGCTAGGTGAGAGCCTGGCAGCGGGATCTGCTCGGGGTCCACAACTACTGCCATCGAGTCACTTCCGGCCCTATCAGCTAGGTGAGAGCCTGATAGCGGGATCTTCTCAAGGCCAAGGATGACACCGAGTGACTTCCGGCTCTGCCAGCTAGGTGAGAGCCTGGCAGTGGGATTTGCTCGGGGTCCAAACACATTCCATCGAGTGACTTTCGGCCCTGTCAGCTAGGTGAGAGCCTGATAGAGGGATCTTCTCGAGGCCAAGGATGACACTGAGCGACTTCCGGGCCTGCCAGCTAGGTAAGAGCCTGGCAGCGGGATCTGCTCGGGGTCCACAACTACTGCCATCGAGTGACTTCCGGCCATGTCAGCTAGGTGAGAGCCTGACAGCGGGATCTTCTCGAGGCCAAGGATGACACCGAGTGACTTCCGGCCCTGCCAGCTAGGTGAGAGCCTGGCAGCGGGATATGCTCGAGGTCCACAACTACTGCCATCGAGTGACTTCCGGCCCTGTCAGCTAGGTGAGAGCCTGACAACGGGATCTTCTCGAGGCCAAGGATGACACCGAGTGACTTCCGGCCATGCCAGCTAGGTGAGAGCCTGGCAGCGGGATCTGCTAGGGGTCCAAACACATTCCATCGAGTGACTTCCGGCCCTGTCAGCTAGGTGAGAGCCTGACAGCGGGATCTTCTCGAGGCCAAGGATGACACCGAGTGACTTCCGGCCCTACCAGCTTGGTGGGAGCCTGGCAGCGGGATCTGCTCGGGGTCCAAACACATCCCATTTCTTTAAGCAGGCTAGCTATGACAATACTGGATGGTTGAAGAAATTTATTATAATCAAAGTATCGCTTACATGCTTCAGGGGAAAAATCATTTTAAGTCATCCCCACTCCAGGTGAGACTCAGGGTCTCGCACTCAACATTTTGGAGTCGATAGCCTCCTGACTTCAAAGCATCCTTTATAATAAATGGCCCCTCCCAGCTGGGGTTGAGCTTTCCTACGGATGCTGACCTCCCTGCCGCATCTACCTTCTTCAGCACCAGATCCCCTTCTACGAACTGTTTGACCCTGACATGCTTGTCAAAGTATTTGGCCATTCTTCTTTTCACCTCCTCCTGTCGGATAGCGGAAAGGTCCCTCAGTTCTTCCACCATGTCAAGGGAGAGCCTCATCTCCTCTCGTTCTCCGCTTGCCACTCCTCTCGGCCTTCTTTGGCCGCTACGACTCGAGGTGTTAGGACATCAAATTCCACAGGGAGCACTACCTCGCACCCATGGGAGAGTTTGAAGGGGGTCTCTCCAATAGCCGTGTTGGGGGTGGTTCTTAGGGCCCAAAGAACTGCGGGAAGCTTCTCCACCCAGCTCCCCTTCAAATTCTCCACCTTCTTCTTGAGGAGGTTGACGATGATCTTATTTGCGGCCTCCACCTGCCCGTTGCTCCTGGGGTGATGGACCGAGGCGAACCTAAGGTCAATTCCAAGCTGCCCGCAAAATTTGGTGAATTCGGTGCTGGCGAACTGGGGCCCGTTTTCCGTGACGATGGCCTGAGGCAATCCATGGCGGCAGATGATTTCCCCCCAAACAAAGTTCCTGATCACCTGGGAGGTTACCTTGGCCAGCGCCTTCACCTCCATCCACTTAGAGAAGTAGTCAATCATCACTAGGAGGAATCTTCTCTGACCACTGGCTTGGGGAAATGGCCCAACCAAATCCATTCCCCAAATTGCGAAGGGCCAGGGGGCCGTGATACTTTTGAGTCGTTGGGCCGGCTGTAGCTGGAGGGGGGCAAACAGCTGGCACTTATGGCACCTCCTCACGAACTCCGCGGCATCCTGGCCCAAGGTGGGCCAGAAATACCCTTGCCTGACTATCTTCCTTCCAGGGTCCGACTCCCGGAGTGACTCCCACATTCCCCGGAGTGGACTTCCTCCAAGATCCTTTGCACTTCTCCCTTGACCACGCAGCGAGCCAGCATCCCTGAGAGGGTCTTCCTGTACAGTTGTCCATCCTGGAGGAGGTAATACGCTGACTTGTGCCTTAGCTTCTTCTTATCTGCCCCCTCCGGATACTCTCCCGTGGATAGGAAAGCCACCACTGGGTCCATCCACGAGGTTTGTTGATCAATTTCCATGAGATCTCCCTCCTCGATGGAGGGGCGGAACAGGTCGGTGATGGTACCCCCTGCCTGGGGACCATGCTTCGCTAGCTGATCGACTTGTTCATTCTCTTCCCTGGGCACGTGTCGGATGGTGAAGGTTTGAAAAGTCCCTATGACCCCCTTTACCTTGGCCAAGTATGATCGCAGGGTGGGCTCCCTTGCCTCGAACTCCCCGTTAATCTGGGAGGCTACTACCATGGAGTCAGTAAGGACCTCCACATCCGACACCCCCAGCTCCCTGGCTAGACGAAGCCCTGCTATCACGGCCTCGTACTCGGCCTGATTGTTGGTAATTGGAAAGTGCACCACCACCGTCTGCTCAATTCGAGTCCCCTGAGGGCTTTCCAGGATCACCCCCACTCCTAGGGAATGCCTCCCCGAGGCACCATCCACGCTCACCTTCCAAGGAGTCGGGCGGGTGAGTTCTTCCTCCGCCACTTCAACCACGTAGTCGGCCAAGAAGTCGGCCATCGCTTGAGCTTTGATCGAGAGCCGTGGAACGAAGGAGACATCGAATTCGCTCAGCTCCACTGACCACTTATCCATCCTGCCTGAATGCTCCACCCACTCGAAGATGTTGCGGAGAGGATGGTCAGTCACCACTCGGATTGAGTGTTCCTGGAAGTAAGGTCGCAGCCTCCGGGCCGAGATGATCAGGGCGAAGGCTAGCTTCTCCAAAATCAGATACCGGAGCTCGGCCTTCCTCAGGACCCGGCTCACGTAATAAATAGGGAGCTGCCTCTTCCCCTCTTCATGAACCAAGACGGATCTCAAGGCCTCTGCCCCAACCCCGAGATATAAGAACAGGTCCTCCCCCTACTTCGGTACTTGGAGCAGCGGAGCCTGTGTCAACTGCACCTTGAGAGCCTGGAACGCCTCCTCGCACTCCTTGGTCCATTCAAACCTCTGACCACCCCTCAACATTTTGAAGAAGGGGGAGCACTTCTCCCCTGCCCGAGAAAGGAAGCGACTCAGCCCTGCTAGCTTCCCCGTCAGCCGTTGGACCTCCTTAGCATTCCGCGGGGACCCCAGCTCCAAGATTGCCCTGACCTTATCTGGATTCGGCTCGACCCCCGCGGGGGTGAGGAGGTGCCCCAAGAACTTTCCCATGCTGGCCCCGAAGACACATTTTAGGGGATTCAATCGCATCTTGTATTTGTGCAGGGTGGCAAAGGTCTCCTCCTGGTCCCGGAGGTGGGAGTTCACATCCCGAATTTTGATCATGAGGTCGTCTACATACACATCCAAATTCCTCCCCCTCTTCTCCTTGAAGACCCTATCCATCATTTTTTGGTAGGTTGCCCCAGCGTTCTTCAGCCCGAAGGGCATCATCTTGTAGCAGTAGCATCCATCCCCTGTGATGAACGAGACATCCTTGATGTCTGGGGGGTGCATCCTGATTTGATGATAACCTGAAAAAGCATCTAAAAAACTCATTACAGAAAAACCGACGGCTGAGTCGACCAGCACGTCGATTTGAGGCAAATGATAACAGTCCTTAGGACAAGCTTTATTAAGTAAGGAAAAATCGATACACATCCTCCATCGGCCGTCTCCTTTTTTAACCATGACCACGTTGGAGACCCAGCCGGGGTACTGAATTTCAGACATGAAGCCGGCCTTGAGGAGTTTCACCACCTCCTCCCTGATAGGGTCCGCCAGCTTGTCCGCAGTGGACCTCTTCTTCTGCTGAACGGTGCGTGTTCCCGGGTCCAGGTTGAGGCGGTGGCAAGCCACATCTGCGTCAACCCCCGGCATCTCCGCGGCGGTCCAAGCGAAGATGTCCACGTTCTTTTGGATGCACTCCAGCATCCTGCCTTGGTCCTCCGGGGTCAGCCCCCCGCTGACGCAGATCTTCTCCATCCTGCCTCCCCGGGTGAGCACCTCCAGCTCCACCACTTCCTCTGTTGCCTCCAGCCTGGATTTCTCCCCCCATCCTTCGGCATCCCCTTCCTTCGGAACGGGGACCTCTACCTCCATCTCTTCTCCCACGGGCCTCACTTCGGCCACCTCCTCCAGATCTCCTCCTACCGCCTCCTCCTTTGCGCAGTTCTTCATTTCCATCTCCCCCTCTCCTGCTCCCTGCTCCCTGCCCTTCCTCCTCCATCCTTCGCCCCATCTCTTCGCCTCCCTCCATCCAAGAGATGGTGTTCACCACAGTGACATAGCACTCCCGCGCCACCTTGGGGCCCCCTCTGACCCTGACCTGAATCCCCTCGGTGTTGAACTTTAAGCACTGATGGAAAGACGAGGGGATGCAGCAAAAGGCGCTGAAAAAGGGCCTCCCGAAGATGGCGCTGTAGCTGCTGGGGGCGTCCACAATGACGAACCTGCAGTTCCGGGACTGTCCCCCCAGGGTGATATGGAGGTCGACTCCTCCCTCCACTTCCTTCCTTTCTCCTGAAAAGCTGAACAAGGGTCCATCTGAGGCCAGCACCCTCTTTGCCTCCACTTTCATCGCGTCAAATGCCTTTTTGAAGACGACGTTGACGGAGCTCCCGTTGTCCATGAGGATCCGAGATACAGTGAAATTCTCGATGGCTGCCTTGATGACCAGCGCATCGCAGAATGGTTCCTAGTGGTCTGGCATATCGCTCCTGGAGAAAGTGATCCTCTCCTCCGGGGGTGGGGTTCGGGATGTGGAGGCGATGCTTCGCCGGTACATGGTGTGGAGGCTTACCTTGCGGGAAACCTAGACCCCTACCCCCCCCCCCCCCCCCCCCCCCCCCCCCGTGGATCACTCTGATTCCCCCTCGGGTTCCAATATCCACCCGGTCTTCGTAACGATCCTCCTCCGCCCGAGGCAGGACCTACTCAATCCTCACTTCTTGCCGACCCTGCTGCTGCTGTTGCTGTTCCCTATTCCCTCTCATCTCGAGGAACTCCGGGCAAGTGGCTATGGCATGCCCCTCTTCCTGGTGGAAGTCGCAATAGTGCAGCTCCACCCTGACCTCTCTTCTCCTCCTACTCATAATCCACATCCTTGCTCTAAAGGCTATGGCCATGGCCTCCTCTTGATCGGGGAGCCGGGGCCTCTGGCCCTGCCTCCAGCCCGGAGGGTGGAACTGATCTTGCCTCCCCTGGTAGTGACCCCTTCCATAGTACCCTCTCTGTGTCCCCTACCCCTTCCATTCAGGTCTCCAGCCCAGCTGACGGTCGGGCTCCTGACACCCCCACCTCGGCTGCTGCTTCCACAGGAGCTGCCTCTGCTCCCTCTGCCTACGCTCTCCTCTTCTCTCCTCCTATCCTTTCCCTCCTCTTGACTCCTTCTCTTCCTCCGTGGCCCACCTGGCCAGCTTCCTTACAAACTCCGGGTTCGATGCCTCCACGTCGACCTCTCTCGCCGCCCTCTCCATCAACTCCTCGTAGGAGAGGGGAGGAACTCTCTTCAGCTCCATTCAGAAGAAACCCTGCTGCAGGCCCAGGGTAAAGGCCATCATCAGACTATGGCCCGGCATCTCCTGGACCTGAGTAACTTCCTCCTGAAATCGGTCCACGTAGCTCCCCAATGTCTTGTTCACCCCCTGCTTAATGTGGAACAAAGACTCGGACTCCTTCTTCCTCTTCTTCGAGGTAGTGAACCTCAGCATGAACCCTCAGCGCAGGTCCTCGAAGTAGTAGATGAAGCTGGACGGTAGCTGGTGGAACCATTCCCTTGCCTCCTCCCGGAGGGTGATGGCGAAGAGTCGGCATTTGAATCCGTCCGACATCTGACGGATGGAGACCACATCCTCGAACCATTGGACATGTTGGACCGGGTCTCCCTTCCCGGTGTAGTAGGACATCTCGGGTTCCCTGAACCCATCTGTAACTGGAGCTGAGGAGACCAGCTTGCTGAAAGGACTGCCTCCCCCTACCGGGCGAGCCGGCGAGTCTCGCGGGCCCAGCTCGCCGAACCGGCCTCAGCCAACCGAGCCTGGGAAGAGATCGCGCCCGGGGAGCTCGCACCCCCGGCCTTCCTCAGCCACCTCCTTCCCGGCTCGCCTGCCGGGAGCGTCCTCGCCCAAAGAGGGGGCGGCCGCGATCTGGGCTATCGGAGTCGAGCACTCGGCCCTCGTGCCGAGCGCGAACTTGACGACGCCCAGCACCTTATTCTTGAAGTCTTCCAACATCCCCACCGTTGCGAGAGGCGGGGGGGCGCCAAGTTCTGCCCGTCAGACCCCTGTCCTCCTGTCATTGAACTCGCTGAAGCTTTTCTGCACTGACCACTGTCCACGCTCACCGCACCAAAATTTTGAAACCGATTCTTTGATCTCCTGTGGAGTCCGCCCTTGGGGAAGGGGTGGTCTCACGCCTACTTCACTCCTACAAGTAAAACAACAAAGAAGACAAGGTGACACAGACTCAAGGGCTCGGCAGGGAGGTCCCACCACAAACCCGAAAGATCTCAGAGCGCTTCCCCTCCTTAGCCAGAAGCCGAGCTAAGGTATCCTCAGAAAGCTCTTGAAAACTGGAGCAGGGAGACCAAGAAGTGTCCCTTCTGAGGTACCCCTTGGGTCCTATTTATAGCCTTTAGAAAATGAACTGCCAATAACCAAAAGGGCTGACCTGAAATTACTAAGAAGCCCTTAGTCGGGTCTGCCAATAGCCAAACTCCGCTATTCTGAACAGCTATGAGCAGTCCGGCCTGGTCTACGAACAGCGTGGCTCCGCCGTTTCGAGGAGCTATTCGCACCCATGTGGAGGGCATCCATGTAATTCCTCCTCGGGGCTTCTACTGGGCCCCATCCATGAGTGAGGTGGTCGACTCGCCACTAATCCCTTCCGCGAGAGGCGGGCTCGACCTGGCCCTTGCGGCTCGCCTGTCCTTCTGGGGCGAGCGCGAGCTGTGTCATCGCGACTCACCGAAATTCCGCCGAGTCGGGCGGGGGCAGTCCGGTCGCAGGTAGGGAGCGGGCTGGCGATCGCGATGAACATCAGAAAGGCTCGCAGATCGCGGGTCGCAGATCACGGGTCGAGCGGGATGGCGGCCAGGAGTCGCCTCTCCTGGCTCGCTCGACTGAACTGAGCGGGAGCGGACTAGCCTCTTGTCGCATGTCCGCTTGTTGCTTGGGTGCGGGTCGCGGGGCTGGGTTCACTCGATCTTCCTTGCGGGGCCCGTTCGACGAACACGGGGTTGTACACTCAGGATTGACGTATTTGGATCAATTCTTGTTCAATCAATTAGATCATAGTTAATTTATTCTCTTGTTCTTTCTTCATGATGTGATCCAACTTCCTGAGCATTAACTTGTTCTATGATTGTTGGGTAAATATGTCCTTCTATATGAACTTCATCTTCTGAGCTCTCAGTATCATCTTCTTTTTGATGATTATTCTTTGTAGAAGTGATATATATAGTCTCCGT
Source organism: Platanthera guangdongensis (assembly GCA_039583875.1). Taxonomy (NCBI): domain Eukaryota; kingdom Viridiplantae; phylum Streptophyta; class Magnoliopsida; order Asparagales; family Orchidaceae; genus Platanthera; species Platanthera guangdongensis. The sequence goes on along the minus strand of CM077153.1, from coordinate 60,812,318 downwards.
AATCTTTAATTCTTTGAAGTTTTCATCCATAAAAACCTATTTCTGCAATAATTTTCTGGTGGAAGTTTCCTCCCCCTGAGAACAAGCTTGAGTTTCATGAAATAATACATGCATGGATTCCTCAATTATAAGTGTCCTTTTATTATAGAACCTATAGGTTTTGCTAGATAAGGAATATCCCAAAAATATTCCATAATCAGCTTTCTTGTCAAATTTGGATAGGTAACTTTTTCATTATTAAGAATATAACAGACATCCAAATATTCTAAATTAAGAAACCTTAGGCGACTTACCTTTCAAAATTTCATAAGGTTTCTTTAGTTTGGTCTTGTGAATAAGACTTCTATTACGAACATAATTAATAGTGTTCACTATTTCAGCCAAAAAGGACCTAGGAAACTTAGACTCTATTAATAATATTTTTCCAGCTTCAATGGGTGTTCTATTTTTTCCTTTCAATAACTCCATTTTGTTGAGGAGTTCTAGGAGCTGAAAAGCTTGCCTTATCCCCTCATCTTCATAGAATCTACAAATTACCCAATTTTCAAACTCTATGCCATGATCACTTCTAATCAATTACACTTTGATATCAAATTCAGATTGAATCTATTTAATGAATCTTGTGAAGGTTGACAAGGTTTTACACTTTGCTTTTTAAAAGTACACCCAGCTAAACCTTGAGAACTCAATCCCAAATAGCAAATGTATAAGAATTACCTCCTAAACTTTGAGTGATAAGAGGAGAAAATAAATCTATATGTAGTAGGTATAAGATTCTTGGGGAATCATTCTTAACAATTGGTTTGAATGAAGATTTCACATGTATACCTAGCTGACATGCTTTACATAAATTGACTTTTCTATACTTGCCTTTTGGTAAGCATCTTACTAACGTTATTCTTTAAAAGATTTGCTCTAATTTTGAGATTTATATGGCCACGCCTTCTATGCCACAACTCATTCAAATCTATTTCAGTATTGAATAAACATAATTCATTGTTTGTTGAGTCAAAGTCAATAACATATAAATTACAATTTCTAGATCCAGATAGCACAATGTCATATGTTATAGAATTTACTATTTGGCAATGATTATTAGTGAAAACCACATTGTATTCACCATCACAAAGTTGGCTAATGCTACTCAGATTATGTTGAAGTCCTTCAATATGAGCTACTTTAGCAAAGGTGAGATCCCCAATTTTGATCATACCATAACCTTTGGTCTGACAATAATTGTAATCACCAAATACTACCTTGAGACCATTTTTGGCCTTGTAATTTTTCAGCATATCTCTTTATCCAGTCATAGGCCTCGAGCATATATTGTCCAGATTCCATTGCTAGTTTGTGGAAGGATAGCCTTTTTCCTACACATGAATTTAAACATTAGTTGGGATCCAGGTTACCTTGGATCCATTGCTTCTTTTTCCATTATATGGAGAAATGAAAGTATATAAAGGCCTTTCATAATATCTCTTAGGATAACAGAGTGTTGGTCTATTAAACATACGACATCCAGTTATATGACCTTTGATAAAACAATCAAGACAAACATCATTTTCAAAATTTTCTGATTAAATAATTGCTCTAAAGGGATATGCGTCGAGTTGAAGTCGACGCAACATTTGGAAATCGTCGATTTAATGTTGATATTTCATAAGAGTTGCGTCGATATGAAATCAACGAATGCTCCTAATTCGTTGAAAATAATGATTTCATTTTCTTATCTATCGCTGATTGTTTATCTATGACACTTTTTCTTTAAACTTTCTCTTATCATTATTAAAATTTAAATAGTTATTATGTACTATTGTAGATGATACTTATTTTGCTTTAATGAATGTTACAGGATTTTTCCAAGTACGTTTATAATCTATTGCTACTATCATATTAGGGTTTGCTCCTAAGCAAAAATGATCAAACCTTTTCTTAAGGTTTTTAGTAATATTTTTAAAATGATTACTCCTTACATTCAAGGAGTCTTCAAAGACTTTTGTCTTTGATAGTTATTCTTTCATTGAAGAATTTTTTCTGTTAACTTTCTAATCTATTCCTTCAAATTATTTATCTCAACTTCTAAATGCTTATCTTCTTCTATTTGTTTAATATCATCAGGACAGTCTTAATATATTATCAATTTTTGATTTAATTATTTGATTTCCTTTTCAAGTTTTATTTGATCTATACATAATTCTCTAAAATATATCTTAAAATCATCAAAGATAAAGTCTATATAATGAAAATAATCTAGTACCTCAATTAAATCATGATCAGATTATATCTTCAGAGCGATGAGACAAGCTTCTTTAATAACTTTTTTCGTCCTCATTATATGATGAAGAACTAGATTTAAAGCTTGTGTCAGTAAAAGTTTCAGCAATAAAACCTTTTCACATTCTCTTATCCTTCTTCAGATAATTCTGCTTTTGATCATTTGAGCTTGATCTTTCCTTTTGCTATTCTGGACATTCTGTTGAAATTTGTCCAAGTTTTCTTCTAGTAAAACAAATTGTCTTCTTATTGGGAGTCTTGTCAAATTTTTGTTTTCCCATATTTCTCTCTTTCTTGAATCTCCTGATTTAATCTATTTTCTAAATCTTCTTGCCAAAAGATTGAACATTTCATTTTCTGTAATAGATGGTTCATCTTTACTAACTTTGAATGCAACTGATTTTTCTCTAGATGATATGTTATTCTCTTTAGCTTTAGTTTTTGCTCTACTTTTCTATAATTGCTCATAAGATTTCAATTTCCCAAGCAAAGCATTTGTAGTGATTTCCTTATGATACCTTGCTTCTTGAATAGCCCAAATTCTGGAATCCCTTGTACTAGGAAAGCACATGAGTAACTTAACATTAATCTATATAAGAGATATGTCTTTGTTTAGTCCTTTTAACTCTTTAATTATAACACTAAATCTGTCATACATCTCCACTGCCAATTTATTAGATTTCTTCTAGAAATTTTCATAGTGAGAGATTAGAAGTAACCTTCTATCCTTTCTCTTATATGTACATCCATCAACAATACTTGACAGTGATTCCCCTATCTCTTTTGTTGAGATATATTATACAACTTTTTGAATTATGTCATCTGACATGGTAGAGACCAAGATATTCATAGCTTTTGCATCACAATCTTTAACTCTCTTCTCCACATTGATCCAATCATTTCTTGGTACAAATTTTACAGTTATATTTCCATCTACATCCCTTCTATATGGCATTGGTGGTTCTGTCAAGATTGATTCAAAATACCCTTATCAATAGAGTTAATATAGAATCTAAATCTGGCTTTCCAAAGTGTAAACTTATCAAGATTACAAACTGGTGACCTAGTTGTTGCAAATCCTTTGAAAGTATTTGAATCCATTTTTGTAAATAAAAATTTGAGTTTATTGTTGCAACTGAAATGATCTTTTGATTAAGGTGTTAACCTTTTATAGATTAATCATTTGTAGATTTTCCTATTGATGGTCATCCTCCCATTAATACCAATTGGAATAGGAGTTCAATTGTTATATTCCTCAGAGTTTTCTCTAGAGGGGGGTAAATAAAGCTTTAAATTATATTCAAAAACTTTGATCAATTGACAGAATTTGCATTTTAAAAACTATAAGCCAGAATGTGATGCAGTTAATTAAAATCACAAAATAACAACACAAAATAATAAATAAAAGCAAAATCATAGAAGACACGGGGATTATAGTTGTTCCCCCTCAATCTGGGTGCATCCACTCTTCAATCCCCTTGGTAGGAATTCACAATCATAGTGTCCAAGTATTTTGATCCGGAGATTTCTAGAACCACACCAGATCTGTTGATAAGGAGATCTTGAACAAATTATAATTTGAGTCATTTCTCAAGGAGACTCTTAGAACCTCTCACTGAATCCTTTGTGGAGGGATTCTTAAAAATCTTTTTCTCAAATATAATTTGAAAATTAAGAGAATATTTGAGTTTGGATGATTCTTCTCTTAGTGTCCTCTCCTCAAATTTCTGAGGACAATTAGTGAAGATCTCTAGAACTTCTGATGAATATCTGAATATAAAAATAACAAAGATTATGAGCCCAATCTCCAGATGATCTTTCAATCTTTTTCTCTGAATCTGTTGCAACTTTCTCTTGAGAAAAAGAAGTACTAATTCTCTTTTCAGATTCAGCAACTATCAAACCAATCGAATGATACTAGAAGAAATTCAATTGCATATTATAATCTTCCAAGCTTTCTCTGTCGAATTCAATCTTCTCATGATTTGATATGAATTTCTTGATCGTCTCTTGTTGATGCTTGATGACCTTTTATAGTTTCTCCCTCTCTCTATTTTTTTATATCTCATTATATGTATATATAGACTGACAACCTCTAACTTCTCCAAGAATTTGTTATGTAAAACCCATTTTGATTTAATTCAGATTGAAGCAACAAAACAAATTATGTTAAGAAATCTAGTTGATGTAACATCAAGTTCTTATCGAAGCAACATCGATTTATGACTGTTTGTAAGATTCACTCTGTAGTCAACCTTAACTTAGTTGGCCATATCCACAAAAGAGGTACATTCATAATTTTGGAACTTCCATGGTCCAAGCTTTTCATTAAAGGGATTTAGAATTTTATTTTCTCAATTATTTTCATTCTGAGGGGAGTCAAAATCAAGTGCTAGCTTTTTATTCAAAATCTAAACCCACTTTCTATTTTCAACTTTTTTCTATTTTAAAACATATCCAACACATTTAGTGATAATATAATAGTGAATCCTCCATGTAAAAATAATAAGCGCACACCAGTAAATAAAACCTTGTTATCTTTTTAATATCCTATACTATAATTGATAAGGTACACTTGCCTTTATCAGATATAGAATTATAAAACAAACATCATCTTTTCATAAAAGCATAAATTTATCTATCAAGTATTTGGCACTGTTGCTGGGGACTTGGGTTGATATTTCAAAAAGAGGAATATCCATTAAATTTATAGTTTTCTTTTATTCTCAAAAAAAAATAAGGTGAAACTATATTTTTTGGAAAAGAAGTTTTGGGATGTCATTCTAGCACAATTTCTAGCGTTATTGTGAACCCTTTGTCTAGTAGATCTTCAGAAGTCCAAGATTAATTTAAATTGCCTAAAAAGAAAAAAATGTGTTGTCACCTATTTATTTTGCATTACTTTCCTTCCTATAAGTTCTCTATTTTCTTCCTTTATCTCTTCTCTTCTTTTTAGTGCATGACCCGAGTATGCTCTTTGAATAATCTTGATATTCATTTTGATCTAGAGATTGAGCACTCCATTCGACAGTGCCTTCGATCTCGTGATCAGGATTTACATTAGAATTTTGAAGGGTCGATTAGGGACACTAACATAGGAAATATGGATGAGCCTAATTTGCTAATCCTCCCAATCCAAATGACGCTCTATAACGAACTGTGTCCTATTATGCACATCCAACTTTGGAAAGGACACAATCTAGAATTGTCTGCCTTGTAGTGGAAAAAATAATTTTTATATTAAGTCCCACATCATTCAAATGGTACAACAATCTATATTATTTGATGGTATGTCGGATGAAGATCAAAATTTACATATTTCTTACTTTCATGAAATTTTCAATACTTTTAAAATTAATCGCATTACTGATGATGCCATTTGATTACATTTATTTCTTTTTTCACGGTTCAAGGCTAAGTAGTAGTTGGGTATTCTTTCTAAAGAATCCATCACTGCATGGGATGAAATGATAGAGAAATTTCATTCTAAATATTATCCTCCAGCAAAGATTGCTAAATTGCATACCAATATTTCGTTTTTATACAAATCAACTCGGACCACCTCTACAATACATGAGACTGCTTCAAGGAGAATTTGCATAAATGCATCCACCATGCACTTCCCACTTAGCTTCAAGTACAATTGTTTAATAATGGATTGAATTTCAAAATGAGGGAAATGATTGATGTAGTCACGGGAGGAACTTTAGATAATAAAAAAACTGAGGCCGCATAAGATCTTTTCGAGGAAATTACGATGAACGAGACAATTATGAAATGTCCCCCGATTGCGGCCTAGCAAGCCCATCAGTTTTTTTGAAGTAGATGTTGTGTCTAGTTCACCTTTACAAGTAGTGCATTTATGTAAGCAAGTGGCAGAGATGTCTGCTTCCTTTGCCACTCCTTATTTGGTTAAAAATAATTTAATCAAAAAGTAGGTTGATAATAAGAATCCTTCTCGGCCTTTCTTTAACCCGAATAATGGTCTATATAATAACACTTATAATCTGGATTATAGGAACCATCTGAATTTCTCATGGAGTAACCAAAACAATGCCCAACATCCCCTAAATTTAAATCCATATGGATTTCCACTATAACCTTTGAAGCCCACATTAATTAAAGAGGTCTTAGCTAAATACATTTCTCCAAATGAGTCCAACATCCAAAATATGACCAGATCAATCAAAAATTTAGAAAATCAAATGGTACGGCTAGACAAGATGTTCTCTAAGTGCCAACATGGAGCTTTTCCAAGAATGCAGAGCCAAATTCAAGAGAGAGCGCACATAAAATCATCCTCCATAGTGGATAAAAAGAAACATCAAAAATGTTCAAGCCTGTAGTACATTTCTCTACTCCACCACCTCCTTTTATTTAATCTTCTACCTTGCCATCAACTTTATCTCCATGTGCTTCTAAGCCTACTATTTCTTACCCATCTAAATTTAGGAATGAGCATACAGAAGAGCATTAAAAAAAATAAAAATCAAAAAACAAATTCACATAAATGTTCCCTTTCACGAGGCACTCTCTCAAATGCCCAAGCATGGAAAATATCTCAAGGAGTTAATGTCCAATAAAAGGAAACACAAACATATTTCATGTATTTCTCTCAATGTATAATGCTCCATGATTTTCTTAACACATTGCCATAAAAATTAAATGATCTGAGATGATTCTCTATCCCGTGTCTATTCAGCAATATGTTAGTAAAAACGGCTTGGATGATTAGGAACAAGCATAAATTGGATGCCTTTCTCACTATTTAAATGGTTAGGTTTAGGCAATCAAAACCTAACTTGCATGAGTATGCAAGTCGCGGATCGTTCAATTAAGTATATGGTAGAAGTAGCAGAGTATGTGGTCGTCAAGGTTGATAAGTTCATCTTTCTGGCAGACTTTGTCATTCCTAACATTGAAGATGATGATGAAGTATCCTTCATACTCGACCGCCCCTTACTTTCCACCTCCGACACTATAATTGATGTGAATAATAGAAAGCCACTCCTTTGGGTTGGAGATGTTGATGTTACATTCAATATTAACCCCTCCTTTTGAAATTTCCTCTCCAATGATGATTCATGTTTTTATTTAGATTCATCTTTTGAAGATAATCTTTCTTCATTTCCTGATTTTGTTTTACCATCTTGTGATGAGTTAGATCGTGACAAACTATTTTGTTTGGAAGAAATGCCCCACTCCTTGCCTCTCGAGCCGCTTAAATTTGAAAAATTTTAAATAATAACTTCTAATGACGAACTGCCCACTCTCGAATTAAAAAACTTCCCGACCACCCAGGAAATGTATTTTTAGAAAAGAATTCTAAACTACTTGTCATGCTTTCTTCCGATCTAAGCAATTCAAAAATCTCCAAATAGGGTCAGGTTTTAAACAACCACTATTGGGTATTAGCTTGGTAAATCTCCAATATCATGCGATTAACCCGTCCTACCCACACAAAATTTTTTTAGTATATAATTCTCGCACCACCAAACAACCTCAATACGACTTAATCCCAACTTGAAAGAAATCATTAAGGATAAAGTAATTAAGTTGTTAGATGCAGAAATTATCTATCCAATTTTGGATAGTATGTGGGTTAGCCCCGTACAAGTTGTGCCAAAGAAAGACAGCATAACAGTAGTTGTCAATGAAAATAATGTCTTAATCTTGACTCGTACAGTTACAGGTTGGTAGTTGTGCATCAATTATAAAAAATTAAATGATGTCACCCGAAAAGACAACTTTATGTTATCTTTTATCGACCAAATATTAGAATGCTTTTCTGATCACTCCTATTACTATTTTCTCAATATTCCTTTGTGTTATTTTCAAATCCCTATTTCACCCAAAGACAAGGAGAAAACAACATTAACTTGTTCTTTCAGCACTTTTGACTATCAAAAGATGTCATCTGGCCTCTATAATGCACCAACTATAGTCCCAAGAAATATGCTGGCTATCTTTGACGAGTTGGCAGAGGAGGTAATGGAGGTCTTTATGGATCACTTTTTAATTTTCAGAAACTCTTTTCAAACTTGTATAAGATATCTCTAATGTGTTCTTTAACGATGCAAAGACACAAATTTATCTCTCAACCAAGAGAAGTGTCATTTTATGGTCCAAAAGGGGTTAGTCCTCAGATATAATATTTCTTATAATAGGATTGAGGTCAATAAGGACAAGATTGAAGTTAATGAAAAACTCCCCTCCTATAAATGTTAAGTCAATAAGAAGTTTTCTAGGGCACAGTAGTTTTTATCAACAATTTATTCAAAAATTTTTCAAATTTAAAATGTCATTAACCCACCAGTTAGAAAAAGAATTATATTTTGTTTTTTAAAATGAATGTTTATAAGCATTTAAAATTATTAAAGATAAACTTTTCAACTCTATGATTCTAGTAGCGCCTGATTGGCCTTTCCCTTTGATGATTATGTGCGATGCAAGTAACAATGTGACTGGCAGAGTTTTTGTCTAACAGGTGAACAAATTATCTCCCCCAATTAATTATGTAAGCAAGACACTCACATTCGCATTTGCCAACAACACCAATATTCAAAATGAGCTTCTAATAATTGTTTTTTGCATTTGATAAGTTTCTGTCCTATATTACTCTCTTCACGATTATCATATTTAATGATCAATGTTCCTTCAGGTACCTACTAAACAAGTCAGATTCTAAGACCCACTTATTGAGATGAATCATCACCCTGCAAGAGTTTGACATGTAGATCTGGGACAAGAAAGGAGCAGATAACTAGGTGGCCAACCATCTTTCATGAATAGAAAATACTGTAATGGAGGACCTATTGGAGGATGACATCAATGAAAAATTCTCTGAAGAGTGCCTCCTCGCACTCAATAAGGTAATGACTTCTTTTACCTCATAGTTTGTAATTTTGGCAAACTACCTAGTGACCCGGGTCCAACCAAAAAGAATTTTCACATTAGGAAAATAATAAATTTGTTTCCAATTTAAAGAATTACTTTTGAGAGGGCCTCTATTTATTCCTTGCCCGCGTACACTAAATGGTGAGAAGGTGTATTTCAAGCAAGGAAGGCCTGCAAATAGTACATCACTACCACGAAGGAAATACCAGAGGACATTATCAAGTAAATCAAAATGCAAGGAAGCTAATGGAGGTGGGCATATATTATCCCTCAATATTCAAGTACGCTCACACTTTTGTGACAACATGCGAAAATTGCCATCGATCAGTTAATTTATATCGCTGGGATGAAAAGCCCCAATACTCATTTTTTTAAGGCCAAGTCTTCAATTTATGGGGTATTATTTTTATAGGTCCTCGATCTCCCACCTTTTTAATAATAAATATATTCTCATTGAGGTCGACTACATGTCGAGATGGGCAAAAGCGGAAGCTCTTTCCACCAACTATGTTAGAGCGGACATAAATTTTCTAAAAAAAATTATTTTTCCTCTTTCGTATGCCACATATAATTGAAAGTTAAAGGGGCACACACTTCTATAATATTCAATTTGCTAAAATTTTAACTAAATATGGCGCTACTCACAAGCTCTCCACTACCGATCACCCCCTAATTAATGGCCAAGTGGAAGTTAGTAACCACGAGTTAAAATGGATTTTAGATAAAACTATATTCATTAATAGGAAGGATTGATCGCTTAAACATGATGACGCACTATAGACATATCGTTATACAAGACCGACATCAGTTATGTACCATACTAATTAGTCTATGGCAAGGCATGCCACCTTCTGACTTAATTTGAAAATTGTGCATTTTGGGAGAAAATTTTTAAATATTGATTCTACTTTAGCCTCCAAACATAGGAAGTTTCAACTTAATGAACTAGATGAATGACGTGCAAATGTCTACAAAAATAACAAATTTTATAATAAGAGCTCGAAGTTTCATAATGATAAAAATATAAGATTTCCCCAATCTTTTTTGATGGGCGATCTCATCATCCTTTATAACTCACGCCTTCGCCTTTTTCCTGATAAGTTATCCGAAGAGCCCAACCACTTTTTGTCAAAGAGATTTGGTCATACATGACTATTCTTATTTTTCACCTGAAACTCTGCTCCTTCAAAGTTAACTTCCGCCTTCTTAAATTTTATTTTTTCTAACAATAACGCATGCACCATAATATAAATCCTTAACTTATAATCCCAAAGCCTATTAGTCAAGCTATGCTATGGTAAATAAAGTGCTTTTGGGAGGCATCCCAAAGTTATCTTTTATTATTTTTGTTTGTTAACTTCTTTTTCTTATCGTCTTTTGCATGTTTCTTTCTGTCCTCCTCGACTCCAATTAGGGATGCCCTCTTTCCTTCTTTTCTTAATTTTATTACATTTTTTAATTTAGTTTGCACTATTTATTTTCATGTTTTCATTCAATGGTTCCCCTTATACTTAATTTTGAACATTGTGTTCAAGGTTGAACTTTAAGAATGGGGGTGTAGTTCCTAAGTTCAGAAAAATTACAAAACAATAGAAATAAAAAATAAACTATAAAACCCCAAAAAATCCAAAAATATTTTCATTTCTTTCTTTGTTTTGGAACATAAAAATTGTTTTTAAAAAAAGAAAATAAATAATTTAAACACTTGAAAATGTATGTTTGGGATGTCATCTAATCACATCTCATAGTACCAGTGAGAGCCCTTCACGGGATATAGCTCAAGAATGCCAAGAGTCAACAAAAAACAGGATTTTAAATTATGTTTATTTTATTTTTCTTATTTTTGTACATATAGTTTACTTAGAAAATTTAAAATAATAAAAAAAGAAAATATTGAAATTCTAAATAAATTGTAAAACTTTTAAAAAAAACGAAAACATTAATAAAACCCATATTTATTTTTTGTTATTTCTAGGAATCCTTTTTTGAGAATGCTCATGAGCATTTGTCTATTTTTATTAGCTAATGTTTTCCTTCATCATAGTTTCTTAAACTTACATTTTAGGTAATTTAGTGTTAAGAATAATTTTATGCTTTGAATTTAACTAAAAAATCTATTTAGCTTTAGTCCTCTTTTTAAAATGTAAATGGCTTCATTTCTAATAGATTTGCTAAACACCCTTATATTTCTATTACATTTCTTCTAACTTTAGGTCTTAGGAAATTTCATTCTACCAAAAATTTCCCTCAAAATAGTTTAGTTTATAAACTTAAATTATTTCTCTACCCTTATCCTTTTGTTAGCATATATAAAATTAAGAGTGAAAAATTATATGTCATTGGAATAAGATGATCAAATTCATTATTCCTTAAATATATGCACCAAAAATCATTTAAAAGATTATATGGAATGGACTAAGAGGCTAAAATTCGTTACACATAAATATAAACATTTTGGGTTTTGTTTGAACAGAATTTTAAAAGATTATATGTCATGGAAAATGAGAGAATAAAATTCATTATTTTACTAAACATATACAAAAAAAATTGGGTATGGTGAGATGATAAAATCCATAACCACAAATCTAGGATCTCTTCTTATACCATTTTTGTTACCCCTCCTTAGCCAATTTTATAGATTTTACACTTTAATTAAATTATTGAGAGAGTATTAATTCAGCAGGTTACTTTTTCCTAAAGTCTGTTTAATGTTAGAATTTGTATAATTGCAATCTAATTTTGTTTAAATAATTCCATTATTTCATTTGCTATTTAATTACCTTTAGAAGTCTTTAGCTAACGGTCTTCCACTTTTTAAAGTAATATCATAATTTATGACTTAATTCTTGAATTTCGAGAATTTATTTTTAGCTTACTTTTGGTTTCTTGAAATGTCATTTAATTAGATTTTATATTAGTGACTTGTGAAATATTTCTGATTATTTTGCTTTGGAATAACAAAAGCTCATGTATGAGGGTATTTGATGACAAGGATTTACACAAATTTTTAGTATAGATTTTAGTTTAATTTTACTATAGTTATTTACATTTTATGTTTTTTATTATTCATTAATTATCTCTTGTAATATTAATGACCTACCATAGGTTTATTTTTAATTTTAAGAAAGTATTGGGAAATTTCAAAAACAAATTGAATTACATGCCCTAGGTCACGCCCGTGATCCAGGGTGTGTCATTATTAAATCAATTCCCAGCCATTACCATGATCTAGAGAAAATTCTATGAAGGTTAGCTCAAGTCATGCTTGCATCCCTCGAGTCATGCCCGTGACTTTTTCTAGATCATGCCCGCGAAGTTCCATCCAGCTCATCCTGACAACCCAAATCCATTTGGACATTGTAACTCAAGTCACACCCTTGTACAAAATGTCATGCATGTGACATCTGAGTCAGCATCTAGTTAAGCTTGCCATGCCGACATGCTAGTTGCACGTGCATTTAATATAGACACCAAGTTACATGTCTGCGGCCTGAGTGTCCCAAGTGTGTTCTCTATAATTTTAATCGTGCCAATATTCAAGCCGCACACCCTTATCCCAGCAGATGCCAAATAGTAGTTGCACCCCCTAGGTCATGGGCGTGACCTTGGGCGTATAAAGTAAATTTCTTTCCTATAAATTCCCAGCTCCATCTGAGGTCAAGGATTCCTATTTGTTGAGTGTTGGAGGCTGTTAGGTGCTATTTTTACTATTTTTGGTGCTCTTAATTTTCTCTTTCTAGTTCCTAATTTCCTCTCTCTTTTCTTTCACTTCCCTTCCTAATTTTCTTATTATCTCTTTTTTAGTTTACTTGTTATTTCCTCTTTGAAATATGAGTTCAGTTGTTATATTCCTCAGAGTTCTCTCTATAGAGGGGGGAACAGAGATTAAAATTATTTTCAAATACTTTGGTTAATTCACAGAATTTACACTTACATTAACCATAAACCAGAATCAGATGTAGTTAATTAAAATCACAGCATAAAAGCACAAAATAAGTAATAAAACCCAAATCAAAAAAGGCACAAGATTTATAGTGGTTCCCCCTCAATCTGGGTACATCCACTCTTCTATCCCTTGGGTACGAATTCACTATTATAGTATTTTAGTCTTTTGATCAGGGCACTCTTAGAACCACACCAGATATTTTGATTAGGAGATCTTGAAACTAATATAATCTCAATCATTTTTAGGTTACTCTTAGAACCTCTCCCAGAATCCTTTGTAGAGGGATTCTTAAAACTCCTTTTCTCAAATGTAAAAAGAAAATTAAGTGAATATTTGAGTTAAGATAATTCTTCTCTTTTTTGTCTTCTCTTCAGATTTCTGATGATAATTGATGATGATCTTTGGAACTTCTGATGAAACTCTGAATTTCAAAATAACAAATATTATAAGCCCAATCTCTAAATGATCTTTCAAACTTTTTCTCTGAATCTATTATAACTTTCTCTTGACAAGAAGTACTAATTCTCTTATTAGATTCAACAACTATCAAACCAATTGACTGGTACTGGAAGAGATTCAATTGTAGATGATAATCTTCTAAGCTTTCTCTATCGAATTCAATTTTCTCACGATCTAATATGATTTTCTTGATCATTTGTTATTGATGATTGATAATATGTGATAGACTTTTCTATTTCCAATTCTTAATTATTTTGTATCTTATATATATATATATATATATATTGACATCCACTAATATCTCCAAGAATCTATTATGTAAACCCCTTCTTGGTTTATTTTAGTCTGAAGCCAAAAAAACAAATTCTGTTAAGAAATTAAGTGGATGTAATGTCGAGTTCTTGTCGAAGTAATATCGAATTCTGACGATTTCTAAGATTCACTCTGTAGTCGACATTTTGTTGATGTTATCTTGAAGTAAGCATTGATATTATCCTTTGAGTGTCGTCGACTTATCAAACTTAGTTGCTCTGACTTCTATTTCAAGTAGCGTTGAATTCCAGTCGAAGTTGTGTCGACTCTTGTCTAAGTTGCGTCGACTTCTAGTTGAAGTTGCATCGACTTCTACTCGATGTAAGTTGGTAATTCATTACTTTTCTCTTATATTCAGTATACCTTGTATATGTATCCTTTATATCAATGACATCCTAGGACTTCTAAGACTTGGTTAATGAAAGAGAAGTGAATGAAAAGAGAGAGAAAATTAGGAAGAGATGTGAGAGAAAATGCATGCTCCTTTTCCCTGAACCCTTAGCTAAGGGTTATGGGAAATGGAGCTTGTCTGATTTACCAATGACAGAAGTTAGAGAGCTAGAAAAATTTCTTAGAATCTACCAATTACACTTCTTTTTTCCATTATAGAGAGTAATTAAAGTATATGAAGGTCTTTCATAATATCCCTTAGGATAAATAAATGTTTGTCTATTAAACCAACAACTTCCAGTTAAATGACCTTTGATAAAACAATCATAGCAAGCATCATTTTCAAAAAAATTCTGTTATAAATAATTATTCTCAAGAGATATGTGTCAAGTTGAGGTCGATGGAACATTTGGAAAGCATGATTTGATGTCGACATTTTATAAGAGTTGCATAGATATGAAATCGATGCATGTTCCTGATTCTTTGAGAGAATTGATTTTTGTTTCTTATCTATTATTGGTTTTTATTTGCAACACTTTTTCCTTTAAACGTTCTCCTATGATTAAAATTTGAATAATTATTATGTACTATTATAGATGGTACTTCCTTTGCTTTAATGAATGTTATAGGATTTTTCAAGTAGTTTTATTATCTATTTCTACTATCCTATTAGAGTTTGCTCCTAAGACAAAACGATCAAACCTTTTCTTAAAGTTTTCAGTAATATTCTCAAGCTGATTACTCCTTCTATTAATGGAGTCTTCAAAGACTTTTGCCTTTGATAGTTCTTCTTTCAATGAAGAACTATCTTCTGCTAACTTTTAAATCTGTCCCTTCAAATTATTTATCTCAACTTCTAAATGCTTATCTTGTTCTATTTGCTTAATATCATTAGGATAGTCTCCATATATTTTCAATTTTTCCTTAATCATTTGATTTCCTTTTCAAGTTCTATTTTATCTATGATGAATTCTCTAAACCATATCTTATAATTTTCAAAAGTAAAGTCTATATCATGAATTTAATCTGGTAGCTCAATTGAATCAAGATCAGATTATGTCTCCAGAGCCATGAGACAAGCTTCTTCAACAACTCTTTCCTCTTCATTACCTGATGAAGAATTGGATTTTGAGCTTGTGTCACTCCAGATTTCAGCTAAAAAACTTTTTCCCTCTCTCTTATCCATCTTATTTAGTTATTTCTTCTTTTAATCCTTTGAGCTTGATCTTTCCTTTTGTTTTTCTGGACCATTCTATTGAAATAGGTCCAGATTTTCTGCAAGAAAAATAAATTATCTCCTTAATGGGAGTCTTGTCAAATTTTGGTTTTCCCATACTCCTGTCTCTTCTTCTTAAACCTTCTAATTAATCTAATTTATAACTCTTCTTACCAGAAGATTGAACATTTCATTTTTTGTAACAGATGATTAATCTTCAATGACTTTGAATGCAATTGATTTTTTTAAGGATGATAAGCTATTCTCTTTAGCTTTAGTTTCTGCTCTGCTTTTCAAAAAAATTTCATAAGATTTCAACTTCTCAAGGAAAGCATCTATAGTGATTTGCTTGTGCCAACTTATTCTTTAATAGCCCAAATTTTGGAATCTTATGTACTAGGAAAACACGTGGGTAATGTTGGGTGCATTGCCCACAATGTCCTAGATTTGAGAAAGTCAATCTTGTTAATGATATACATGAAGTTGTATTTGATGTGTGCCTGAGTTTATGTATGCATGGATGTCCTAGCAATAATGATGGAATAGATAGCCTAAGTTGCTAGGTCAAGTAAACATTTACATATGGTGTGGATGGATAGAAAGTGGCCAAGTCCACAGGCATTGAGTGAAGTCAACTTACTCAACGCCATACATCAAAAGGCTATGAGACAGTTTAATGCAGTAAAAGCCTAAGAGGAAATGGGCAAAAATGGTTAAGTCTGTAGTCATTGAGTGAGTGTCACTCACTAAACACCATACTGTAGATTCATTGCATATTGCCCAGTAAGTCAAATCCATAGAAAAGCTATGATGATGTCTAGCTAAGTCCAAATGTGTTGAGTGAAGATTACTCAGTCAATTCCAAGGAGCAGAAAAATCTGGTTAAGGCAGAAGGCATTGAGTGAGGCATGCTCACTCAACGCTCTCAATGCCATGACATAGTAATGGCCAAAGTAAAAGGCCTTGAGTGAGGCGTGGTCACTCAACGCTCTAAACGCTTAAGATGAAGAAGCAGAAAATTGGTTAAGGCAGAAAGCGTTGAGTGATGCATGCTCACTGAATGCTCTCAACGTCAAAATTATAGAAAGTATGGCTAAGGAACAAGACATTGAGTGAGGTGTGCTCACTCAATGCTCTCAGTTCTAAGCATGTATAAAATGCAACAGAAAAGGTTAAGGCAAAAGGAATTGATTGAGGCTTACTCACTCAACGTTGTCAACACCTAGATAGACAGAATTTTATCTAAGTACTTTGGCATTAGGTTAAGCTCATTCACTCAACGCGTATTCTACTGATGCTCGATTTTGGTAAAGTCCACAGGTGTTGGCGTAAGCAAAATATGAAAAATCAACAAAGTCAAATAATTTTAAATCAAGTACGGAGAAGCTACAGAACATAACAAACTCTGTCGCGAATCTACTGTACGTCTTTGTCCATTGAGGCAAGGTGCAGTTGGATGCTGCAAGTGGGCCCCATTAATGTCTAAGAGTTATTGATCCGCGAACTACAAAAGGAAGAGTGTGGACAAGACGACGATAACTTTTAGAGTTTTATCAATTTGAAAAGTTGCAGTTAGAGTTCCTCTTCCTTGCCATTGCTGCCAAGAATTCTTTCTGCAAGAACCAAAAAGTTCAGTTAGATGTGTGTCTTCTTTATCAACATCAGCAAGATCAGAACAAACCTCTGAGGAAAAGATGACAAGTTTGCTGGTGCCATCTTCACCTGCACCAGCAAGATCAGAAGGACTTCCTTCTGAGGGAGAAGCAGAAACTAGGAAGAAGTTTCTACAAATCAAGTTGCTTCTTAGTTCAGCAAGCTCAAAACTGAAAATCCACTTCTGAAGCTGAAAAGAAGAAAGAATGAAGTGGATGACTCTGTCCTGTAAAGAAAGAGGAAGTAAAGCAGTTTACTGCTAGTTACTTCGAGCTTAAGAACATTGTAGCTGTGAAGAAAGTTTGAGTTGAGATAACTCAGCACAAGGGGATATCGCAGAGAAATTTCTCTATGATAGATATAATTATATTACATTACTATAGGATCCAACTGGATCTGAGTTGTAGGGCTTTTTGAGCCTGAGGTAGGGCAATATTGCTTGAGTTGTAGGAGAGTGAAGCTCTCTGAGTTGTAGGATCCAATTGGATCTGAGCTGTAGAACTTTGTTTCAAGTCTGAGGTAGGTGGTCAATTGATCACTTAGCTGTAGGAGAGGAATGCTCTCTGAGTGTAGGACCTTTGCGTCTGAGGTAGGATGCCTAGTGGATCTGAGGTAGGGCTATCCTCCTAGCCTGAGTATAGGGCCTTTGGACAGAGGTAGGTGATTTGTTGATCACGAGTTGTAGGCCCGTGTGGCTGAGTTGTAGGTCTTGGAGGAAACTGAGAGATCTTGAGGGATCTGAGGTTTAAGCACTTTGGAGCAGTGGATTGGAGAAGGGGATTGACTAACAGGAAGTTTTCAAGGTAGGAGGAGAGTGGATGTACCCAAAATTGGGGAACCTCTATAAATCTGTGTGTGCTTTTCTGTGTTGTTTTCTTTATGCAGGTACTTGAAAGCAAAATACTGCCAATACACTAAGTACTAAGAAAGATAAAATTAAAATCTAACAATATTAGTGAGACAACCTATTCACCCTCCCCCTAGGTTGTAAGCTACCTTGAAATAAAGACTTTCAAGTGACTTATCATTAATTTCTATGAGAGATATATCCTTATTTAGTCCTTTTAACTCATTATTTATCATACTGAATCTATCATACATCTCTGCTATAGATTCATCAGATTTCTTCTAGATATTTTCATAGTGAGAGATTATAAGTGATCTTCTATCTTTTCTCTCATTTACACTTCCATCAATAATTATTTAAGTGATTCACATATCTCTTTTACAGAGAGACATTCTGTAACCTTTTGAAATCATCTAACATGGTAGAGACCAAGATATTCATAACTTTTGTATAATAATCTTTAACTTTATTTTCCATATCAATTCATTCATTTCTTGGTACAGGTTCTACAATTATATTGCCATCTACATCCTTTCTATATGCCATTGGTGGTCCTATCAAGATTGATTCAAAAATGTCCTCATCAATATAGTTCATATATAATCTAATTCTGGCTTTCAAGAGTGTAAATTTATCTAGATTACAGAGTGGTCGCCTAGAAGATGCAAATCCTTTGAAAGTATTTGAAGCCATTTTTGTAAATAAAAATTTGAATTTATTATTGCAACTGACAAGATCTTTTGATCTAGATATTAAACTTTTGTAGATTAATCTTCTACATATTAGCCTATTGATGATGAACCTCCCTCTGATACTAATTGAAATAGGAGTTCAATTATTATGTTCATAAAAGTTTTCTCTAGAGGGGGGAGGGAGTGAATAGAGATTAAAAGTATTTTGAAATATTTGATTAATTCATAGAATTAACATTTACATTAACCATAAGCCAAAATCAAATGTAGTTAATTAAAATCATAGAACAATAGAACAAAATAAGTAATAAAAGCAAAATACCAGAAGACATAAGAATTATTTTTGGTTCCCCCTCAACCTAGGCATATTTACACTTCTACACCCATGGTAGGAATTCATTATCATAGTATCCGAGTCTTTTGAACCGGAGACTCTTAGAATGACACTAGATCATTTGATAAGGAGATCTTGAACTAATTATAATTTGAGTCTTTCCTCAAGGAGACTCTTAGAACCTCTCTCTAAATCCTTTACAAAGGGATTCTTAAAACCATTTTTCTCTAATGCAAAAAAAAATTAAGAGAAGATTTGAGTTAATATGATTCTTCTCTTAGTATCCACTCTTCAAATATATGAGAACAATTGATGATGATCTCTGGAATTTCTGATGAATCTCTGAATATCAAAATAATAAATATTTTAATCCTAATCTCAATATGATCTTTCAAACTTTTCTCTGAATCTATTGCAACTTTCTCTTGTGAAGAACTACTAATTCTCTTATCATATTCAACAATTATCAAACCAATCAACAGATATTGGAAGAGATTTAATATAGATAATAATCTTCCAAGCTTTCTCTATCAAATTAAATCTTCTCATGATCTGATATGATTTTTTTGATCGTCTATTGTTGATGATTGATAATTTTACTGGTAGTCTTTTCTATTTCCAATTCTTATTTATTATGGATATCATTATATATATATATATCGACATCCTATAACATCGAAGTAACATCGAATTCTGACTATCTATAAGATTTACTCTGTAGTCGATGTTCTGACAATATTATATCGAAGTACGTGTCGATATAATCCTTTGAGTGTCATTAAATTATAAAACATTTTTGCTTTGAATTCTATTTGAAGTAACATCGAATTCCATTCAATGTTGCGTCGACTTCTAGTCGAAGTTGCGTCGACTTCTACTCAACGCATGTTGCCAATTCATGACTTTTCTCTTATATTCAGTATGTCTTGTATATGTATCCCTTATATCACTGACATCGTAGGACCTCAAAGACCAAATTACCCTTACTATACAACATGTGTAATAGACCTTGGATGTAAAATTACTAAACATAATTTGTTAAGTTAAATCATATTAGTTTTTCCCAACATTCTTTAACCTACTTGTACCTCTTTTTTAGGAATTATAATTCCCTCTCCTACTTGTAATCATTTTTAATTATTAATAAAGTTTGCTTTTTCTTAATCTCTCCTTCTTCATATGTATTTCATATATATGTTTTTCATTTCCAATGTAGCCAATAATAACTAAACATCTTTTAGTATAAGATTAAGACAGACAGAAGAATGGAATGATAATCACTTTTTAATTTTTAATTTCTTTTTCTATTTTAAAAGAATGTCTAGGATTTACATTTGATAAAATTTGTGTGATTAAATATCAACAATATATGTTTTCCATTGATCATTTATGTACTCTAATAGCCAAAAGGATCATGTGTATGGATCGATCACGTATGTGTGAAGAGAGTTGAGTGCACTCCTTGAAAGAGGATGACATAAATCTCTTGGATTTGAGTTAAATATGATAGCAATTTTCACCACATAAAGTGAGCTTCTGGGTTTCTTATTATATAATGAAAGTTCGATCGATCAACCTAACCTTATACTAGCATATCCTCGAAGAAGGCGTGTTCATAATTTAGGAACCTCCATGGTCCAAACATTTTCATTAAAAAGATTTAGAATTTTATTTTCTCGATTATTTTCATTCTAAGGTGAGTCAAGTTTTAGTGCTAGTTTTTTATTTAAAATCTAAATCCACTTTATATTTTGCAACGTGTTTTCTATTTCAAAACCAATCCAAAAAATTTCGTGTGAATCCTCAAAGTAAAAGTGTCAATATGCCTCAAGAAATACAACCTTGATATTTTATTAATATATTATACTATAATCGATAAGGCACCCTTACCTTTATCAGATATATAATCAGAAAACAAACATCATCTTTTTATTAAAGCATAAATTTTATCTATCAGAGTTTTAGGAGCTAAAATATTTTACCTTATCCCATCATCCTCACAGAATCTACAGATTAACTAATTTTCTATCTCTTTGACATTATCACTCTGATTATAGCAAGTTGAGTTTTGAATTCAAATTGAACTTGTCTAATGAATCTTGATAGGATCTTGTAGGTCTTAGACTTAGCTCTTAGAACGAACACCCAACTAAATCTTAAAAAAATCATCCACTATGACTAAAGTAAGAGACTTTCATCCTAAGCTCTGAGTGGAGATTGGACCAAATAGGTCCATATGCAAAGGTAAAGGCTTCTAGTGAATCATTCTTACTAAATGTTTTGAATGATGATTTATTTTGTTTAGCCATTTGGCAATCTCTGTATGAGTTTATTTTTCGATATTTATCTTTTCGTAATCCCCCTAATTAGATTATTTTAAATAGATTGACTATTGTCTTATAATTTAGATGATTAAACCTCCTATGCCAAACCTTATTTTTTCTATATCTAAATTGAATAGAAAGAGCCCCTTTGAGTTAGAGCTGAAGTCAACCACATTACTTTTTTATTTCTAGATAACACTATTACATCTAACTTAAAATTAACTATTTTGCATACATTGTGGGTGAATACCACTCTGCATTCACCATCAAAGAGCTATATGATATTAATGAGATTATGTTGAAGGACTTCAACATAAAATACTTTAGAGAATAAGATGTCTATAATTTTAATCATATAATAACCTTTGGTTTGACCATAATTAGAGTCACCAAAAATTACCTTAGCGTCATCCTTGGCCTTATATTATTCTAGCAATTCCTTGTGCCCAATCATATGTCTGGAATAAGCACTATCTAAATATCACAATTGGTATGTGGATGGACAACCCTAGCCTAAAAAAGCAACTAATCATTAGATGGGACCCATGTTACCTTGGGCTTGTTACTTCTACCATTATAGGGGGTTACAAAGGTATGCATAGGACTTTTATGGTAACCCTTATGATGGAAGAGTACTATTGGTCTGTCAATCCAAAAACTTCCTGCATAATTTCTAATTCATAAGCAATGATTACATTAGGTTCATAATTATCAACGAACAATTGATTATATGATTTGTTATAAATATTAACTAGGAAGTTGCTTCGATTAGAAATTTATGTAACTTCCTGCTTATGTCAATATGAAGTAGGTAGTAGCATGAAGTTGCATCGAGAAGAAGTTGACACAGATTTATACTTGGATCGATTAGAAATTGACGCACCTACATAAATGAATTCCTTCAACTTGACATTAACACATGCTTCCAATTTTCATATTTATTTTATTTTGAAGCATGTTTGTGGTCATGTTTCTTCCCTAGAATACTCTGATGGTTAGATAAACTAACCCTATTAAAAATTATGGTTTTATCAGGATCATCATCAATAATGATGATGGATTACTTTTCCTTAGCTTTGATAAAAGCTACAAGATTCTTCCAAGTAAGTTTCCTGGAAGCGTTTCCTAAGCCTGTTAGCTCAACACCAAATCCTATATTTTGGAATCCCCCAAAGAGATTCTCTAAAATATATTTTATCTTTTGACTTCAACTATTAAGGGAGTCTTCAAAGGCTTTTGCCTTTGCTATCACTTCTTTTAGGGATTTACTTTCTAAAGTAAATTCATGTAATTTTTTGTCTGATTTTTCTAGATCAATACTAAGTTAATAGTTTACATAATAATGGTTTCCATCAAACTTTTTAGTTTTTAGTTCTTCTAATTCTTTTATAAGAAGTTTTGTTTATCTTTCTACCTCCAAGTGATTTTGACTAAAATCTGTAAAACAATCTTTAAAATTATTAGGTGAAATAACAAAATCATTAAAACATGATACTTGATCACCTTCATCTTTTGAAAATGCTTATAAGGCCATCAAACGTGCTTCTTCAACAACTTTATCTTCACTTTCTGATAAGGAACTTGACTCAGAGTCGTAGTCACTCCTAGTTTCTGTTATGAAACATCTTTCTTTCTTATTGTCCTTTCTCTAGAAGGAGTACTTTTATGCTCCATTTTCTAGCTCTGTTCTTTTAATATTAAGGACATTCTGGAGCTTTATATCCTTGTTTTTTACATGCAAAGAAGGAAGGCTCATTGTTAGGAGACTTATAAAACTTTGGTTTGTTAGCACTCCATTCTCTTCTTTTAGAGTCTTTTGTCTTTATCGACCTCTTAAACCTTCTGGATTTAGGATTAAACCTCTCATCTTCAGTTGTTAAAGACTCTCCATCATATGTATTCCATGCAATGGATTTCTATTTAGGGGTAGAGATCTTATCCTTTGCTTCAGTGTTATCCCTTCTCTTTAGGAGAAGTTCATAGGACTTCAACTTGCCAAATAGAGTATTATTTTTGTATTCCTTATGGCATCTGCACTCTTTGATGGCCTAGATTTTTAATCCCATGCATTTGTGAGGCATATGAGTAGCATATCACTGATCTCATTAAGTGAGATCTCCTTGTCTAATCCCTTAAATTCACTAACTATAATGTTAAACCTTTCATACATTTCATCGACACTTTTTTAAGACTTATTCTGAAAGTTCCCATATTTGGATATGAGAAGGGATCTTTTATCATTACTTTCATCAGAACTCCCATGAATAATTCAGTATAGAGATTCCCATATTTCCTAAGCTAACAGCTAGTCAGCAATCTTCTAGAAAATATCTTCTAGCATTGTGGATACCATGGTGTTCATGGCCTGGCATCCTAGTCCTTTATCTTCTTTTTTGTTTTTGTCCATTCATCTCTGGGACCAGCTCTTATGTGGCATTTTCATTAGTATCTTTCTTATAAGGCCTTGGTGGACCAGAAAGTATAGAATTAATGATTGCTTCTTCCATAGAATTTATATATTATTTTATTCTTGCTTTTTAGAGTCTGAACTTTTCCAAGTTACACACTGGAGGTCTAGTAAATGCATACCCTTTAAAATTGTTATAACGTATTTTTGAAAATAGATTTTTATAGAGAAATATTTGTGGATTTATGAATTATTCAAATCTTTATGATCAATGTGTTAAGTTTTATTTAATCAACTGATGAAGCCTAAGTTAGCATAATTTATTAGTGCAAAAATATTAGTTTTCTTATTTAATTATATGCATATTATTAATTTATATCTTTTAATCAGTTCATTTTATAAAATTTTGTTCTAACTCAGATTATTTTTTGTTTTAGGATTTGGGGAATTTTTATAGATTTTTTAAGTACACGTCCCTGTTGGAACATGCATTCTTCATCTCTTAGTTTGAGAATAAAAAATCCTAGTATGTATTTGATCATATTTGTTCTGTGTTTATAGTGTGTAGGAACTATAGGATCAGATGCCAAAAACTTTTCGCTACCGCCAGGCGATATCGCTACTACTCGCGAATGCATATTCAACTGTATTAGTTTATTGGATGCATCTCTACCGCCAGGCAATATCGTTATCGCTGGAGATAGCGTATTCGACAACATCAGCTACATGATGGAATCAAAATGGCAGAAGTCGTAATAAGAAACTATTAAAAATGGAAAATGCTACCATCAGGCGGTATTGCTACCTCCAGGCGATATCTTTATGGAGGGTCCATTTTTGGAATAATTAGAATCCAAAAATGCCTTTTTCCAAAGATCAAAAGTATCCTAACTTGGACGAAGAAAATTTTCTAAAATGGAAGCCGCCAAAGCTAATGATTGCCAAAGGAAGAAAAGGCAACCTAAAGTAGTTAACGCTAGGCGGTACCGATATCGCAGGCGGTAGCTCTTGAGCTTATAAAAAGAGCGGCTCCACTCCTTCTGTAATGATCAATTTATTTTCCACCAAAGCAACAACTCAGAATATATTAAGAGAGGCTCATCTCCATACCATCAAAAGTAATCTCTTGGGAAAACAAGAAGATCTAAAGGAGTTCTTGATGGGGAAGTTATACCACACTTATTCAACATGAAGGACTAATGCACCAAGAATGCCAACATCAACATCGCCTCTGCATTAACCTTCAAAAATCATTGGGATGTTTTTCTCTTTCTTATTTATTATCTTGAGTTTTTTTATTTTATCCTGAGTGGAGAAATCATTCTAGGAGAACGTCAAATTCCGAGAAGGATTCTGTAGGAAATTCACCATAGGTAGGGGCGACTATGTCTTGTGAGACTTCAGAGAAACAATTGCCTGGTGTAGGCATCGGTTTCCTGGGAGGACTTCTTGAATTTACCACGTGTGTTGGTGACTAGAACGTGGGTAGGTCTAGGGGCAGTTCGAGGCCTTATCTGGGAGATATAGGTTAGAACCAACAGATCCTTGAGAATAAGGGTCGGTATAGAAAATTAAAAAAGTTTTTCATATTTCACCTCGATTTCTAGCATCATAAAAATCAAATAATTTGTAATCAATTTATTGTGAAATAAATTCATATTTTATATTATTCTATTATCTCGGTTTTTTTCTATTCTAAAATATTTTAAATAATATTACTCCATAAAAGCATTAACGCAAAATATATTGAAAATTACTTTTAAAATAAATGCACATATTTCAGTTTCTTTTACTAGCGCCATGCAGCAGTACTATCACTGGCGGTAGTGAAGGAATATTAAAATACGGCCTTCTTTAAAAGTAATCTTCAATATAATATTTTTTGAGATATTAAAATATATTTTAATACAAAACATTCCAAAATTTATTTAAGTAACTCTAATATTTTAAATAAGATGTAAATTTCTAAATATCCCTTATCCCCCCCCCTAAGGGTGCTTAACGATCCAACAAATGGTATCAGAAGTAGGCTATTCCAATTCGGCTTCATGACCGGGAATAATGGAGCTTCATGATCTCACTTCCACTAAAGGGGATGAAATTTTATTAAATGAAAAATTGT
The DNA here is from genome assembly GCA_039583875.1 of Platanthera guangdongensis. NCBI lineage: Eukaryota > Viridiplantae > Streptophyta > Magnoliopsida > Asparagales > Orchidaceae > Platanthera > Platanthera guangdongensis. The sequence continues at coordinate 60,786,445 of CM077153.1, read as the reverse complement.
TAGCACCACGTTTATTTATGGGTGAAAATTATAAAGGTTGGAAGATTTAATGGAAACTCTTCTTAAATCTTTAGACATAGAAGTTTGGAATATTACCATTATGAAGCCCCCAAATATTTTGAATAAAAATAAATTGTTTTAAAATGCTAAATAAAAGAATAGTTTATTTGTGCACTTTATCAATAAATTTTCAAACTTATTTATACTTTTCCTACTGCTTTTGATATTTGAAAATTTCTTGAGATTGCTTATAGTCTTCCCTCCACAGATGATAAACAAGAGCAATTTTCTATGGATACGAGAGAAGAAATAAATGAGAACTTATGCTTGGAGGAAGATCAATCAAAGAAAGAGGAATGCGAGATTGCACAGTCATGCTCGGATGGGGACATAACAAGCATATAATATATATAAGAAGATGTCAAAGGAACTTCATGTTCAAATCTTGTCGCATCCGAGAATAGTGTAAGCAAAAATTCTCTCTTTTCTACGACTTCAATTTTTACATTATGTATGCTTAATATTTCTAAACATAAAATTGAGAAATATTAATTCTAAATTACATTTAGAAAATAAAAAAATTAAAAACTCAACTCAAATCAAATTTTGATATCTCTAGTTGTCCTTGCCCATTAATTAAAATTTCTAAATCATATTTTGATTGCAATAATATTAAAGAATAATTCAAGGATTTTCAAAAAGAGCTTCTAATTTCAAAAGAGCATAATAAAACACTGACTAATGTAAATAATGCTCTAAAGGATAAACTAGAATCATTTAAATTGTTGGTGCAAAACATTTCAAGTAATAAAAAATCCTTTGTTTCTATTTTATCATAAAACTTGTGTAAAGCTTCTGCTAGTATTTTAAAACATATAAAACATACACCTAGTAGAATATTTAATCATAAGAGCATGATGATCTTGGTAAGTCCAGAAGGGACCAGAATTGAGCAGGCTCTGAAGATCCACTTCAAAATCACTAACAACCAAACAGATTATAAGGCGATTATCGCGGGACTCAGGTTAGCTCGGGAGCTGGGCATACAGGACATTAAGGTCTCCACGGACTCTATGGTGGTTGCAGGTCAAATCAGAGGAGAATTTGAAGTGAGGGAACATACCCTCCAGTTGTATCTAATGAAGGTCAAAGAAATCATCGGGCAATTCCGTAGCTTTTTGATTCGATATGTCCCGAGGGATGAAAGTGCTCAAGCAGACCTACTCGCCAAATATGGCCCTTGGGCCGGAGGAACAGTGACGAAACACTTCAGGTCGTTCATAGAAGAAGGAGAATTATTGAAGATAGACCAGTAAGGGTCTTGCATATACATCTTCATCATCTTTTTGTCCTCGGGGCAACTTCCCGAGATGGATCTCGATAAGAAGCGGGTCAGGGATAAATCAGCATACTACCTACTGAAGGATGGGGCATTATATCGTAAGTCGCCATCAGGTTTACTGGCTCGATGCGTATCTGAGGGGGAGGTTCCAAGGGTCCTAGAAGAGATTCATTCAGGAGAGTGCGGGAGTCACTCGGGGAGTTGGACCTTGGACGGGAGAGTGCTGAGGCAAGGCTACTTCTAGCCTACCCTCAGGAAGGATACGGAGGAATTCGCGAAAAGATGCCAAAAGTGCCAGGATTTCGCCCCTCTCCAACTCCTTCCCGCCCAAAGATTACGCATGATCACGGCCCCCTGGCCCTTCGCAATATAGGGGCTAGATTTGATGGGTCCTTTTCCCGAAGCTAGTGGCTAAAGGAAATTTCTGCTGGTCATGGTGGATTACTTTTCAAAGTGGCTGGAGGTGAAGGAGTTGGCTAAGGTGACGTCGCATGTGGCCAAAAATTTCATACGGGGAGAGATCATCTGCAGGCATGGGCTTCTGCTGTCCATTGTCACTGATAATGGGCCGCAATTCGCTAGTAGAGAATTCGTGGATTTCTGTATCCGGCTCGTCATAGACCTCCGTTTCGCCTCGATTCATCATCCTCAGAGCAATGGGATAGTGGAAGCGGCAAACAAGATTATCATGAATCTCTTGAAGAATAAAGTGGAGAATTTGAGGGTAAGTTGGGTGGAACAGCTCCCTTCAGTTCTCTGGGCCTTAAGGACCACACCAACTACTGCCACGGGGGAAACTCCATTTAAACTCTCCCATGGCTCGGAGGCCATCATACCGATAGAGTTTGAGGTCACATCTCCAAGAGTAGTCGCTGCAAAGAAGGGAGACGAAGGATGGAGGGAAGAGAATGAGGAGGAGCAAAAACTCTCTCTTGATCTGGTGGAAGAACTCAGGGATTTAGCATTAATCCGGCAGGAAGAAATCAAGTGTCGAATGGCGAGATACTTTGATAAACATATAAGGGTCAAACAGTTTCAGAAGGGTGACTTGGTCCTCAAAAAAGTAGACGCAGCGGGCAGAGGGGCCTCGTTAGGGAAATTCAATCCCAACTGGGAAGGCCCATTTGTGGTGAAGGAGGTCCTAAAGTCAGGAGGGTACCACCTCCAGGATGTGGACGAGGTACCCCTTGATTGTGCCCGAAGAGGCAACGACTTAAAAATATTCTATCCATAACCTTCTTCCATCTTTCAAAACTTGTAAATTTGTGCTGACCTTTTGATATAATGGAATCTCAGGTGTCTTCTTTCATAGCATGAGAGTGAAATGGATGGAGGGCAAGACCCCGAGCAGACCCGCTGACTAGGCTCTCACCTAGCTGGAAGTATTGTAGGTTGATGTTGGAAGTTGTTTGTAGAGGAGACCCAAAGCAGACCCGCTGACCAAGCTCTCACCTAGCTGGCAGGACTGTATGCTCACTCGGTGATTGGAGGTTATTTTGAGAGGAGACCCCCAAGCAGACCCGCTGACCAGGATCTAACCTAGCCGGCAGGACTATAGGCTCACTCGGTGGTTGGAGGTTGTTTGGAGAGGAGACCCCGAGTAGACCCGTTGACCAGGCTCTCACATAACTGCAGGAATGTAGGCTAACTCGGTGGTTGGAGGTTGTTTGGAGAGGATACCCCGAGAAGACCCGGTGACCAAGCTCTCACCTAGCTGGCAGGACTGTAGGCAAACTCGGTAGTTGGAGGTTTTTTGGAGAGGAGACCCCGAGCAGACCCACTGACCAGGCTCTCACCTAGCTGGCAGGACTGTAGGCTCACTTGGTGGTTGGAGGTTTTTTGGAGAGGAGACCCCGAGCAGACCTGCTGACCAAGCTCTAACCTAGCTAGCAGGACTGTAGGCTCACTCGGTGGTTGGAGGTTGTTTGGAGAGGAGACCCCGAGCAGACCCGCTGACCAGGATCTTCCCTAGCCGGCAAGACTGTAGGCTCACTCGGTGGTTGGAGTTTGTTTGGAGAGGAGACCCTGAGTAGACCCGCTGACCAGGCTCTCACCTAGCCGGCAGGACTGTAGGCTCACTTGGTGGTTGGAGGTTGTTTTGAGAGGAGACCCCAAGCAGACCCGTTGACTAGGCTCTCACCTAGCCGGCAGGACTGTAGGCTCACTCGGTGGTTGGAGGTTGTTTTGAGAGGAGACCTCAAGCAGACCCACTGACCAGGCTCTCACCTAACTGGCAGGACTATAGGCTCACTCGGTGGTTAGAGGTTGTTTGGAGAGGAGACCCTGAGCAGACCTGCTGACCAGGATCTCACCTAGCTGGTAGGACTGTAGGCTTACTCGGTGGTTGGAGGTTGTTTGGAGAGGAGACCCCGAGTAGACCCGCTGACTAGGCTCTCACCTAGCTGGCAAGAATGTAGGCTCACTCGGTGGTTGGAGGTTGTGTAACAACCCCATCCGTTCATATGATATATTCTAGAAGGTCCGGCCGGGGCCCCACAGGATATATCACAAAACAGTCGGTGAAGGTACAGGATGATACCAGAGTCGCGCATCGCACCTAACACAAAGCATTCTAGCGGAAGCCTAGACTACAACTTGAACTCCTCATGAATGTCCAAACATAAAACTCCACATTTTATATCATATAGGAATATCTTACAACACGTACAAAAGAGTTGGCCTTATGTCCTATACAGGGCTTTCACACAGTGGCCTAAACAATTGGCGCGCAGGCCGGCCACAAGAAAAGAAAACACACAAAAGAACACAGCTAGCCTTCGAGGGCTAGCAGCAGCAGCAGCAACACCCGCAGGAACATCAGCCTCTATGCGATCCGCTCGGCTCTCCAGCACCTGGAAAGGGACAATCCACCAACCGGTGGCAAACAAAAGCAACGGTCAGCGTTCAGCTGACCAAATTATAACGACCCTACCCCTTCTCTCGGGGCAGCGGTATTTTTCCCTGCAGGCATATCATATCACAAGTATGGCAAGCTATATCATCAAAAGGTGCTTTCACGCACACAAGCCATCACAACCGTTCGCCACCCGGCCCAACGGTCCGTGCACTCAGGGCACATTCTTGGTGTTCTGGCAACCTTTTGCCCACCACCGTCTCAGGGTTATCACCCAACAGTAAATCTCTTGAGCATTTACTCCATGGCGTGCAGCCGGAGTTAGTCTTCGGACACCGGGATGGCCCGTAGCCCCCCGTTGTGTCATGGCGCATAGGCCGAAGACTCTTGCTATGCGCTCCAACAGACCGCACTTTTTGGTCTCACGTCAGACGGACATAGCGCAGGTCGGATCCTCCACCCCCCGTTGCTCAAATCGCCTTGCCTTCTCCGAGTACAGCGTACTCATGGCTATATCAAAGGCGTGGGTCGGTCTCACCAATCCTGTTCTTGGCATTCAAGCCTGGGTATTTCACTATACCCATTTCCTCACAACAACAGCGGGTCTTTCCTGGACACACCAGTACTTCCTGTGACTCTCTCCACAGGTGGACACCGCACAAGCACAAATGTCAGGGGTCTTTCCTGGGCACACCAGTACTTCCTGTGACTCTCTCCACAGGTGGACACCCTATGACATCAATCATCACAAAAGGGCCTTTCCTGGTCCCACCAGTACTTCCTGTGCCTCATTCACAGGTTGGACCCAAAACCATCACATGGCTATTTTCCTGGTCTACCACCCCAGTACTTCCTGCTACTCCTTTTCGCAGGCATAACCCGTAGACTCCTTACACTACACGTTTATCACGAAGTCTTCTCCGGTTCGTATGCAACATCACCAATCCAGACTAACCTGTCCAGATGGGCTTCACACAGCATGCCTATTCCGTACTCCATTTCCGGATCTATATGCTAACACAAGGGGATTTCAAGCATCCACCCAAAGATTTCCAAAATCAGCCACCTCTTGGTGGGGGAAATCACAAGATATGCCAAAAAGGAAGCCTTCACATGGCTAGGAAGAAAATTCGTTACCCTTGACGACCGCTTCGGTGCCATGGCCTCAAAGCTAGCTTGCAAGACTCGCAAGATCGTCTCCTCCGCAACGCTGGCTTCGGATCTCTCGTCGGTAACCAGCAGCACCACCACCAGCAGCCCCCTTTCCTTCTTCCTCCTCCTTTCTCTCTCTCTTTCTCTTAACTTGAAGAAAGCTGAAGGCCAAGGAAAATGAGAATCCTTGCTCTGATTTCGGCCTTTAGGCAAAAGAGGAAGAGGCTTCAGCCCTTGGATCCCAGCTGAAGGAATGGACGGCCACGATTCTGCCAAAAACACATATTTTGATCCGACACGGCCTCGAACACGGCCGTGTGCCAGGTCGTGTGCCTCAAGCGGTGGTCAACCGACTTATCCAAACCAGTGACATGCCCACAGGACACGCCCGTATCATGGGTCGTGTCACCAACACGCCTTCAGACACGCACGTGTCTGTGGCCGTGTACCTGGATGAAAAAAAATCCCAAATCATCCCGAGACTTCACACGGCCTGTGACACGCCCGTGTCCCAGGCCGTGTGCCCAGACACGGCACAAAGACACGCCCTGTCGAAACCTTCGGCGGGCTGAGTTCGTCGCCTGATTTGACACGCCCTGTGACACGCCCGTGTCACAGGCCGTGTTCAATCTCTCGACACTCGACACTCACGTCTCGACACTCGACGATCGTCGAGAAAAATCGTCGAGCATGCGACACGGCCTTGGACACGCCCGTGTCCTGGGTCGTGTGCCTCCTCTCGACGCATCGTCGAGAGCAAAAATCGTCGAGACAAAGCCCAATCGTCGACACAACCTCGACACGCCCTGCGACACGCCCGTGTCGCAGGTCGTATCAACTGACACGCCCGTGTCACAGGCCGTGTCACCCAAAATTTCCTGATTCTGCACTTTGGGCTGTTACAATCCTCCTCTCCTACAAGAAATTTCGTCCTCGAAATTTAGAGACAGGAAAGCAACAGAAACCAGCAAGAAAAATGTTACAACATATAAAAAAATTTGCTGTTACAACATTCTCGCTACAGTTTACAAAAACAGCTCCGGGAACTCTGCTCGCATGGTCTGTTCGCGTTCCCATGTCAGTTCTTCACGGTCGCAGTTGTCCCACCGGACTTTTACCATACCGACCGTCTTGTTCCGCAACTGTTTCTCGGCTCGATCTTCGATCTGAATGGGTCTAACTCTCGTTGTTAGCCCATACTCCACCGGCACATGATCATCCGCGATCACTTGAGCTGGATCTTTCACGGCCTTCCGAAGCACCGAGATGTGAAAGACATCATGTAACCCACTCAAGTCCGCCGACAGAGCTAGCCGATAAGCCGCTTCGCCAACTCGCTCAACCACTTCAAACGGACCCAAATATCTTGGAATCAACTTTTTCAATCGTCGAATCCTGGAGACACCTTTGAATGGCTTGATCTTCAAGTAGACCCAATCGCCAACCGCAAATTCAACGTTCCGGTGCTTGGCGTTGTAGTACTTTGCTTGTCGATCTTGAGCAATAAGCAATCTCTCTCGAATAGTCCGAATGGTTGAGTTTGCTTCATCCATCTCATTTGGTTTAACAACCCGGGCTTCACCCGCTTCTACCCAAGCCAAGGGAGTACGACACTTCCTTCCATATAGGGCTTCATATGGTGCCATCCCAATGCTTGCCTGGTAGCTGTTATTATATGCAAACTCGACCATATAGAGATGATCTTCCCATCTCTTTCCGAAGTCAAGGGCGCACATTCGGAGCATGTCCTCCATTGTTCTGTTAGTACGTTCAGTTTGGCCATCCGTTTGGGGATGAAAGGCCGTACTGAAAGTCAACTTCGTGCCCAACAGTCGGTGAACTAGCCTCCAATCATTTGACGTGAATCGCCCATCTCGATCACTTACGATGCTCCGAGGAACACCGTGAAGCCGCACAATCTGATCAACATATAATTTTGCCAAACTTTCAACCGAATCATCCCGCCTGTTCGGGAGAAAATGTGCTACTTTCGTTAGCCGGTCAACAATCACCCAAATAGAATCATTTCCTCGTTGCGATCTTGGCAACCCATGCACAAAATCCATGGAAATATCATCAAATTTCCACACTGGGATCGGCAGTGACTTCAAATAACCGCCCGGCTTTTGGCATTCCGCCTTCACCATCGCACATGTTTGGCATTTGGATACATAAAGGGCAACATCTTTCTTGAGCCCTGGCCACCAGAAAAACTTTTTCATATCGTTGAACATCTTTGTGCTCCCGGGGTGAATGGAATACTTTGTATAATGCGCTTCATACATGAGTTCTTCCCTCAATTTCCCCACATTCGGGACGCACAAACGGCCCTCTTTCCGTACAAGACCGTCAATCCAGGTGAATTTACCCTCTGGCCCTTCATTCACATAGCGTAAGAGATCTTCATCCACCTCTGTTGCCCGTCGAACTCGGTCCGCAAGGTCACATTGCACCTCGATCCAGTTCAAACATGCAGTGGCAGTGGAATTCTTGTCAACGCAATAGATCTCCAATGCCTCCAACTCCTGGATAAGACGTTCATCATGCCTTTGTAACCAATTTGCTCTAACCGGAACTCGCCGACTCAAGGCATCCGCGACAACATTCCCCTTCCCAGGTGTATAGTGAATCTCGAAAGTGTAGTCCCCAAGGAACTCCAACCACCTTCGTTGTCGCATGTTCAACTCTTTCTGCTCCAATAGATACTTTAGGCTCTTATGATCGGTATAGATCTCCACCTTCACGCCATAAAGGTAGTGTCGCCACAACTTGAGTGCAAAAATCACCGCCGCTAATTCTAAATCATGGACGGGATAGTTTCGCTCGTGCACCTTCAGCTGGCGTGAGCCATAAGCAATCACCTTTCCGTTCTGCAAAAGAACGCAGCCTAAGCCGCTCCCTGAGGCATCACTATAAATCACAAATCCATCGGTTCCACATGGCGAAGACAACACTGGTGTCGTGGTCAACCAAACCTTCAGCTCTTCAAAAGCTCGTGCGCACTCTGGCGTCCAAACGAACTTCTGATCTTTTCGCTTCAGTGTGGTTAGCGGCAAAGCGATCCGCGAGAAGTTCTCCACAAATCTTCTATAGTAGCCCGCAAGTCCAAGAAAACTCCTGACTTCGGCCACGGAAGACAACATTGGCCATTCTTGTATGGCTTTTATCTTCGCTGGATCCACTGCAATGCCCACTCCACTCACCACATGGCCCAAAAATGCCACTGACGATAGCCAAAACTCGCACTTCGAGAACTTGGCATATAGCTGATTTTGCCTCAACGTGTTCAACACCAACCGCAAGTGAATCTCATGCTCAGCTTTGGACTTCGAGTATACCAGGATATCATCAATAAACACTATCACAAACAGATCCAGGTGCTCACGAAAAATATGGTGCATCAGATCCATAAACACCGAGGGCGCATTGCACAATCCAAAGGGCATGACTGTGAACTCATAGTGCCCATAACGCGTTCCAAATGCGGTTTTGGGAATGTCACCTTCCTGAATTCTTAACTGGTAATAACCAGACTTCAGGTCCAACTTCGAATAGACGGTAGATCCCACTAGCTGATCGAATAATTCATCAATCCGAGGTATCGGATACTTATTCTTCTCGGTCAGCTTATTCAATTCACGGTAATCTATACACAACCGTAACCCACCATCTTTCTTCTTTACAAAAAGCACAGGCGCGCTCCAAGGTGACATACTTGGGTGGATATAACCTTGCTCTAGCATTTCTTGTAGTTGAACCTTTAACTCAGCCATCTCTTTAGGCGCAACGCGATATGGCGAGCGGGCCACAGGTTTCGCACCTGACACCAACTCAATTGTGAAGTCAATCTCCCGCTGGGGTGGTAGCCCAGGGAGATCCGCGGGAAACACATCTGTAAATTCTGCCACAATCGGAACCTCGCACAAAGTGGCCTTAGGCTCAACAGCCTGAATTAGTGCAAAGTAACACTCTGCACCCTTCCGAACAGCTTTGACTACCTGGAGTGCAGACATCAACGTCCCGCTCACTCCTCGCATACCCGCGAACTTGGTCTTCTGTTCGGTATTCTGGTCCAACGTGATTTCTTTGGACTGGCAATCAATCATAGCATGCTGCTCCGCAAGCCAATCCATCCCAAAAATCACATCGAATTCCGATATTGGCAAAACAATTGCAGTTAAACGAAAATCACGACTTCCTAACTGAACCGCCACATCGCAAGCTTGATCCGCAAGCATCCAACAACCATTCGGCAACACCACTCTGACTCTATCTGCCTTTGCACGACTGGGTATCCCAAGCCGCGTAAGAAACTCACGAGATAGAAAAGAATGTGATGCACCTGTATCAAACAGTGCTCGCGCCAGCGTGTCCCGAATCATCACAAAGCCTATGACAAACATGTCAAACACACACAAACCGCAAACATAGGGGGACTAGGCTAAGCATACAAACATTAGCATATGCAAAACTAAATCATACCTGTGACAACGTCACTCTGCTTAATGGCCTCTTGCAGGCCAAGATTGTAGACCCGGGGTTGCGCCTGCGAGGCAGAAGAATCCACCACCGCCTTTCCTTTTTCCGCATAAGATGCTCCCTCCTTCTTTTCACTCTTTGGCGGCATCCGACAATTTCGCGCAATATGTCCCATCCGGCCACAATTGAAGCAGGTACGAGTGTCTGGCTTGGAGGTTGCCCCTGATGTTGCTCCCGTTGCAACTGATGAAGGAGCTTGTCCACTAGGCTTGGACTTCTTACCCCATCTCTTCTTATAAAATGGTTTTTCTGATCGGGGCGCCTTCCACTCCGGTTGCGTCACAGCCAAAGCTCTCTTCCCTTGCACCCTCTTCATGTCCTTTTCCAACGCGGTCGCGGTGTCAACCAACGCTTGGAAACCTTGGTTCACCGAACTGGACACAAGGAATCTCAGCTCGTCCCTCAGTCCTTCATAGAACCGATTAGTCTTCCTCTGCTCATCAGCAAAAATTGAACCAGCATACCGCCCCAAGCGAGTAAATTCATGCAGGTACGCGTCAACACTGTCCATCACCTTGAGTTAACCGTTGGAATTTATTTTCCATGGCTATCCGTTGAGCCGCAGGAAGGTGCTTCGCAAGGAAGAGCCTGGAGAATTCTTCCATCGACACTTGGGTTAACGGACGACCCGCCAAGTGATGCAACTCCATCTCATCCCACCACAATCGAGCTTCTCCTTCAAGCAAGAAGGTGGCTAAGGTAACTTTCTGATGCTCTGCCGTTCCTATCGCCGTCATCACTCGCTTGACACGCGATAGCCAATCCTCAGCCTGCGTCGGGGTTCCCGCTCCCGAGAACGTAGGCGGATGGAAACTCATAAACCACGTTAGATGCTTCTCTGCCGCTCGAGGGGCCACACCCACGACAGGTTCAGGCCTTGCCGCCACCTGTTCTGGCCTCACAGCCACTTGTTCCTGCCTAAGTAGCTGACCGTGGATCATGGTAAATAAGGCCTCCGCAACCAAACGGACATGTTCCTCAGACGGTGGAGGTGTAGGCACCGCGGCTGGTGCCGTACTTTCATCAGAACGCTGGGACTCAGACGGCCCAGCTCCACTTCGTGTCACCTAAAGGTGGACAAGACACACACATTAGCGGTCGTACCCAAGCAATCAACACAAAAGAAGAACACACAGGTTCCTCAAACACACAAATATGCATTCCTATCATGGACATTCAGGAGTTCATTCGTAGACCTTGGTGTGCACAAACACGTGCTCGCCACCCCACAAAAGAAGTCGGCCATGACTTCGAGAGGGAAAGACCAAGACAACCGATACCAAAAACAGTCGGTTGTTACATATCATATGAACGGATGGGGTTCTCGAAGTCGGCCACGACTTCGAGAAGATATCATATGAACGGATGGGGTTGTTACAGGTTGTTTGCAGAGGAGACCCCGAGAAGACCCGCTGACTAGGCTTTCACTTAGCTGGCAGGACTGTAGGCTCACTCAGTGGTTGGAGGTTGTTTGGAGAGGAGACCCTAAGTAGACCCGCTGACCAGGCTCTCACCTAGCCGGCAGGACTGTATGCTCAATCGGTGGTTGGAGGTTGTTTGGAGAGGAGACCCCGAGCAAACTCGCTGACCATGCTATCACCTAGCTGGCAGGACTGTAGGCTCACTCTATGGTTGGAGGTTGTTTGGAGAGGAGACCCCGAGCAGACCAGCTGACCAGGCACTCACCTAGCTGGCAGGACTCTAGGCTCACTCGGTGGTTGGAGGTTGCTTGGAAGGGAGACCTTTAGAAGACCCGCTGACCAGGCTCTCATCAAGCTAACAGGGGGTATAGGCTCACTCGATGTCAGAATGAATGGTAGGATCCCTCAAATAAAAATGTCTATACCTACTAGAGAATGAGGGAAGTTTGTGGAAGATGAAGGACCCCCTATGATAAGAAGAGATTGGTGCCATGCAAATAAGGAGAGGCATCCTCATCCGACGCTCGACATAGAGGGTCTCGCCCATAGCGAGTAGGCGCTCGTGGACAAAGGGCGAGTCTCACATAAAAGGTTAAAGAGGTGTGATTTCTCATAAAGGCGGGTTGGTCTCTTGGGTCTACTCGCGCTAGATTCGTCTCGAGGTGAGACGAGGGGAGAAGGCCATCTCACGCACGGAAGGGGAAAGGAGAAGTCTACTAACTCGTGCCCTAAACCAATTCTCAAAGTGAGATGACAGTAGATAAAGCAAAATAAACTAAGAGGAACATAGATCGAAGGGTTATAATAGAAATTTCCTTTTTTTATTACAGAAAAAGGAGGGAAACATTCTCCCGTGAAACATTTCAGCATCTCAAAAAAAACATTTCAGTGTCTCAAAAAACAAATAAAAATTACAAGTGGAGGGAAGCAAAAAAAAGAGGAGGGAGAGAAGTCTCGGGTCTCGCTGGCGCCCCTTCATCCTTCTTCAATGGAAGCTGAAACCTCATCTATCTCGCCATAGAGCTGTGGCACCAGGTCGCGGGCGGTGACCATCTCGGCATCTTCTCTAACAACCCCCTGCTCCTTCATCATCTTCAAAATGAGCTCGGCTATCTTGATGTTGGAGTCCCGACAGATCTCATCGACCTCGTTAAAAGAATAAGGTGGAGGTGGAGGTGCTTGAAGCAGATCCGGGTGAGAGGCAGATTGGGCACTGTTCAGGAGATGAGCTTTCTGGGCCTTTAGGTTTTTATTTTCCTCCTCCATGGCCGCTATATGTGAACGCATTCGATCTGCCGTCTTGGCATCCTGCAAAGAGCTCATCATTCAACAAAAGCTTACGCAAGAGTGAAACTAGTCAGAAATTAAATTTAAAGGCTTACCACGCCGCCCTGGCTTTTGGCGAGAAGATTGTCGGCAATCGCTAGCCTCTTCTCGACTCCGTCTGACTTCTCTCGCTCCGCCGCTAGACCCACCTCGGCATCCTTCCATTTCTTGCTCTTGAAAACTAGGCGAGGCGAGACTCGGTGCAAGAGCTCCAAGGTGTGAAGTTGAGCTTGAGCAGTCTTGAGGATGAGGTATCGCGACGTGTCCTTGTCGAAGCGATCTGTTACGGGGCCACCATAGAGGCCATAGCTGGGAGAGAAGGTGTGGCTGGTGGAAGTCCTTCTCCTTCCATGAGGGCAGGAGGGTGGATACCGCCACCCGGTTCGAGTCCTTTTCCCATATTAGGACTTGGTCGCCTACTGCGTCATTCACCACAGGCCCCATATTGTAGTTTTAATGTGAGGAGGGGGCTGGCGACTGGAGGAGCCAACCTCGCGAGATGGTAGCTCGGCGGATGCGGCCGGATGTTTGGCAGGCCAATCGAATAGTTCCGCCTCGCGAGACGGCAAGGCGGCTCGTGGGCAGGGTGATTGCGAATCTGCCATGGAGATGGGGCTTAGGGACCCCGACGTCTCTTTTCTTTCTTTCTGGACGATTTCCTTTTTTTCCCTTGGGAACCACACAACCTTCTTAATCTTCTTATTAGGGCTGTGACGAGAAGGAGCGCCATCATCCCCAGACCTTTTCTTGGGGGCGGGTTCCAACGATTCCTTCGCCACCTCCGCCGCCATGCTTGTGAGTGTGAGACCCTTGGATGGCCCCGCGTTGCTCAAGTAGGGGGGATGGACTGGAATATTCCTCTCTCCTGAGCGAGTAAATGGTTAGAGCGAAACAAGGGAAAGATAAACATTAGACCAAGTTAGCGAGAGTGTAGCTTCACCGGGAAAGATGGGAGGGAGCGATTCGAGGTCTCGCCTCAGGTAGTTGACCTCGAAATTCTTCCCCGTGAAGAACTCGCAGAGATGTTTGTCCGCACCTATGACCTTGGGAGTCGCGTAGTATATTTTAGCGGGCGACACGGTGGCAAGCGGGATGCCTCCTAGATTCCTGTGGATAAAGATGAGCGAGTGAGCCAGTGATGATTTTTGTTGGGGGTCTCGCACACCTTCGCCCCTTGTCCTGTGAAGTACGAGACCCCATCATGGTTAGCATGGTAGATGAACAATTTGCACAAGATGTTGAGACTGAATTCGATGCGCTCGCAGAGCATGTAGCTAGCGAATGCAACTAAAACCGAGATTTCATTTGGGTTTAGCTGCGCAGGGACGGCTCCGAAGTATTTTAGAACCTTTTTTACCTGAAAGACTATGTTTCAAGGATAGCTAAATCACCTAGAGGGGGTGAATAGGTTATTGGTCTCTTTGAGACTATCTTTTGCTTTCTTTATAATATCTTGTTGTCTTCTTTTATTTTTCAACTTAGGGTGATCTAGAGCTTGTCCTTAACACCTGTAAATGAGAAAAGAAAAATAATCACAGAAAAGTACACAGAGATTTATAGTGATTCCCCAATTGGGTACATCCACTTTCCCTCCCACACATCAAACTGACTTGTTGGACTAGGCACAAACTCCTCCAATATGCTACTCAAAGCTTACACCTCGGGCCCTCAGCCTATAACACAGATTCTTCACAGAATGCAAACTCAGAACAACAAGGGTTCCTACCTCAGAGCTCTGCAGAGCTCCTATAACTCAGTGATCCACTGATCACCTACCTCAGCCTTATTTCTAAGGCCTACAACTCAGTCTCTTCAGCACTACAGCTTCAGGCACACAGCCCTACTCTCAGAGTGTTGCAGCTCTCTTACAACTCAGTACCCTTCCAGGTACCTACAGCTCAGCCTCCTCCAAGTCCTACAACTCAGTGACACACTTATCACCTACAACTCAGTGACTCTCCAGTCACCTACCTCAGGCACAAGGCCCTACACTCAGGCTGGGAGGACAGCCCTACCTCAGATCCTCACTTAAATCCTGCCTCAGATAGCAGCACTCTCCTTCCTCAGGCAATTAAGCCCTACAGCTCAGATCCACACTTAGATCCTACCTCAGTACCCCAACAGGTCACCTACCTCGGTGACTAATTAGTCACCTAACTCAGGCACAAAGTGCCTACACTCAGAGAGCAGCACTCTCCTACCTCAGGCAATTAAGCCCTACAGCTCAGATCCACACTTGTATCCTACCTCAGTACCCCAGCAGGGCACCTACAGCTCAGTGACTAAAAAGTCACCAACAACTCAGATTCAGGTAAACTGAATCCTACAGAATGAAGGTGGGTTGATGGATATTCTTGACACAAGAGATATTTCTCTGTGTCAAGCTTCTTGACTGAGATAGACACAGCCCAATAATGACTATATGGATTTATTTCCTGAGTCTACCTTCATTGAATAAAGATATACTTAGTCCTAACTACTTCCATAGCAACAAGTAATTACTTGTGCTGGAAGTTACTTGCAGAGCAATGTTCTGCCACTTCCTGAACTGAGACTGAAGCTCAGCCCTAACTACTTCTTCATAGCACCAGGGATTTTCCTTCTGGCAAGTGAAGTTACTGCAACTAACTGCTGCAACCTGAGCTGAGAAAATCACAGCTCTAACTTAGTAGACTGGAATAGTTCTACCTCTTGATCCTTTCCTGGGCTAAGGTGATGCTGTTAAAATTCAACAAATTGGCTTTGATACCATGTTGAATATTCTCCAGGTGGTCAACTAGATGGCCTGATGCCAAATTAATATTCTCAGCACTATCAAGATCACACCTTGATCACGCGGAAATTTCCCTGGACCTTGGAGTGAGCAGGGGTTATCTCAACTAAAGCCAGTCAACCAGAAAACACATGCAGCACAAGAGTCTTTATTGATTCATAGCAATCTTCTTTACACAGCGAGACATACATGGCGAGACATGCTTCACCAAACAACCACCCAAGGGAATGCAGAGACTACAAATACAAGACAAGAGAAACAAGCCGCGCAGACTCAAACATCAAGCTGCCAGTCTACTGCTGTGGAGTCTGCACAGTTCGCCAGGTCGCCAGACTGCAACCCAAGCCGCGCAGACTACCCTTTACTCCAATACTAGCTCTAACTGCCGATATGCATGCCGCCTAACCGCTAGGTCTCCTAGCCTCCACACAGCACAAGCTATAATGTCGAACTGAACAGTTCGCCTGAGGCAGGCGACTTCTTGAACCCCTGACCCAGTTGCCAAAGAGAAGACCATTTGTTCGTTGTCCGCGACCTGCTATTTTCCACCTGTTGCTTAATCGCAGAGTCTGCACTGTCCCTGACCATAATCAGAGCCAAGTCCTGGTTTTCCAGCGCTATCCGCACAACCTGCACATCACAACTTTGGTCAACTCAATCAAACAACACGGACACAAAAGTCCAGTCCGCAGCAACTGTTGCGAGCTCACTTACTGTTCACTCGGTTTCTCATGTTACTATTCCAGATGTGACATGGGTCCTATTTATAGGCACGATGATGAGTGTGGTCACCGCCCTAGCCCATAGGATTACCGCCACATCCCGCAGCAAGACTTCTTCGCAGTCCGCGGATACATTCCAGTCCGCCGCCACTGTGTAGGATAGCCAATCCGCCATTGCTTCTCCAAGGCCGGACAGCAGCACCAGTCCGCCTTGTCGCAAGGCCAAGCCAAGAACGCCACAGCCGGACTACGCAGCAACATTGTCTACCAATCCGTGGACACAGCTCCAGCCCGCTTATCCCGAGCCAACAGCCTCTCCATCAAGGCACCTGCCTGACTCCGTGGACACAGCTCTTCAGTCCGCACATCCCGAGCCCACGGCTTTGCCACCAAGGCAATAGCCGGACTCAGCGGACACGCTGATCCAGTGCATACATACTGCAGACAACTCTAGTCTGCATATCCCTACAGACAACTCAAGTCTGCATACCCTGAGTCCATTACCTTCAACAAGATACACACCGGACTCAGCGGACTCCAGCTCCAGCCCGCACACAGTTTCGAACACAATCTCTAGTCTGCTTCTCCCAACCTCGCAAACAAGGCAAATGCACTTCTGCCGAGCTTGGCGGACTGAGAAGCAGTCCGCGCTCCACTGCGCGATCTCCCCGAACTGAGCCAACCATGGACTTTGTTCAGAACCAACCAAGTCCACACCACTGGCCACAAGGGCCAGTCCGCACTTACTGGCAGACACTGGATCCAGTCAGCCAAACCCGGTGACCTCCGGCACCTATCTGCACTGACTAGCGATCTCTGCGGCTTCCACTTGCCACTTCATCAGAGCAAGACCAAAGCTTGTGCCAAGCCGGTCTGCCAAGCTCCAGTTCTTCAGTCCACTTCTTATCGGACTCCGCGGATAGAATTTCTATCCGCCCGGTTACATCCTGGGATCCAACTGTCTGCTGAGCACAAGCCGGCCTGGCTAACCGCCACTGCTGTCCGTGTAGACCGCGCGAACAGACTGCCCAGGCTGCTACAGAACAAACTATCTGCAACATCACTGCCGACCTAGCTGTCCGCCAACCCTATTTGCGTATTTCCCGCGGATAGGTCCAAGTGCTCCATTTACCCACTTTCACTTCACAAATTTCAACACTCCCCCTTGAAGTGAGAAGTGGTGAATATCTCCAGCAGCTCACGTAACCTTGTACCAAGTACCCCGATAGCATCTATGAAGAAATGTCTAAGACATAGTCCTCTCCCCGCATATCATGGACCATGAGGGAGCCCTCCAGCATCTCCCAAAAGGAGACATGCTTCCCTCCGCCTTCTTCATCAGCTTCAACCTCCACTCATGCATCAAAGGAGTATCACCAACTACCTTGGGCATAAAATCCCAAGCCTCGTTACCTCTGAGAGTAGTCACCTCCTCAGTCTTGGTGTCAATCACCTCCTTGATTCTAGTGGGGTCTTCACAGCCAGAAGGTACTCGCTTGACCTGAGGGCTAGCAAGGAAACATGGGACCAATCCCGTCGTGTTCCCTTCAATATATCGAGCTGGTGGCTTACTGATCCTCTTCGATCTCCGAAGATCCTGATCATGGCTAACCACCTCCGCTGCTCCTCCTGAACCAGCTTTGTTCCCGTGCAAACCCGGAATAATTCTCCCCTTGCTTCCTGAACAAGACGCCTCCTTACTGGAACTAGAAGCACCTGGAGCAACGCTCCCACTACTACCTGAACTAGAAGTCTCCGCTCTCGAACAAGAACTACTTGGAACACCTCTCCCCCTACTTCCTGAACCGGAAGCCTCTGCCTTCAAGCTAGAAGTACTTGGAGCATCGCTCCTACTTCCTGACTCTGACGCCTTTGCCCCGGAGCTAGAACAGCCTGGAGCTCCTAGTGACTCAGGCAGCTCCACTTGAACCTTAGCAGCAGACTCCTACAGCCCACCATTTGACATGTTCATCTCTAGCTCCACATAAGAGTTATCCCAATACGGCGTCAACTCATCGAAGACAACGTCTCTCGACACGATGAGCCTCTTCGTCGCACGATCCATACACCTTCATCTTCTCCTCTGCTCATCATACCCAACAAAGACTAGCTTCGTCTTAAGAGCAACCGGAGTGTGTACGTAGTAGGTAGATCCAAACACCCGTAGGGGCTTTATACTGGGCTTCACCCCGAACATCAGCTCATAAGGAGTCTTCACATAGATCAAACTAAAAGGCATTTGATTGATGACATGAGCAGCACAGGCCATCCCTTCCGCCCAAAGAGCCTTAGGAACGCCTTTACTCTGACGCCAACACTTGCAGGTCTTTGTCAACCAATGGATCATCCGAGCTGCAATACTACCTTGATGTGAAGTATGTCCACAAGAAAGCTCCTTCCGTATCCCATCCTTTCTGCAAAAGTTTGAGAACTCGATTGAGCCAAACTAACCTCTGATGCTTGTTCTCAACTTTTTGATCTGTAAGCCAAGTTGGCCTTCCACAAGCTTTTTGAACTTCACAAACAAGCGCATCATGTTCGACTTCGCCTTCATGAAGTATACCAAGGTATACCTTGAATAGTCATCAACTAATATCAGCATGTATCTGCTGCCTCCAAGACTGGAGGTGACGGTCGGTCCAACCAGAGCACAATGGACAACCTCCAAAGGTGCTTTACATCTGGATTGTGCCTTATCAACCATAAAGTGATAAGCTTCACCATGCTAACATCCTGCACACCCCTGACCATCGCCATAGGATGACAATCTAGGCAATCCTCTTACGAGTCTTTTTACCGCCATTGCTTTCAGCTTGTCCATCCCTACATGCCCTAGTCTTTCATGCCAGATAGCTGCACTATCACTGGCCTTCATCTGATCAGTACTTGAACTTGTTGAAGTCCCAACTAAGTTCTTCTCCTTACTCCCAACATGAGCCACGTTCGTTGAGAGAAAGACAACCTTGCACTCTTTCCTGAGATGACCATGTTGCTTGCATTTATAGCACCTTGGTCCTTCCGTCCTCTTCCCATCATGCCTAGGAGAACCACTCCTCTCTTGTTGATATGATGTAGGACCATCCTCTACAGCAACCTTCACCTTCTTCCGGAACAACCCATCAAGGGATGTCCAAACCTCCGCAGCTGACCGATATCCACTGATGTAGTCCAAGAGCTCCGATGAGATCACCTGCTTGAGAATAGACTCCGCATTCGCATTTGTCAGCCTCCAAGCTCTCATCTCTTCAGCATTGCTAGTAGTAGTCTCTTGTCTTTCTGCTCCGCATACAACCTCCCAAAAGTCCTCGCCAAGAAGAAAGCTCTCCATACAATACTTCCACCTATCAAAGTTCATCTCTATAAGGAGATCAATTCCAAGACAACTTGCTTCTTCCACTGCCATGGTTCAACCACTGGTTCCCTCTTCATAAGAGCAACAACCACTTCAGTTGATCACTGCTTATCCACTCCAATCCAGCTTTGATACCATGTTAAAATTCAACAAACTGGCTTTGATACCATGTTGAATATTCTCCAGGTGGTCATCAAGATAGCTTGATACCAAATTAATATTCTCAGCACTATCAAGATCACACCTTGATCACGCGAAAATTTCCCTGGACCTTGGAGTGAGCAGGGGTTATCTTAACTAAAGCCAGCCAACCAGAAAACACATGCAGCAGGGGTTATCACACAGTCCGCTAGGTCTCCAAAGCACAACCCAAGCCGCGCGGACTACCCCTGACTCCAATGCTAGCTCTAACCGCCGATCTGCAAGCCGCCTAACCGCGAGGTCGCCTAGCAGCCAGACTGCACAAGCTGCGATGCCGAACTGAACAGTTCGCCTGAGGCAGGCGACTTCTTGAACCCCGAACCTAGTTGACAAAGCGAAGACCGTCTGGTCGCTATCCGCAACCAGCTGTTTTCTGCCTGTTGCTTAACTGCAGAGTCCGCAATATCCTTGACCGCAATTAGAGCCAAGTCCTGACTTTCCAGCGCTATCCGCACAACCTGCACAGCACAACTTTAGTCAACTCAATCAAACTGCGTGGACACAAAAGTCCAGTCCGCAACAACTGTTGCGGGCTCCCTTACTGTTCACTCAGTTTCTCAGGTTACTATTCCTGATGTGACATGGGTCCTATTTATAGGAACGATGATGAGTGTGGTCACCGCCCTAGTCGATAGGATTACCGCCACATCCCGCATCAAGACTTCTCCGCAGTCCGCAGATACAATCCAGTCCGTCGCCACTGTGCAGGATAGCCAATCTGACATTGCTTCTCCAAGGCCGGACAGTAACACCAGTCCGCCTTGTCGCAAGGCCAATCCAAGACCGCCACAGCCGGACTCCGCAACAACATTGTCTGCCAATCCGCGAACATAGCTCCAGCCCGCTTATCCCGAGCCAATAACCTCGCCATAAAGGCACCTGCCGGACTCCGCGGACACAGCTCTTTAGTCCACACATCCCAAGCCCACGGCTTTGCCACCAAGACAACAGCCGGACTCAGCGGACATGCCAATCCAGTCCGCACATACTGCAAACAGTTATAGTCTGCATATCCCTGTAGATAACTCCAGACCGCATACCCTGAGTCCATTGCCTTCACCAAGATACCTACCGGACTCAGCGGACTCCAGCTCCAGTCCTCACACAGTTGCAGACACAATCTCCAGTCCGCTTCCTCTAACCTCGCAACCAAGGTAAATGCACTTCTGCCGAGCTTGGCGGACTGAGAAGCAGTCCGCGTTCCACTGCGTGAGTCCCCGGACTGAGCCAACCATGGACTTGGTTTAGAACCAACCAAGTCCATACCACTGGCCACAAGGGCCAGTCCGCACATACTGGCAAACACTAGATCCAATCAGCCAAACCCGACGACCTCCAGCACCTGTCTGCACTGACTGGCGATCTTCGCGGCTTCCACTAGCCGCTTCATCAGAGCAAGACCAAAGCTTCTGCCAAGCCGGTCTGCCGAGCTCCAGTTCTTTAGTCCGCTTCTTGTCGGACTCTGCTGATAGATTTCTATCCGCCCGGTTACTTCCTGGGATCCAACTGCCTGCTAAGCACAAGCAGGCCTGGCTAACCGCTGCTGCTGTCCGTGTAGTCCGCGCGAACAGACCACCCAGGCCACTACAGAACAAACCATCTGCAACATCCCTGCCGACCTAGCTATCTGCCAACCCTGTCCACGTAGTCTGCACGGATAGGTCCAAGTGCTCCATTCACCCACTTTCACTTCACAAATTTCAACTGATGCAGCCCTAGATTTGACTCCTGAGGAAAGGTCCCCTGAGTCTTCCTTCAGGTTCTTCAAGCTTCCTTCTCTTCACAGCTTCCAGATAAAGATCTTCAGGTGCTTGTGTTGCTGGAACTGTGAAGAACCTGCAACAAGGGTCGGCCCTTGGCTGCTAACTTTTCCCTTAAAGAAAATACTCTGAACTAGCATGTTGGTGCATGTGAGAATGGCACCAGCAATCTTGTTGTTGAAGGTCTTGAAACAACAACTAACTTGCTCTCTGTCTGTAGACTAGAGCTTCATGTTCTTCAGCTGCACAATAATGGCGGAAAAGAAGAACTAACTTGATTTCTTTTTCCATCAAAAAGGGTGTCCTTTCCTCTGTACGCCTCTTTTCTTTTATTGATCTTTGACCCAACGGCTCTTTGATCAGTGGGCCCCACATAATTAATGGCCTGCAGCAACTTGCTTTAACGCCAACTACCGTACAGTAGGTCTGCGGCAACATTTGTTCGGTATTGTAGCCATCCCGCCCCTAATTTGAATTATGTTGGCTTGTTGACTTGCTGACGTCATCAGCTATGGACTTAGCCAAAAATCAAACATCATTAGCATAGGCGTTGAGTGAGTAAGCATCACTCAACGCCAAAACACTTAGATAGATTTACTGTCTAATGGCGTTAAGTGAGTAATCTTCACTCAATGGCAAACTACTTAGAGTATAAAACTGTTTCTAGGCGTTTAGTGAATCATCTTTACTCAATGCCAACTAGTTTTATCAGCAATCTGCTGCTTAGCTTTGAGTGAGTGAGCATCACTCAACGCCAAAACACTTAGACAGATTTTCTGTCTTCACTAGGCGATGACAGAGTTTAGTGAGCAACCTCCACTCAACGCTTTTGCCTTAACCATTTTTCTGCTTAACTGTCTAGCATTTTCTTGTACTCAGCTGAGACGAACACTTGTTTCAGCGGTTGTGTTGAGACCAACTCCAGTCTCAGAGGTTTCTTCTCAGCGGTCTTAACACTTCCTTCTTCTCAGCTGTGACTCTCTTCTGTATCAGCATTTTCTTCTTTAATAACTGAGAAAACTTCTTGTCTCAGCAGTTTTCCACTCAACTGTCTCAGCACAACCTTCTTCATTAGAAGCGTTGAGTTAACCTGCTTCACTCAACACTTCTGGACTTCGAGAAATTCCAGCTGCTTTGTCTCAGCGGTTATGTTGAGACATACTTCTCAGCTGTCTCAGCTGTCTCAGTGCTTTTTCCTTAGTCACGATATTCCTGCTTCTCTGGCGTTGAGAGCGTTGAGTGTGTCTTCATCACTCACACTTTTTCCCTTAGAAAAAACTTTCTGTAATTTAGCTTGACAACTGAACTGAGTTCGAAGAATGGAGAACTGAGCTCGACGAACTCTAAACTCAGTTCGACGAGTGGTGTGCTCAAATCGACGAACTCTGAACTCTGTTCGATGAATTTCTAAACTGAGTTCTACTCACAGCCTTTTGTTGTATGGCGTTGAGTGTGTCTTCATCACTCAACGCCTGTGGACTTAGATAGATTTCTGTCAGCCCACATCATAGGTAAGAGTTTACCTGACTTGGCAACTTAGGCTACTTCCTGCCATTCTAGCATCTTCACTTTATGAACACCTGTCACATCACTTGTTCCATGGAACATCCTGCACATGATGAGCTTAAACAACATAAAATACAACTATGCTCTTAATTTTGAAGGTGATGCCGCTTCAAATCCAATCTAGGGAACATTGTGGGTTGTTGTAATATGGAGGCCGGGCGGTATGTTGTTGTTCGGAGGCCGAGCGGTCTGTCGGTTTATCCTTGTCGGCTTGTCTGTCGGGCTGTGGCAGTTTGGTTTACCACCGATCTGGCGGTTTATCTCAAACGACTTGGAGATCGGGCGGTCTAGCGGTCTCTTGTGGCGGCTTGCTCTCTATGGTGCATGTTCTCTCTTACTGTTGGTTGTCGAGCGGTTAGCCGGCTTGTCTAACCGCACGACCTGTCTGGTTTGTCTATTTGTAAAGCCGTATATACTTGTAAATTTTTAGTCCCACATTGCTTAATTGTAATCTCTCTCATCTCCTCCATTCTATAAAAGGGAGGTTATACCATTGTAATCGATACCTTTTTTGGATACTAAAGTTTTCATTACTCCAAATTTTTGGTCTACTTTTTCCTGTTCCCACATGGTATCAGAGGACTCAATCTTTTCCTCCTGATTCTGTGAGCCCTCTCTGTCCGTGCGGCTTGTTTCTTCTACCCACGACCTGACTTCGCAGCTTGTTTCTTCTTCCCACGACCTGTCTTTCCGGCTTGTTTCTTCTTCCCGCGACCTGTCTTCGTGGCTTGTTTCTTCCTCTAGCCCTTGCCCTTTTCGTGCGGCTTGTTTCTCCCTATCACTGCCCTTTGTGTTTGCAACCTCTTGCTTCCTCTTTCTTGCCGCGCACTTTGCTTGGTCGCCGACTTCCCTTTTCTAGCCGCTCCTCTTCTTTGTCGTCGCGACTTGTTCTTAAGTCGCCACGACCTGTTCTAGCCTCTCCTCTTCTATGTTGCCACGACTTGTCCTTAAGTCGACGCGACCTTTTCTAGCCGCTCTCCTTCTAGCAACTTCTCCTTCTAGCCGCGGCCTGTTCTCTCGCTGCTTTCTTCTATGGCCAACTCTTATATCTCTACCGCCACTACTCCCGTTGCCGCTCATCCTCCTACACCTCCCACTCTTTCTAGTAATCTTGGCACCGCTTCCAAGCTTATCGGTCCCAACTACCCCTATTATAGTGTCTCCTTCACCTTCCTTCTCCGCTCTCAACGCAAATGTCATCATCTCATAGATGACACTCCTCTGTATGATTCTGCTCTCTTTGACGATTGGGATGCCAGCGATGCTTTTGCCCCCACATGGCTAGTTAACAGCCTCTCTGATGAATACCTCTCTATCATCCGTCATGATGAAACCGTCAAGGCAGCTTGGCTACATCTTGCCACTCTCTACTCAAAGGGGGTTCAGATGTCTCGCATCTATACTCTATATGCGGACCTCTTTGCCCGTCCCTCCATGTCTCCAGCGGCTGCTTATCAGCAAGTTCAGGCTCTCAGAGCCGAAATTTTACAAAATCGCCCCTTCTCTACTGATCTCGCTGAGCAACACAAACACTTCCAGGAGCTTCTGGTTGTGTGTTATCTTCTATGACTTCCTGAGTCATATGACATGATACGTCAATAGATCCTTGGCGAGGCGGATTCTCCCACCCTGGATGCCACCACTGCCTGCATCGCCGCTTTTACATCTTTGCTCCAACGTCCGTTGTTGTCCTCCCCTCCTCAACCGGATAACTCCGCTCACCATACTCAGCGCAGTCGCTCTGGTGGTCGCCACCTGCCCTCAAGCGACTGTGGTGCTTCCCGCTTTCTTTGCTATCACTATGGCCGTACCGGCCACATGGTTGATCGCTGCTGGATGAAGCATCCGCATCTTCGACCATTTGGCGATGCTTCAACTTCCTCTTCGAATTCGTCCGCCTCTGTGTTCACGTCCTCAGGTAGTGCCCATGCCGCTACTCAAGGTAAATGGCTGATCGATTCTGATTCTACCAATCATATGACCGGAAATCCGTAATGTTTTTCTCTCCTAGAACAACATGACCGGTTTCCCCTTGTCCTCGTTGCGGACGGCTCTCCCTCACCTCTAGCTCTTTCTCCTTCTCCCACCGTCCCCTCCACCCCGTCTAATCCCCTCTAGATTTTCCCACCATCATCTCCACCTTCTCCTCCTTCTCTCTCTTCCTCATCACCACCACTCTCTCCCTCTTCTACATGGTCATCTCTATCCTCTCTTGGGCTAGCTCCCTCGGCCACAGATACTCCGGTTACTGAGGAACATGCTGACCTAGATCTTCCCATTGCTCTTTGTAAATTGGTGCGGGCGTGTACCCAGCACCCGCTGGTTGTTGTAGTTTCATATGATCGCCTCACTCCTTCTCGCAGGGCGTTTGCATTGGCTATCTCTGTGAATACCACTCCTCGCACCTATCAGGAAGCTCTTACTGTTCCTCATTGGAAGGTCGTCATGGATGAGGAAATTGCTACCATCACTGAATGGGGTACCTGGACCCTAGTTCCCCCATCATTGGGAACTGATGTGGTTGGCTGCCACTGGGCCTTTGTTCTAAAATTCCATCCAGATGGCAGTGTGGATCACTATAAGGCCCGCCTGGTGGATAAAGGCTTCACTCGGACCTATGGTGTTGATTACTTCGACACCTTCTCTCCCATTGCTCGTCTCAACATCATTCGGGTCCTTCTCTCTGTCGTTGTCAATAGGGATTGGCCCATTTCGCAGCTGGATGTTCAGAATGCTTTTCTCAACTGTGATCTACAGGAAGATGTTTATGTGGAGCAACCTCCTGGGTATGTTTCTCAAGGGGAGACACGAGTATGGCGGTTAAAGAAGGCTATCTATGGCCTAAAGCAGAGCCCTCATGCCTGGTCTGATAAGTTTAGTGGCATTGTTCTGGCCATTGGTTTTGCAAGAAGTTCAGCCAATCACTCCCTGTTCGTTCGGAAAACCGCCTCGGGTCTGGTAGTTCTTGCGGTATATGTTGATGACATTCTTCTTACAAGCGATGACAAGGATAGGGTAACTTTGACAAAGAAACACCTCCATCAACACCTGGTCACAAAGGATATGGGCTCTCCAAAATACTTTCTGGGGATTGAAATCTCTAGGAAGCCCAACTCCTTGGTCCTTTCCCAACAGAAGTATGCTATTGATCTTCTAAAGGAGGCGGGATTGACTGGTGTTAAACCTGCCCGATGTCCCATGGCTGCTGGAGAAGACAAAACTTGGACAGATGACTCGCCCATTCTATCTGATCTTACGAGGTACCATCGTCTGGTTGGCAAACTCATTTATCTTACGGTAACCAGACCCAACATCTCTTATGATGTGGGCAAGGTGAGCCAGTTCATGCAAGCTCCTAGGGAGTGTCATCCATAATCTGCCCTGAGGATATTGGAGTATATTAAAGCAGCACTAGGGAAAGGACTCCTTTTTTCTGAAGAATGGTCACTTAAGGGTTGAAGCGTACTCAGATTCGATCTATGCTGGTGACTAAGGTGACAACAAGTCAACATCTGGTTTATGCACATTTGTTGGAGGAAATCTTGTGAGTTGGAAGAGCAAGAAATAGTCTGTGGTCTCTAGGTCTAGTGCAGAAGCGAAATATCGTAGTATGACATCGACCACATGAGAGTTGAAATGGTTACAAGCTCTCATGCTTGACTTAGGAGAGGTCTACAACTATCCTCTTCCTATGTTCTGTGACAACAAGGCTGCGATATACATCACCAAAAATCCAGTCTTTCATGAGAGAACAAAACATATAGAAGTCGACTGTCATTTTATTCGGGAAGAGATCTTGAAGAAATAAATTTGTACTCCGTTTGTCACTTTTGACAACGAGTTGGCAGACATCTTCACCAAGCCGGTGTCCGCTTCCTTTTTCCATATTTTTGAGAAGCTGACCATGATTGAGATCTATGCTCCAGTTTGAGGGGGAGTGTTGCAGTATGGAGGCCGGGCGGTCTGTTGTTATTCGAAGGCCGGGCAGTCTATCGGTTTATCCTTGCCGGCCTGTCTACCGGGCTGTTGTAGTTTGGTTTCCCAGTGGCCTGGCGGTTTGTCTCAGATGACTTGGAGACCGGGCGGTCTAGCGGTCTCCTGTAGCAGCTTGCTCTCTATGGAACTTGTTCTCTCTTAATATTGATTATCGAGCGGTTAGTTGGCTTGTCTAGCCGCACGACCTGTCCGGTTTGTTTATTTGTAAAGCCGCATATACTTATAAAATTTTAGTCCCACACTGCGTAATCTCTCTCATCTCCTCCATTCTATAAAAGGGAGGCTATACAATTGTAATCGATACCTTTTTTGGATAATAAAGTTTTCATTACTCCAAATTTTCGGTCTACTTTTTCCTGTTCGCACATGGGCAATGGACCCAACAATCTCCCCTATTTGAAGAAGGCAAAACACCCAGCAAGAACTAAGAGGCATTAACATAATATGCTTCTAAATTCATGCAGCTATGGTTTATAATTTGCTACAACTACAAGCTTATGCTATAGTAATACAGTGTGCTCAAATTAATTTTATAGACCTAAAAAGTTAAGTCAATGCACCCTCATGCTACTTGAGCAATTGCTCAAGTAATATGAACTCTCCTTTATGCCACTTAATACTTAAGTGGAGCACCACTATAAGCATTGCCCCTTATGTATTGCCACACATATCTCCCCCTTTCTGTCATCTTCAATAGGTATATTTATTAATTGAGTAGAAAATAACATGGAGAGATTATCTCATGATCCTAGACAAACTCCTATATTAATACTACTAAGGAAATCATCCTAGTGATCAGTCTGCAAGATTAGGAGTCATACCTTCTGTGTTGATACAATAATACAACACAACACTGCAGCATTTTAACTAGCTGATAACATAGTTCTTCTTGAGTAAGCCATGGATCCACATGAGCTGGCTGCTGGCTATATCTCTTCTCATATTCTCCCCCTTGGTATGTGCATTGTCCTTAAGACAAACTGATCAGCTGTATTGACAATTGATCTACTATAGCAGCTACTTGCTCCCCCTCAATTGAGGCATCCTTTGTTAGATTTCTGGTTGGCATTCTAGTTTATGTGTAACACCCCCTATCAGTCATATAGCATATAGCAGTAGGTCCGGCCGGGGCCCGACGACATATACTACAGGCAGACCAGGTGGTTACTTAATGGAAACCATCCAACCAATCCAACGTCCTACACAGAGCATTCTAGCGGAAGCAGTTTATATAAGTTACAATTAAGAACCCAGCACAAAGAGCACAAATGTCCACTAATATACCAAATAGGAATGTAGTACATACACAAGTACTGGCCTTAAGGACTTACAAAATTGTTTACTTGATATTACATGATTTACAAATCACGCCACGCAAGCCGGTCATACATGAATAAAAGCAGTAAACACTCCAATTAGGCCTTCGAGGGCCGGCTTCGCAATTTGGGCTTTAGCCCGCTATTGACCGTTTGGTCCAGCAGCACCTGCAAGCAACAAAACCACCGCACAGTGGCAAACAAAGGCAACGGTCAGCAATGCTGGCCAAATTATAACGATCCCTCCCCCAACTCGGGGCGGCGATGCTCCTTACCTGCATTTTTATTAGCATAACCAAGCAGTATATAAATTCATTGCATCACAGGCGTTGGCATGCATGGCCACACGCCCCGTGCTCTCAGGGCACATACTCGGTGAGCGCAGTCTAAGCCGCTGACTCACCATCATCTCCAGGACGGCAATCTCTCGTGAGCAATTTGGTCTTTTAGGCAGATGTTACGACACTTTAATGTCATCAACAACCTATGTCACGACACTTTAATATCATCGACAGCAAGACCCGACCTCTATGCCCTCGGTATAAAGCAGGAACGGCTCCACTCAACCCGTTGCTCACTTGCCACGACATTTTAATATCATCGGCACGAGTTAAGTTTCCCCGAAGCCGGTGAATCGAACGTACAATATTACATAACCTAGTTATGTACAAGTTGGCTCCTAGGCCCACAAGTTGTCAAGATCACGCATCCGCCCAGTTTTCCGGGTGCACCTTTGGGTTAATCCCCAAGGCTCCCTGTTGCAATCTACCACGTATAAAACCCGAAAACAACCAATGGCACGGAGTCTTCTCCGGCATTTATGCAATGCAACATCACCGATCCAGACCAACATGTCCGGGTAGGCTTCACACATCATGTCTATATCCGTTCTCAAATACAGACTCTACACAACGGGGACTATTCATGTCTACCCGTAGGAACGCCTCAAACTCACCGCAAACTCGCGAGAGCGGGCTTCCTATGCAAAAGAAGAAGAGCTTCACATGCTCAAGAAGAGAATCGTTACCCTAGCGTTCTTCCTTCGCTCCATGGAAAAGTAAGCGGATGAAAAGCACCGCACTCTCTTTGCCTTCGTAGATCCGAAGTCGGCTCGCGATTTGGAGCTTCGAAGCTCCTCCAATGGTCGGATCTAGCTTCTTCTTCCTCCTTTGCTCTCACCTCTCTCTTGACTTAAAAAGAGAACCACTCAAGTAAAAGTGAGGGTTTCAAAGGTCCAATCCCCGGTATATCCCATCAGGAACAACCCCGAGCCGTTGGATCCCAAATTAAAGAAACGAACGGCCTTGATTCGGGCCTGAAATGCTAAAACTGGGCCGAAAACGGCCTGCGACACGCCCGTGTCCAGGGCCGTGTCCCCCATTCGCCTTCAAAATCAACGCGCCTGGAACAACACACGGGCATCCAACACGCCCGTGTTCGACCTGACACGCCCGTGTTCCAACTGACACGGCCGTGTGGTCGGCCGTGTGGTCGGCCGTGTGCCTCCATCGACACAGCTCCAAAAACAACCAGAGACTCACACGGGTATTGGGCACGCTCGTGTCCTAGCCCGGGTCTACTCGAACATGCCTGGGCTCCAGGCCGTGTTCACGGTCTCGACACTTCGTAGAGTGAAGTTTGTCGACTGCCTGACATGGCCTTGGACACGCCCGTGTCCTAGGCCGTGTGCCTTGTCTTGACACATCGTCGAGCGAAATTCGTCGACTCCCTGGGCCGATTGTCGACACGGGCTCGACACGCCCTGAGACACGCCCGTGTCTCAGGCCGTGTGCCCTGTCTCGACACATTGTCGAGCGAAATTCGTCGACTTTGCAGCCAAGTCGTTGACTCAAGCCTGACACGCCCTGGGACACGCCCGTGTCCCAGGCCGTGTGTCTCCTGCCAGATTACAACTCTGGCCCAAAACGTCTCCCGTCACTCTTTTGAGTTTCGGGGCGTTACAACTCTCCCCCTCTTAAAAGAATTTCGTCCACGAAATTATATAAAGGAAAGACAAGTACCAAAATTAAATTGTACCTGAGTGGAACAACTCCGAATACTCGTCAAGCATAGTCTGCTCTCGCTCCCAAGAGAGCTCCTCACGACTGCAATTGTCCGATCGGACCTTGACCATCCTGATCTCTTTATTGCATAGCCGCTTGACCTCCGAGTACTCAATCCGCATGGGCTTGACTCTTGTCATCAACCCACTATCCACCGGCACTTGATCAACCGCGATCACTTGCGAAGGCTCTTGCACCGCCTTCCATAGCACCGATATATGGAATACATCATGTAAAACACTAAGCTCCACTGAAAGCTTCAATCGATAGGCTGCTTCACCAACCCGCTCCAAAACTTCAAACGGCCCAAGGTACCTCGGGCTTAGCTTTTTCAATCGCCGCACCCGCGAAACACCCTTGAACGGCTTGATCTTTAAGTACACATAGTCGCCCACAGCGAACTCCATGTTCCTGTACTTGGCATTATAGTACTTCGCTTGCCGGTCCTAAGCGATAAGCAACCTCTCGCGAATGGTACGAACCAAAGACGTAGCATCTTCCACCTCTTGGCGCTTGTACAACTTTGACTCACCCGTTTTTAACCAAGACAATGGCGTGCAACATTTTCTACCATATAGGGCCTCGAAGGGCGCCATTTGAATACTCGCTTGGTAGCTATTGTTGTACGCAAACTCCACCAAATAAAGATGGTCTTCCGATTGCTTTCCAAAGTCCAAGACACACATGCGGAGCATGTCTTCCATAGTTCTATTGACCCTCTCGGTCTGCCCATCCGTTTGCGGATGGAAGGCTGTGCTGAATTTCAACTTTCTTCCCAACATTTGCTGCACTAGCCTCCAATCATTGGACGTGAACCACCCATCTCGGTCGCTCACGATGATGCGGGGCACACCATGAAGCCGTACAATGTTATCCACATACAGTTTTGCCAACTTCTCCACTAGATCGTCCTTCCAATGCGGAATGAAATGTGACACCTTCGTTAGCCAATCTACGACCACCCAAATGGCGTCGTTCCCCTTTTGCGACATTGGCAAACCGTGCACAAAGTCCATAGAGATGTCGTCGAATTTCCACTCCGGAATAGGCAAGGACTTAAGAAATCCTCCAGGCTTTTGGCATTCCGCCTTCACCAAGGCGCAAGTTTGGCACTTCGCCACGTAGAGCGCCACATATTTCTTCAAACCCGGCCACCAAAATAGTTTCTTTACATCGCGGTACATCTTCGTGCTCCCCGGGTGAATCGAGTACTTGGTATGGTGTGCCTCGTACAACAATTCCACCCGCAAATTGCCCACACTTGGGACGCACAAACGATCGTCTTTCCAAAGTAATCCGTCCTCCACAACGAATTGGGAATTTGACCCATCCAGAGCCTCTACCATGAACTGCTTCATATGGACATCCATATCAAAAGCCTGCCGAATCCGATCAGACAGGTCGTATTGGACTTCGGTCCAATTCAGTACTGCTTCAGCACTTGATTGCTTATCTACACAAACAATATCCAACGCCTCCAACTCCCGAACCAACCGCTCGTCATGGATCGACAACCAATTGGCTTGAGCTGGGGCCCGGCGACTCAACGCGTCCGCAACCGCATTACCTTTACCAGGCACGTAGTGGATCTTGAATGTATAGTCCCCCAGGAACTCCATCCATCAACGCTGCCGCATATTCAGATCCTCCTGATCAATCAAATACTTCAGGCTCTTGTGATCGGTTTAGATATCAATCTTCACACTGTACAAATAGTGTCTCCAAAGCTTCAAGGCAAAAATCACGGGCGCTAACTCTAAGTCATGGACAGGATAATTCCTCTCGTTCACTTTTAGCTATCTCGAGCCATAAGCTATTACACTTCCGTGTTGTAGTAGCACGCAACCCAAACCGCTGCCCGAAGCATCGCTGTAAATCTCATAACCTTCAGTCCCACATGGCGAACTCAGCACAGGCGTCGTGGTCAACCGACATTTCAACTCCTCAAAAGCTCGCACGCACTCCGGCGTCCAAACAAACTTCTGCTCCATCCTCGTCAAAGTAGTGTGAGATAACGCTATCCGCGAGAAGTTCTCTACGAAACGCCTATAATAGCCGGCAAGCCCCAGAAAGCTTCGGACTTCCGCTACCGTAGAAAGCTCAGGCCACTCCCGTATCGCAACAATCTTCGACGGATCCACCGCAATACCTTCCCCACTCACTAAATGACCGAGGAACGACACGGAGGACAACCAAAACTCGCACTTCAAGAACTTGGCATACAGATGATTCCTCCTTAGCGTCTCCAAAACCAAATGAAGATGCTTGAAGTGATCTTCCTCACTCTGTGAGTACACAAAAATATCGTCGATGAAGACGATCACAAAATGGTCCAAGTACTCCCTGAAGGTCCTGTTCATCAAATCCATGAACACTGACGGCGCATTGGTCAGCCCAAACGGCATGACCGTAAACTCGTAATGCCTGTATCTCGTACTGAACGTTGTCTTCGGGATATCACTCTCCCTTATTCACAACTGATAGTACCCGGACTTGAGATCCAGCTTTGAGTACATCGTCTACCCGACCAACTGATCAAAAAGATCATCGATCCGGGGGATTGGGTACTTGTTCTTTTCCGTCAACTTGTTGAGCTCCCGATAATCAATACATAACCTCAAGCTTCCGTCCTTCTTCTTAACAAAGAGGACCGGCGCGCTCCAAGGCGAAGAACTTGGGCGCACATACCCTTGCTCCAACAACTCTTGCAGTTGAACCTTCAGCTCCGCCATTTCCTTAGGCGCTAGCCGATATGGAGAGCGTGACATAGGCTTTGCACCTAGCACTAACTCAATCGTGAAATTTATCTCCCGCTGAGGCGGGGCTCCAGGAAGATCTGCAGGGAACACATCAGGGTACTCTGATACCACTGAAATACAATCCAATGTGGGCTTCGACTTTGCAACCTCCACTAGTGTAAAGAATAGTTCTGCACCGGCATGAACCGCCTTCACCACCTGAAGAGCAGACATCAACGTCTTGCTCGACCCCTTTAAGCCTGTAAAAGTCGTCTCACGACTTGCTCCCAGCTTGACTTCCTTGCGACCGCAATCAATATAGGTCTGCTGCTCCGAGAGACAGTCCATGCCAAATATAACGTCGAACTACACCAACGGAAGTAACGACGCTTACTGATCGAACTCCTGATTTCCAATACAAATCTTAACATCGCAGATCCTATCCGCGCGCATAGAACACCCATTGGGCAACAATACATCCAACTTATCCTACTTTATCGAAGAAGGGACTCTGATGCGTGATATAAATCCCTCGAATAAGAAGGAGTGTGAAGCTCCCGTATCGAAGAGTGCTCTTGCCGGATTTTCACAAATCAAAACAAACCCTAAACCAGCAGTGGTAAGGTAACATGTGCATAACAAGTATTTAAAGAAATTAACTTGCTATAAATTAAACCGTACAGGTCACCACATCTGCCTATTTGATGGCCTCCTATTGGCCAAGATTATACACGCTTGGTTGGGCCGGAGTATAATGGGACACGGTCGACTCCATCGCGTTGCCCTTTTCTTCATAAGTTGCTCCCGGCTTTCTTTCGGACTTGGGACGTCCGCTCCGGCACTCACGGGCATAATGCCCCGGCAGTTACTGTTCCCAGATGCTGTGGATCCAAAACCAACTCCTAGACTATGGCTGCAACTTAAATAATTCAACTCTCTTATGTGATAACACAAGTGCTATAGCCATAGCACATAATCCAGTCCATCACAGTAGGACTAAGCATATAGACATTAGTCATCATTTCATTAGAGAATGTGTAGACAAAAATAAAATTAAACTTGTCTATATCTACACTGATTTACAGAGAGCTGATATTTTCACCAAACCCTTGGATGAAAGAAATCATTTGTTCTTTATAAATCAGCTTTGAATGATCAATGGAGAAGCCTTAGTTTAATTTTTGTCTGCACTCAATGAATTTGCCAAAATTCGTCGAACGGAGCTCGACGAACTGGGGAAAGTTCTTGAGATATTCGTCGAACAAAGTTCGACGAACTCTCTGTGAGTGAAGTCATTTTCGTCGAACGGAGATCGACGAATCTACTTCAGAAAATTTTCGTCAAATTGAGCTCGACGAAATGTCTTCAAATCTTCAGACTGAGCTCGACGAATTGTTTAACTGCAAATTACTTCGTCAACCTCAGATCGAAGAATTATTTTATTTTTCGTGGAACGAAGTTTGTCGATTCATATTTTGGAAAACCTTATATCTAGGTTTTTTTCGACCTCCGTCCCGCGCTTTCAGTTCCTTTGCACTTGATCTTCATTTTTCTCTTGCAGGTGCTCTAATGGAGATTCCAGCAGGAAGTCTTACGGCAATGAAATTCGACACCGGGTTTGATGTCGATTTTGATTCCTTCCAGCATTCAGACCCAATCTTCCTGGAAATACTGCAACTGCTTGAAGAACAGAACTTGAAGAATCTGTTGTCCACTAGGATAAAGATATCTGCCACTGAAATCATAGAGTGGGTGTATACTTCTTCTACAACAGATGACAACACCATGACTGGAACCATAGCGGGTAATACTATTTCCCTCACCCCCGCCGTTTTAACAGATATTTTTGGATTAAGTAATGGTGAAGAAAAATTGGAAATGGATACTGAGGAGTTTGATATAATGCTAAGTATGATGGGTTATTCTGGACAGACCCCTAACAAACTGCTTAAGAAACACCTGTCTGCTGAGTTCAAGTTTCTAGCAGACATTGTGGGAAAAGTGTTGCTGGGCAAGCACAAAGCCCATGACTACATAACCAGGCACCAATTCCTAGTTATGTGTGTTGTGGTTAACAAGAAGAAAGTCAACTGGGCTCAGATCATGTTTGATCTGATTAAGAAAAAGAATACAAAGAAAGAGGTCTGCCTTAGAAGGATCTTAGGGATCTTCCTAAAGGAAAAGGCTGTTGAATCCGTGGTCTCCCCGACCATATTCATCAATGCCTCTAAGAGGCTCACCTGTGCCCTTTTTGACAGGTGGGAGAGGACCATCACCAAGCCCTCCAAGGCTCCCTCTTCTTCCACCAAGGCTTCTGAGAGTACTAGGGCTGGTTTAGCCACTCCCCACCCTACTGATGAGATCCCTCCTCCACCTCCATCCTCTTCCACCATTCCTTCTCTACAACAAACACAACAACAACCATAACAACAACCACAACACCAACCACTACAACAACCACAACCACAATAACCTGTTCATATTCCTACTCCAGCTACATCTCCTGCAACTTCTCCACCAATAGATCTCACTTACATCCCCTCTTCCCCTCTTTAGGAATTTCAACTACCTTCTCCCTCTCAATCACAACAACCGACCCCACCTCAAACCCCCTATGGTACACCCAGTCCCTCACCAACTTCCTCTCCCTTACCACACCATCTAGACAACATCCCATTCTTTACTCTGCCTACTTACCCTCCTCATACTTCCTCTCTTCTAGATGTCCACATGCAAGATGCTCTCCCTCCTACTACACCAACTACTACCATCCCCACTTCTATCTCCCTTCCAACACCCTCTACCACACCCTCTACCACTCCACTATTGAATCCATCCATTATTTCATCTCTCATTGTACTGCTTACTCCCCTCCTCAAAATAATTATAGCAGAGGCTATTTCACCTCTTGCTACTTCCATATCTTCTCTTGTTGCATAGATATCTACTCTCTCTTCTCCTTCCTCTCCAATTAGGGGTCTGGCTTCAGTATCCACTGAAACCATGCAAGGGGGAGATACTCCATGAAGAAGAAGCAGCAGCAGCAACAGAAGAAGCAGCAGCAATATCAGAAGAAGCAGCAGCAGTAACAGCAGCAGCAGTACCAACAGAAATAGAAACAGCAGACAGGATAGCAGCAGAAGCTGATAAATAAGTACTTGATAAAGAAGTAGCAGCAGACGCTGATCAAGAATTTCTTAATTTAATTGATTTTATTGAGTCTGATATGGACTTGGATGAGCCTGTGTTGGCTGAGGAAATAACTGTTGCTGATTTCATTATCAATCCCACAGTAGATTTGTTAAATTTATTGAGTATTTTTGATATAGCTTATTTGAGTAATCTGCAGTAGATAGCACTAAGCCATCTTTGGCTATAATTCCATATACCTCGCCTATAAGCCCCAAAGTTGCCAAGCAACTCAAGGCCACTTTTGCTACTCCAGAGATTCCAGCCATTCCATCTCCACACAGAGCTGTTTCACCCATTATTTCATCCTCTCCAACAGACATTTTTGTTCCAGTTTTTGTAATGGATGATTCACCTATGCCTGATCTTGATGCTTTGATCATGGCTGATATAGAAGAGGAAAATTAGACAGTTGCTGAAAGCACTGTTATGTATAGCTCTCCAGTTCCAATTCTAGTTCCAGCTCCAGCTCCTCTTCTAGTTCCCTCCCAGCCACAGAAACCTGAAATATCTGTTGAGGCACTAAGAATGTTAAATGCATTATATGATAATACACAGGATCTAATGATGATGATGATGATTCAGATGATGAGCCAAAGAAAAAGAAAGTGTCTAAGAAAAGAAAAGCTCCTCCACCTCCTGCCCCAAAACCCAATCCTATAAATGACACACCATACTATATACTTCAAAAAATCACACCTTATAAGGGCATGCCAGCATGGATGTGGCTGTCCAAGAATGAACAGAAAGAAAGGAAGAGAAGCAGAAGATATTCTCCTCCTCTATAGAGATTCAGGAAGGATCCTCCTCCTCCTCCAGCTGCTGGTGCTTCTAGTTCTTCAACTCCAAGGACTACCCAGTTTCAAACTTATCAAAGACAGCAGGGTAGATCCTCATCTTCAGGAAGTAGCCAGCAAAGACATTATTCATCTGGTAAGCAACACCAACAACAACAGCAGCAGCATCAACAACTACAACAGCATAAATTCTCTGAACATCAAAAGGCTGAAAGCCCCAAAAGACCTGCTTCCCCACCTATACCATTTGAAGATCCAGAGTCAGCTACAACTGCTAGGATGGCCAGATTCCAGGAACTGGTTGGTCTGTCCATGATTAATAAAGCTAAAGCTGAAGGGAAGGATCCCTCTCAATTCTCAACCATGTCTAAATACAAGAAGGAAGAGATTAATAGGTTTGCTAAGGCCAATAAATTTTTCAATGTTGATGATTATATGAAGTTGCATCCAGAAGCAGTAGTGTCCAGGGCTACCTCTCTAAATATCATTGGAGTTGCTGATATGATAATGACAAAGATTCAAGCTGCAGACCCTAACAGGGAAATCAAGTTTACTAAGCCTGGTGAAAAGGATAAAGAGGAGAAGCACAAGGAGCAGAAGAAAAGGAAATGATACTTAAACTGATTAGTTTTTGTGGTATTTTAAAAATTGCTTTCTTATTTCCTGATACTAAGTCTTCTGTACATATATATCTATTGCATTTGTTTAAAATTTCCTGCCAGATATATGTTTTATTGCTTTGTATATTTTGTATATCTGTAATTAGTGATCTTACCCAAATAGGGAGAGATTGTTGGATCTCTAGTTGGATTTGGGCTAGGTTCACTAAGTTAGGATCATCTGACCCAACATGTATAGCCTGAGTCATGTATGAGTTCTAGAGTCTAGGCCAAGTCCTTAGAGTCAACACTACATGGACCAGCCATCAACAGACTGTAAAAGAATAAAGACTTAGAGAAATTCCAAACACAGAAAATGAGTTCAACGTTCGTCGAACTCAGGTCGACGAAAGTCGTGCTCAGCTCGACGAAATCAAAGACAATTCTCCAAGTTGAGCTTGACAAACTTGAAACTCAGGTCGACGAATTCCAGAGTACTTCAACACCAAGTCCAGAATTCTTCACTCCAGTCGACGAACATAGTTCTCAGGTCGACGAACTTAGTTCTCAGGTCGACGATCTTAGGATATTCTACTTCAACATCTCATTCCAGAAACATCTAAGTATTTGAAGTCCAGCTTCACACTCCAGTCGACGAAGTTAGAATATCAGCTCGATGAATTTGGATCTTAGCTTAACGATTTTTGGATCATCTACTTCAACACTATAAGACCAGAAACAACTAAGTATTCTATGTCCAGAATCACACTCCAGTCAATGAACTTACCTTCTCAGCTCGACAAACTTAGACTACTGTCTTGGCAAGATTAATCAAGTAACAGTTAGAAGTTCTCAGCTCGACGAAACTAGTTCTCAGGTCGATGAAACCAGTTCTACAGTCGATGATTTCTGGACACATTACTTCCAACATTCTGAAGTCCAAGAAAAATGGAATTCTGTTGTTAGGTCGACGAAGTCATATTCTCAGCTCGACGAACTTGATGCATAGAATTGAAAAGGTTCCAGAGAAAGCAGTTCTGTCCTCAGGTCGATGATCTTGGATCTCATCTCGAAGAATAAAGATTACCTGGTCGACGAACTTGACTTTTCTGCTCGACGAACTCTGAGACACAGATCGATGAATTCTGCTCAATGAATTCTGTAAAGTTCTAGACTTAGAAATTTCCCTTCCTCTGTCCCTTTTTCTATTGCAATAATTCTTGAGTAATCAATGCATAAATATTCTCTGAATATTACCGTTAGAAGCAAGCATTGATTACGGTCTTCATCAGGATGATTGCTTGTCATTTTTCCACGGGACAGTTGGGGAAATCAATCAATGCAAAATATTCTCCAGGCCATCAACAATGAATGCAAAAGAAATTCAAATTTCAAATGGAAAATATACATGGAAAATATAAAAAGGATTTCTTCATCTCTCTCTTGACAGAACACAGGATACATAAGACAATACACAGTTCTCTGGAATAGCATAGCAATCATACAGCAATACAGAATATAGTGATACAGAGAAACAAGCCCTAGATCAGAGAAACATCAGCAAGCTGAAGAAGAAATAAGAACATATATTCAAGATCAAGAGTCTTCTTCCTTCTTCTTCCCAAGATACTTTAGAGGACAACCAATACTCTATCAGTCAAGAAGTTCCTGGATACTTTCTGGTCAAGGCTACAAGTTTGAAGAACTGTCACTCTGTAGCAAAGCTCCATATTTCCTGAACCATTCAATATCTTAGGGGGAGCTCTTTGTTAAAATCAATATCCACAAAAGTCATCTCAATTGTATTTAAGAAAGAGAAGACAAAATCATTCTCTCACCCCCACTGTATAAAGGGTTCTTAACTTCCTTCAAAAGTTATTCCTAGTTGCAAGTCACCTGATCAAAAGACTTGAGGTTTGGTTTTTGAGCACCTAATCAAAAGCTCATTGGTGGCAGTCACTTGATCAAAAACTTGAGTGGATTTCCTACCAGGGTGGTAGAAGAGTGGATGTACCCAGGTTGGGGAACCGCTATAAATTCTTGTGTTGTCTGGTTGCTTTTTTTCTTTTTGTTCTTACTATGGCTGTGCTAGTTAGGTTTTTGCTGTGTCTGTGATAGTTAATCTATTTTCTGCAACAGTTGTGGTAGATTAATTTAAATTAGGATTGTTAGCTATGAAGTTTTTATTTACAACAAAAGTTGTAAAGTTTTTAAGGATACTCTATTCACCCCCCCCCCCCCAACACCACTCTAGAGTATTTCAGATATAACCTTCACTTTCAGAAGCCACATCAGGGGAAAAGGGTTGCACATTCCTTCCATGGTGTGCATTACTCACAGCGAACACCGCTTCAATGACCCTTCTTATATTTTCAAACGAAGGAGGAGTCTCAATCACGTCGTTGGGTGCACTGTATTCCTCAGAAAGCGAGCATTCTGACGGACTTACACCACTCCTGGTCACCTATAGTCGCACAAAACACTGTTAAGTGACCGAACAAAATTGCAAAAAGCAATTATAGGAACACGCAGGTTCCTCAAACATGTGTATTTTTATTCCTAAGTGGATATTCATGGGTACTTTTTATGTTATAACGAAGACGCACGCCCATGTGCTCACCACCCCTTAAAAGAATTCGTCCACGAATTCATTTAATTTGACTGAAACCGGTAGTCTGATACCAAATTATAACACCCCATATAGATCACATAGCATATAGCAGTAGGTCCGGCCGGAGCCCGACGCCATATACGACAGACAGACCGGAAGGTTATGCAATGGAAACCATCCTGCCAGTAACCAACATCGTACATAGAGTACATTCTAGCGGAAGCAATTTAAAAGTTACAAAATAAGAACTCAGCCAAAAGCATGAATGTCCACTACATAAACACAATCAGAATGATCGCACAAATATACAAGTACTTGGCCTTATGGCCTTACAATAGTTTACTCAAATATAAGTGTCTTCCAAACCTCGGCACGCAAGCCAGTCATACATGAGAATAAAAGAAAGCACTCAAAATTAGTCCTTCGAGGGCCGGCTCAGCAACATGGGCTTTTGCCCGCTATTTTCCACTAGACTCCGCAGTACCTGCAAGCAACAATTCACTGAAGCGGTGGCAAACAAAGCAATGGTCAGCTAAAGCTGACCAAATTATAACGACCCTGCCCCTAAACTCGGGGCGACGATGCTCCTTCCCTCCAGTGCATTAGTAAAACCAAGTAAGAAAGTGAAAATACAATTTAAGCACACTTCACCACAGGCATAGGCACATATGGCCACACACCCCGTTCTCTCAGGGCACTTATACGGTGAACTCAGTCCACCACCGCCCCAAGGACGGCAAACTCATGAGCATTTGAGTCTTTCCGGCAAAAGTCACGTCATTTGAAGACATTGACAGCCTCGGACCTGCCCTCTATGCCATCGGTAGTGTAACGTACTGGTTCGCACTAGGCCCTTCGTGCGTATTTTTGGAGTCAGGAAAGCTGACTTGGGTTCAGGGAAGTGCGGGTAGCAGGGCTGCACTTGTAAATGGGGGATGAAATCAGTCCAGAATAGGACACAGGTAGAGACACGGGCATGTCCCTACCCGTATGTGAGAGACCATCTCTCGAGTCGATGACTCGAGTAGGTCCAAAGAAGGACACGATTAGTGACACGGGCATGTAACTACCCGTGTGCATTAAGACACGGTAGGGACATGACGTGTCTCTACCCGTGTATGTACAACCATTGGTCCCGTGAAGGACACGGGTAGAGACACGGGCATATCCCTACCCGTGTGTGTCGAGCAACGCTCGACGAAGTTTGTCCCAAGGAGAACACGGGTAGAGACACGGGCGTGCCCCTACCCATGTGTGACAAGTGAAACTCGACGAATCGTGTCCAGAGCAGGACACGGCCAACGAACACGGCCGTATCATTGGGACATGGGTAGGGACACGGGCGTGTCCCTACCCGTGTTTGTGTACTGAACCGACATTGGAACCGTTGGTGATGCTTCGCCCGAGCAGGACACGGGTAAGGACACGGGCATGTCCCTACCCGTATCACTTTTAACTTATAAGGGATGTGAAAACCCTAGCCATTTTCACTCCTCACTCCAACCCTTTTTCCTGAGAAAACTATTGTAGAGAGGGAGAAGGTGCTGGAGCAAGTCCAAGAGGAGAAGATCCACCACCGCCGAGGAGAAGAAGATGTCGCCGAGAAGAGTGATGAGATCCTTGGCCAGAAATGGTGAAAACGCCGAAAATGTGGTGAGCTTCCTCCCCTCTCCCTTGGTGCTAGATCTGTAGATATATCTAGGTCAGATGTCGACTCAAAAGAGTCTAAACTTGTGAGATGATGATTTCCCTAGAAAGAGGCCGTTCTAGGGCTTATGCTCTAAGGATAGTGGTGTCTTCAACCTCTCCAACCTTCTATGTGAAGATGGGGGATGGTTTCGTGAAGAGAAATGGCCTTATGAGGATGAATAAGGGAGGAGGAATTTCTGGAGGTGATTTTGGGAATCGGCTTGAGGAGGAATATGAACCGATGACGTTCATTCTGCCTGAGGATGGGTGCAGAAACCTGTGTTCTGCGCGCAGCGATCTTCGTGTCCATTTTCAGGTGTGATAAGTCCAGATCTGGGCTTTTGACTAAACACTAAAGTTGTAGCCACTATCAATACCTTTCCAACGAGGGGTTACTCGCCTTCATCGGATTTTTGTACACTCGTAAATCTCCGGTCGAATATGTTGTGCGGATGGTGTTCTGTACCTAAATTCTAGGTTTGGTATAGCATTGGATTTGAATTCGGTAGAGACATTGTAACTAATTGATGTAGGGGATGGAGACTTCCTTTATGTTTAAACATCATAATATTATGAGCGATGAAAATGATGTATGAACCCCGCGTAAACAAATGGAGGAGTGAACTGTACTTGAACCAATCTTTTGGGGTAGAAATTGTGAACGAACGTTTTGATGTGTTGATTAGATTAGAATGATTTAATTATGGGTAACATTGAGTACGTAACAATAGCGGTTATATGTCGATTAATGATAATACTGACTTGAATTTGTATACTCGATCGGTGGTGATGTTATGAGCAAATGATCGTTACTATTTAGATTGTTGATTCATGTGCACACAAATGATTGAACTTGGTTAAAGAATGCTAATCGGTTATGTTAGAGTTATGTGAATGTAGATTGTAGATAGTCTTAATGACCGCATTCATTCTGGTAGTGTTGAGAGGCAACATAGATGGACGGTTGGGCATGGTCCTCGGTGCTCATTTCCCGGGGCTCCTTTTATGCCGATTGGACGGTTGGGCTTGGTCCTCGTGCTTTCTCTGAGTCTCCTTCCATGCCACAGTGATGTGGAATTGCATGCGGTGTGAGTCGACACGCGGTGTCGTAATACCGGGTTAAGGATAGTGTGGCAGGTCTACGGGCTCGCCAGTCGTCACACCGACGGGAGTTAACGGTTAGACATTGGAGGGTTGGGCTTGGTCCTCGGTGCTCATTTCCCATGGATCCATCCGTGCCAAGTGAACGGTTGGTCTTGGTCCTCATGCTTTTTTCGGGGCTCCTTACGGGTCACACAAGGCGAGTTCGGGGATTGGTTCTCGATGCACATCTACCCGAGACTCCCGCTGGGCCATAGTACGCATGGGCTCCATTATTGTGTTCTTAGCGTTGAGGCATACAGAGGCCTAAATGAAGTAGTGTGGATACCCGCTTAGTAGTAGAGATGCCCGCACTACTGTCACCGCATGTCCACGGCGGTCGATGCCTGAGAGGTTAGCTACCTGCTCGAATAGTGGGAACTACAAGTCTGTGTCGACATAGCGGTTGCATGTGCGTGTTCATGGGTGAGTCATTGTATTGCATACATATCATAACATTACATTGCACAACAAGATCCTCATCGTATAAGTTTGTATGGGCACTCATATACGATGAGTTACTTTATGTCAAACTGATCCTTAACTTATAAGCTCGTATGGTCATCCTTATAAGTTAAGTTACTTTCCTGTTGTAGTTACTTATACTTGTTGGATGATTATAGCTCTTGTAGATTTGCTAGATTAAAATGTTGTTAATCATATTATACTTATTCCACCTGCTTGTACCTGCTTATATACTTATTATAAATTGTACCCTTGTTCCTTTCTCCGTCCGGTGCCGAGGAGTCGCCGGTGGAGCAGATGTGAAAGCCACTTAGTCTATTTGATTAACGTTTGCTACGTCTTCCTTTTTAGGAGGTCACCCCGCAGGTAGAGGAGCCGCAGATCATGCAGCAGGACAGCCAGGCCAGGACGACGGGGCCTGAAGGGACGGTACCGTCGCTACCGACAGTCACCGATGTGAGTGTCGAGCGACTTTGATGTAGCCCTTTGGGCGTATATTAGCTGTACTCTGATACTTTGTAGAAGCTTGTTGTAGCTTCTTTATTTTGTGTACTTTGGACTTTTATGCTTATGTGTGGATTTGACTTCTATATTATTTTTTGGATGGGTTGGCATATATTGATATTGGTTATAGCCGGCAGAATAGGCGTCTTGTGGTACAGGTTAGCCCGTGTGCTAATGCTACCGCAAGGCGGCTGTTCTGGGCATAAGACCCCCTTTGTGCCGTGTTTTGGGATTCGGGAGGGGGGTCTTACAGGTAGGCCCCTAAAACCGAACCGCAAAGAGCGGGAATGGTTCCACTCAACCCGTTGCTCACCTCGCCACGGCAATTTAAGTCATCGGCGTGGGTTAAGCTTCCCTGAAGCCCGAGTATCGAACACACAATATTACATAATCCAGTTATGTACAAGTTGGCTCCCAGGCCACCAAAATGGCAGAACCACGCTTCTGCCCAGTTTTCCGGGTGCACCTTGAGGTTAGTCCCCAAGGCTCCCTGTTGCAATCTACCACGTAGAAAACCCGAAAAACAACCATCGGCACGAAGTCTTCTTCGGTCATTCATGCAATGCAACATCACTGATCCAGACCAACTTGTCATGGTAGGCTTCACACATCATGCATATCTCCGTTTCTCGATTACGGACTCTACATGCA
The DNA here is from genome assembly GCA_039583875.1 of Platanthera guangdongensis. Taxonomy (NCBI): domain Eukaryota; kingdom Viridiplantae; phylum Streptophyta; class Magnoliopsida; order Asparagales; family Orchidaceae; genus Platanthera; species Platanthera guangdongensis. Next base: position 60,741,679 of record CM077153.1, on the reverse strand, counting down.
AAACAGCGGGGACTATTCATGTCTACCCGAAGGAACACCTCACACTCACCGCATACTCGCGTAAGCGGGCTTCCTATGCAAGGGAAAAGAGGACTTCACATGTCCAAGATGAGAATCGTTACCCTAGCATTCCTCTTGGGCGCCATGAAGATCTATGCGGATGAAAAGCACCGCAATGTCCTCGCCTCCGTAGATCTGAACTCGGCTTGCGATTTGGGGCTCCGAAGCTCTATCGGTGGCCGAATCTCTCTTCCTTCTTCTTCCATGCTCTCTTCTCTCTCTAGAACTTTAGAAAGAGAAGGTTTGAAAGAAATGAAGGCATCCAAACCGTATTCCCGGGTATAACCAAGCAAGGATAGCCCTAAGCCGTTGGATCCCAAAATAAGGAAATGGACAGCCACGATTCTCACTTAAAATCCACAACCTGGGCCGAACACGGCTTGTGACACGCCTGTGTCCAAGGCCGTATGCCTCAATCGACCCTAAAACCATCGCATCCAGAAAAGTATACGGGCTCTCGACACGCCCGTGTCAGGATTAACATGCCTGTGTCATCTAGTACACGCCCGTGTAGCTGGGCGTGTTCCTCCATCGACACAGGACCAACACCAACCCGAGAAGAACACGGGTATTCGACACGCCCGTGTCGAATTTGACATGCCCGTGTCAGGCTAAACATGTCTGGGCTCTAGGCCGTGTTCCACCCCCGAAATAACACGGCTCACTGCCCGAGCAGGACACGGTCTGGGACACGCATGTGTCTCAGGCCGTGTTCGATATCTCGAGTACCTTTCGTCGACCACTCGAGACGATCGTCGAACTCGAGCACGATACGGCCATGAAGTCGCCCGTATCTCCGGGTGTGTTTGCTATCTCGATTGTCTTTCGTCGACCACTCAAGTAGCTCATCGAAACCAAACACGACACGGCCCTAAGACACGCTTGTATGGGCGTGTTTCAGGCCGTGTGACCCCTACCAAGTTCCAAACTTGGCCCAAAACATCACCCGTCCCTCTTTTGAGTTTTGTGGTATTACACCTTCACTCAGGAAGAAGGGGGCAGCATCATGTAATGCTCATGCAGCAAAGTTTTTTGTTAATCACTTCTCTCATGGACAACAATTTTGTGATGGCCTAAAGAGAAGATACAACATTCATAAATGTTGGTGTTGTGGGAAAGTGAGTCACTTTGTCATTGATTGTTTGCATAACCTGAATGTGACTAGTGGACAGAAAGGTGCTCAGCCGAGGCAGAGAGTTGGGCAAAAGTTTTATGATGCTAATAAGAGTATATGACCCAATTATCATTGGGTGCCTAAGGGTAAATGAATTCTGTTTTGCAAGATAGTCCAAGTACCTATCCAATTAAGACTTAGTATTTGGACAATGGGTGTTCCAGGCAAATGTCTGGGATAGTATTATTGCTCTAGGAATATACTCCAGGAAAAGCAACAAATTAAGATTGAGGTTGTCAAGAATGTAATTATAACACCCCAAATCCCAGGATTGGGAAAATGTTGGGTGACACGGCCTTGGACACGGGTGTGTCCTGCTCGGGTGAGCAGCCGGCGAGTGGTCGACGAAATTTCGTTTCTACGAAAAATGAGGGAACACACCATCTGACATGGGTGTTTCAAATGTTGTGTCCTCCTCTGCTCGACGAACTTCTGTTCGACGAAATTGAGCTGGGGGCGTGTCTGCTACCGTGTTTGGGCACACGGCCTGTTACACGGGCATGTCACAGGTCGTGTCCTTTGCGGGATGTGCCCAAGGCATTGAAGCATGGTGAACACGGGCACGACACGGGTGTGTCTTATGGTACATGGCCTGTGACATGGGCGTGTCACTGGCTGTGTCCCGATCGGGTTGATTTTGTTTTGTGCAGCCTGATGTACACGGCCACAGACACGGGCGTGTCTGAAGGAGTGTCAGGTGACACGGCCCGTGATACGGGCGTGTCACATTGGTGTGTACTGGTCTGGATGAGTCGGTTGTGTACCGCTTAAGGTATACAGCCTCTGACACGGGCGTGTCACAGGCCGTGTCAGGCAAAAAATAGTCTTGTGTGGCAAAATCGTGGTCGTCCAATTTCTCAGTTGGGATCCAATGGCTGAGAGTCCTCCCAGTTTCCTTAAGGACGAAAAATGAGATGGGAATTCTCATTTGCTTTTGTCCATCATCTTTCTAAAAGCTAGAGAGAGGAAGGAGGAGGAGGAGGGAAGGAGTCAGCCACCTGTGGAGCTGCGGAGTTCCTGTTCACAATCCGAGGCTAGCGTTGTGGAGGCAAGGCCGCTGCGGTGATGTCCAGCCGACTAGGAGTTCATGGTGCCAAAACGATCGTCAAAGGTAACGATCTTTCTTCCTATCCATGTGAAGGCTTCTGTTTTGGCATATGCATGGGATTCCCCCACCAGAGGGTGGATTGTGAAGGAATTCCCTTGGGTTGATTCATGGAATCCCCAATCATTCGGCATATAGATCCGGAAATGGAGTACGGAATAGGCATGTTGTGTTAAGCCCATCTGGACAGGTTTGTCTGGATTAGTGATGTTGCATATACGCACCGGAGAAGACTCTGTCATTAAAACGGGTAGTTCAAGGAGTCGATGGGTTGGACCTGCGAAGGGCAGTAGCAGGAAGTACTGGAGTGGTAGTCTAGGAAAAGACCCTTGTGATGCTTTTGCTGTTGGGTTGTACCTGTGAAGGGCAGTAGCAGGAAGTACTGGATTGGAGATCCAAAAAAATACCCTCGTATCATGCTTGTAATGCTTGTGACGCTTGATGGGTGGTGCCTATGAAAGGTAGTAGCCGGAAATAATAGCTTGGAAGTCTAGGAAAATACCCTCAAGTGAATGCTATGAGTGTACGGTTAAGGCTAGGGATGGAAAATGAGTTCTGTCGCTAACGAGAGGAGTGGCACCTAGCTAACCGATGAATGGAAAGCCAGTCCTGTGAGGATAGAATGGCTTTGTGGGAGCTTGATAAGCTCTGGCAGCTTTATGCCAAACAGGTAAGGTGAAACCGACCCGCACCTTTTTCTTAGCCGCGAGTACGTCGTACTCGGTGATGGCAAAGCAACTTGAGCAATGGGGGGTGGATGATCCGACCTGCATTATGTCCGTCCGACGTGAGAACTGAAGGTGCTGTGTGTTGGAGCGCATAGCGAGAGTCTTAGTCATGCGTGCCACGACACCATGGGGGCTACAAGCCAATCCCGGGTCATTAAGACTAAAATCTTCGGCTGCACGCCATGGAGTAAATGCTCAACCTTTACCGTTGGGTTTCAGCCCTGATACGGTGGTGGGACCCTGGTTCGCCGGTACACCAAGAATGTCCCCTGAGTGCACGGATCGTCGGGTCGCGTGGCTGACGGTTGTGATGGAATGTTTGTGTGTGAGTGCACAATATGTGATAAATATAAATATGCATATGAATTGTTATGTCTGCAGGGAAGGAATGCCACTGCCCCGGGAAAGGGGTAGGGTTGTTATAAATTGGTCAGCTGAATGCTTACCGTTGTCTTGTTTGCCACCGTTGGGTGGGCTGTCCCTGTGCAGGTGCTGGAGAACCAAGCGGGACAGTCCTTGTTGCTGTTGCTGCCGCTAGCCCTTGAAGGCTAGCTTAAATGTTGTGTTTTGTTTATATGTGGCCGGCCTGCGCGCCAATGTTTGGGAGCCACTGTTGTAAAAGTACTTGTAAGGCCATAAGGTCAACAGACTTTGTATTTGGTGAACATTCCTGTTATATATAAATGTGGATTTTTATATGGTGGACATTCATGTTTGGAGTTCAGTTTTGTGTTAAAAGCTTCCGCTAGAATGCTATGAGTTAGGATGCGCAACTCTGGTATCACTCCGTGACTTCGCCGCCTGTTTTGTGGTATATGGTGTAGGGCCCTGGCCGGACCTTCTATTATATACCATATGAACGGATGGAGTCGTTACATTTTTGGTATCAGCTGTCTCGGTCTTTCCCTTTCGAATTCGTGGTCGAATTCTTTCATGGGGTGGCGGGCACGTGTACGTGCGAACCGTGTTAACGCTAATGAACTCTTGAATGTCCACTTAGGAATGCAAATACATGTGTTTGAGGAACCTGCGTGTTGCTATTTTATTGTTATTGCTTGTGTGAGGTCGCTAATGTGTGTGTCTTGTTCACCTATAGGTGACGCAGAGTGGTGCTGGGCAGTCGGAGCCCCAGCGTTCTGATGAAAGTACGGCACCATCTGAGGTGCCTACACCTCCGCCTGCTGAGGAAATTGTGTGATTAGTTGTTGAGGCATTATTTGTCATAATGCAAGCACATCCTACTGGGAAAGCGCAAGGGCAGGCGTAGCCAGCATTGAGGCCAGAACATGTTATGGTTGTGGCTCCTCGAGCAGCTGAGAGACAGTTTAAAGCAGTTTATGAGTTTCAATCCGGCTACGTTTACGGGCATGGGATCTCCTACACAGGCAGAGGATTGGTTGTCGGGCGTCAAGCGGATAATGATGGCGATTAGGACGTAGGAAGATCAAAAAGTCACCTTAGCCACCTTCTTACTGGAAGGAGAGGCACGTTTATGGTGGGATTAGATGGAACTACATCACTTAGCGGGGAGGCCATTAACACAAGTGTCGATTGAGGAATTATCCCAACTCTTCCGGGCAAATCACCTACCGGCGGCACAGCACATTGCCATGGAAAATGAACTCTAAAGGCTGACGCAAGGAGAGGGCAGTGTTGAAACTTACTTGCATGAGTTCACGAGGTTGGGACGGTATGCGGGTTCGATCTTCACCGATGAGTAGAGGAATACTAATAGGTTCTATGAAGGATTGCGGGATGAGTTGCGGTTCCTGCTCTCTAGTTCAGTGAACCAAGGCCTCCAGGCATTGGTTGACACTGCGTGCGCGCTAGAAAAGGACCTGAAAAGGGTGCAAGGGAAGCGGGCCTTGGCTGTGACCAGGCCGGATTTCAAGGTGCCCCGACCTGGCAAATCATACTATAAGAAGAAGTGGGGCAAGAGGTCCAAGTCGACTAGACAAGCTCCTTCTACGGTCATATCGGGAGCAACGTCGGGGGCCACTTCAAGGCCGAAGACTCGTACATGCTTTACTTGTGGACGGGTGGGCATATAGCCCGTGATTGTCGGGTTGTTCCGCCGAAGGGAGAAAAGAAGGAGGGAGTGTCCTATGCTGAGAAGGGAAAGGCAGTGGTGGAGTCCTTTGCATCACAGGCGTAGCCCCTAGTCTATAACCTTGGCCTGCAGGAGGCCATTAAGCAGAGTGACGTTGTCACAGGTACGAGTTAAGTTATTGCATTGTTTTGTTTATGGCATGCTTTGTTTATTGTTTGCCTCGTATGTGGCATGTGTGTGATACGATTGCCACGGGCTTTGTTATGATTCGGAACACGCTGGCCCGAGCACTGTTTGATACGGGTGCTTCGCATTCTTTTTTGTCTAAAGACTTCATAGCTCGACTTGGGATACCTAGTCGTGTGAAGACAGATAGCGTCAGGGTGGTGTTATCGAATGGTTGTATGATGCTTGCTGATAAGGCTTGTGATGTGGCAGTGCAAATAGGAAGTCAGGATTTCTGTTTGACTGCGTCTGTATTGCCGATATCGGAGTTCGATGTAATCTTTGGTATGGATTGGCTCGCAGAGCAGCATGCCTTGATTAATTGTAATGCCAAAGAAATCACACTGGGTTAGGATATCGTGCAGGAGATGAAGTTCACGGGTATGCGAGGAGTGGGTGGGATGTTGATGTCTGCACTCCAAGTCATCAAGGTTGTTCGGAAGGGCGTGGAATGCTACTTCATGCTGATTAAGGCTGTTGAGCCAAAGGCAGGTGTCAGCGATGTTCCGGTGGTATCGGAATTTGTAGATGTGTTTCCCAAGTATCTCCCTGGGCTACCACCCTAGTGAGAGATTAACTTCACAATTGAGTTGGTGTCAGGTGCCAAACATGTGGCCCGCTCTCCATATCGCATTGCGCCAAAGGAAATGGCGGAAGTCGAAAATCCAACTGCAAGAGTTGCTGGAGTAGGGTTATATACGCCCAAGCATGTCACCTTGGAGCGCGCCTGTTCTGTTTGTGAAAAAGAAAGACGGTGGTTTGCGGTTATGTATTGACTACCGTGAACTGAATAAGCTGATAGAGAAGAACAAGTGTCTGATTCCACGGATTGATGAGTTGTTCGATCAGCTGGTGGGCTCAACCGTCTACTCCAAGTTGGATTTGAAATCTGGTTATTATCTGTTGAGGATTCGGGAAGGTAACATTCCCAAAACCGCATTTGGAACACGTTATGGGCATTATGAGTTCATGGTAATGTCATTTGGGATGTGCAATGCGCCATCGGTATTCATGGACCTGATGCACCGAAGGTTCCGAGAGTACCTGGACTTGTTCGTGATTGTGTTCATTGATGATATCCTGGTGTACTCGCAATCTGAAGCCGATCACGAAAACCACTTGCGATTGGTGTTGCATACTTTGAGGAAGAATAAGCTTTATTCCAAGTTCTCGAAATGCGAGTTTTGGCTATCGTCGGTGGCTTTTCTTGGCCATGTGGTAAGAGGAGAAGGCATAGCAGTGGATCCGGCAAAGATCAAAGCCATACAGGAGTGGCCAGTGTTGTCTTCAGTGGCCGAAGTCAGGATCTTCCTTGGACTGGCGGGCTACTATAGACGGTTTGTGGAAAACTTCTCGCTGATCGCTTTGCCTCTAACCACACTGACAAGAAAGGACCAGAAGTTCGTTTGGATGTCGGAGTGCACGCGAGCTTTTGAAGAGCTAAAAAGGTGGTTGACCACGGCGCCTGTGTTGATGTCTTCATATGGTACTGATGGATTTGAAATCTATAGTGATGCTTCAGGTAGCGGCTTAGGCTACGTTCTTCTGCAAAATGGGAAAGTGATTGTTTATGGCTCTCGCCAGTTGAAGGTGCATGAGCTAAATTATCTCGTCCTCAACTTAGAATTGGAGGCGGTGATCTTTGCACTCAAGCTATGGAGGCATTATCTTTATAGCGTGAAAGTGGATATTTATACGGACCACAAGAGCCTAAAGTATTTGTTGGAGCAGAAAGACTTGAATATGCGACAACGAAGGTGGCTGGAGTTCCTTGGGGACTACACCTTTGTGATTCATTATACTCATAGGAAGGGAAATATGGTCGCTGATGCCTTGAGTCGGAGGGCTCCGGCAAGGGCAAGTTGGTTGCAGAGGCACGATGAACGTTTAATACAGGCATTGGAAGCGTTAGAGATTTCTTGTGTTGACAAGAATTCTACAGCCGATGCATGTTTGAACTGGACGGAGGTGCAGTGTGACCTTGTGGATAGCGACGAGAAACAGAGCTAGATAAGAGTCTCCAACGCTATGCCAAGGACGGGCCAGAGGGCAAATTCTCCTGGGATGACGACCTTTTGTGGAAGGAGGGCCATTTGTGCGTCCCGAGTTTGGGTAAGTCACGAGAAGAGTTGATGTACGAAGCTCACTATACGAAGTACTCAATTCACCCTGGAAGCACAAAGATGTTCAGAGACATGAAGAAGCTGTTTTGGTGGCCAGGATTGAAGAAAGATGTCACTCATTATGTGGCCAAATGCTAAACTTGCGCTTTGGTAAAGGCGAAATGTCAGAAGCCTGGCAGTTTATTGAAGTCATTGTCGATTCCGGAATGGAAGTTCGATGATATTTCTATGAATTTTGTGCACGGGTTGCCAAGATCTCAATGCGGGAATGATTCAATCTGGGTAATTGTAGACCGGTTGACGAAAGTGGCACACTTCCTTGTGAACAAACGGCACGATTCCGTGGAATGTTTGGCAAAGCTTTATGTTGAACAGATTGTATGGCTACATGGTGTTCCTCGAAGCATCGTGAGCGATCGGGATGGGCGCTTTACTTCGAATGATTGGAGGTTGGTCCATCAGCTGTTGGGAATGAAATTGATGTTCAGTACGGCCTTTCATCCCCAAACGGATGGCCAGACTGAGAGGACCAACAGGACCATGGAGGATATGCTCCGCATGTGCGCCCTGGATTTTGGAAAGAGATGGGAAGATCATCTCTATCTGGTGGAGTTTGCCTACAACAACAGTTACCAAGCGAGCATCGGTATGGTACCGTTTGAAGCTCTGTATGGTCAGAAGTATCGTACGCCGTTAGCTTATGCAGAAGCAGGCGAATCCAAAATGTATAAATGTAATGAAGTCGAGGAAGCGAACTCGACGATACACACTATTCAAGAAAGGCTACTGATAGCCCAGGATCAACAGGCAAAATATTACAACGCCAAGCACCGGAACATGGTGTTCGCGGTGGGCGATTGGGTATATTTGAAGATCAAACCCTTCAAAGGCGTGTCCAGGATTCGGCGACTGAAAAATTTGAGTCCGAGATATCTTGGTCGGTTCGAAGTGGTAGAGCGAGTTGGGGAAGCTGCATATCGGCTAGCTCTTTCGGCAAACTTGTGTGGATTACATAATCTGTTTCACATCTCGGTGCTTCGGAAAGCCGTCAAAGATCCAGCTCAAGTGATCGAGAATGATCGTGTGCCGGTGGAGTATGGGCTAACGACGAAGGTTCGGCCCATTCGGATCGAAGATCGTGCCGACAAACAGTTGCGGAACAAGACGATCGGGGTGGTCAAAGTTTGGTGGGACAATTGCGGGCGTGAAGAGCTAACATGGGAGCGAGAGCAGACCATGTGAGCTGAATTTCCCGAGCTCTTTGTGTAACTGTTATGCAGTGCGTGTCAAGTTGTATGAGACGGTTATGGAATAGAATATCTTATGTTTGACTTCCTTCCTATGTGCAAATTTCGGGGATGAAATATATTGTAAGGAGGGGAGGGTTGTAACACCCCAAATCCCAAGATTTGGAAAACGTTGGGTGGCACGGCCTTGGACACGGGCGTGTCCCAGGGCGTGTCCTGCTCGGGTGAGCAGTCGGCGAGTGGTCGATGAAATTTTGTTTCTACAAAAAATGAGGGAACACGTCATCTGACACGGGCGTGTTAGAGGTCGTGTCCTCCTCTGCTCAACAAACTTCAGTGCGATGAAATTGAGCTGGGGGTGTGTCTGCTTCCGTGTATAGGCACACGGCCAGTGACATGGGCGTGTCACAGGTCGTGTCCTTTGCAGGATGTGCCCAAGGCATTGAGGCCTGGTGAACACGGGTGTGTCTTACGGTACACGGCCTATGAAACGGGTGTGTCACTGGCCGTGTCCCGATCGGGTTGATTTGGTTTTGTACAGCCTGATGTACACGGCCATAGACACGGGCGTGTCTGAAGGCATGTCAGGTGACACGGCCCGTGATACGGGCATGTCACATGGGCGTGTACTGGTCTGGATGAGTCGGTTGTGTACCGCTTAAGGTACACGGCCTATGATACGGGCGTGTCATAGGCCGTGTCAGGCAAAAAATAGCCTTTTGTGGCAAAATCATGGCCGTCCAATTTCTCAGCTGGGATCTAATGGCTGAGGGTCCTCCCTGTTTCCTTAAGGCCGAAAAATACGATGGGAATTCTCATTTGCTTTTGGCCATCATCTTTCTAAAAACTAGAGAGAGAAAGAGAGGAAAGAGGAGGAGGAGGAGGAGGAGGAGGGAAGGAGCCGGCCACCGGTGGAGCAGCGGAGTTCCTATTCATAATCCGAGGCTAGCGTTGTGGAGGCAAGGCCGCTGTGGTGCTGTCCAGCTGACTAGGAATTCATGGAGCAAAAACGATCGTCAAGGGTAACGATCTTTCTTCCTATCCATGTGAAGGCTTTTGTTTTGCCATATGCATGGGATTCCCCCACCAGAGGGTGGCTTGTGAAGGAATTCCCTTGGGTTGATTCATGGAATCCCCAATCATTGGGCATATAGATCCGAAAATTGAGTACGGAATAGGCATGTTGTCTGAAGCCCATCTGAACAGGTTGGTATGGAATGGTGATGTTGCATATATGCACCGGAGAAAACTCCATGATTGAAACGGGTAGTTTAAGGAGTTGATGGGTTGGACCTGCAAAGGACAGTAGCAGGAAGTAATGGAGTGGTAGTCCAGGAAAAGACCCATGTGATGCTTGTGTTGTTGGGTTGTGCCTATGAAGGGCAGTAGTAAGAAGTACTGCATTGGAGATCCAGAAAAATACCCTTGGATCATGCTTGTAATGCTTGTGACGCTTGATGGGTGGTTCCTGTGAAGGGTAGTAGCAGGAAGTACTGGCTTGGCAGTCTAGGAAAATACCCTCAAGTGAATGTTATGAGTGTACGGTTAAGGCTAGGGATGGAAAATGAGTTATGTCACTAATGCGAGGCGTGGTACCTAACTAACCGATGAATGGAAAGCCAGTCCTGCGAGGATAGAATGGCTATGTGGGAGCTTGATAAGCTCTGATGGCTTTATGTCAAATAGGTAAGGTGAAACCGACCCGCGCCTTTTTCTTAGCAACAAGTACGCCATACTCGGTGATGGCAAGGCGACTTGACCAACAGTGGGTGGATGATCCGACCTGCGTTATGTCCGTCCGACGTGAGACCTGAAGGTGCGGTCTGTTGGAGCGCATAGCGAGAGTCTTAGGCCTGAGCGCCACGACACCATGTGGGGCTACGGGTCAATCCCTGATCATTAAGACTAAAATCTCAGGCTGCACGCCATGGAGTAAATGCTCAACCTTTACCGTTGGATTTCGGCCCTGATACTGTGGTGGGACCCTGGATAGCTGGTACACCAAGAATGTGTCCTGAGTGCACGGATCGTCGGGCCATGTGGCTGACGGTTGTGATGGAATGTTTGTGCATGAGTGCATAATTTATGATGAATATAAATATACATATGAATTGCTATGCCTGTAGGGAAGGAATGTCACTACCCCGGGAAAGGGGTAGGGTCGTTATAAATTGGTCAGCTGAATGCTGACCGTTGCCTTGTTTGCCATCGTTGGGTGGGCTGTCCCTGTGCAGGTGCTGGAGAACCAAGCGGGACACATAAAGGCTGAAGTCCCTGTTGCTGCTGCTGCCGCTAGCCCTTGAAGGCCAATCTTAAATGTTGTGTTTTGTTTATATGTGGTCGGCCTGCGCGCCAATGTTTGGGAGCCCCTGTTGTAAAAGGACTTGTAAGGCCATAAGGCCAACAGACTTTGTATTTGGTGAACATTCCTGTTATATAAAAATGTGGATTTTTATATGATGGACATTCATGTTTGGAGTTCAGTTTCATGTTATAAGCTTCCACTAGAATGCTATGAGTTAGGATGTGCAACTCTGGTATCACTCCGTGACTTCTCCGCTTGTTTTGTGATACATGGTGTGGGGCCCCGGCCGGACCTTCTATTATATATCATATGAACGGATGGATTCGTTACAGTAATCCTCAAAGGCTAGAGGAAGCAAGCCTCAAGGTAAGTCTCTCTCTCCTATATAGAGATTAAGTTTGCAAATTGTTAGTTATGTTAGATGTGCTCAATATGAACCTAATCAAGCACATCAAATAGAAAACAATGATTCAATTATCTACACTGTTAATTTTTGCAGGCCTTATTCTAAAATTCAAATATCTTATTAGTAAGCTTTAAGGTAAATCAATGCATAAATTGGAGTGCCAATAAAACTGGCTCATTAACATGTTAGGTCCCCTTCTATTTAAAACTAATAAAATTTTTATTAAGTCAAGTAGATTGTACATCCAATCAGTAAGGGAAGCCACAAATTAAACATGCATTGAATAAGTAAAAGAAAAACTGAGAGGTAGAAAAATCGAAACGCTAAATCTCCTATTTCATAACATGAAGCGAAACGCAACCCGTTAAAATGAAATGTATTAGTTTAAGCTAAAATGCTTAATTGATAATTAAACATTTTTGGTATAAATATAATGGTGACAAGAAACGAAAAGCCACTCCACTATTAAAAGCCTTATTCCTAGCCGTCGAGACCGAAACCCTCTCAGCGTATTGTCGCACGATTTCAATGGCGTCAAATGTCAACAAGGAGCTCCAGGAAGGATACGAAATTGTGAGGGATGGATTCAGTCATGCCTCTCCAGAGACTAAAGCATTAATAAGGATGATCAAAATCACAGGCCTCGAGCACGCCCTGTCCGAATCCTCCACCATTCTTAAAAAGGAGTTAGTTGAATTCTTCTCGAACATTAAAGTGTCCTCCTATCAAAACTCTCTTAAGTCTAAGATTGAAGATATCAAAATAAAGGTAAACCCTAAGAGACTAGGAAATTCCCTTCATATACCCTCCGTCAACCCTAGAGAGGAAGAAGAGCTCGCCATCATGGACAGAGATAGTGCTCTCAGATGGTGTGGATACAATGAAGCCAAATCTTGGTCTCTTAAAAGAAAATTCTTCAATCAAAGAGGCAAATTGCTACAGATATTGTAGGGAAAGCCCTTATCTGCAAACCTGGATCACATGTCACTATCTCGAAGTCCATGTTTGATGTCATGACTAGAATTATCCTGAACAGAAAGACCTCATGGTCTTCTCTCAATTATCAGAGATTAGTAGAATGTATACCCTCTCCAAACATGGGCATAATTCTTTCTTTATACCTAGTGAACACATATCCTGATACCTTCAAACAGGAACATGGGGTGAGGATTCACTACCTAAAGAGAATGGACATAAAGACTTCGGACAGATTCATTAGGGTCCTACCAATGAGCCAACCTTCAGCAATAAAGGACTCCTCTAAGGGCACAAGGCAAATATCTATTGAGGAAGAGAGAACCTCCAGCCCTGAACCTGAGCTTGGATCATTCTCTCCAGCTGATATTGGTCTGCAGGTTGACTTATCACTCAGTCAATCCTCTGCAAACATTCAACTCCAGGACTTTGTAGTGCATGTTGATAAAATCCATGCCAGCCGTAGGTCATGACAAATGTTAAAGATTGGCAATGAGGAAGAAGTTGTTGCAGAGGATGAGTCAGATATGGCAGAAGATAACCATGAGCCTCCTGAAGCTTTAGATACTTATCTTGATAGGTCAAGCCCATAGAAGGATGCTCAGTCTGAGGGGGAACATGATCAGATGGATCTGACAAACTTGGATCATGTTGTCAACAGAATAGTTGAGTCTACACCAACTATAGGTAATACCCACACCCTTTTAATTAGTAGTGTTAATACAAATTTAGCTAAGGAAATGTTTCCTACTATAGGTGTTGTAGTTGAGGGAGAGCCTTCTCACATCCCTACTCAGAATGTTGTACCTCCTCCTATGAGCCATATTTCATTTACCCCCATCTCCAATGAGGCATTTCTAAACCAAATCAAACCACTCTTGGATGTTCATACCATAACCCTCAAGGAGTATGTTGATCAATCAATTTCCAAACTGAGGGATGACTTGACAACCAAAGTCAATGAAAATAAAGAAGAAATCTCTCATTTAAACAAACAGGTCACAACTTGGTTTGATAGGACTGGAACTGCTGGCATCAAACTGACCACCCTCATGCAATCCTAAGACACAAGCCAAAAACTCTCTACAGCTGACATAGGATATGTCAAGAATTATGTAAGTGCAAATGATGAGGTGATCAAGGGTACAGCAGATTATATAAATCAGCATATCACCATTGTTGTCTTCCAATCTATGAAGGAGGCAATACTTCTAAAAGATGGGTTGCTTGCTGACAATGAAAGAATATTCAACTCTATATCAAGCAAGAATGAAGCCAACACCACCTTACTGCAAAAGACCATCTCTGAAGAAGGCAGAAAGGGGGAGAGAAGCCATGCTAAGGTAGCAGCACTCATTGAAGATCAAGCCTTCAATGTAATTCAAGGCACCAGGGTGGCACTACACCTGCCCCTCCTAGACAGAAAGAGGTCAGAGGACCTAGACTTCCTAGCACAAGCTAGAATTGCACGGGATGCACAGCTTGCATAAGAAAGAGGGAAGGAACTCAAATGGCTGAAGAGTTCATGTCAAAGAGGAGAGCTGAGAACAGAGATGATCTAGACTATGAATATCTAAGTGATGCCTCTGAATCCATCATTATCAATGCTTGGGTAAGCCATGGACAAATCTTAAAGAATATTGATAGTGTATATCCTTCTGAGTAATGGATAAAGTATCTATAAAGAAATTCCCTGAGGGAAAGAGTATTCAAAGAAAATCTGGTAAGTAAGAGCAACCCCAAGAAAATGCCTCCCAGAAATATTCCAAAGCCTTTCCTCTACTTCAAGTGGCAGAAGAACAAAGCTGAAAAGTTGAAGAAGACTATTGCAACCAAGGATGCTGGTGCAAGCTCATCAAAGAATAGCTGATAGAAGACTGCAAGACTTAAGCTTATTTAAAAATTATCTAATCTATGTTCTGTAATGAATTTCAATAGTGTAAAAATTTCAAATTTCTATCAAGTAAATGAATATGTTTTGGCCCTGACAGCATTAATGTGACAAATGTGCATGAAATTTTCACTTACATGTTTGTGTTTGATAAATATACTGTTCTTTCATAGAAATCTTGTAATCACAAGGTTACTACTATTGTTTGGCTAAGTTAATGTTTAGGTAGATCTTAATCAAACTGTGTACCTTGTAAATGATTAATAAAGCTTTTGTTGATTAATCATACTATCACATTGTTTGTGTTTGATAATTCAACTATACCATTGATCTTTCAATCAAAGTGGTAAGCCATCTCATCCAGGGGAGTTATCCGGTACTGGGATGGCTAGTTGTAATGATAATGTTATCATTAGACCTATCATGATATTTCTTGTGTTGATGCACCTTAGCATGGATGGGTATTCTGCCTTCTTCGAATAGGGGGAGATTGTTGGGAATTGTGTCCTACAATATTCCTCAGGATTTGAAGGGGCATCACCAATCATGCTAAGGAGCATAATGTATTTTATGTGTGCTTTAGTTCATGCATGCAGGTAGTCCATGATTGGACAGGTGAAGAAAATGAGTTTGGTAGTGAACTCAAAATTCGTTGAGCTCAGCTCGAAGTTCGTCTAGCTCAATTTTTAATTTGTCGAGCTCAGATTGCAGATCGTCGAGCTTAGCTCAACACTTGTCATACTAAATCCAGAAAAATAAACTAAGGCAAAAAGCATTGAGACCGCTGAGAAGATAAGAGTTCGTCGAGCTCAGCCCACAGATCGTCGAACGCAGCTAAAAGCAGAAAAATTGACTAAGGCAAAAAACACTGAGAATGCTGAGATAGATGAGAAGAAGGCATTGAGAATGCTGCGACCACTGAGATAGCTGAGAAGAAGGCGTTGAGAGTGCTGAGACAACTGATACAAAACTAGATGAATTTCTCTAAGTCCAGAAGCGTTGAGTGAAGCAGGTTCACTCAACGCTTCTAATGAAGAAGGAAGCGTTGAGACAAAACTAGCTGGATTTCTCTAAGTTCAGAAGAGTTGAGTGAAGCAGTTTCACTCAATACTTCTAATGAAGAAGGAAGCGCTGAGACAATTAAGAGGAAATTTGTTGAGATAGAAGATAGACTCAGCTATAAAGCAAAAACCGTTGAGACCGCTGTGAAGATACCGCTGAGACAGAGACTTATCTCAGCTGATAAGAAGAAAGCGTTGAGACAAAGTCCTATCACAGCTGTTAAGAAGAAACCGCTGAGATAGAACCGCTGTGACAAATCCAGAGAAAATTCACAAGTCCAGAAGCAATGAGAGCCAAGACAGATGGCGTTTAGTGACTTAACATCACTCAACGCTTCATGGATTTCTGGAATATTTTTTATGTCCAGATGGTGATGAACATTACTGACGTCATCAAAATCAACTTACATGTGGCCGTTATGGGAAAGTTGTAGTGGCGCTGAAAGCTGCCTTGTCCTTTTCTGAAGAAGGTGGAGCTCACCAAACCTTAACTAGGCCCACATATAAGTGTGTCGTTGATTCAAATCAATTCATATAAAAAGGAAAAATAAAATGGATTAGGGCAACAACGAATAATGAACGGAAGAGATCGAATGGAAAAAAGAAATCTAGAGGCGGCTGGACATCTTCTTCTCCACCAAGCTTGAAAGATAAATTCTAGTAGAGATAGCTGCAAAGGCAAAGGAAGTTAGCTAAAGCTCTTCAAGCTCAACAAGTTAGTTCTTTCCAAAACAGAGGAGCCGATTCATCTATTCAGCAAGCGTGTAGCTACTCATCTGTACAGCAGAAAAGAGTTAGTTGTAGAAGAGCACTAATTCCTTCTACAGCAAGTGTGTTGGACTGATATCTGCTCAGTCCAGCAAGGTAGACTCAGAGATTTATCTCTGAGTTAGTTGTTTATTTTCTTAATTATTTTGTATTCTTTTCTTGTAGGATTCAGTTTATCTGAATCTGAGTGTAGGGCACTTTATGCCTGAGGTAGATGACTAATTAGTCACCGAGGTAGGTGTCCTATTGGGGTACTGAGGTAGGATCTAAGTGTGGATCTGAGCTGTAGGGCTTTATTACCTAAGGTAGTAGAGTGATGCTCTCTAAGGTAGGATCCAAGTGTGGATCTGAGGTAGGGCTGTCCTCCCAGCCTAAGTGTAGGGCCTTGTGCCTGAGGTAGGTGATTGGAGAGTCATTGATCCATAGGTGACAAGTGTGTCACTAAGTTATAGGCCTTAGAGGAGGCTGAGATGAAGGTACTTGGAAAGTTACTGAGTTGTAGGAGTGTTGCAGCACTCTGAGAGTAGGGCTGTGTGCCTAAAGTTGTAGGGCTGAAAAGCCTGAGTTATAGGACTTAGAAATAAGGCTGAGGTAGGTGATTAGTGGATCACTGAGCTGTAGGAGCTCTGCAGAGCTCTGAGGTAGTAACCCTTGTGGTTCTGAGTTTGGATTATGTGAAGAATCTTTGTTATAGGCTGAGGTCCTGAGGTATAATCTTTGAGGAGCATATTGGTGGAGTTTGTGCCTAGTCCAACAAATCAGTCGGATAGGTGGGTGGACTGTGGATGGACCCAATTGGGGAACCACTATAAATCTTTGTGTTTGCTGTGTTGCTTATTTTCTTTCTTATTGAAGGATCTAAGGACAAGCTCTAGATAGTTTAAATTGAAAACAGCAAAAGAACTGATAAAAAAATTCAAAGACCTATTCACCCCCCCCCCCCTCTAGGTGATTAGCTAACCTTAAGTTAAATAACTTTTAGTACCCAGGCCTAAGGGATAGAACGTGATCGGCACAAAGTGGATTTTCAGAAACATGCTGGACAAAAATGGAGTCATCATCAAAAATAAAGCCTGACTTGTTGCTCAAGGATACAGACAAGAAGAAGGGATCGACTTCTAATAGACCTTTTCTCGAGTGGCTAGGCTCGAGGCGATCAGGTTGTTTCTTGCGTATGTTGCCCTCAAAGGCTTCATCGTCTACGAATTGGACATGAAGTCAGCATTCCTCAACGGGAATCTAAAAGGGGAAGTATACATAGCGCAACCCCCAGGTTTTGTTAATTCAAATTTCCCTGATTATGTTTATTCTTTAAATAAAGCTCTATACAGTTTAAAGCAAGCACCCCCGAGCTCTGTTTGAGACATTATCTAGCTTTATTCTTGAGAACAAGTTCACAAGAGGAAAGATAGACAAGACATTCTTTCTTAGGGAAGTAAAAGGCAAGATTCTGCTAGTGCAAATCTACGTCGATGATAGTTTTTTTGGCTCTACGGAAGTCAACCTTTGCAAAAGGTTTTCCGAACTTATTCAAGGGAAGTTTGAAATGATCAGCATGGGAGAGCTGAAGTATTTCTTAGGACTTCAGGTGAAACAATCTGAAGATGAAATTTTCATCTCTCAGACGAAGTTCACCAAGGAGCATCTTAAGAAATTTGAAATGGAGAAAACAACCTCTATGAGGACTCCAATGGGTTCAACTATGTCTCTGCACAAGGATGAGAAAGGTAAACCTTTTGATGAAACCAAGTACAGAAGCATAATTGGATCCTTGATCTACCTCACTGCCAGTAGACCAGATTTAATGTTTTCAACATGCGTCTGCACTAGATTCCAGGTGAACTCTGAGGAATCTCATTACATTGCTGCAAAACGAATTTTAAGATAACTTAAAGGTACACCCAATCTTGGCGTATGGTACCCGATAAATAATGATGTCGAGCTAATTGGTTTTTCAGATGTCGATTTTGCAGGAAGTAGGGATGATAGGAAAAGCACTTCCGGGACATGTCAATTCCTTGGAAGACAGCTTATCTCATGGATAAGTAAGAGGCAGAATTGTGTGGCAACTTCTACTACCAAATCAGAGTATGTCTCTGCGGGCAGTTGTTGCGCACAACTTCTATGGATTGGAATATTATAACAAGAAGTTCAAGGAAATTCCTATGTATTGCGACTCATCCAGCGCAATAGCGATCGCACACAATCTAGCCTCTTATAGAGGGACAAAGCACATCACGGTGAGATATCACTTCATCCGGGAGCATGTTGAGAACAAGGACATAGCCCTCAGTTACGTCCCGACAGACAAGAAAGTAGCAAGTATTTTCACGAAGCCGCTGGATGAGGCCAAGTTCTCATTTTTCAAAATGGAACTTGGTATGCTGAAAATTGGCTCATGAAGAAGTCCAAGCAAGCAGAAAATCTCTCGGGAACTATGTTTGAAAAGCAGAAAATTTTTCAAAGGAAAATTCGGCAAATATCGGATGGCAAACTCGGCGATTCGTCGAATATCTATGGATACTCTCCGAATCAGATTCTGTATCCGGTGAATCTCGTTGAATTTAACTTGTGTGGAAATTCTGTCTTACTATATTAGATCTGAAGAACCAATGACAAATAAGGTACGTACCTTCTAGGCAAATTTGAAAATTATATACATATATATAAGGGGGGCAGCTGCACAGTCAATTCGTTGAACTTCAGCCGATTCGCCAAAATCAGAAACCTGGCGGCTTGGCTCCCGCTGTTCGTTCTTTGTTCTCGAAGAGCAGTTCTTGCAGTGTGCGCATCTTCTCCCTTGATAAAGGTTGTCAACTCCTTTCAAACCCTAGCAGTCAGTCATTCCAGGTTCTCCCGATATTGTGCAGTGGTGTGTTTCTGACAACTCTATTTTGCCTATTCCGACAAGTCTAGAATTCCAGCAACAGTTGTCCAGATTTCAATTTTCTCCATGGCTCCTAAAAGTACCAGTGGGTTGATAGGGGAGGACAACTAATCCACACAGGGTATGCTTCTGCCTCTGATGAGTTCCGGAATATCATTCTCATGTTGGAGATGGCTGGACTCTCCTTCATCCTTGAACACCCCTGCAAAGTGTTGGAAAAGGAAGTCCTAGAATTTTTCCAGAATGCCAAGTTATGACATGAAGATACCGAGATCAAGAGTAATGTTCAGAGGACAAAAGTCAAGGTGAAAGCTTCTCTTTTCACTGGGTACTTACGGCTTCCATTTTATGACGAGGCTGATTACCTCGATGAGGATGATTTCTTTAGAGCCCTATTATTCTGTGTACTGCCAAGAGGTACAAAAGCAGTTAAGCGAAAAGGGATGAACGAAGAAGGTAAACTGTTGTCAGACATAATCGTAAAAGTGTTGTTATGCAAAACTGAATCACATGACTACCTCTCGACTGAGATGTTCAAGACTCTTGTGGCGATCATGGGCAGGAAGAGGTTAGACTGGGGTGCTTTACTGTTCGAGAAAATCAAGGACAGCCTTCACACTCCCAACTTTGGGAGTATTATCAGCCTGTACTTGAATCAGATGGATGGTGACAAGTTCGATATGACAAAAGGGGTACTTATCCACCATCTCAAGAAAATAGACTCCACAATATTCACAGGAAGGGATAGGAGGATTGTGAGGCAAGGGGGAGCCCCAGATGTGGCTGTGGAGGAGGAAGATCAGGCTCCTAAGGAAAGGATTCCTACTCCACACCCTAGTGAAGCCCCTAATAGATTATGTGCAGGAGATGATAGGGTGCCATCTGTTACTTCAGTTGCAAAAAGTCCAATTCCATTTCTAGAGCCAGAGAATCTTCTGATAGAGGTTGCTCAGATTGCTCATACTACTGTTGAGGAGTTAGTGCCTAATGTGGTTGAGGATAATGCTGCTGATGATGATGAATTGACTGTGGATGACTATGAGATAGATGCTATGAAGAAATGATTACTGCTGATGAGCCCAAAGATGCTGATAGTGTTACTGATGGGTCTGAGCTAGTTTCAACGGAGAACCTTATTGTCCCTCTCCTAGAGATTGTTCCTGCTTCATCTTCTGAGGGGGAGGTGACTAGGCCCTCAATATCAGTTACTACTGAGGTTGACAGGTTTATCTGCAACCTTGAGAAGAGAGTTGCCAAGGCAACAGTTATACCTCTAGTTCTTCCTGAGGAGGTAGTTGAGATTTGTGATGAGGAAGGAGATGTAGAGGAACATAGTCCTGTCCTAGTTGTTGCAATGCCTTTGCTGAGTTCTAAAGCATGATTATCTCCGATCTATGAATCTCTCAGTTGAGATCTGCCTTCTCTCCCACATATTGCTTCTGAGATAGTTGCCACCTCCAGTGCTGATATTTCAATTCTAAAGACAATAGAGTTCATGTTGGCAAGACAGCAAGCGCAGTTTGAAGCTACAATGAAGATAGTTCTAGACAAGGTTAAAGTGACTGAGCAAGATGTTAACAGAGGCCTTGCCGAAGTCAAAGTTCAGATTTAAGCACTTGATATAAAGCTTGACTTATTATTTGTTGAGGGTGGAAAAGCCATAAAAATGAACATGGATGGCCTCCAATATAGCAAAGAAACTGTTGATAATGTAGACACAAACGCAAAGACAATGATAGATGCCCACAACAGATCTATGGCTCACATTGACAGAATTCTTCTTGTTTATTCTAATGCTATCATTGATGAAGACAGAAAGGGGGAGGAGGCTATGAAAGCCAAGCTGATTGCCATTGAAGCTGCCATGGTAGAAAACTTCAAAAAGACTACTAACTACGGCTATGGCAATTGCTTGTGGCTAAATGGTCAGTTGACAAGCTTTCAAGCACCTGCTGTGCCCATTCTTGTTTTGCCTATTCCGACAAGTCTAGAATTCCAGCAACAGTTGTCCGGATTTCAATTTTCTCCATGGCTCCTAAAAGTACCAGTGGGTTGATAGGGGAGGAGAACTAATCCACACAGGGTATGCTTCTGCCTCTGATGAGTTCCGAAATATCATTCTCATGTTGGAGACGGCTGGGCTCTCCTTCGTCCTTGAACACCCCTGCAAAGTGTTGGAAAAGCAAGTCCTAGAATTTTTCCAGAATGCCAAGTTATGACATGAAGATACCGTGATCAAGAGTAATGTTCAGAGGACAAAAGTCAAGGTGAAAGCTTCTCTTTTCACTAGGTACTTACGGCTTCCATTTTATGATAAGGCTGATTACCTCGATGAGGATGATTTCTTTAGAGCCCTATTATTCTGTGTACTGCCAAGAGGTACAAAAGCAGTCAAGCGAAAAGGGATGAACGAAGAAGGTAAACTGTTGTCAGACATAATCATAAAAGTGTTGTTATGCAAAACTGAATCACATGACTACCTCTCGACTGAGATGTTCAATACTCTTGTGGCGATCATGGGCAGGAAGAGGTTAGACTGGGGTGCTTTGCTATTCGAGAAAATCAAGGACAACCTTCAGACTCCCAACTTTGGGAGGATTATCAGCTTGTACTTGAATCAGATGGATGGTGACAAGTTCAATATGACAAAAGGGGTACTTATCCACCATCTCAAGAAAATAGACTCCATAATATTCACAGGAAGGGATAGGAGGATTGTGAGGCAAGGGGAGCCCCAGATGTGGCTGTGGAGGAGGAAGTTCAGGCTCCTAAGGAAAGGATTCCTACTCCACACCCTAGTGAAGCCCCTAATAGATTATGTGCAGGAGATGATAGGGTGCCAGCTGTTACTTCAGTTGCAAAAAGTCCAATTCCATTTCTAGAGACAGAGAATCTTTTGATAGAGGTTGCTCAGATTGCTCCTACTACTGTTGAGGAGTTAGTGCCTAATGTGGTTGAGGATAATGCTGCTGATGATGATGAAATGACTGTGGATGACTATGAGATAGATGCTAATGAAGAAATGATTACTGCTGATGAGCCCAAAGATGCTGATAGTGTTACTGATGGGTCTGAGCTAGTTTCAACGGAGAACCTTATTGTCCCTCTCCCAGAGATTGTTCCTGCTTCATCTTCTGAGGGGCAGGTGACTAGGCCCTCAATATCAGTTACTACTGAGGTTAACAGGTTTATCTGCAACCTTGAGAAGAGAGTTGCCAAGGCAACAGTTATACCTCTAGTTCTTCCTGAGGAGGTAGTTGAGATTTGTGATGAGGAAGGAGATGAAGAGGAACATAGTCCTGTCCTAGCTGTTGCAATGCCTTTGCTGAGTTCTAAAGCATGATTATCTCCGATCTATGAATCTCTCAGTTGAGATCTTCCTTCTCTCCCACATATTGCTTCTGAGATAGTTGCCACCTCCAGTGCTGATATTTCAATTCTAAAGACAATAGAGGTCATGTTGGCAAGACAGCAAGCGCAGTTTGAAGCTACAATGAAGATAGTTCTAGACAAGGTTAAAGTGACTGAGCAAGATATTAACAGAGGCCTTGCCGAAGTCAAAATTCAGATTTAAGCACTTGATACAAAGCTTGACTTATTATTTGTTGAGGGTGGAAAAGCCATAAAAATGAACATGGATGGCCTCCAATATAGCAAAGAAACTGTTGATAATGTGGACACAAACGCAAAGACAATGATAAATTCCCACAACAGATCTATGGCTCACATTGATAGAATTCTTCATGTTTATTCTAATGTTATCATTGATGAAGACAGAAAGGGGGAGGAGGCTATGAAAGCCAAGCTGATTGCCATTGAAGCTGCCATGGTAGAAAACTTCAAAAAGACTACTAACTACAGCTATGGCAATTGCATGTGGCTAAATGGTCAGTTGACAAGCTTTCAAGCACCTGCTGTGCCCATTCCTGTTGAAGTCCACCCTACTGAGGATTACTCTCAACAATGGACAGACACACATGAATTCTTTCAAGACACTGATGTTGCTGCTGTTAAAAAGATTCCCTCTACTCCAGCTTACAATAAGAGAAAGTATGGTGAAGGTCCATTTGCTGCAAGATCAGACCCTGCCGAGATCTACCTGCCAGAGACAGAGAAATGGAAGAGGTTTGGAGCCCAATTTCTAGAGGAATCATCTTGGATACATTTTCCTTGGTCGATCTCGGAAGAGAAAAGAGTGAACTATAACATGACCAAGGGGAATGGAACAAGTACAAGTTGGCTTGCACCAAAAGGAGGATACACTTCAGAAACCACAGCAATGTTGATCCAATGCCTCCATCTCCTCCAAAGTATTATCCTAAGCTGAGAGTTTACTTTTTACAGGCAGAGGCAGAAGAGTCGGAGAAGGCAGGAACAGTTGTTATTTTCTGTGTTGAGTTGTGGGTTGCCCCACCCCCTGTTAAAAACTATGAACATTTTTGACATATATATCTATACTATATTAAAAAGATATATGGTGGTCTTCTAATAGCCATGAAATAAAAATTAATCTAAAAAATTAGGATCATTAATTGAGCTACAGTGAATACGAACCGCCTGATTTTTTATGAATCTCTAAAATCCACCAGATCGAAAACCTCACACGATCTCCCTCCCGATATCCCTCAACCCTAAACCGCAAACCTCCAGATGACATTCCTCCTTCACACATCCATCCCCCTCCTCCCCTATCACGGCCCGTTGTCCTCCTCCCCTCTCTCGACAACTCCCCCCACACATATCCACGTCGATCTAAAGAATGAAATGTAAAAACAAGCTAACAAAACCAGCATACAATGGCAGAACCCTTACGCTACATTCCTTGATCCCTAAACCATCATCCTCCTTACCCCTCTTTCCGCTCCTCAACAGTATGCAACACCTTTGTAACACCTACGTCTGACACATGAAATATAATAGAGGTTCCGGCTGGGGCCCCACACCAAATTCCACAAATAGGCGGTGGAATTACAGGTTAATATCAAGACAATTACACATACCCTAACTCAGAGCATTCTAGCGGAAGATTTAGGGTTATTATTGAACTCATCAAACACGAATGTCCACTATATATAAACAAGATTTTTATATATCACAAGAATGTATATACACAAAAGTGTTTGGCCTTAAGGACTTGCAGTTAAACTTCATAAGTGTGGATTATAAACATGGGCTCGCAGGCCGGTCACACATGAAAACAGTAAAACTTTTCAACTTATCCTTCGAAGGCCAGCACAGTATAGTAGCAAGGGCTTCAGCCCGCTATTTCCCGCTCAGTCCAGCACCTGCACAGGGACATTCCACCATAAGGGTGGTAAACAAGGCAACGGTCAGCATTCAGCTGACTAATTATAACGACCCTACCTCATACCAGGGGCAGCGGTTTAATCCCTGCAAGCAAAGCAATCACAATAGATATATCACAAGGAAGTGCACGACCACACATTTCAATATACCACAAACGTCGACCGCATGGCCCGACGCTCCAAGAACTCAGGGCACATTATCGATATACTGGATTACACAACCATTCAAAGGTCCCTGACCCAATGGTCAACTTTGAGCATTCATACTCCACGGCCCACAGTCGGTGACTTTAGTCTTAGTGGTGTACAGCTACAGACTCTCATTATGTGATCCTATTGAACGCCAATAACTCAGACACTCAAGTTAGACAACCATAATGCTGATACAGTTCAGCCCTTACCCATTACTTAAATCGTCAGTTCAATGTCTACACTAATACGGGTCGGCTCCCCCTTGTCCGTTCGGCTCACTGTCCTTTCAGAGCTCATAGCTCACACAAGTCACGTAGTCTCCCAGAGACAGGCTTTACAATCAAAAGGGTATCTGGCATCTATCGTCAGCGATACTCACTAACGTCAGGCATTAATAACAGAACTCACATTCTGTACCAGACCCAGCCAAAACCCTGCAGTAACCTGCAGTGCTAGAAACACTGGACTTTCACATCACAAATAGCTTACCAAGAGCTATCGTTATTGACGATACCCACTGTCATCCGGCAACATCAACAGTTTCTCCAAAACTGTGATTTTACTTGGGTATTTTCCTGGAGCTCAACTCCAGTAATTCCTGTTACTCCACTTCACAGGCACAACCCAGAGACTCCGTACAATACTCATTTATCTGCGGAGTTTTCTCCATTTCGTGAAATAAAGCATCACCAATTCAGACCAACCTATCCAGATGGGCTTTACACAGTATGCTTATTTCGTACTACATACTTCAGGATCTATATGCAAATTGACTTGGGGATACGAGTATCGACCCAACGGAATTTTCTTAATAATTTCACCTTTTGGTGGAGGATTCCATGCACATGCAAAATTAGGACTTCACTTGTCCAAGCAGGAGCTCATTACCCTTGGAGTTCTCTTTGGAGCCATGTCCAAGCTGTTTTATACAGATGGAAATGAGCGCTTCACTTTTCTCTTCGCGGATCTAGCCTCGGATCCTGCTTCCGACCATAAGATCTCCTTCAACAAGCTATGCAAGCCTCAGCACCAGTCCTTCTTCCTCCTTAGCTTTTCTTTTCTCCAAGGAGAAGATGGAATGAAGAGAGTGAGGAAGAGAAGAAGAATAACTTCTCAATCCACACACCTCTACATATCAAACCGCAGTTGAACCTCAACCACACGATGAAACCATCAAAACGAAGCAAACGCCAAGATTTGGGTTGACTGGTCAACTTTGGCGCTATCGTCTGGCGATATCGACTGTCGCCACTCAGCGATATCGACTTAACCGCTTTGACCGCTTAATATCCAATCTTACACATGCCACGTGGCACTATGGCCCGGTGACATCCACTGTCTCCACTCGGCGATATCATTTTGAAGATTCGTCGAGAGCGACAATCTTTCGACGTTCGTCGAGCGACTATCGCCCAATGACATCCACTGTCGCCACTCGGTAATATCTTTCGACGTTCGTAGAGTGCGACTATCATTCGACGTTCGTCGCGCGACTATCGCCCGACGACATCTACTGTCGCCACTCGACGATATCTTTCGACGTTCGTCGAGTGCATTGAGTGTTGTCTCGATGATTTATCGTTATCGCCATCAGGAGATACCCACTGTCGCCCGGCGATAGTGACAAAACTTATGTTGTCAAAGTTGGGGTGTTACAAAAGTTGGGGTGTTACACCCTACGTCCAAATGCCGACAAAAAATCGGAATCAAGAGGCATCACTATCTTTCCCGTAGAGGATGCCACAGTGCCCGAGAGCATCGCGCAGCTGCAAATAACAAGGGAGTCATCTCTTTCTTTATTCAAAATTGGGTAAGAGTCTTCACTCTCCTCTTCTTATTTAGATATCAGATGAGAGGAGCCTCAGAGAATGGGTGGCAGGGAGCATTGCCTTCAAAACTCTGCTTGACGGCACGACGTGTAACAACCCCATCCGTTCATATGATATATTCTAGAAGGTCCGGCCGGGGCCCCACAGTATATATCACAAAACATGCGGTGAAGGTACATGATGATACCATAGTAGCGCATCGCACCTATCACAAAGCATTCTAGCAGAAGCCTAGACTACAACTTGAACTCCTCATGAATGTCCAAATATAAAACTCCACATTTTATATGATATAGGAATGTCTTACAACAAGTAAAAAGAGTTGGCTTTATGGCCTTACATGGCTATCACACAGTGGCTTCAACTATGGGCGCGCAGGCCGGCCACAATAAAAGAAAACACAACATTTCCAAATAGCCTTCGAGGGCTAGCAGCAGTAGCAGCAACAGCAGCAGGAACATCAACCTCTATGCGTCCCGCTCGGCTCTCCAGCACCTGTACAGAGACAGTCCACCCAACGGTGGCAAACAAAAGCAACGGTCAGCGTTCAGCTGACCAAATTATAACGACCCTACCCCTTTTTTCGGGGCAGCGGTAATCTTCCCTGCAGGCATATCATCTCACCGTATGGCAATATATCTCATCAAAATGTGCTTTCACGCACACAAGCCATCACAATCGTTCGCCACCTGGCCCAACGGTCCGTGCACTCAGGGCACATTCTTGGTGTTCTGGCAAAGCTCTTGCCCACCAACGTATCAGGGTCACAACCCAACGGTAAATCTCTTGAGCATTTACTCCATGGCGTGCATATGGAGTTAGTCTTCCTACACCGGGATGGCCTGTAGCCCCCCATTGTGTCATGGCGCGCAGGCCGAAGACTCTTGCTATGCGCTCCAACAGACCGCACCTTTTGGTCTCACGTCGGACGGACATAGCGCAGGTCGGATCCTCCACCCCCCCCCCCCCCCCCCCCCCCCGTTGCTCAAATCGCCTTGCCTTCTCCGAGTACAGCGTACTCATGACTTAATCAAAGGCGTGGGTCGGTCTCACCAATCCTGTTCTTGGCACACAGCCTGGGTATTTCTCTATACCCTTTCCTTATCACAACAACGGGTCTTTCCTGGGCATCCCAGTACTTCCTGTTACTCTCTTCACAGGTGGACACCGCAAAAGCACAAATGTCAGGGGTCTTTCCTGGCTACCATGCCAGTACTTCCTGTTACTTGTTTCACAGGTGGACACCCTACGACATCAAGCATTACAAAGGGCCTTTCCTGGTCACACCAGTACTTCCTGTGCCTCATTCACAGGTTGGACCCAAAATATAACACGGATATTTTCCTGGACTACCACTCCAGCACTTCCTACTACTCCTTTTCGCAGGCCTAACCCATTGACTCCTTAAACTACACATTGAGCACGGAGTCTTCTCCGGTTCGTATGCAACATCACCAATCCAGACCAACCTGTCTAGATGGGCTTCACACAGCATGCATATTCCGTACTCCATTTCCGGATCTATATGCCAACAAAGGGGATTTCATGAATCCACCCAAAAGACTCCCAAAATCAGCCACCTCTTGGTGGGGGAATCACAAATATATGCCAAAAGGAAGCCTTCACATGGCTAGGAAGAAAAGTCGTTACCCTTGACGACCGTTTCGGTGTCATGAACGTAAAGCTAGCTTGAATGGATCACAAGAGCTTTTCCTCTGCAACGCCGACTTCGGATCTCTTGTCGGTAAACCGCAGCACCACTAGCAGCAGCCCTTCCTCTTCTTCCTTCTTCTTCCTCTCCTTTCTCTCTTAACTTGAAGAAAGACAAAGGTTTAAGCAAAATGAGAATAAGTTCTCAGTTTTCGCCCTTTAGGAAAAGAGGAAAGAAGTTCAGCCTTTGGATCCAGGCTGAAGGAATGGACGACCACAAAAATGCCAGAAAAGCTGAATTTGACCTGACACGGCCTGTGACACGCCCGTGTCCCAGGCCGTGTGCGTCAAGTGGTGGTCAACCGACTTATCCAAACCAGTGACACGCCCACGGGACACGCCCATGTAATGGGCCGTGTCACCCAACACTCCTTCAGACACGCCCGTGTCTGTGGCCGTGTGCATTGGCGAAAATAATCCCAAAACAACACGAGACTTCACACGGCCTGTGACACGCCCGTGTCCCAGGCCTTGTTCCCAAACACGGCACGAAGACACGCCCTGTCGAAACTTTTCGTCGGGCTGAGTTCGTCGACCCGAATTGACATGCCCTGTGACACGCTCGTGTCACAGGCCGTGTGCAACGTCTAGACACTCGATGCCTACATCTCGACACTCGACGATCGTCGAGAAAAAGTCAACGAGCACACGACACGGCTTGGGACACGCCCGTGTCCTGGGCCGTGTGCCTCCTCTCGACACATCGTCGAGCGAAAAATCGTCGACACCAAGGCCGATCGTCGACACGGCCTCGACATGCCCTGAGACACGCTCGTGTCTCAGGCTGTGTCTCCTGTTCAACGACCGTCGACTCCAAATTCCGTCGACCTCGCGGCCAAATCGTCGACCCCAGCTTGACACGCCCTGGGACACGCCTGTGTCCCGGGGCGTATCACCCAAAAACGCCTGCTGAGAAAATTGGGTTGTTACAATCCTCCCCTCCTACAAGAAATTTCGTCCTCGAAATTCAGACACGGGAAGGCAATAAGTAACCAGCAAGAAAAATGTTATAACATCCAACTTTTTATGTTACAACACATTACTCTCCACGGATTACACAAACATATCGGGGAACTCTTCTTGCATGGTTTGCTCTCGCTCCCATGTTAGTTCTTCACGGCCGCAGTTGTCCCATCGGACTTTCACCATGCCGACCGTCTTGTTCTGCAACTATTTCTCGGCTCGATCTTCGATCTGAATGGGTCTAACTCTCGTTGTTAGCCCATACTCCACCGGCACACGATCATCCGCGATCACTTGAGCTGGATCTTTCACGGCCTTCTGAAGCACCGAGATGTGAAATACATCATGTAATCCACCCAAGTCTGTCGACAGAGATAGCCGATAAGCCGCTTCGCCAACTCGCTCAACCACTTCAAAAGGACCCAAATATCTTGGACTCAACTTTTTCAATCGTCGAATCCTGGAGACACCTTTGAATGGCTTGATCTTCAAGTAGACCCAATCGCCAACCGTAAATTCCATGTTCTGGTGCTTGGCGTTGTAGTACTTCGCTTGTCGATCTTGAGCAATAATCAATCTCTCTCGAATAGTCCGTATGGTTGAGTTTGCTTCATCAACCTCATTTGGTCTAAAAACCCGAGCTTCGCCCGCTTCTACCCAAGCTAAGGGAGTACGACACTTCCTGCCATATAGAGCTTCATATGGTGTCATCCCAATGCTCGCCTGGTAGCTGTTATTATATGCAAACTCTACCATATAAAGATGATCTTCCCATCTCTTTCCGAAGTTAAGGGCGCACATTTGGAGCATGTCCTCCATTGTTCTATTGGTACGTTTAGTTTGGCCATCCGTTTGGGGATGAAAGGCAGTACTGAAAGTCAACTTCGTGCCCAACAGTCGGTGAACTAGCCTCCAATCATTTGACGTGAATCGCCCATCTCGATCACTTACGATGCTCCGAGGAACACCGTGAAGCCGCATAATCTGGTCAACATATAACATTGCCAAACTTTCAACTGAATCATCCCGCCTGTTCGGGAGAAAATGTGCCACTTTAGTTATCCGGTCAACAATTACCCAAATGGAATCATTTCCTCGCTGCGATCTCGGCAACCCATGCACAAAATCTATGGAAATATCATCAAATTTCCACTCTGGGATCGGCAGTGACTTCAAATAACCGCCCGGCTTTTGGCATTCCGCCTTCACCATCGCACATGTTTGGCATTTGGATATATAAAGGGCAACATCTTTATTGAGTCCTGGCCACCAGAATAGCTTCTTCATATCGTTGAACATCTTCGTGCTCCCGGGGTGAATGGAATACTTTGTATAATGCGCTTCATACATTAGTTCTTCCCTCAATTTTCCCACATTCGGGACACACAAACGGCCCTCTTTTCGCAGAAGGCCGTCATTCCAGGTGAATTTGCCCTCTGGCCCTTCATTCACATAGCGTAAGAGATCTTCATCCAACTTCGTTGCCCGTCGAACTCGGTCAGCAAGGTCACATTGCACCTCGGTCCAGTTCAAACATGCAGTGGTAGTGGAATTCTTGTCAACACAATAGATCTCTAATGCTTCCAATTCCTGGATGAGACGTTCATCATGCCTTTGTAACCAATTCGTTCTAGCCGGAACCCTCCGACTTAAGGCATCCGCGACAACATTCCCCTTCCCGGGCGTGTAGTGAATCTCAAAAGTGTAGTCTCCAAGGAACTCCAACCACCTTCGTTGTCGCATGTTCAAGTCTTTCTGCTCCAATAGGTACTTGAGGCTCTTGTGATCTGTATAGATCTCCACCTTCACTCCATAAAGGTAGTGTCGCCACAACTTGAGTGCAAAAATCACCGCCGCTAGTTCCAAATCATGGACGGGATAATTTCGCTCGTGCACCTTCAGCTGGCGTGAACCATAAGCAATAACCTTTCCACTTTGCAGAAGAATGCAGCCTAAGCCGCTCCCTGAGGCATCACTATAAATAACAAATCCGTCGGTCCCACTTGGCGAAGACAACACCGGCGCCGTGGTCAACCGAACCTTCAGCTCTTCAAAAGCTCGTGTGCACTCTGGCGTCCAAACAAACTTCTGATTTTTTCGCATCAGTGTGGTTAGCGGCAAAGCGATCCGCGAGAAGTTTTCCACAAATCTTCTATAGTAGCCCGCAATTCCAAGGAAACTCCTGACCTCGGCCACGGAAGACAACAGTGGCCACTCCTGTATGGCCCTTATCTTTGCTGGATCTACTGCAATGCCCGCTCCACTCACCACATGGCCCAGAAATTCCACTGACGATAGCCAAAACTCGCACTTCGAGAACTTGGTATAGAGCTGATTTTGCCTCAACGTATTCAACACCAACCGCAAGTGAATCTCATGCTCAGCTTTTGACTTTGAGTACACCAGGATGTCATCAATGAACACGATTACAAACAGATCCAGGTACTCGCGAAAAATACGGTGCATCAGATCCATAAACATCGAGGGCGCATTGCACAGTCCAAATGACATGACGGTGAACTCATAGTGCCCATAACGGGTTCCAAATGCGGTTTTGGGAATGTCACCTTCGCGAATTCTTAACTGGTAATACCCAGAATTCAGGTCCAACTTCGAATAGACGGTCAAGCCCACCATCTGATCGAATAACTCATCAATCCGGGGTATCAGATACTTATTCTTCTCGGTCAGCTTATTCAGTTCACGGTAATCAATACACAATCGCAACCCACCATCTTTATTTTTTACAAAAAGCACAGGCGCGCTCCAAGGTGACATACTTGGGCGTATATAACCTTGCTCTAGAATTTCTTGTAATTGGACCTTCAACTCAGCCATCTCTTTTGGTGCGATGTGATATGGCGAGCGGGCCACAGGTTTCGCACCTAGCACTAACTCGATCGTGAAGTCAATCTCCCGCTGGGGTGGTAGCCCAGGGAGATCCGTGGGAAACACATCTGTAAATTCCGCCACAATCGGAACCTCGCACACACTGGCCTTAGGCTCAACAGCCTGAATCAGTGCGAAGTAACACTCCGCACCCTTCCGAACAGCTTTGACTACCTGGAGTGCAGACATCAATGTCCCGCCTACTACTCGCATACCTGCGAACTTTGTCTCATGTTCGGTATTCTGGCCCAACGTGATTTCTTTGGACTGGCAATCAATCATGGAATGCTACTCCGCAAGCCAATCCATCCCAAAAATCACATCGAATTCCGATATTGGCAATACAGAAGCAGTCAAACTGAAATCCCGACTTCCTATTTGGACCGCCACATCGCAAGCTTGATCCGCAAGCATCCAATATCCATTCGGCAACACCACTCTGAAGTTATCTGTCTTTGCACGACTGGGTATCCCAAGCCGCGTTATAAACTCGCTAGATAGAAAATAATGCGATGCACCCGTATCAAACAGTGCTCGCGCCAGCGTGTCCCAAATCATCACAAAGTCTGTGACAAACATGTCACACACAAATCGCAAACATAGATAGACTAAACAAAGCATACAAGCAATAGTATATGCAAAACTAAACTCATACTTGTGACCACGTCACTCTGCTTGATGGCCTCCTGTAGGCCAAGATTGTAGACCCGGGGTTGCGCCTGCGAGGCAGAGGAATCCACCACCGCCTTTCCTTTTTCCGCATAAGATGCTGCCGCCTTCTTTTCACTCTTTGGCGGCATCCGACAATCTCGCGCAACATGCCCCATCCGGCCACAATTGAAGCAGATACGAGTATCTGGCTTGGAGGTAGCCCCTGACGTTGCTCCCGTTGCAACAGATGAAGGAGCTTGTCCACTTTTCTTGGACTTCTTGCCCCATCTCTTTTTATAAAATGGTTTCCCAGATCGGGGAGCCTTCCACTCTGGTTGCGTCACAGCCAACGCTCTCTTCCCCTGCACCCTTTTCATATCCTTTTCAACGCGCTCGCAGTGTCCACCAACGCTTGGAAACCTTGGTTCACCGAACTTGACACAAGGAACCTCAGCTCGTCCCTCAGTCCTTCATAGAACTGATTGGTCTTCCTCTGCTCATCAGCAAATATAGAACCCGCATACCGCCCCAAGCGAGTAAATTCATGCAGGTATGCGTCAACACTGCCATCACCTTGGGTCAACCGTTGGAATTAATTTTCCATAGCTATCCGCTGAGTCGCAGGAAGGTGCTTCGCTAGGAAGAGTCGGGAGAATTCTTCCATGGATACTTGGGTTAAAGGACGACTCTCCAAGTGATGCAACTACATCTCATCCCACCACAATCGAACTTCTCCTTCAAGCAAGAAGGTAACTAAGGTAACTTTCTGATGCTCCGCCGTTCCAATCGTCATCATCGCTCGCTTGACGCGCGATAGCCAATCCTCAGCCTGCGTCGGAGTTCCCGCTCCCGAGAACGTAGGCGGATGGAAACTCATAAACCGCGTTAGCTGCTTCTCAGCCGCTCGAGGAGCCACATCCACTACAGGTTCAGGCCTTGCCACCACCTATTCTGGCCTCACAGCCGGTTGCTCCTGCCACAGTGGCTGTCCTTGGATCATGGTAAATAAAGCCTCTGCAACTAAACGCACATGTTCCGCAGACGGTGGAGGTGTAGGCACCGCAGCTGGTGTCGTACTTTCATCAGAACGCTGGGGCTCAGACGGCCCAGCTCCACTTCGTGTCACCTAAAGGTGGATAAGACACACACATTAGCGGTCGTACACAAGCAATCAACACAAAATAAGAACACACAGGTTCCTCAAACACACAACTTTGCATTCCCATCATGGACATTCAGGAGTTCATTCGCAGACTTTGGTTTGCACAAACGCGTGCTCGCCACCCCACAAAAGAAGTCGACCATGACTTCGAGAGGGAAAGACCAAGACAATTGATACCAAAAATGTAACAACCCCATCCGTTCATATGGTATATTCTAGAAGGTCCGGCCAGGGCCACACGGTATATATCACAAAACAGGCGGTGAAGGTACAGGATGATACCAGAGTAGCGCATCGCACCTATCACAAAGCATTCTAGCGGAAGCCTAGACTACAACTTGAACTCCTCATGAATGTCCAAATATAAAACTCCACATTTTATATGATATAGGAATGTCTTACAACAAGTAAAAAGAGTTGGCCTTATGGCCTTACATGGCTGTCACACAGTGGCTTCAACTATGGGCGTGCGGGCCGGCCACAATAAAAGAAAACACACAACATTTCCAAATAGCCTTCGAGGGCTAGCAGCAGTAGCAGCAACAGCAGCAGGAACATCAACCTCTATGCGTCCCGCTCGGCTTTCCAGCACCTGTACAGGGACAGTCCACCCAATGGGGGCAAACAAAAGCAACGGTCAGCGTTCAGCTGACCAAATTATAACGACCCTACCCTTTTTTT
Organism: Platanthera guangdongensis; assembly: GCA_039583875.1. Taxonomy (NCBI): domain Eukaryota; kingdom Viridiplantae; phylum Streptophyta; class Magnoliopsida; order Asparagales; family Orchidaceae; genus Platanthera; species Platanthera guangdongensis. The sequence continues at coordinate 60,707,291 of CM077153.1, read as the reverse complement.
CGGGGCAGCGGTAATCTTCCCTGCAGGCATATCATCTCACCGTATGGCAATATATCTCATCAAAATGTGCTTTCACGCACACAAGCCATCACAACCGTTCGCCACCCGGCCCAACGGTCCGTGCACTCAGGGCACATTCTTGGTGTTCTGGCAAAGCTCTTGCCCACCACCGTATCAGGGTCACAACCCAACGGTAAATCTCTTGAGCATTTACTAGATGGAGTGCAGTCAGAGTTAGTCTTCCTACACCGGGATGGCCCGTAGCCCCCCATTGTGTCATGGCACGCAGGCCGAAGACTCTTGTTATACGCTCCAACAGACCGCACCTTTTTGTCTCACATCGGACGGACATAGCGCAGGTCGGATCCTCCACCCCCCGTTGCTCAAATCGCCTTGCCTTCTCCGAGTACAACGTACTCATGGCTTAATCAAAGGCGCGGGTCGGTCTCACCAATCCTGTTCTTGGCACACAGCCTGCGTATTTCTCTATACCCTTTCCTTATCACAAAAGCGGGTCTTTCCTGGGCATCCCAGTACTTCCTGTTACTCTCTTCACAGGTGGACACCGCAAAAGCACAAATGTCAGGGGTCTTTCCTGGCTACCATGCCAGTACTTCCTGTTACTCGCTTCACAGGTGGACACCCTACGACATCAAGCATTACAAAGGGCCTTTCCTGGTCACACCAGTACTTCTGGTGCCTCATTCACAAGTTGGACCCAAAACATAACACGGATATTTTTCTGGACTACCACTCCAGTACTTCCTGCTACTCCTTTTCGCAGGCCTACCCCGTTAACTCCTTAAACTACAGGTTGAGCACGGAGTCTTCTCCGGTTCATATGCAACATCACCAATCCAGACCAACCTATCCAGATGGGCTTCACACAGCATGCCTATTCCGTACTCCATTTCCGGATCTATATGCCAACAAAGGGGATTTCATGAATCCACCCAAAAGACTCCCAAAATCAGCCACCTCTTGGTGGGGGAATCACAAATATATTCCAAAAGGAAGCCTTCACATGGCTAGGAAGAAAATTCGTTACCCTTGACGACCGTTTCGGTGCCATGAACGCAAAGCTAGCTTGAATGGATCACAAGAGCTTTTCCTCCGCAACGCCGGCTTTGGATCTCTTGTCGGTAAACCGCAGCACCACCAGCAGCAGCCCTTCCTCTTCTTCCTTCTTCTTCCTCTCCTTTCTCTCTTAACTTGAAGAAAGATAAAGGTTTAAGCAAAATGAGAATACGTTCTCAGTTTTTGGCCTTTAGGAAAAGAGGAAAGAAGTTCAGCCTTTGGATCCAGGCTGAAGGAATGGACGGCCACAAAAATGCCAGAAAAGCTGAATTTGACCTGACACGGCCTGTGACACGCCCGTGTCCCAGGCCGTGTGCCTCAAGCGGTGGTCAACCGACTTATCCAAACCAGTGACACGCCTGTGTCATGGTCCGTGTCACCCAACACGCCTTCAGACACGCCCGTGTCTGTGGCCGTGTGCATTGGCGAAAATAATCCCAAAATAACCCGAGACTTCACACGGCCTGTGACACGCCCGTGTCCCAGGCCATGTGCCCAGACACGGCACGAAGACACGCCCTGTCGAAACTTTTCGTCGGGCTGAGTTCGTCGACCCGAATTGACACGCCCTGTGACACGCCCGTGTCACAGGCCGTGTGCAACGTATCGACACTCGACGCCTACATCTCGACACTCGACGATCGTCGAGCAAAAGTCATCGAGCACACGACACGGCTTGGGACACGCCCGTGTCCTGGGCCGTTGATGTAGGCTTGCCCCTTTTTGACGTTATGGAGACAGACATAACTAAACGCAACGCTCTCCGCTAACTCCCACGTCACGCTCAAGCAACAAAAACGCAACAACTACCCAATTCGTATATTCATTAAACATAGACGACGGAGGGTTCGCAAAGCCCTTCAAGATAGTACCAAGGCGATAGGCCAAGGTCCTCTCAAGCGAAAGGAACCCACACGGTTTGGTCGAGCGTTGTTGTACCAAAAGAGAATCCACCGAAAAAAAAGATTCGGATAAGGATGGTTCTCTCCCAACAAAATAAAACGAGGGCCGCCACGCCTCACGAACTTAAACGGAAAAAGGAAAACACCAACGATATCAATGAAAATTTAACCACGAAATTTCAAACGCTTCACAAGCCACGCAACACGCATATGCCACAAGATCTATCAAGAGGAGAAAACACACAACGGTAGAGATTTTCGTTACCCAAACCGGAATAGATGATTCTGGTTATCTTGCTTGAATCGCTCTTCCACGGTTCCGCCAGAGTTATGCCGGATGGAGAGGAAACTCTTCCTCCTTCGTCGTGTCACGCCTTGGCCGAGATCTACGAGAGATTACCACAAGCACCTTGCTCTAACCACCAAGAGAGAGGGGTGGCCGGATTCTTCCTTGAAGGGGGAAGGGGGAGAAGTTGGGCGGCTTGGGAGGGAGAGGAGGTTGGAGGCCAAGAGGGGAAAGAAGGCTAGGATTAAGAGGGAGCCGAAATTAGAATAGGAGGGAGAGGGGGGAGATTCCTTTTGGAGGTAGGATTTCAAATTCTCATTCAACTTAACCATATGAAAACAATCCATGCCTATATATAGGCTACACCACTCAATCTCCACCTTAGAAAATTAACACCCTCATGATGGTTATATGCACTCATCATGAATTAAATAAAGCATAGAGTTTGCATAAAAAATAAAAAATACAAGATGGTTATAATCACCAATCATGCAATACAAAATTAAAATGCTTGAAATAAGATTGTTTAAAATAACAATCGATAAAATAACAATTTAATAAAATATATAATTATAATTATTTTATTCATAATTATATATTTTATTTAATAGTGGCGGCGGCGTTGGCGTCGAGGTAGAAATCCCGTCCGTGAGCTTGCGGCCACAATCGTCCCAATACACGAACGCTTTGGCGGCGGTGTTGGCGTCGAGGTAGAAATACCATCTGTGAGATTGCGGCAACGACCGTCCCAATTCACGAACGCTTTCAGACGGGGATCCATGGCACCATCAATCCTCCCCCTCTCAAAAATACTCATCACTGATGAGTAGGCATGTGAGTACTCGCATGGAAGATCGTCGACGGGGAAGAAGAACCTGCAAGGCAAAAAAAAGTGGTCTTGGGGGGACCTCAAAAACGCATTAGCCAACGAAGGAAAAACAGTTTCCACAACATCAACCAACATACCTCCGATGGAGACCGAGAAAGAGAATGATCCTGGGAAACTTGCACCACCCAACCCGATAGAATTCAAAGTGGAATATATATACGGAGAGGTAGACATTTCAAGTGGCATAGAAGCATGAAGCGTAAAATATGAAACGATGAAAATAGAAGCTATGCCCCAATCAATGGAAAATTCTAATAGAAAAGTGATGTTACCAAACTCCCTTAAGGTTCGTAAAGGATGGACTTGCCGATTCGTTAATATTTTTAAGGTGCCCGGGGGCATCCGTTCAGGGGTGAGACAAGCCAAACCCAAATCATCCACATAACAGTAGGAGACTTTGTGACACAAACTCGCAAGTAAATTAAATGACGCATTTTAATGGATTAAAAGGGTAAGAATGCGCCTAATTAACTTAAAATCATGTGGGGTGAACTCATATGCAACATGACTAGAATTAATAGTAGAAAATAACGGAACTATATCAGGTGGCACGGGTTCTTTAACTTCAAAAATTATTTCAGTGGAACATAACGTTTTCGTTTTAAATTTGGAATTAAATTTTGATTTAAAAATTTCGTAATGAATAGCCAGCAGAAAACGCTCGTCACCAACTATGTTTACCCACATCCATCTAAGTAAGTCTAATGGGGAGGCGGTAATAATAAACTTCTCCAAATATAAAGGGCTAGAAATGACTAGCTCGTGTCCTAACAAATCATCTACTCGAGTTAAATGAACCGAAGGGAGAGTCGACATGGGTGATTCCGTAGGGGAAGTTAAGTCACACTCAACGTCAAAACACGGATTACTCGTCCAAGAACAAGCCTCCGGTTGCAGGCCATTAAAATCATAGGAAAAATTAAACAGTGGATTCGTCCTCACTGAAAACTCAGCCAACAAGTCTTCCAACTCATTCGATACTTCATTTAATTCAGAATTAGTGATCGTATCATAGGTAGGCAAAATCGTATCCGACAAAATTTCTAAACAGTTTTGGGCCCCAGGTAAAGAAGCTATCATCAAAGAAATGTCTTTCTGGCCCTCAGGGCTACCGTCATCCAAAGATAATTTTTCCCCACAGTGTAAATTTTCCAAAATGACACATCCTTCGTTAACCAACTCTTCCCATGAAGTGGGTGCGTCGTCACAATCAAAATAAAGGGATGGACAAATCAAATCCCGTGGAGTATCAAAATTAACTTGACTTTTAAGCGGCGTTGATACCGTAAATGAACTAACTCCCAGATGTATCACAATAAGATTATCCCAAATTGAACAACCATCCCAAGGTGACTCTTCCAATACCGTTGAAACATCTATTAATTCTTGGTCAACCATAATAATACCGGGTCCTAGCAAGTCATCACCTAATTTAGTAACAGGTAAGCTTTCAACATTGGATGACTCTACCGACTCAGTCGGAACGTCTTCTGACTCAGGGTCATCAGGTGACTCCCTGACTAAAATATCGTCGAAGGGGGGTGAAGATGATTCCTCGGGGGAGAAATCCTCGTCCAGGTCACTAGGGTAACCAATCTCCTCAACGTCACTAAAAGCGTCAGCAAAAATTGCCTCGTCCTCGGTGACGGGCTCAGTCCTATTCACATCCTCAGGTTTAACAGAAGAGTCAGGCACTATCGTAAGTGAAGAAAGACTCTCACCTGACTGATTAGCTTCATCATCCAGAGATTCTATATCCACATAAGAATCCTCAGAGGTATCAGTCACTATACTAGTGGGCTTAGATGTTGAGGCTAAAGAAGCAAGCACCTTAATAGTAACCTCTTTCGAGTTCAAATTTTGGGGTCTAAATGACTTATGTTCCCTATAGGTAGGACTATGCACACTTTGGGTATTACTACCTCTCTGGGGATAGGATCTATCCTGAGGTGTAGGGTCACTCCTATAAATAGATACGGGTCTAGTGTCATAACTATGCTTACTAACGGGTGTGGTGCTATTAGTGCGCAGATAGGCGGGATCAAATTGATCCGAGAGGAGGCTACGCATGTGCGACCAAGCATAATGATAGCTACCAACACGACGCTCTTCGTTTAACCAAAATAATCGGGCTCGACCTACTAATAGCTCTCGGGCAAAGCTAACCTTTTCGTAGTCATCTCATAAGTGACAATTAAAATATTGTTCTAATCGCTTAAGCCAGTGTCTAAAATTTTGGGGATACTCTAAACCGTCATAAGTATGATAAATATGCTGTGCCCTAGGGGTGTGTTTAGCCATATCCTTAGCATAGGAATAGTCTAACTGGGTAGCATATATGTCATATGTCATTTAGTGAGAACCGGAGAGAAAACTCACCTAGAACTAGTGCACATGAAATGACTAACTAACCTGTCCCTATTTAAATTTCAAAGATGGAATTGTTCCCGCTTAGCCACTAAGGTTATAATTATATAAAATAGATTTTCTTGCTGGAAAAAATATGAGGATTATTAAAAAAAATTATTTTTGAATTTTGCTGAAAATATAAAAATATAGGCTGCTATTTGCAGACCAACTATTAAATTTTAAAATAACTTAATAAAAATAATGATTTAATGAAAAATAAAATTTTTTTTTATTTCTGAAATTGGAAATTTGAAATTTGAAATTTTGAATTTTGAAATTTGAAATTTGAAATTTGAAATTTGAATTTTAAATTTTGAAACTTGAAGTTTGAAATTTGAAATTTTGAAATTTGAAATTTGAATTTTGAATTTTGAAATTTGAAATTTGAAATTTGAAATTTTGAAATTTGAATTTTGAATTTTGAATTTTGAATGTTTAAATTTGAAATTTGAAATTTTGAAATTTGAAAATTCAAATTTGAAATTTGAATTTTGAAATTTGAATTTTGAAATTTGAATTTTGAAATTTGAAATTTGAAATTTTGAAATTTGAAAATTCAAATTTGAAATTTGAATTTTGAAATTTGAAATTTGAAATTTGAAATTTTGAAATTTATTTGTTTTTAATTTGAACTTTGAAATTGTGGAATTTCAATGCATTTCATGAAAACTAATTTTCTAAATATTGATCTGCAACGAAACGGGCGAGTGCGTACGTACGTGCCACATAAGAGGGGGAGGAGTGTCCAATTAGGAAATTGACGAGAACCTCCCTCTGATACCAAATTGATGTAGGCTTGCCCCTTTTTGACGTTATGGAGACAGACATAACTAAACGCAACGCTCTCCGCTAACTCTCACGTCACGCTCAAGCAACAAAAACGCAACAACTACCCAATTCGTATATTCATTAAACATAGACGACGGAGGGTTCGCAAAGCCCTTCAAGATAGTACCAAGGCGATAGGCCAAGGTCCTCTCAAGCGAAAGGAACCCACACGGTTTGGTCGAGCGTTGTTGTACCAAAAGAGAATCCACCGAAAAAAAAAGATTCGGATAAGGATGGTTCTCTCCCAACAAAATAAAACGAGGGCCGCCACGCCTCACGAACTTAAACGGAAAAAGAAAAACACCAACGATATCAATGAAAATTTAACCACGAAATTTCAAACGCTTCACAAGCCACACAACACGCATATGCCACAAGATCTATCAAGAGGAGAAAACACACAACGGTAGAGATTTTTGTTACCCAAACCGGAATAGATGATTCTGGTTATCTTGCTTGAATCGCTCTTCCACGGTTCCGCCGGAGTTATGCCGGATGGAGAGAAAAGTCTTCCTCCTTCGTCGCGTCACGCCTTGGCCGAGATCTACGAGAGATTACCTTGCTCTAACCACCAAGAGAGAGGGGTGGCCGGATTCTTCCTTGAAGGGGGAAGGGGGAGAAGTTGGGCGGCTTGGGAGGGAGAGGAGGTTGGAGGCCAAGAGGGGAAAGAAGGCTAGGATTAAGAGGGAGCCGAAATTAGAATAGGAGGGAGAGGGGGGAGATTCCTTTTGGAGGTAGGATTTCAAATTCTCATTCAACTTAACCATATGAAAACAATCCATGCCTATATATAGGCTACACCACTCAATCTCCACCTTAGAAAATTAACACCCTCATGATGGTTATATGCATCAATCATGAATTAAATAAAGCATAGAGTTTGCATGAAAAAATAAAAAATACAAGATGGTTATAATCACCCATCATGCAATACAAAATTAAAATGCTTGAAATAAGATTGTTTAAAATAACAATCGATAAAATAACAATTTAATAAAATATATAATTATAATTATTTTATTCATAATTATATATTTTATTTAATAGTGGCGGCGGCGTTGGCGTCGAGGTAGAAATCCCGTCCGTGAGCTTGCGGCCACAATCGTCCCAATACACGAACGCTTTGGCGGCGGTGTTGGCGTCGAGGTAGAAATACCATCTGTGAGCTTGCGGCAACGACCGTCCCAATCCACGAACGCTTTCAGACGGGGATCCATGGCGCCATCAGCCGTGTGCCTCCTCTCGACACATCGTCGAGCGAAAAATCGTCGACATCAAGGCCGATCGTCGACACGGCCTCGACACGCCCTGAGACACGCCCGTGTCTCAGGCCGTGTCTCCTATTCGACGACCGTCGACTCCAAATTTCGTCGACCTTGCAGCCAAATCGTCGACCCCAGCTTCACACGCCCTGGGACACGCCCGTGTCCCAGGCCGTGTCACCCAAAAATGCCTGCTGAGAAAATTGGGTTGTTACACGACGCTCCAAACACATTCTCCTTAACACATTTTTAGGCAGTAACTTTTTCGTTCTGACACTGCGCGCCCGTTCATCTATCAGGCAACTTAGCTTCCCGTCTTCATTACCGGTCAATCCCTCATCCCTTTCCACAATGATCTCTATTCTATGAAAATCTGAAACACTGAATTGAATGAATGTGTAAAGGGAGATTTATTACTATGGTAGGTTTAAACTTCTCATTGATTTTAGTTTTCGATATTGCAAGTTTATCTGTATTCCTCAACAAGGCCAAATTTTGCAACTTTTAATGTCATGCAGTCGAGGTGCTTGATGTATTGTCCAAGTGATGTTTTTTGGGGATGAGTTAGTTCTTTTTATGTATTTGTAGGTATATTCAGTTTTTGTTCACAGGATCAAGTCCTGGAACAACAAATTATAAACAGATGGTATTGATGCAAAGTTATGTTACTCCGTAGATATTCATCCAATAACAGGAGGTGTTGCTGCAAACTTTTGTTGCTCTGTAAATATTCATCCAATAACAGGAGTTTTCGCGTCAAATTTTTCTGCTTTCTTTACTTGATTATTATTTCTTCGAGATTAATATCCAGTGAGTGTTTTATTTCCTCAGCAACTTGGATTGCTGAACAACATAAAAGTTTGTGAACAAATTTTGTTGTAGGTGCAAATGCTTAATTAATTTTTATCAAGTTCTGTGGTATTTTTACTCTACCTGTGCAATATATGCTCTATTTTTTTGTTCTAATAGTGACTTATTACACATGTTCCATTTTATATAGATTTGGAATGGAGGAGAATGGGAAGAAGAGGCTCATGGAGTTCTGAAGCATGGGCCTTCACGGTTAAATTTTTGGTGGCACTGTACATGTTTTTGTAGCCAAGGTATTCCTTTATCAATTTTAAGTCTTGCTTGCACTTTAATTGTTTTTTGTTTGAAATCATTTCTACTTTTTGTATATAGTTTAACTGTTTTAGTTTTGTGGGCGAAATTTTTTTATAGTCTCGATTGCCACCCACACAAATGCCACTCACGCAATGTCTTGATTGCTCGCATGCTGAAAATTAATGATTTTGAATGAGAAAGAGCAATATCTATTGTCTCTTCTTGCATGATTCTAATTGCAATGATATTGATCAATATTGCCTCCCACGACCAATATCACCGCCAACGATAAATGTCGCCCTATACAATAATTATTGCCCCCACAAAAACTATCGCCCTCACGACAATTATTGCAACGATAAATATCGCGCTATACTAATATATATATATATATATATACACACACACACACACACACGAGTGACAGGCACGGGCCTCCGGCTCTCGAGCCCCGCACGACAGTACCCGACTCCACCCCTATTCTAGGGGGGCAACAAATGTCGTGGGGGTGACAATTGTCGTGAGGGAGACAATTTTTGTGGGGGCAACAATTATTGTATAGAGCGACATTTAACGTTGGCTGTGATATTGATCGTGGGAGGCAATATTGATCAATATCATTGCAATTAGAATCATGCAAGAAGAGACAATAGATGTTGCTCTTTCTCATTAAAAATCATTAATTTTCAGCATGCGAGCAATCAAGACATTGATTGAGTGGCATTTGTGTGGGTGGCAATCGAGACTATAAAAACATTTCACCCACAAAACTAAAACAGTTAAACTATATACAAAGAGTAGAAATGATTTCAAACAAAAAACAATTAAAGTGCAAGGAAGACTTAAAATTGATAAAGGAATACCTTGGCTACAAAAACATGTACAGTGCCACCAAAAATTTAACCGTGAAGGCCCATGCTTCAGAACTCCATGAGCCTCTTCTTCCCATTCTCCTCCATTCGAAATCTATATAAAATGGAACATGTGTAATAAGTCACAATTAGAACAAAAAATAGAGCATATATTGCACAGGTAGAGTAAAAATACCACAGAACTTGGTAAAAATTAATTAAACACTTGCACCTACAACAAAATTTGTTCACAAACTTTGATGTTGCTCAGCAATCCAAGTTGCTGAGGAAATAAAACACTCACTGGATATTAATCTCGAAGAAATAATAATAAAGTAAAGAAAGCAGAAAAATTTGACGTGAAAACTCTTGTTATTGGATGAATATTTACGGAGTAACAAAACTTTGCATCAATACCATATGTTTATAATTTGTTGTTCGAGGACTTGATCCTGTGAACAAAAACTGAATATACTTAAAAATACATGAGTAAAAAGAACTAACGCATCCCCAGAAAACATCACTTGGACAATACATCAAGCACCTCAACTGCATGACATTAAAAGTTGCAAAATTTGGCCTTGTTGAGGAATTCAGATAAACTTGCAATATCGAAAACTAAAATCAATGAGAAGTTTAAACCTGACATAGTAATAAATCTCCCTTTACACTTTCATTCAATTCAGTCTTTCAGATTTTCATAGAACAGAGATCATTGTGGAAAGTGACGAGGGCTTGACCGGCAATGGAGACGGGAAGCTAAATTGACTGGTAGATGAATGGGCGCCCAGTGTTAGAACGAAAAAGTGACTGCATAAAAATGTGTAAGGAGAATGTGTTTGGAGCATCGTGCCGTCAAGCAGAGTTCTGAAGGCAATGCTCCCTTCCACCCATTCTTTGAGACTCCTTTCATCTGAAATCTAAATAAGAAGAAGAGAGTGAAGACTCTTGCCCAATTTTGAAGAAAGAAAAAGATGACTCCCTTGTTATTTGCAGTTGTGCGATGCTCTTGGGCACTGTGGCGTCCTCTACGGGAAAGATAGTGATGCCTCTCAATTCCGATTTTCTGTCGGCATTTGGACGAAGGGGTTGCATGTTGTTGAGGAGCGGAAAGAGGGGGAAGGATGATGATGGTTGCGGGAACAATGAATGTGGCGTGAGGGTTCTATCATTGTATGCTGGTTTTTGTTAGCTTGCTTTTACGTTTCATTCTTTAGATCAACGTGGATAGGTGAGGGGGAGTTGTCGAGAGAGGGGAGGAGGACAACAGGCCGTGAGAGGGGAGGAGGGGGACGGATGTGCGAGGGAGGAATGTCGTCTGGGAGGTTTGCGGTTTAGGGTTGAGGGATATCGGGAGGGAGATCATGCGTGGTTTTCGATCTAGTGGACTTTAATAGAGATTCATAAAAAATCGGGCGTTTCGTATTCATCGTAGCTCAATTAACGATCCTGATTTCTTAGATGAATTTTTATTTCATGGCTATTAGAAAACCACCATATATCTTTTTAATATATTATAGATATATCATATTCACAATTGTCTTAGAATGTGTGTTTTTGTTAATATTATTTATCTTTTCAAGGTTTTATATTTTATTATCTATCATGTGCAATTCACCTTTGCTTATAAGGTTCTGGCTTCTTCAAATATGGGAAGTTTGTTGGATATTGTATCCACAATAATCCGAATTTGAAGAAAGGACATGTTAAGCTAATCTGAATTGTGATTGTATTTGATGTTGCTTTTTAGTTATGTACTTGCAGGTTTTCACTGCTAAGTACACACCAATGTCAGGTTACAGTGGGTTAGTAAACACGGGACTATACAATGTAATCCCTCATTGTGTAGGTCATGGTGTTGACTCACATGTAATCTCTCTATTGGGGTGTACTTCTATCCCAATTACAAGAGAAGGCTCAAGGATGGTCAAGGCTTAGATTAAGAATGACAGGAATTTATCCCAAGTAAAATTCGTTGAGTATGATTTGGAATACTCATCGAATTCGTCGAGTATCAGTTTGGTACTCATCAAATTCGTCGTGTATAACTACCCATACCCGTCGAATCCATCTTTTATACTTAGGGGAAATTCTCTGAGAATTGAAAAATCTTTTCGGTAAAATTCGCCGAGTATCGTCATGCATACTCGTCGAATTCATCGAATGTATCTAATGATACTCGCCGAATTCATCGAATATGTTAAGTGATACACGCCAAATTCGTCGAGTCCAGTGGACGCTACTTCTCTAGATTTTTTCAAGTCTTTTTCGTCGAATATCAAGGCGTCAAGAGCGTTGAGTCATCTTGACGATATTCGTCGATTGTTGTATTAGGCGTTGAGTGCAACGAGGTTGAGTGCGTCGAGTCAGTTAACCTATACTCGACGGAATTGTCGAGTATGATAAGTGATACTCGATGAATTTGTCGAGTATGACTCTTCGTCATGGCGTTTGTTGAAACCGGAAACCGGCTTCCTGTGGAGCTCGCCCTTGGGGAAAGGGGTGGTCTCGCGCCTACTTCGCTCCTGCAAGAAAAAACAACAAGACAAGGAGAAAACAGACCCAAGGGCTCGGCGGGGAGGTCCCACCACAAACCCGGAAGATCTCAGAGCGCTTCCCCTCCTTGGCCTGAAGCCGAGCTAAGGTACCCTCAGAAAGCACTTAGAGAATTTGGGGAGAGGAGCTCAGGGAAAAAACTTGCCTTCTGGGGTACCCCTTGGGTCCTATTTATAGTTTTGAAACCCGGACTGCCCATAACCAAAATAGCTGACCTGAAATTACCGGGGAACCCTTGGCTGGGCCTGCCAACAGCCAAACTCCGCTGTTTCGAAGGGCTATGGGCAGGCCAGCAGGGATAGAATAGTAAAAAAATACCTCTGATCCCCAGGCGAGCTGGGACCCCTGGCCACTTCGGCGTGCTTTGCTCGCCAGCTGCTGCCGAGCTCCACTGCGGGGCCGCGAGTTGCAGCTCGCTCGGCGAATGCCGAGCTCTGGGTCGTCGATCGTCGATCTCTGGTCGACGGATGCCGAGCTCTGGCCCGCTCCTGCTGCTGCCGAGCTCGCTGAGCTCGCCTGCTGCTGCCGAGCTCGCTGAGCTCGCCTGTGTGGCCCTTGTTGAACTTGCTCGCCGGACGCGGGGTTGTACACAATCCCCGCTCTTTTCGAGCTTGTCAAAAAGCTCGGAAATAAACATCCAACCCGAAGTGTGCGGCGAGCTCCGGCTGGCGAGTTAAAGGGAATCTTATGGTGGGGGCCACCTGCGGCTATATATATGCACCTGCTCTGCTGCCTGGCTCTTGCCATTCCCCCTGCTGCCTTGCCAAGATGCCCCTTCCCAAGGAGATTCAAGAGCGCATAAATCGAGCCCGCCAGGCTTCCGAGGCTCGCATTGCCGCGCTGACGGCGGTCCCCGCAAAGGTCCCTCAAGTTGACCCTGCCGAGCCGAGCTCCAAGAGGTCGAGGCCATTTCCCGAGGCGGCCGAGCCCATCTTCCACGACCTGAGGGCCACTTTGGCTCGCGAGACCGGCTCTTCTACTCGAACTATTCTGGAGAATGATAGGGAGGTCGTTGTTGTTGGTGACGATCAGGGCGGCCTTCCAGATGACGAGGGCACCGTGCCGCGGGTTCCTACGCCGCAAGGCGAGGTTATGCCCGCCACTTCGCGACTCTCACCCCCGGACAACCATCCACGGGATCCGCCGCTCCTCTTCGGGATCCTGCCTGTGAGCTCGCAGAGGCCAGCTTCACCACCTGACTCCCCTCGGCAAATTGACGCGGTCGCCGGGGGGGGCCTGGGGTCCATTCCTGTCCCGGGCTTCGAGCCCATCTCGCCGGGGGCTCGCGGCCCAGGTCGCGGGAAGGACCTGAGGTTCATCCCTCCTCGCATCTCCTTTGAGCCGCCGAGCTCTTCAGGTCTGCCTCGCTCAACTCTATGCTTCACAAGCTTTTTGCTCTTGCTGACATCTGCCTTTACAGCCCTTCCCAGTCAGTCGGCTGCCGAGGAGTCCTCGCGGGCAGCCCACCATTCTCCCCTGCCGTCTCCGAGCTCGCTGGACTCTTATCTGGGTCCGGAGGTGGATCAGGGCGAGCTGTCGAGGAGGGAGGTCAAGCTCCTCAAGAAGCTGGTGGGTGGTCTGCGCGAGGTGCAAGGAGTCAACGAGACGTTGCAGCGCGACTATGCGCGCCTTGCTGAGGAGGTGCGCCTCGGCCGGCCTGGCGAGTTGATGTCTCCTTCCCGACTCCTGGATGAGATAGATGACGGTCTCTTGGTCGCGCAAAGGAACTCTGGAAGGATCAGCGAGCTTCTCCGCGCGCGGCAGCTTGGGGGGCGGGGATCGCGAGGCCGGGGTAGGTAAATTTGCGGGCTCCCCTGCCGAGCCGACCGGCGCTCGCGTCCTGGTGCCCTCCCTGCTTGCGCGCCTTGTTTTCTGTTTCGAACTTTCCCCTGCTGGGATGAATAATTTTTAGAACATTTTCATGTTATTTAAATAAAAAGCCGTAATGTTTTGACTTAGCCTCAGTGAGGACGCGCCGGAAGTCGGCGAGCTGGGGTGGTGAGCTGGGGTGGCGAGCTGTGGTGGTGGGATGCGCCGATGTGACAGCCTGCCTCAGATTCTTTTTCCTATAAATAGCCCCCCCCCCCCCCCCTTTCACCTACCCCCGTACTATCTTTATTGCTCTGCTTCCCCTCCTGCTTTTTCCTTCTTCTGCTCGCGTTGTGCTTTGCTTCTTTCCTGCGACCATGGGCAAGACTAATCCGGACGCTGATGGCCGCTCCAAGTGCGCGCAGCACTTCGCAGATTATTGCTTTTTTGACGGCCACACCAGCGAGGAGGAGCTCGCCGAATTCAAGGCCCTGTATGTGCCGCCGGGCTTTGAGGCACGCAGGCCGGGGCCGGGCGAGGCAATCAACACGTTCTATGACAACGAACTCGCATTCCCCATCTCGCACTTCGAGGTGGGGCTGCGACTTCCCTTGTGGCCGGAGATCCGGCAGATCCTGAAATACTACGGGGCCGTCCCCGCGCAACTGAACTCGAACGCCATCGCCATGATGGTGGCATTCGCGAGCTATCTCCGGCGGGAGAGGATCGAGTTTAACCTGACGGTGTTCAGGAAACTCTTCTCCTATAAGGCGACGACGGACGGGGTCGCCTACTTCGGCGGCTCCTTGATCAAAGTTCGCGAGATCGCGAACAAGCACCACACCTGGATGACCAAGATCGCCTTCATCAAGGGCGATCTCGGCAACATCCCCTACTCGCCGCAACAGAAAGGCGAGGAGGTGTACCGCCCGCCGGCCGTGTCCGGCAACGACGCCGAGCTCCACAAATTCTTCCTCCACAAAGATTTCGAGGTCGCTTTCCTGCGGAGGGGCCTCGACGCGCTCCCCCCGGTTCTGCCCGGCGAAGGTATGCTTCCTTCCTCTTGCCGAGCTCGCCTACTCGCGGACTCGACACATTATCATCCCTGAGTTTTCTAACCTTCCCAAGTATTTTTCTGCAGGGGAGCGAATAATCCCCGCGAACCCGCCTTTTGCGGACCCGGGGCTTGATACTGACCCTCTTGCTCGCGAGAGGGCGGCGGCAGCGGCCTGCCGAGATGAGGCGGTCTCCTCGCAGCCCTCTTCCAGCAAGAGGCGACCTGAGGACGCGGGGTCGAACCCGCCATCCGGCCCCCGTCAGGTGAAGAAGATGCGGAGAGCCCTGCTGGCTCCGCGGGGGCAACAACAACAACAACATCAGTCCAGCCCCAAGTACATCAGCTCGTCGGAGACTCCTCCCGACGTGTCCCCGGGGAGCCCGCTGAAGGAGACCACCAGCAAGGGCAGAAAGGGTGGCAAGGCCCCCTCTTCCTCGGCTGCGATCTCCCCTCCTCCCTCGGCGAAGAGGGCTGCCCGCGAGCGCGCGCCGCCGAAGCAGCACCCCCTCTTCAACTTCGGCGCGCGCTGGAAGGATTCCGCGGGCGAGCCCATGTTGCAGTGGGACGAGCTCGCCCATCGAGTCTCCGTCTCCACCCTGCACCCGTCCTGGCACGACCGCGAGCCCGCCACCGGTCATGCCTACGCCCTCGGCTTCGGCCTTTATGGCCGGGAGGATGCCGAGGCCTACAATAGGTCGACCCTCCGGCAGCTCGGCCATGAGGGGTTGCAGTCCCATCTGCGGACCCTGGAGCTGCACCATATGCTGGCGCGCCGCAGCTTCGCCATCAGCCACCAGCTCGAAAAGGCCGAGCAAGCTCGCGACCTCGCCAAGGAGCAGGTTGCCGATTAGGCGAGGCGGCTCGGCATCGCGGATAGTCTTCTCGCCAAGACTGCTGGCGGGCTGGTAAGTGTCACGCACCACTCTCTTTTACTTGGAAAGCTTTGTGCTGCTGCTAAGTGAGCTTTTTTCCAGGATGCCAAAGCGGCGGGCGAGCTCCAGGCTCGCAACACTGAGCTAGAGGAGGAGAACGGCCGCCTGCGCGCGCAGCTGGCCGTAGATGCCGACGCTGCTGGGGAGATCCAGGCTCGCGACGTCGAGCGAGGGGAGGAGATCGTCCAACTGCGCGCGCGCCTTGGCGAGTTGGAGAGCGCGAACGTGAAGCTGAAGGGGGAGAACCAGCACCTTCTCGGCGAAGTGCGTCGCCAGGCGGAGATCTTCTTCCCGGGGCACGACATCGATCCCACACTCCCCTACAAGTGCCCGCGCATCTTCGGCGAGGCGGACCTCGTCGAGAGACTGCAGATCAACTCCATCCAGACCGCCGAGTGCACCCTCGCGATGATGAAGGACTCAGGGGTGCTGGTGGAAGGATGCGGGGAGATCTCCGCTCGGGACCTGATGCCGAGTCTGTTTCCGGCGACGCCGCCCAGCGAGAAGGAGGATAGCCTGGACGCGATGTTCGGGAAGAGCTTCCAGGACCACTCGGGCGACGGCGAGGACCAGTCCGGCGGAGGGGGCGAGGCCAGCTGACGGCCCTGTATTTTTGTTCTTTTTCCTTTTTTGACTACTCGCAGAGGCGAGCTCCCTGTACGTTTGTGAATAATAAATGAAAGTGTTTTGATCATACCGGTGTCCCTTTTTTACTATGCTCATTGTCATGAATGTATGTTTTTTCTCCCGCGACCTCGCCGAGACAGGTTCTGCGAGTAGAGTGATCATGAGAGCGCGCACGCGAGCGAAATGTGTTTGGAGTGTTCGCCGAGTCCCAAATGATTTCTCGGCGAGTCACTCTCCGCCCTTACTACGCCATTACTACTCGCGCGCGGCCTTCTGCCTGCCTCTACTCGCACGCGAGCCACCCAGGTTGTGCCCATCGAAGAAGAAATTTTTCGAAGTATGATGGGCCTGGGGTGCGTGGCGCCCTGGTCTGGCTTGTCTTTGGCGAGGACCGGGCTCGCGGCCAACTTTCCAATGTCGAGCTGGAAATGACGAGCCCGAACTCGCCCATGCAGAGCCCTCTAGTCCTGCTTGCCTCCTTGGCTATGCCGAGCTGAGTTCGTCGAGACCAGGCTCGCCCTGCTAGAACCCTTCCCCTTCGTTTCCTGCCACAGACTTTGACCTACTCCTGACGACTTCAAGGCCGACACCATCGAGTAACCTCCAGCCCTGTCAACCAGATGAGTGCCTGACAGCGGGATCTGCTCGAGGCCAAGGATGATACCGAGTGATTTCCAGCCCTGCCAGCTAGGTGAGAGCCTGACAGCGGGATCTGCTCGGGGTCCACTATCACCACCATCGAGTGACTTCCAGCCCTGTCAGCTAGGTGAGAGCATGACAGCAGGATCTGCTCGAGGCCAAGGATGACACCGAGTGACTTCCAGCCCTGTCAGCTAGGTGAGATCCTGACAGCGGGATCTGCTCGGGGTCCATTACCACGACCATCGAGTGACTTCCAGCCCTGTCAGCTAGGTGAAAGCCTGACAGCGGGATCTGCTCGAGGCCAAGGATGACACCGAGTGACTTCCAGCCCTATCAGCTAGGTGAGAGCCTGACAGCGGGATCTGCTCGGGGTCCATTACCACCACCATCGAGTGACTTCCAGCCCTGTCAGCTAGGTGAGATCCTGACAGCGGGATCTGCTCGAGGCCAAGGATGACACCGAGTGACTTCCAGCCCTGTCAGCTAGGTGAGAGCCTGACAGCGGGATCTGCTCGGGGTCCATTACCACCACCATCGAGTGACTTCCAGCCCTGTCAGCTAGGTGAGAGCCTGACAGCGGGATCTGCTCGAGGCCAAGGATGACACCGAGTGACTTCCAGCCCTGTCAGTTAGGTGAGAGCTTGACAGCGGGATCTGCTCGGGGTCCATTACCACCACCATCGAGTGACTTCCAGCCCTGTCAGCTAGGTGAGATCCTGACAGCGGGATCTGCTCGAGGACAAGGATGACACCGAGTGACTTCCAGCCCTGTCAGTTAGTGAGAGCCTGACAGCGGGATCTGCTCGGGGTCCATTACCACCACCATCGAGTGACTTCCAGCCCTGTCAGCTAGGTGAGATCCTGACAGCGGGATCTGCTCGAGGCCAAGGATGACACCGAGTGACTTCCAGCCCTGTCAGTTAGTGAGAGACTGACAGCGGGATCTGCTCGGGGTCCATTACCACCACCATCGAGTGACTTCCAGCCCTGTCAGCTAGGTGAGAGCCTGACAGCGGGATCTGCTCGAGGCCAAGGATGACGCCGAGTGACTTCCAACCCTGTCAGCTAGGTGAGAGCCTGACAGCGGGATTTGCTCGGGGTCCAAAATACATCACATTCCACCATGCAGGCCAATTACAATGATACCGGAGAGCTTGAAGGAATTTATTTATAATCAAGGTGTCGCTTACATGTTTCAGGGAAAAAAGCGTTTGAGGTCGTCACCACTCCAGGTGAGACTCAGGGTCTCGCCTTCTACATTTTGGAGTCGATAGCCCCCCGACCCCAAGGCCACCTTTACAATGAACAGTCCCTCCCAGCTGGGGTTGAGTTTTCCCACGGATGCTGACCTCCCTGCTGCATCTACTTTCTTCAACACCAAGTCCCCCTCCACGAACTGCTTGATCCTGACATGCTTGTCAAAGTACTTGGTCATTCTTCTTTTTACCTCCTCCTGTCGGATGGCAGAAAGGTCCCTTACTTCTTCTACCATGTCGAGGGAGAGCCTCAGTTCCTCCTCATTCTCTGCCTGCCATTCCTCGCGGTCTTCCTTTGCCGCCACGACTCGCGGCGTTTGGACTTCGAATTCAATGGGGAGCACTGCCTCACACCCGTGGGAGAGTTTGAAGGGGGTCTCTCCTGTAGCTGTGTTGGGAGTGGTCCTCAGGGCCCAAAGGACAGCGGGAAGCTGCTCCACCCAACTCCCTCTCAGGTTCTCCACCTTTTTCTTGAGAAGGTTGACGATGATCTTGTTTGCAGCCTCCACTTGCCCGTTACTCCTGGGGTGATGGACCGAGGCGAACCTGAGATCGATCCCAAGTTGTTCGCAAAAGCTGGTGAACTCGGCACTGGCGAACTGGGGCCCATTGTCTGTGAAGATGGCCTGGGGCAGCCCATGGCGACAGATGATCTCCCCCCATACAAAATTCCTGATCACCTGGGAGGTCACCTTAGCCAACGCTTTCACCTCCATCCACTTTGAGAAGTAGTCAATCATCACTAGGAGGAACCTTCTCTGACCGCTGGCTTGGGGAAACGGCCCAACCAGATCCATTCCCCAGATCGCGAAGGGCCATGGGGCCGTGATACTATGGAGCCGTTGGGCCGGCTGTAGCTGGAGAGGGGCAAACAGTTGGCACTTGTGACATCTCCTTGCGAATTCTGCAGCGTCCCGGCCCAGGGTGGGCCAAAAATAACCTTGCCTGACTATCCTTCCTTCCAGGGTCCGACTCCCGGAGTGACTCCCACATTCCCCGGAGTGGACCTCCTCCAAGATCCTTCGCGTTTCTCCCTCGGTTACGCAGCGGGCCATCATCCCTGAGAGGGTCTTTCTGTATAGCTGCCCGTCCTGGAGGAGGTAGTATGCTGACTTGTGCCTCAGCTTCTTCTTGTCTACCCCCTCCGGATACTCTCCCGTGGAGAGAAAAACCACCACAGGATCCATCCATGAAGCTTGTTGATCGATTTCCATGAGTTCTCCTTCTTCGATGGAGGGGCGGAACAGGTCGGTGATGGTGCCCCCCACCTGGGGACCATGCTTAGCCAACTGATCGGCCTGTTCATTCTCTTCCCTGGGCACATGTTGGAAGGCGAAAGTTTGGAAGGTCCCAATGATCCCCTTTACTTTGGCCAAGTATGATCGTAGGGTGGGCTCCCTTGCCTCGAACTCCCCGTTGATTTGTGAGGCTACCACCATGGAATCTGTGAGGACCTCCACATCTGACACTCCAAGCTCCCTGGCCAGGCGAAGCCCTGCTATCACGGCCTCGTACTCGGCCTGGTTGTTGGTAATGGGAAAGTGCACCACCACCGTTTGCTCGATCCGGGTCCCTTGAGGGCTTTCTAGGATCACTCCCACTCCTAAGGAATGCCTTCCTGATGCTCCATCCACCCTCACCTCCCAAGGAGCCGGGCGAGTGAGTTCTCCTTCCGCCACTTCAATCACATAGTCAGCAAGAAAGTCGGCCATCGCCTGGGCTTTGATCGAGAGCCGCGGAACGAAGGAGACGTCGAACTCGCTCATCTCCACCGACCACTTAGCCAATCTGCCTGAATGCTCCACCCCATCAAAGATGTTGCGGAGGGGATGGTCGGTCACCACTCGGATTGAGTGTGCCTGGAAGTAGGGTCGTAGCCTCCGAGCCGAGATGATTAGGGCGAACGCAAGCTTCTCCAGGATCGGATACCGGAGCTCGGCCTTCCTCAAGACCCGGCTCACATAATAGACTGGGAGCTGTCTCTTCCCCTCTTCTCGAACCAGGACCGAGCTCAAGGCCTCCGTTCCGACCCCCAGATACAAGAACAGGTCCTCCCCCTCCTTCGGTCCTTGGAGCAGCGGAGCCTGTGTCAACTGCACCTTGAGGGCCTGGAAGGCCTCTTCACATTCCCTGCTCCATTCAAACCTCTGACCCCCCCTTAGTGTTTTGAAGAAGGGGGAGCACTTCTCCCCTGCCCGAGAGAGGAAGCGACTCAGCCCTGCTAGCTTCCCTGTCAACCGTTGGACCTCCTTTGCATTCCGCGGGGATCCCAGCTCCAAGATGGCCTTGACCTTGTCTGGGTTCGGCTCGACCCCCGTGGGGGTGAGGAGATGCCCCAAGAACTTTCCCCTGCTGGCCCCGAAGACACATTTTAGTGGATTCAGTCGCATCTTGTACTTGCGCAGGGTGGCGAAGGTCTCCTCTAGGTCCCGGAGGTGGGAGTCCACATCCCGGCTCTTGATCATGAGGTCATCTACATATACCTCCAGATTCCTCCCCCTCTGCTCCTTGAAGACCCTATCCATCATTTTTTGGTAGGTGGCCCCAGCGTTCTTCAGCCCGAACGGCATCATCTTATAGCAGTAGCAGCCGTCGCTTGTGATGAACGAGACATCCTTTATGTCCGGGGGGTGCATCCTGATTTGATGGTAACCTGAAAATACATCTAAAAAACTCATTACAGAAAAGCCGACGGCTGAGTCAACCAGCGCGTCGATCCGAGGCAAGGGGTAACAATCCTTAGGACAAGCTTTATTAAGAAGGGAAAAATCGATACACAACCGCCAGCGGCCGTCTCCCTTTTTGACCATCACAACGTTCGAGACCCAGCCAGGGTATTGAATTTCGGACACGAAGCCCGCTTTGAGAAGTTTCGCCACCTCCTCTCTGATGGGTTCCGCCAGCTTGTCCGCCGTGGATCTCTTTTTCTGCTGAACGGGGCGTGTTCCCGGGTCCAAGTTGAGGCAGTGGCAGGCCACATCCGCGTCAACCCCCGGCATCTCTGCGGCGTTCCAGGCGAAGATGTCCACGTTCTTCTGGATGCACTCCAGCATCCTGCCCTGGTCTTCCGGGGCCAGCCCCCCGCTGACGCGGATCTTTTCCACCCTTCCTCCTCGGGTGAGCACCTCCAGATCCACCACCTCCTCAGCTGCCTCCAGCCTGGATTGCTCCGCCCATCCCTCGGCGTCCCTTTTCTCCGGGGCGGGGACCTCTACCTCCATCGCTTCCTCCTCGACCCTCATCTCGGTCACCTCCAAACTTCCTCCGGCCGCTTCCTCTGCGCAGCCCTTCTCTCCGAGCTCTTCCTCCTCAGCTTCCTCTTCGACCTCCTCCATCCTTCGCCCCATCTCCTCGGCTCCCTCCTGCCAAGAGATGGTGTTCACCGCGGTGACATAACACTCCCGCGCCACCTTTGGGTCTCCCCTAACCCTGACTTGGACCCCCTCGGTGTTGAACTTCAAGCATTGATGAAAAGATGAGGGGACGCAGCGGAAGGCGCTGATCAGGGGCCTTCCAAAGATGGCGCTGTAGCTGCTGGGGGCGTCCACAATGACGAACTTGCAGTTTCGGGACTGCCCCCCAAGGTGACATGGAGTCCGACTCCTCCTTCTACCTCCTTCCTCTCTCCTGAAAACCCGAACAGGGGGCCATCCGAGGCCAGCACTCTTCTTGCCTCCACCTTCATTGCGTCAAACGCCTTTTTGAAGACGACGTTGACGGAACTACCGTTGTCCACGAGGATCCGTGAGACGGTGAAGTTTTCGATGGCCGTCTTGATGACCAGCGCATCACAGAACGGGTCCTCGTGGTCTGGTAGAGCATCAAGCTGACCTACAACAACACTACCCGTCAAATAATGTCACCCACCGAAAGAATCCGCCCGTCGATTGTAGCCAGTCGCCGAATAATGCCGATCGTCGAAATATGTTGTCTGTCGAATGATGTCGCTCAACGAATATTGACACACATTGAATGTTAGCGCCCACATAATATTCATGTTGGCTCAGCCCGCAAGGGAACATCGAGTACGGATATAACCATTGCAAAAACACCATATATATACACACAAAAATGGCAGTGCATGTGGGCCCCCCGTGTCGGCGGTGACATTCGGCTGGGGAAATAACATTTTACAGAGGAGATATTTGACGGGGAAGACAACATTTAGCAGGGGCGGTGACTTTTTGCGGGGGTGAGGACATTCGGTGAGGGTGACGACATTAGGCGCGAACATATATGTATACATAAAATGTACTTCAATGTTGGTCAAAAAAAATCATATGATATGAGAGTTGTCATCTTTGTTTGTCATAGTGAGAACCTCTGTTCAATTTTCATCAATGACAAATTTTGTGGGAGTAAAATTCGATCATATTCCATCATTTTTCATTAAATTTAGGAATAAAATCTTAATTTCGTGTTATAGGGTACCCTACAGTTTAATATGAGCCTAGTACACTAGATCATAGTAGGTGTAAGAGCGCTAGTAAAAAGACGTAGATAATTGAACAGATAAATTTAATAACAATTAAAATTAATGATTATAATTAACCTGATGGTGGACTGAATTACAATTGTCTTTGGTGAAGCATTTAAAATTGACAATTATATTCTTAATTTCAAAATTTATGACTTGACATAAATTTTAATTAATTTTTTTTTAAAAAAATATAATATTCATTCAAGTAATTATACAATCTCAAAATTAAAAGTAATAATTAAAATTCATAAATTTCAAAAAAAAATTTAGTAAAGACCATACACGAACTATGACATATTGTCGGTAGTCCAAATACTTTCGAGATTGCGCCAGGTGTCTCTCTCTTACTCACTTTTATTATATTGACATATTTTAGGCTAATCTTTTAACAAGTCAATTCAATACCATCGGAATAATCGGCTGTATTTTTTGTTATTTATTGCACCACTAAAAACATTTTTTTTCCAAAGCAGCGGATCCAAGACCATTTATTAAAGAGTGATGTTAAGTACAAATTAATTTTAAATAAATGCAAATTAAATTTAAATAAATATACTTAAAAAATTTCATTTGCACATAATCATAATTTTCAGGTAGCCAAAATTAATTTGCAATAAAATTACTCTTATTAAAACCCCGTCTGGCTGCAGGAGACCGTCTGCCCAGCCTTCTTCTCCCAGTAGTTTACTTCCTTCTGTTTAAGAAGGTTTCTTCTAGTTTTCCGAATTCCAAAATACAAGGAAGCGTAAATATAGGAAGAGCTAAGAACATACATATCTTTCCTAATCCTTCATTTATTTTTCCCTTCTTCATTTCCCAACAACTAATCAAAGAGAATCAGCTGAGAGAAAAAAAAACAAGGACAGTTCGGAGAGCGCAAGCCGGCGGTGATAATGAAACTCCTCACAATAGCCGGAAACGCGATAAACACGGCGGTCAGCGTAATCGTGTTCAGCTTCTTAGACCTCCTCGACGCGTTTCTCTGTATCATCTACAAGCTAGTGGATTTTGCAGTGGACTGGGAGTGGAAATCGTGCTACTGCTCATTCTCCTCATCCGGAAACATTGTGGCCACCGGCTGCAGCAGTAATGGAAG
Source organism: Platanthera guangdongensis (assembly GCA_039583875.1). Classification (NCBI taxonomy): domain Eukaryota; kingdom Viridiplantae; phylum Streptophyta; class Magnoliopsida; order Asparagales; family Orchidaceae; genus Platanthera; species Platanthera guangdongensis. The sequence continues at coordinate 60,683,228 of CM077153.1, read as the reverse complement.
CAATGTGCTCCTCCTCTGCGCTTCCACCAACCGCCTCCACCTCGAAAGCATCTCCGGCACGCTCCACTTCCGCCCCTATCTCCTGTCCGAATTCGCGGCTTTCATATCCCAAAAATACACTGGCCGCCATCATCGCACTCCGGCCATTCTAGAAATTCCCAGCCTGAAGCCAAAGCCTCGCGCAGCTGTGCCCCGGTGGTCAGACTGCGACTGTCGCACCTGCAATCAGTGGAGCACCGGCCGGGAATCTGAATCGAGATCGCTTTATGTTCACACGGAGGGGAATTTAGAGGGGACGGAGGAAGACGTGGTTTTCATCCACGGATTCATCTCCTCATCGTCGTTTTGGACGGAAACCGTGTTTGGCGAGTTTTCTGAGGCGGCAAGGTCGAGGTATCGGTTTCTCGCCGTTGATTTGCTGGGTTTCGGCCGGAGCCCGAAGCCGGAGGAATCGCTTTACACGATACGGGAGCATTTGGAGATGATCGAGCGGTCCATTAATCAGCACGGCGTTCGGCGGCGATTCCACATTGTGGCGCACTCGCTCGGCTCCGTCCTAGCACTCGCCCTTGCTGCTAGCCACCCGGATTCTGTCCTTTCCCTTACACTTCTCGCGCCGGTAATTATTAATTAGTTTTTCTAATTATTTCGTGAAAAATGAATTAATGGCAGAGACGCCAGCTAGTACTGGTTGGCAGTCACGCATATGGAGCTTTAAACATTTTTTATGATTTAAGGGAGTTAGATTGGGTGGTGTTTAATTTGGTGGGGATTGTTGTTGTTGGTTGCAGCCGTATTTTCCGGCGAGAGAAGGGGAGGAAGGAGAACTGGCGGTGATGAGGCGGGTGGCGCCGAGGAAGGTATGGCCGCCGATGGCGTTTGCTGCATCGATGGCTTGTTGGTACGAGCATGTTAGCCGGACAATATGCCTGCTGATATGCAGGCAACATCGGCTTTGGGACTTCATCTTTAGGCTGCTTACTTTGAACAGGTAAGCATTAACCTCCATTTTATGAATGCGATTTCTAGCAACACGTCAATATGGGCATCCATACTTTTTTTTAAAAGATATGTTACTGCTTTATTTTTCTAATTTTTCATCCTGCTTTTCATCTTTTTAGTAATTCCTATGATTGAAATCCAGAAGATCTATAAATCTATACATAGTTACGATGATGATCCGAGCTTTTGTTCATCAGCACATCTCTGAAAGTAAATATTATGTAAAAATAATATTTTACTTTTTTGTTCATATCCTCCTCCACCGTCTGTCTCAAAAATCAGGATCCTGTCTCAAGGGTTGCTGCTTATGGCTCTGTTTGGGGGATTTATTTTTACTGATCAACCGGTTACGATCACATGAGCCGGAGTTTAATTTAAAAATAAGTCCCTCCAAAGACAACCTATGACTCTTCGGCTAAATTTGGGGCGGTGGTGTCGGTAGAAAAAATAGTGCTGGAAAAATAAATTTGATATTATAAATGTCTAAAAAGTGTTAAAAATAGGCCGAAAGAACAATTTTTTATAATAATCATTAAGTTTTTAATAATAATAAATTATTTATACTAATCAATTATCACATAAATAAATTAATATTATATATATTATAAATAAAGTTATAAAAAATTAACGGCGAGAAGCAAAGGTCAAGTATGTGTGAAGAACCCTTCGCCTAGTTTCCTATAACACTTACAAGCTACTGACACCCCAATCAGCGCTGACAATATTGCCTTTGATCCGTCCAGCAACGTTATGTGTTGTCATAATGGATGATCTATTGTCAGCCTAAATGGCAAAAGAGAAGGTTATAATCAGTTTGTGGCAGAAACAATACGTGGCCGCCGCTAGATGCCCCATTTAATGTAGCCAAAAATTATTTTGCACAGGGTTGCTATGGTGATTGCTACACACTAAACATGAGAGACACAATGCACAACCATAATTAGGTATAAAATCTTTTTGGATATTGAATCATATACTTTGGTTAACTTTTTTTTTTGGCAATACCTCTTTTGTAGCACATACCGTGACATCAGTTTGGCAAATAACCACAATTACCATACTACTAAATTCGAAGCATTATAAAAATGATACGAGACAAACACTTAGGCTCCGTTTGGGACAACTTATGATAATGAATAAATTGATTATTGATAAATTGATGTTTTGAAAGAGATTTTATAAAAATAATGATGAATAAGCAGCACACTGTTTGGATAGTTTTTGCATTATTATTTATCTAAAATTTCATTTATTCGTAAAAGTCTGTTCCTTTGAACACATTTTTTCCGTCCTGAAGCGATTTTCACTCGGACACATTTTTTTTGCATGGGTGCAAATTTTTTACACTTGCACGATTTTTTCTTTCGGCCGCGATTTTTTCGTCTGAGCGCAAATATTTCGCTCGAACGCGGTTTTTTTTCAGGACGCGGCATTTTCACCTGAGCGCGGTTTTTTTTACTGATTTGGTTTTTTCGTCAGGGCACGAATATGTCGCCCGAGAACAAATTTGTCTCCCGGGCGTAAATTTTTCGCCCGGGTCCGGTTATTTCGCCCGGAAGCATTTCTTTCGCATGAGCGCGAATTTTTCACTCGAACGCGAATTTTTTGTCCGGGAGCAAATTTTTCGCCCGGGCGCGAATTTTCCGCCCGGGCGCGAATTTTCCGCCCGGGCGCGAATTTTCCGCCCGGGCGCGAATTTTCCGCCCGGGCGCGAATTTTCCCCCGGGCGCGAATTTTCCCCCGGGCGCGAATTTTCCGCCCGGGCGCGAATTTTCTGCCCGGGCGTGAATTTTCCGCCCGGGCGCGAATTTTCCGCCTGAGCGCGCCGCCCAAGTGCCAATTTTTCAGTCGGACACGATATTTTTGCCTAGACACAATATATTTGCTGGCACATGATATTTGGGGGCGAATGTTTTGACCGGGCGCGAATGTTTCGCACGGACGCGAATTTTCCATCCAGGCGCGAATGTCTATAGTGCGCGAATTTTTTGCCTCGTCGTGATTTTTTGCCTGGACGCGATATTTTTGCCTACACGTGATATTTTTGCTCGCACGCGATATTTTTGCACGGAAGCGAAAAAAGGCATTCTGCTAAAAAATCGCGTCCGACCGAAAAAAATGCTCGCTGGCGAAATATTCGTGCTCGGGTGAAAAAATTTATTTTCGGGAGAAAAAATCACTGTCGAGCGAAAAAAATCGCGTCAGGGCGAAAAAACAGCTCTCGTGCGAAAAAATCACGTCCGTGCGAAAAAATTCTCGCCCCGACAAAAAATTCGCGCTCGGGCGTAAAATTCGCACCCGGGCGAAAAATAGCGCCCGAGCGAAAATATTCGTGCCCGGGCGAAATATCCGCGTCCAGGCGAAAAAATCTCGCTCAGGGGAAAAACTTGCGCCTGAGCGAAAAACCTCGTCCGGGTGGAAAAAACGCGCCCGGGCGAAAAATTCACGTTGGGTCAGAAAATTCGCAAACGGGCAGAAAATTCGCGCCCGGGTGGAAAATTCGCGCACATGCGAAAAATACGCCCTCTGGCGAAAAATACGAGCTCTGCCGAAAAAATCTCACTGTTGCGAAAAAATTACGCCATGCGAAAAAATCAACTTTGGGTTTTTTTAAGTGATAAGCGCTTATGGGAAGTCATAAGCTGGACCTGGAGAGCTTACGAAAAATCAGCTTATCATCCATTTTAAGGCTCTGTTTGGGACAACTTATGATGATGAATAAGTTGCTTATGGAAAATTGATGATTTGAAAAAGATTATATAAAAACAATGATGAATAAGTAGTACACTGTTTGGATAGTTGTATATAAGTGCTTATCTAAAATTTCATTCATTCGTAAAAGTCTGTTCATTCAGAAACGTTTTTTCCGTTCGGACGAGATTTTCATTCAGTCAAATTTTTTTGGCATGGGTGCGAATTTTTCACAGTGGCGCGATTTTTTCTTCCGGCCGCGATTTTTTCGTCTGAGCGCAAATATTTCTCTCGGACGCGGTTTTTTTTTTCCGGACTCGGTATTTTCACCGGGGCGCGGTTTTTTCGCCTGGACGCGAATTTGTCGCCCGAGATCAAATTTGTCGCTCAGGCGTAAATTTTTCGCCAGGGCGCGAATTTCCGCCCAGTCGCGAATTTTCGCACGGGCGCTAATTTTCGACCGGGCGCGAATTTTTGCCCGGGTGCGAATTTTCGCCCGGGCGCGAATTTTCGCCCGGGCGCGACTTTTCGCCCGGGCGCGAAATTTCCGTCCGTGCGCGAATGTTTCGCTCGGGCGCCAATTTTTCGCCGGAGCGCCAATTTGTTAGCCGGACACGATATTTTTGCCTAGACACAATATATTTGCTCGCAGGCGATATTTGGGCGTGAATGTTTCGACCGGGCACGAATGTTTCGCACGGGCGCGAATGTCTACGGGTCGCGAATTTTTCGTCTGGGAGTGAATTTTTTGCATGGGCGTGATTTTTTGCCCGGACGCGATATTTTTGCCTGGACGGATATTTTTGTTTGCACGCGATATTTTTGCACCGAAGCGAAAAAAGGCATTCTGCCAAAAAAATTGCGTCCGACCAAAAAAAATGCACGTGGGCGAAATATTCGTGCTAGGGTGACAAAAATCTTTGTCAGGCGACAAAAATCTTTGTCAGGCGAAAAAATCACTGTCGAGCGAAAAAATCGCATCCGGGCGAAAAACAGCTCCCGTGCGAAAAAATCGCGCCCGAGCGGAAAATCGCTACCGGGTGAAAAAATCGTGTCCGTTCGGAAAAAGTCTCGCCCCGACAAAAAATTCGTGCCTGGGCGAAAAATAGATCCAGAGCGAAAATATTCACGTATGAGCGAAATATCCGCGTCCGGGCGAATAAATCGCGCCCGGGCGAAAAAATCGCGTCCGGGCGCGATTCAAAAAATCGCTCCCGGGCGAAAAAATCGCGCCCGAGCGAAAAACCTCGTACGGGTGGAAAAACGGACCCGGGGGAAAAATTTGCGTCGGGTCAGAAAATTCGCACACGAGCGGAAAATTCGCGCCCGGGTGGAAAATTCACGCACGGGCGAAAAAATCACGCAAAGGTGAAAAATACGCTCTCGGGCAAAAAATATGAGCTCTGGCGAAAAAAACGCACCGTTGCGAAAAAATCACGCCCGAGCGAAAAAATCAAGTTTGAGTTTTTTTAAGGGATAATCACTTATGAGAAATCATAAGCTGGACCCGAATAGCTTATGAAAAATGTTGGAACACCCTATTACTAATTTGGGTCAGGATCACTATGTCTCTAGGAACCTTTACTTGACCTTCTGTATAGCTTAATAGGTCAATTAGAATTGAGTCTAAGGGTTAGAAGTCTAGGATTGGAAGCTGCCCTGGAGACCAAGTTTTTCTGTCTGGAGACTAAGTCTGATCGTCGAGCTCAGCACGACGATTCGTCGAACTCCGATCGACGATCGTCTAGCTCAACTTCGACAGATCGTCGAACTCCATTCGACGATCGCTGAGCTCAACTTCATAATATCGTCGAACTCCATTCGACGATCGGTGAGCTCAGTTCGACGATTTTGTCTCTGCATTGGATCTTTATCTCTGAGCTCAGTTCGACGATCTTTGAGCTCAGATCGATGATTATTTTTGCTGCTTGAGTTTTCCAGATCGCTGAGCTCAGCTCGACGATAGCAGAGCTCAGTTCGACGATTTCAGATAACTTCCAGAATTCAAATTCAAATCAGTTAAGAGTTATTCTGCAATTAATTCAGAGATTTGCTAGCCGTTTTCATTTACTTCTGGATCAAGTTTCAAGGGATTTTTCAAGGAATAATTCTGTGGACTTTCCTCTAGAAGAGATTATGCAATTAAGGCTGCAATCAATGCAGACCAACGACTATCCTTGACAGAGAATGATATTATATTCTGGAACAGAGAATAAAAGACAGAATGTTTTTTGAATCAACAGAGGTGAACAAGAAGAGAACACACAATACAGATTACAGAGACTCATTCAAAATCTTCTGTCAAAAAGAATTCTGAAGAACACTCATCAAAGAGATCAAGCTTTCAAAAATCTTTAGATCTTTTCAGCTCTCAAAGTGTTCAAGGCCAACATCATTTCAAGACTCCAGACACTCAACATTTCAGCTATTGCTGAAATCATCCATTGCTGGAGTTCTATATTTGAAGGCCTATCACCCTCAAGCAAAGCTTTTCTTCCTGAAGATTTCAAGGATTCAGGGGGAGTTTTGACATCAATCCACATAGTCTTCTCAGTTGGTTGAGAAAGAGAAGACTGCCATCACTCTCTCACCCCCACTCTGTAAAGGGTTTTTCAAACTCCCTTCAAAAGTTTGAATCTGGTTTTTGAGCACCTTGTCAAAAGCTCATTGGTGGCAAGACACCTGATCAAAAAATCTGCTTTGGTTTTTGAGCACCTTATCAAAAGCTCATTGGTGCCCAGGACACCTGATCAACTCATCCTGCAGTGGATTCCTACCTAGGGTGGTAGAAGAGTGGATGTACCCAAGTTTGGGGAACCACTATATTTCCTTGTGTCTTCTGGTTCTGCTTGTTTACTTTTTGTTTCTGGCCTTGATTCTCTCTGTGCTTAGTTTTTGTTTAGCTTAGTGCTGTAGTTAGATTCTTTATTGCTTCCCTGCTGACACAGATTACAACAATTGTTGTAAAAGCCTGTAAAAAGTTTTTAAGCACCATATACTCTATTCACCCCCCTCTAGAGTATATCAGATCTAGTTGCCCTTTCAATTGGTATCAGAGCGAGGTTGGTTAAACATACCATATCTGATTGGTTGTACAGGCTAACACCTGAACCCCAAGATCCCAAACTAGATCTGTTTTTCTTTTGTATTCTATTATTAGATTTTGTGTGCACAAATCATGGCCCAAAACAAAGATTATGCTAGCACCAGACCTCCAGTGTGCAATCTGTCAAAGTTTGCACTTTGGAAAGCAAGGATTAGACTCTACATGAATTCTATTGATGAAGATATATTTAATTCTGTTTTGACAGTGTGTCCAAGACCCCCAGAGAGCACAAGTACAAATGCTGTTCCACCTCCATCAGGAACAGATGCTGACATCAAAAAATGGAAAGTAGCTGATGCCAAGGCTATGAACATTCTAGCTCAGACAATGTCAGATGACATTTTTCAAAAGGTAGCTGAATGCAATTCAGCCAAGGAGATTTGGGACAAGCTCTCAGAAATAGTCTCAGGCTCAGCTGATGAGAGAAAGGACAGAAGATCTCATCTCATCTCCCAATATGAGAACTTCAAGAAGGGAGAGACTGAGTCAGTGGGAGACATGTACAACAGATTGAGTCTAATTGTCAGTGAACTAAGGACATTGGACAAAGAGATTTCTCTGACAGAACTTAATGACAAGATCCTAATGTGCTTCCCCAGCACTTGGGATTCAAGAATCTGGCCAATTAAGGATGCCAGAAGTCTGAATGAAATCACCACTGAAGCCTTGTTGGGTAAGCTCAAATCTTATGAGCTATTTATCAAGAATAGAGAGGAAGAACAGAAGGCTGCTTCACCAGCCACAAGGAAAGAGAAGACCATAGCCTTTAAGGCAACTGAGGATCTGCCTGAAGATAAGAGCACATGCAATGATGAACTACTCAGCTTGTTGGCCAAAAGATTCTACAAGATGGCCAGAAAGGACTTCAGAAGAAGATCATACAAGGAGCAGGACAAGCCAAGGTATGACAAGTCCATTAGCAACAATAAAGATATTATCTGCTTTGGTTGCAGGAAACCAGGGCACACAGTTCCTGACTGTCCAGAGAACAAGATCAAGGACAGAAGGGACAGAAAAGAAAGAAGAAAGGAGAAAGACTCCAAAAGGAATGGAAGTGGCAAACCTTCTTCAAGCAAAAACAAGCATACAAGAAAATGGTTTGTTGCTGAATCCTGGAGTGAGACAGAAGAGGAGTCAGAAGCCTCTTCTAGCTCAAGTGATGATGAGGATGATGCAGAAGAAAAGGAGTTCTGCATGATGGCAATCAATGCCTCACAGAACAATTCAGAGGAAGAGGAGTCAGAGTCAGACTCAGAGACTCAACCTGAAGAAGATCAGGTAATTGATTCTTTTGATTTTACTTCAGAAGATTTTAAATCTGAATTTAAAGCACTGTGTTTAGACCTGCTAAAGTCTGAGAAAGAGATTATCTCTCTCAGAAATCAATTATCTGAACACAATGGTTTAAAGTCAGAAAACCTCAAACTCTCTCAGGAGTTGGAGAACTGTAGGGAACAGATAGCTACACTGAAAAGTGAGCTCTCCGAGGCCAAGAAGCTTGAAGAATCCCTTAATGGGAGAAGCATCAAGCTGATGGACATCACAAGCACAGTGAACTCTAGATTCAACAGTACACTGGGCTTGGGTGCTTCATCCAGCCAACCTATAGTCCTAACAACTCCCATCAAGTTTATTTCTAACAAGGGAAAGGGAGTTGTAGAGGTTGCCAGGAAAAATTCTGATCTGCCTCAGAAAACTAAGTCCCAGCAAAAATCGTCGAACGGAGATCGACGATCGCCGAATGAAGATCGACGATCGCCGAACGCATCTCGACGATCTCAGCAAAAATCGTCGAACGCTGATCGACGATCTCAGCCAAAGTCGTCGAACGCAGGTCGACGATCTCATATACCTGACCTCACCCATAGTCGACTGTCGAACGGAGCTCGACGATCTGACCCAAGATCGTCGAACTCAGCTCCAAGATCGTCGAACAGAGGTCAGAACTCTAGAAAATTTTTCAAAGACAAATCAAAATTGAATCCTGAGGGTTCTTCATCCCAAACCTTTAACCCTTATACTGAATGGATTTTACCTCCAAGGAGATATCATCCTGAAGGATATAAGAGTCAACCAGGGATGTCTTTCATTTCTGAATTTAGAGGTTATCAACTAGGCCCAAGGTAAACTGGGTCAAAAACAAGTAAATTGTTTTATGTGCAGGTGAAAACCTATCCAACATCTAACCAGCAATGGTACTTGGATAGTGGGTGCTCTAAGCACATGACAGGGAATAAGGACAACCTCACTTCCTTTAGAGCCAAGCTTGGACCCAAAGTTATCTTTGGTGATTCCAACTTTGGACAGACTAAAGGATATGGTGCAGTCCAGATTGGTTCAGTAACCTTCAAGAAGGTAGCATATGTGGAAGGACTGAAGCACAACCTAATCAGCATCAGTCAGCTGTGTGATGAAGGCTACCAGGTGACCATCAGCAAAACCTTATGCAAAATCAAGTCAGAGGACAACACAACAGTGTTGACAGGTATAAGGAAATGTAACATCTATTTAGTAGATTTTCTTTCAACTGATATCGATATCTGTTTGTTTAATTCAGTCTGTAGACCAAATGTTTTATGACATAAGAGATTAGGACACCTAAACCTTAGAATTATTGCTAGGCTATCCAAGGACAACCTTGTTAGAGGACTACCTTCTGGCCCTTACAAGAAGGAAGGACTCTACAAGGCCTGTCAATTAGGCAAGCAAACTAAAAACAGTTTTAAGTCACTTAATAAGAGTGATTCACCTAGGATATTGTATCTGTTACACATGGATCTATTTGGACCCATCACAGTACAAAGCCTAGGAGGGAAATCCTACACTTTAGTAATTGTAGATGACTTCTCTAGATTCACTTGGGTGTTCTTTCTAAGGAAGAAGTCTGATAACTTTAAGTGTCTGACAGAGTTTCTCAAATATATACAGATTGAGTTCAATACTCACATTGCCCTGATCAGAAGTGATCATGGGACAGAGTTTGATTCTCTTCTTATGCAAGAGTTCTGTCAGAGTGAAGGGATCAAGCATACTTTCTCAGCTCCTAGAACTCCTCAACAAAATGGGGTAGCTGAAAGGAAAAATAGAACCCTTATTGAATCTGCCACTACATTGTTGTCAGATGCTCATCTACCTCTATCCTTTTGGGCAGAGGCAGTGAACACCTCCAACTATGTGCTGAACAAAAGTCTGATACATAAACTAAAGGGAAAGACTCCCTATGAATTACTCAAAGGGAAGAAACCTAAAGTTGACTATTTCAGAATTTTTGGTTGTATTTGCTACATTCACATTAATGACAAGAAATATCTAGCAAAATTTCAAGCCAAAGCTGATGAAGGAGTGTTTCTGGGATACTCCATGATCAGCAAGGCCTATATGGTCTATAATAAATCATCTTTGAAAATTGAGGAATCTGTTCATATTTATTTTGATGAAACTAACATGTCTTTCAAGGAGAAGATTTCTTTTACCATAGAACCTTTGCAGGAACATTCTCTAGTTGAAGATATGAACAAGTTACAGGTTGCTCAAGAGGATGAAAGCAGCGAAGATGAAGACAATGCTCAACATATTGAAGCACCACTTGAAGAGCCAGTTGTTGTACCACAAGAGGAAACAACAACAGAGGTTGGTGAACAATCAACACCCCCTGTTGATTTAGTAACATCAAGAGACCATCCAATTACCCAAATAATTGGAGAAATCTCAGCTGGTGTGCAAACCAGAAATCAGGTCAACCAAAACCTATTGCACACCTGCTTCCTATCTCAAATTGAACCTCAGTCCATTCAAGATGCAGAGCAAGATCCACATTGGATCATTGCAATGCAAGAGGAATTGCATCAATTTGAGAGTAACAAAGTATGAGAACTAGTGCCAAAGCCTAAGGATCATTCCATTGTTGGAACAAAATGGGTATTCAGAAACAAACTGGATGATCAAGGAGTAATAATAAGGAACAAGGCAAGGCTAGTTGCTCAAGGATACTCTCAAGAGGAAGGCATCGACTACGACCAGACCTTTGCACCAGTTGCAAGATTGGAAGCCATCAGAATATTTCTAGCTTATACAGCTCACAAAGGCTTCAAGGTTTATCAGATGGATGTCAAAAGTGCTTTCTTAAATGGAGACATCAAAGAGGAAGTTTATGTCAGACAACCTCCAGGTTTTATCTCTCCAACTCTTCTTGATTATGTTTTTAGACTGAACAAAGCATTATATGGTCTCAAGCAAGCTCCTAGAGCATGGTATGAGACCCTAGCATGCTTTCTCTTGGAAAATGGTTTTATAAGGGGTAGAGTAGACCAAACTCTTTTTATTAGAACCTATAAGTCCCATATCCTACTAGTACAAATTTATGTAGACGATATCATTTTTGGTTCTACTGACTCAAAATTGTGCAGAAGGTTTTCTAACCTGATGCATTCTAAATTTGAGATGAGTAGCATGGGTGAGCTATCCTTCTTCCTATGATTGCAAGTCAAGCAACATGCTGAAGGCATCTTTATCTCTCAAACCAAATATGCAAATGAATTGGTTAAGAAATTTGGTATGTCTGAGGCATCTTGTATGAAAACACCCATGCCTACCAATGCTGTATTGGATGCTGATGAACATGGGAAACCTGTTGATCAGACAACATATAGAGCAATGATTGGCTCTTTACTGTATCTTACAGCTAGTAGACCAGATATAATGTTTGCTACATGTATATGTGCTAGGTTCCAAGTAAGCCCTAGAGAGTCACACCTAATATTAGTAAAGAGGATTCTCAGGTATGTTAAAAGTTGTCCAAATCTAGGCCTCTGGTATCCAAAAGATTCAGCATTTGAGTTAACTGGATTCTCTGATGCTAATTATGCTGGATGCAGAATTGACAGGAAAAGCACCAGTAGAACTTGTCAGTTCCTTGGTGACAGACTTGTCTCTTGGTTCTGTAAGAAACAAACATCTGTGTCAACTTCAACTGCTGAAGCTGAATATATGGCTGCAGGCAGTTGTTGTTCACAAATATTGTGGATTCAAAACCAACTCCTAGACTATGGTTACAACTTAGAGAAGTCTAAAATCTTTTGTGACAATACAAGTGCTATTTCCATAGCTCAAAATCCAGTCCTCCATAGTAGGACAAAACACATAGAGATTAGGCATCATTTCTTAAGAGATAATGTTGAAAAGAATAAAATTGAATTAAAATATATCCCAACTGATTTACAAAGGGGAGATATTTTCACCAAGCCTTTGGATGAAAAGAAACACACTTTCTTCCTAAATCAGTTAGGAATGTTAGATGGAGGAAGTCTTAAATAATTTCCAAGATTTTGAAAGCTCAAAAAATTGACCAAGACTAGGCAAACTTTCTGATTTTTCTCAGTGTCTAGAATTTTTCTGATCTCTGAACTACGCTCGATGATTTCCCCAAAGATTGTCGAACGGAGATCGACGATTTTCAAAATCGTCGAACTGAGTTCAGCGCCTCTCAGATAGTATGAACTATCTCTTCCGGTCAACGATCGTCGAACGGCGCTCGACGATCTTGTTCTCTACACGATCGTCGAACGGAGCTCGACGCTCTCCAATATCGTCGAACGGAGATCGACGATGTTGAAAACCTTTCAGATTCCTTTAGAAGCCTCGATCGTCGAACTGAGTTCAATGATCTTTCCAATTCTGCGTCGAACCCTAATATAAAACTCATTTTTCGCCATCGTTCTCTCTTGCGCTTTCGATTTCTCTGCAAGGATTTTCTTTCCCTCCAAACAGTTCTACGCTTGGTCGTTTTGTTTGTTGAATTTTTGCAGGTACAATGGCTGTGTCCGTTGCAGTTCTAGCCGCAATGAAGTTCGATGCTGGATTCGACATTGATATGGAATCTTTCAACACTACTGATCAAATCTTCCAAGATATACTGGATTTATTCAAGGATCAGAATCTGTCTGCCCTCATGACCACTAGAATCAAGCTTGCTTCAGATGAGATAAAGGAGTGGGTCTATACTGCTCATAATCAAGACAACTCCACAATAGTTGGGTCCATTGCTGGAACTCAGGTACCTCTGACCCCCACCATTTTAACAGAGGTTTTTGGACTAAGAAATGGAGATGAAACTGCTGAGTTATCTGGGGAGGAGTTTTCTGACCTACTTGCCAGGATGGGTCATCCAGAGGGAAACCCTAGCAAGCTATTCAAAAGAAACTTGTCTGTTGAATACAGATTCCTAGCAGATGTGGTAGGGAAAGTGCTGCTGGCAAAGCACTCTGCACATGATACCATATCCAGATACCAGCTCTGCCTCATGGGAGCTCTGGTGGATAAGAGAAGTTTGAACTGGGGAGAGGTCTTCTTTGACCTAATCAAGAAGAAAATCAACAAAAGCTTTGTTAACTTTGTAAGGATTCTTGGAGTCTTCCTGCAAAATAGGTGCCCTGCCTTGCTGGTCTCCTCTGGAGTGCACATAAATGCCTCCAAGAGACTCACCTGTGCCCTCTTTGGCAAATGGGACATGCAAATCAGCAAGCCTGGCAGGCCCTCCTCAAGTGCTCCTTCAGGCACCAGGACTCATAGAGTCACTCCCCCACAGGTCTCTGCTCCTACAGAAGACCTGGCTGCTGCTGTTGCTGCCTCTCCTCCTCCTCCAATTCCAACCCTACCTCTACCATCCACCATTCCAGCTCCATCCACCATTACCATCTCTAGCCCATATCCACCAACAATTCCATCTCCAGAACCCATTCTGCCTCCACCAGTAGACCACTTTCACCCTCTATTCTCATACCCTCCACCAGATGTCACCTTCTATCCATCAATTCCATCCTTCACCCTCCTGGATGACTCCTATATGGATGATTCCCCATCCTCTCCTCCAGAATTACCCTCCTCCTCAACTTCATTCCAAGATCTCCTCCACCATATCATTGATCAAACCACTTTCACCCCATCCATATCCATCCCCTTGTCCTCCATTTCCACTATCCCAACACCTGAGCCATCCATTCCACTCTCCATCCCTCCACTTCCAGCATCCTCAGCTATCCCCATTCCATCTACCTCTGCTCCTATTCTTGAGCAAGTAGACCTCTCAGCCCTAGCTGACAAGTTGTATGAGCTAATTGCCCCCAGGCTCTCTCTACTCTTGGAGACCTCATTGGCTCCTCTACACTTGTCAGTGGCAGCCCTCTCTGCCAGGCTTTCCTCCCTCCTTCCTCAGGCAGCACCACCAGCAGTTTGCCTTGATACAGATGTCTCTGCATCTAGGCAGGGGGAGATGCCCTATGAAGCAAGCCTTCATGCTGTTGCTGCTGCTGTTTCTGCTCCTGCTGCTGATGATACTGCTGCTGCTGCTGATGTTTCTGTGTCTGCTGCCCCTTCTGATACTGTTGCTGTGCCTCCAGAATGTCAGGCTCCTACTGCAGTTCTTGCAATAGACCTAAGGTCTTTGCTTTCTGCCTTTGATCCTGCCTTCTTCAGCTATCTCCCAGAGGTTAATGCTGTCCAGCCCCCAGAAGATTTGTCCAAGGCACTGGTGCCTGTCTCTTGCTGTGACCCTAGCATTATCTCTGCATTTGTACATTCAGTGATTGCTGCTTCTGAAGATGTTGCTGCTGCTGCTGCTGTTAAAGACAACACTGACTTTGCTTCTGAAATTGTTGATACTGCTGAGATTGCTCACACTGCTGCTGAAATCCCAACTGCTTCTGATGAGCAAACATCCAAGGATCTTCTGATGTCAGAGGCCACTATTTTTGAGCCTGCTGCAGTTTTTGATGTTGTTTCTGCTGTTACTGAAATTTCTGCTGATAGTGAGACTGTTACAATTACTTCTGCTGTCACTACTCCAGTATCTGTTGCATCTGCTGTATTTGCTCCTGTTGCACCCTCTGCATCTATTGCTCCATCTGCTGCTGTCCCTGCTGCTGCTACTTCTGCTTCTGCCTCATCTGCTGCTGTTCAACTGAAGAAAGAATTGATGAAGAAAATAGATGCTATATATGATGATCAGAGTTCTGAATCTGATGAATTCAAAACAGACTCTGATGATTCAGCTGCTACTATTGCAAGGAAAAGGAAAGCTAGGAGCAAGGCTATGAAAAGGGTCCCTCCTGCAAAAGTCAAGGATGATAATGATATTCCTTATTACATTCTGCATAACTGCCCCATCACAGAACATTGGATGCAATATTCTAAAAATCAGCTCAAGGCCATGAAGAAGAAGAGAAAGTATGAAAAGGGCTCCTCCCAGTTCCAGCACCCTCATCCTCCTCCACCACCTCCTCCTGATGCAGGTGCAGGTGGCAGCTCTGCAAGTCAAGCCCCAGCTAGAAGCCAGGCTCCCTATCAACCCCATGCCAGATCCTACCAAAGGGAAAGCCAGTCTAGGGGTTCTTATTCTAGGAGAGGAGGATACATGGGTAATCAAAGAGATTTTCAAGTTTATTCCAAAGGGTATTCCAGGCAGCACCCATACTCCAGGGGAGGACATGGTTCTTCTGATACTACTTCTGGTCCCTTCCCCTATAAGCTCAAAGAGACAGTGTCTGTCAGGCCTCCTCAAGACAATTCTTCCAACAGGTATGAGCCACCTGTACCATTTGAGGACCCTGAAAAGAATCCATCTGCTTGGACTGCTAGGATGAAGGAGTTGGCTGCACTAGATCAGATCAAGAAGGCCAGAGAGCAATGTTTAGACACTTCAAATATTTCTACAATGTCAGAGCAAAGACAAAAGGAACTAGACAAATATGCTTCCAGCAAATTCTTTGATGCTGAGAGATATATGGAGTTGCATCCTGCTGCTGTGGTCCCCAGATCTTCAAAGCAAACTTATTTGGGTGCAGCAGATGACACCAGGTCCAACAAGGAAGCTCTAAATCCAAACAGAGAAATCAAACTTGTCAAAGGCAAAGAGAAGAGTGACAGTGTAAGGTGACAATTTCTGTGAATTCTGACTGCTATCTGGATGACATATATATATATATATATATATATATATATATATATATATATATATATATATATATATATATATATCTATCTGTGATGTTTCTGCAATGTCTAGCTGTTGTTTTTATGCTTTTCTGATTGTATGATGCTATTTGAATTTTTCCAAAGTCTGTAAATAGTCATCCTAACCCAAATAGGGGGAGATTGTTGGAACACCCTATTACTAATTTGGGTCAGGATCACTATGTCTCTAGGAACCTTTACTTGACCTTCTGTATAGCTTAATAGGTCAATTAGAATTGAGTCTAAGGGTTAGAAGTCTAGGATTGGAGGCTGCCCTGGAGACCAAGTTTTTCTGTCTGGAGACTAAGTCTGATCGTCGAGCTCAGCACGACGATTCGTCGAACTCCGATCGACGATCGTCTAGCTCAACTTCGACAGATCGTCGAACTCCATTCGACGATCGCTGAGCTCAACTTCATAATATCGTCGAACTCCATTCGACAATCGGTGAGCTCAGTTCGACGATTTTGTCTCTACATTGGATCTTTATCTCTGAGCTCAGTTCGACGATCTTTGAGCTCAGATCGACGATTATTTTTGCTGCTTGAGTTTTACAGATCGCTGAGCTCAGCTCGACGATAGCAGAGCTCAGTTCAACGATTTCAGATAACTTCCAGAATTCAAATTCAAATCAGTTAAGAGTTATTCTGCAATTAATTCAGAGATTTGATAGCCGTTTTCATTTACTTCTGGACCAAGTTTCAAGGGATTTTTCAAGGAATAATTCTGTGGACTTTCCTCTAGAAGAGATTATGCAATTAAGGCTGCAATCAATGCAGACCAACGACTATCCTTGACAGAGAATGATATTCTATTCTGGAACAGAGAATAAAAGACAGAATGTTTTTTGAATCAACAGAGGTGAACAAGAAGAGAACACACAATACAGATTACAGAGACTCATTCAAAATCTTCTGTCAAAAAGAATTCTGAAGAACACTCATCAAAGAGATCAAGCTTTCAAAAATCTTTAGATCTCTTCAGCTCTCAAAGTGTTCAAGGCCAACATCATTTCAAGACTCCAGACACTCAACATTTCAGCTATTGCTGAAATCATCCATTGCTGGAGTTCTATATTTGAAGGCCTATCACCCTCAAGCAAAG
Organism: Platanthera guangdongensis; assembly: GCA_039583875.1. Lineage (NCBI taxonomy): Eukaryota > Viridiplantae > Streptophyta > Magnoliopsida > Asparagales > Orchidaceae > Platanthera > Platanthera guangdongensis. The sequence continues at coordinate 60,666,319 of CM077153.1, read as the reverse complement.
CTTTTCTTCCTGAAAATTTCAAGGATTCAGGGGGAGCTTTGACATCAATCCACATAGTCTTCTCAGTTGGTTGAGAAAGAGAAGACTGCCATCACTCTCTCACCCCCACTCTGTAAAGGGTTTTTCAAACTCCCTTCAAAAGTTTGAATCTGGTTTTTGAGCACCTTGTCAAAAGCTCATTGGTGGCAAGACACCTGATCAAAAAATCTGCTTTGGTTTTTGAGCACCTTATCAAAAGCTCATTGGTGCCCAGGACACCTGATCAACTCATCCTGCAGTGGATTCCTACCTAGGGTGGTAGAAGAGTGGATGTACCCAAGTTTGGGGAACCACTATATTTCCTTGTGTCTTCTGGTTCTGCTTGTTTACTTTTTGTTTCTGGCCTTGATTCTCTCTGTGCTTAGTTTTTGTTTAGCTTAGTGCTGTAGTTAGATTCTTTATTGCTTCCCTGCTGACACAGATTACAACAATTGTTGTAAAAGCCTGTAAAAAGTTTTTAAGCACCATATACTCTATTCACCCCCCTCTAGAGCTTATCATCCATTTTAAAATAAGTGATTTTCTATAAGCTGCACAAACAAACAGCTGAAAAACTGCTTTTGGGTTTTAAGTAGAGATTATTCATCAGCATAAGTTGTCCCAAACAAAGCCTAAAATAAGTGATTTTCTATAAGTTGCACAAACAAACAGCTGAAAAACTGCGTTTGCGTTTTAAGTAGAGATTATTCATCAGCATAAGCTGTCTCAAACAGAGCCTTAATCGACCCTAAACATTAGATTATAGATAATATGACAAGCAACAAAAGAACAGAATATGCTTCAACCACATCAAAGATGTCGAATTTGTTGAAGTAGAAGTGAGCGGTCTGTTTAGGCAGACCGTAGAGACCACCCCGCCAGTCTGGCGACTAGTTGGCGGATAGCCGAGCTGTGGCTATTATTTCTTTTCTTGCGGTCTAGATCAATAAGCTCCCTGGGAGGTAACCAGACGGTTAGCTTTGGGCTAACCGCGGCTGTCACGGTCTGGTTGGTGAGACCGCGGAGTCCACTTGGAGCTGGCAGGATCTCTGGTGAGTGGAAGCAGTCGGTTAGCGAGGATAGCAGAGACTAACCGCACAGTTTGTTGTGGACTGCTCGCGCGGTCTGTTGTCAGAGATTGCTGGTTGTGTACTTGGTGACGGTGTTGCAACAAGTTCTGCATGGTTTCCTGGTTCTCGTGACCGCATGGTTGCGCAGTCTGCTTCAAGTTTGACGGAGACCATTGTACTGCGCGGTCTGGTCGCGGAGACCGACAGTTGTTCTATGCTCATTGTTGTCTCAGGACGCGTGTCTGGATTACTCTAAATTCACATGGACTGAGGTTGATGTCCGCTCGGCTATGCAGACTGATTGATCTTTCCGCTTAAGCGATTAGATGGTTTATTGCGCACGGTCTGACTCTTGTATCTGCAATCTTATGCTGATAGGTGATGCTAGCTGCAGGATGACAACATTCTCCCGTGATGAGAAGGGCACAAAATGTCTCTTGATCCTGTTGATGGAAGGTAATGATCTCTCGCCTTAGACCGACTACTCTATCCACCGAGTGGAATTTTGCTAGAAATTTAGACGATAACCCATCCCAAGTCGCAGCATCTCCCAGGGGAATAGTACAGAGCCAAGCGTTAGCCTTATCCCTTAGCGAGAAGGGAAACAATCTCAACTTCACTATATCATCAAAACTACCAGCATATCGTCCCGCAAATTTCAGAGAATTCGGCAAAGTGAAGATGAGAGTGTTCACTTCCCATCCCGAAAAATTGAGAGTTATTGCAGATGATGTTCAAGATAGCTGGCTTGATTTCAGACTGATTATTAGTAATAGTCGGGCCAAACCCAGGATACACACTTGAAAGTCCACCTAGTGTCAACTATCTTCACCTATGGGGGGGGGGGGATAGGTGACGTGCAGCGTTTTTGCGGAATTTAAGATTGTACCTGCACAATAAAAATAAACAGCACAGCACACAGAATACACAAGCTATTTATAGTGGTTCCCCGATTTGGGTACATCCACTTTCCCCCTTCGACCTATCTCCCAACAAGCGACGACTCGGTCTCTTCACCAACAGGATTGAAATCCAATCCTTGCACTATCGGAAGGAACCCTTCCACACGTAGGAGTCAACACTCCCACAACACGGGTTGCACCCAACCTTTACAACTAGGAACCTACGTTCCTTTACAACAAAAGTAAAACTAGAATGTACAAAAGATACAAACTACGTTTGGAGACTAAAGTGTCCCTCTTTGTTGACGACGTGTTCTTGAAGTCCACAAAGAGTCCACAACCCTAGATCTCTCTTGGAGAGGATCTCCCCGGAACCGGCGGCGGCAAGATGGGCGGCGGCTTGGTTCACGGGATCGGCGGCGACAACGATGTGCGGCTGCTGTACTTTGGAGATCCAAACTTCGTAGCAAAGCTAGCTAGGTCTTCCAACGGTCACACTAGGATCAGTCGTCTCGATCGATTCAGACGGGGAAGTTTTTCCCGATCAACAAATCGAGAGACAAGGGATCTCTGGATAGTCACGTGAGACTCTAAGCTTGGCTAAGCTTCTGTCGCCGGAAGATCAGGAAGAAATCTCGATCAAGGTCGGCGAACGACTTGCTTGCGCGGCGACGGCGGCGGCGGAGCAGATTCGCGATTTTAGGTCAAGATCGTCGCTCGGCTTCTTTCTGTGTATCTACTGTTCAAAAAATACCCGTATATATACTGTAGACACTTTCAATATGACCGTTGTGGGTCCCACAAGTAGAAACCCGAAATCCGGTTCAAAATAGTGCCAGCGGCAGAATCCGGTTCAGGGGGTTCCATAAAAACGTCTAAGGCAAAATCGGCGAGAATCGAAGAAGATTCCCGCCGAATCGGCGAGAACCAGCCAGTGATTCTCGACGATTCGGCGAGAATCACTAGTGATTCTCTCCGAATCACTTGATGATTCTCGACGAATATTACTTGGCCCTGATCTGCTCAACGAGGGATTCGGCGAGAATCAGTAGTGATTCTCGACGAATATTACTTAGCGCCGCTTTGAAGTAGCTGGAGAGAGTCGGCGAGAATCAGCCAATGATTCTCAATGAATCGGCGAGAATCAGTAGTGATTCTCGCCGAATCGGCGAGAATCACTTGGTGATTCTCGTCGATTTACACTTGGACGATTTTTCGTCTCTCCACCCATGAGGGGCTCCTTGACCCATCCTGGCTCCTTGTCTGCTCTTGCCTTAACACAGCCCTGTGCTTGAAATTAAGTACCCTCCAATAGAGAGAGTACACGTAGGACAACACACTGCTCTGCTCAACGAGGGATTACGTCGTGCAGACCTGTGTATATTGACCTACTGCACCCTGACATTGGTGTGCACTTAGCGTGGAAAAACTGCAAGCACAACTTGAAATATTTTGTCAAAAACATTGCCTATTTACCTTAGCTTGTTCAGGGGCTTCTTCAAATCAGGTACGTTGTGGATACAATACCCAACAATCTCCCCCTATTTGAAGAAACCTAAACCCTACAAGCTAAGGTGAATAAAGCGTATGGGAATGAAAATCATAACCTTGAAATAAGTTGAGAGAGATATTCATTACCGATACCAATTTCGTGCCGACAAACTTTGGAGCCACCTTAGCCTTAGCCGAAAGGGTAATCTCCCCCTTTTCGGCTTCTGCAAATCTGGGTCTGTAGCATTTGACCCCTTGCTCCCCCTCAGTTCTTGCATCTGGGCTCACACTTGAGTTCCTTGCTCCCCCTCAGATCTTGCACGAGCCTGGAGCTTCTATAGTCTTCATTCCTCATAGTTTAGCATTCTCAATTCAGTTTTGAAAAGACTGAACTTGGCTTCGTCTAAGGGCTTTGTGAATATATCTGCAATCTGCTTGTCCGTGGGGACATAACAGAGAGAGATGTCCTTGTTCTCCACGTGCTCCCGAATGAAGTGGTAGCGCACTTCAATATGCTTCGTTCTGCTGTGCGATACCGGATTGTTGACAATTGCAATTGCACTGGAGGAGTCGCAGTACATTGGTATTTCCTTGAACTGAAGGCCGTAGTCGGCTAACTGGTTTCTGATCCATAGGAGTTGTGCGCAACAGCTGCCTGCCGAGATGTACTCAGACTCTGCTATGGAGGTTGCAACACAATTCTATTTCTTGCTGTTCCATGAGATAAGCCTCCTGCCGAGGAATTGACACGTCCCGGAGGTGCTTTTCCTGTCATCCCTACTCCCTGCAAAATCAGCATCTGAAAAACCTATTAGCTCGACATCATTGTTTCTCGGGTACCACAAGCCAAGATTGGGAGTACCTTTAAGGTATCTTCGAATTCGCTTCGCAGCGACATAGTGAGATTCCTTAGTGTTCACCTGATATCTGGCACAGACACATGTGGAGAACATGATATCCGGTCTACTGGCAGTAAGGTAGAGCAGGGATCCAATGATGCTTCTGTATTTGGTTTCATCGAAAGGTTTACCTTTCTCATCCTTATCCAGAGACATAGTGGATCCCATTGGAGTCCTCATAGAGGTTGCATTCTCCATACCGAATTTCTTAAGGAGTTCATTTGTGAACTTCGTCTGAGAGATGAAGATTCCATCCTCAGACTGTTTCACTTGAAGTCCCAAGAAATACTTGAGCTCTCCCATACTGCACATTTCAAACTTTCCTTGCATAAGTTTAGAAAACTTTTTGCAAAGATTGTTGTCCGTTGAGCCGAATATAATGTCATCGACATAGATTTGCACCAGCAAAATCTTGCCTTTGACTTCCCTGAGAAACAATGTTTTATCTATTTTACCTATAGAGAACTTGTTCTCAAGAAGAAAACTAGATAAAGTCTCATACCAAGCTCGTGGAGCTTGTTTTAAACCATATAGAGCTTTATTGAGAAAATACACATGATTGGGATAAGTAGGATTGACAAAACCTGGGGGTTGAGCGACGTATACTTCCTCTTTCAGGTCTCCGTTCAGGAATGCTGATTTCACATCCATTTGATAGACTGTGAATCCTTTGTGCGAATCATACGCCAGGAACAATCTGATTGCCTCGAGCCTTGCTACTGGTGCGAAGGTCTGGTCGAAGTCAATCCCCTCCTCCTGTCTGTAACCTTGAGCCACCAGCCTTGCCTTGTTCTTTATGATGACACCATGTTCATCCAGCTTGTTTCTGAAGATCGACTTGGTGCCAATCACATTCTGCTTCTATGGTCTGGAAACTAGCGTCCAAACGTTGCAACGTTCGAATTGATGTAGTTCATCTTGCATGGCAAGAATCCATGCCGCATCTTTGTTCGCCTCGTCGAACTTCTTTGGCTCAACCTGTGACAGGAAGCTAAGATGCAAAATTTCGTTAATAGTACCTCTTCGTGTTCTGACACCGACATGAGGATCTCCGATGATCTGATCTCTAGGATGATCCCTCACGTGCCGGAGCTCTAGAAGTCTGGCGTCTGGAGCTTCGACTACTTCTTGGGCTTCTCCTTCTTCTAAGAGATTTGTTCCATTTTGATCTTCAACGTTCCCAGATGACGTGGAGGTGGAAACTTTGACGTACTTAGGAGTTTCATCTTTAGCAGTCTCATCGAGATCCAGCTGTTCAAGTCGTGCACCTGCATCTTCAAGAACACCACTGGAAGAATTGCTGTTAAGCAAACTTCATTCATCAAATACAACATTAATTGATTCTTCTACCACTAGGGTTTTCTTATTGAAGACCCTATATGCCCGACTGTGGGAACTATAGCCCATGAATATGCCTTCGAAGCATTTTTCACCAAATTTAGTACACGAGTACTTCCCATTATTCAGTACATAGCATCTGCAACCAAAGATCCTCAAGTAGGACATGGTTGGTTTCCTGCCTTTCAGAAGCTCGTAAGGCGTCTGACGATGATGCTTGTTGATCAATGCTCGGTTTTGTACATGACAAGCTGTATTGACGGCCTCTGCCCAGAAGTATTCTGGGAGAGAAGCGTCTTTCAACATTTTCGTGCAGGCTTCAATGAGAGTTCTATTTCTCCTCTCCGCAACTCCATTTTGCTGAGGAGTGCGCGGGGAGGAAAACTCATGAAAGATACCTTGTTCTTCACAAAACTCTGTCATAGCACCAGATTCGAATTCTGTTCCATGGTCACTTCTGATTTTGACCACTGAGCAGTTAAATTCGTTCTGAACCTACTTGACAAAGCTAGTGAAGATGTCAAACGTATCTGACTTTCGTTTTAAGAAGAACACCCATGTAAACCGAGAATGATCATCAACTATCACTAGCGTATACGACTTGCCTCCCAAGCTATGAACTTGCATTTTACCAAACAAGTCCATATGTAGAAGATAAAGACACCGGGAAGAGTCTTTGTCTGCAATGCTCTTAAAGGTAGCCCGAGTCTGTTTGCCCATCTGGCATGCAGGACAGGGGCTATCTTTGATGCACTTGATACTGGGAGCATCCCTTACTAAGTTTTTAGAAAACAGCATACTAATTGTTTTGAAATTAATATGTGCCAATCTCTTGTGTCATTGTTCACAAAGAGATGCACTGCCTGTTGCCACAAGGCATACGGGGGTAGATGAATCTAAACTGAGAAAATCTAAGCAGAAGATATTTCTGCTCCTAATGCCTGATAATACCGTCTCAGAAGAGGTACGTGAAATTATCAGACATTTATCCTTGCAGAACTTAACGTCATAACCTTTGTCACATAACTGACTTACACTGATCAGGTTATGGTTTAACACTTCAACATAAGCCACGTCGGTGATAGAGATTATACTGTTGGAAATCATACCGTAACCTCTGGTGACTCCTCGATCCGACCCTCCAAAGATGACTTTGGGTCCATTCTCGACTGGAGTGTAATCACGCAGCAGGCTTCTTGTCCCAGTCATATGCCGGGAGCATCCACTGTCCAAATACCAGATCGGCGTTTTGGTGGCCTTTGGACATTCCTGCAAAATAAAATTAATTTCCCTTAGGAACCCAATCGAACTTGGGCCCTAGATTCCTGGTTAGCATACTCCCCCTCGGTTGGTTAACCCTAAGAGTGGTCGGCCTCGCATTGCTAACATAGGGAGTCTCGTGATACCTTGGATTAAACCAACAATCCACGGCAAAGTGACCGACTTTGCCACAACACTAACAGTCGAATCTGTTGTACCTCTTCCTAGGCTCCTGCCTTACCCTGGGAATGGTGGGTACAACCGGGGCCTTGGATATGGAGGTGGAGGCCTCATAGTGATTGCAGTCACATGACTTCTTCACCTTCTGTTTTGTCAGTATAACAGGCTTGACTCTTGGTGCCTGCTTTCCATTATGGCCGCTAGAGAATTGACCATAATTTCCCATGTGGATTTCCTCATAAGGTGCCTTGAAGGCACTCTCACCGAAGTTCCGGGGAAAGGTCCAACCATCATATCGGCTCTTTGGCTTTGCAACCGAGGGCCGGAAATGATGACCAAAGGTTGATTCAAAGTCATGTTGGTTGCAAGGAAAGCTAGGCTTTCTGAACGCAATAGGACTAAAAGGAGCCTTACCCTTTTCATCAGCAGAGGCCTTCTTGGCGGCCTTATTCTTCCTCTAGTTCCTGTTTCTCCTGGATGAGGAACCAGATACCCCTACATGCCCCAAGCCAGCTCCTTTGGCTTGAGCAGAGAAGGTATCAACTACTGGAAGAACTGTTTTTGGCATAGAGAAGCTCTTGACGATCTTCCTTTCTGCCGCAAGTTGTTCTTCTAACTTGTCGACTTCCTCCTGCTTAAGATCAAGGAGCTTAAGAGACTCTGAATGCTTTGAAGTCAGGTCAAGGTGCTCCTGTCGGAGAGAAATCAAACTAGTGACCTCTTCCCTTATGGATACACACTCACCCTTAAGGAATTTCACTTCCTTTTTCTCAGCCTTCAGTCTCTTACGGCACTCCTCGAAAGTGTTGAGCAGAAGCTCATACTTCTCGAGGAGCTCCGCTTCACGGGCCGAAGGGCTATCCTCAGGTTCATCATCCTGAGACTCAGGATCAGAGTCGGAGTCGGAGAGAGGGGTGTCAGCTTTTACCTTCCCAGTAAATGGGGGGCATTCTCCTTTAGAGTCGGAGCGACCCACCAGCCTGAAGTAGGCTTCCTCATCATCACTGGAGTCTGAGGAATCAGACTCACTCAGTGTCTTTGGACTTTTGGCGATGTAGCTCCGCTCTTTCTTCTTATCTCTCGAAGATTTGTGCTCCTCTTCTTTCCCTTTTTCTCTCTTGCCTTGATAGCAGTCGGCCACGACGTGTCCTGGCTTATTGCATCCAAATCAAATAATATCAGAGGAGCGATGTTTGTTCGGTTTAGAAGCATACCTGTCAGAAGAATAATTTTTCTTCTGATGCCTGGAGGAGGAGCCGTCTTTCTTTCTTTGATTCCTCATCTTGAGGAACTTCTTGAATTCTCGGGTGTTGAGGGAGAAATCCTCCTCCGACAGCTCTGAGCTGGAGGAGCATGGCTCGGAGTCCTCCTCCTCATCCTTCTTCCTGGCTCGGTATGAAACCACACCCTTGCCTTTTCTGGAGTGACTGGCTTTTAGAGCCACAGTCTTTTCTTTGGCTGCAGCCTTCTCTGCTTCTTCTTCTGCTTTCCTGGTGTTCAGCTGAAGCTCATAGGACATCAGCTTCCCAAACAGAATTTGCGGGTCTGTTTCAGCTAGTCTGCCAAACTCTCAGATGGCGCAGATCTTTGTGTCCCATTCCTTAGTAAGGGACCTACGGAATTTATCATTGAGTTCACCATTAGTGAACACTCTTCCGTATCCTTTGAGGGCGTTGACAATCTTGAGGAAGTTCTCGTAGGTGACTCCGATCTCTTCCTTAGGCCCTTGTCTGAAGGCCTCATATTTCTGGTTCAGGAGGGATCTCCGATCATCCCTCACTTCATTAGTGCCCACCATTAGGATGATCAGGCAATGCCAGATCTCCTGTGCCGTCCTGCAGTTGCAGAAGTTCTGCATCATTGAGTCATCAACTGCGCTGACCAGAATGTTCTGCGCCTTCTTGTCAAGTCCCACTAGCACCATCTCGTCCTTGTCCATTTCAGAAAGTGTCTTCGGCACTTTCTTGGTAGGATCAATGGTGGAGACCTTAGTGGGGACATAAGGTCCCTCCTCCACGATCATGAAGAGTCGAGGATCAACTGCTTCCATGTAGAACCTGATCCTTTCCTTCCAGATAGGAAAGTTGAGCCTGGTGCACACTGGGATCTTGCCTGTGAACTTGAGCCCGTCCATAGTAGATGTTTGCCTCCTTCTTGACACTAGCGGCAGGATTCAACTCAAGGTGTTAACCTTTTTTGATGAGTAACCTCCCTCTGATACCACTTGAAAGTCCACCTAGTGTCAACTATCTTCACCTATGGGGGGGGGGGGGAATAGGTGACGTGCAGCGTTTTTGCGGAATTTAAGATTGTACCTGCACAATAAAAATAAACAGCACAGCACATAGAATACACAAGCTATTTATAGTGGTTCCCCGATTTGGGTACATCCACTTTCCCCCTTCGACCTATCTCCCAACAAGGGACGACTCAGTCTCTTCACCAACAGGATTGAAATCCAATCCTTGCACTATCGAAAGGAACCCTTCCACACGTAGGAGTCAACACTCCCACAACACGGGTTGCACCCAACCCTTACAACTAGGAACCTATATTCCTTTACAACAAAAGTAAAACTAGAATGTACAAAAGATACAAACTACGTTTGGAGACTAAGGTCTCCCTCTTTGTTGACGACGTGTTCTTGAAGTCCACAAAGAGTCCACAACCCTAGATCTCTCTTGGAGAGGATCTCCCCGGAACCGGCGGCGGCAAGATGGGCGGCGGCTTGGTTCACGGGATCGGCGGCGACAACGATGTGCGGCTGCTGTACTTTGGAGATCCAAACTTCATAGCAAAGCTAGCTAGGTCTTCCAACGGTCACACTAGGATCAGTCGTCTCGATCGATTCGGACGGGGACGTTTTTCCCGATCAACAAATCGAGAGACAAGGGATCTCTGGATAGACACGTGAGAATCTAAGCTTGACTAAGCTTCTGTCGCCGGAAGATCAGGAAGAAATCTCGATCAAGGTCGGCGAACGACTTGCTTGCGCGGCGACAGCGGCGGCGGAGCAGATTCGCGATTTTAGGTCAAGATCGTCGCTCGGCTTCTTTCTGTGTATCTACTGTTCAAAAAATACACGTATATATACTGTAGACACTTTCAATATGACAGTTGTGGGTCCCACAAGTAGAAACCCGAAATCCGGTTCAAAATAGTGCCAGCGGCAGAATCCGGTTCAGGGGGTTCCAGAAAAACGTCTAAGGCAAAATCGGCGAGAATCGAAAAAGATTCCCGCCGAATCGGCGAGAATCAGCCAGTGATTCTCGACGATTCGGCGAGAATCACTAGTGATTCTCGCCGAATCACTTGATGATTCTCGACGAATATTACTTGGCCCTGATCTGCTCAACGAGGGATTCGGCGAGAATCAGTAGTGATTCCCGACAAATATTACTTAGCGCCGCTTTGAAGTATCTGGAGAGAGTCGGCGAGAATCAGCCAATGATTCTCAACGAATCGGCGAGAATCAGTAGTGATTCTCGCCGAATCGGCGAGAATCACTTGGTGATTCTCGTCGATTTACACTTGGACGATTTTTCGTCTCTCCACCCATGAGGGGCTCCTTGACGCATTCTTGCTCCTTGTCTGCTCTTGCCTTAACACAGCCCTGTGCTTGAAATTAAGTACCCTCCAATAGAGAGAGTACACGTAGGAGAACACACTGATCTGCTCAACGAGGGATTACGTCGTGCAGACCTGTGTATATTGACCTACTGCACCCTGACATTGGTGTGCACTTAGCGTGGAAAAACTGCAAGCACAACTTGAAATATTTTGTCAAAAACATTGCCTATTTACCTTAGCTTGTTCAGGGGCTTCTTCAAATCAGGTACGTTGTGGATACAATACCCACTAACACTCCTAATGGTGGGAGTGGCGTAACCATACCTCGTCCGGGGCCTTCGCGGGACTATATCCTGCTCATCTGCAACTTGACCACCTGGGGGGCACCTCTTCCCCTTGATCAACCCCATTAAGTCTTATCCCGCCCATGTCAGCAACAGCACAGCGACGCGCGTGCAGCATCCGCATTATCTCAGGGTCAAACTCAACAATTTCACGAGGGCCCCGCCCATGCATAAACTTACAACAAACAAAAATCAAAGACACCAACCCTTATATTAATATTCTAAGCAAAAGATTCACATACGCTTGTGTTCCCCGGCAACGATGCCCAAAAACTTTATACACAGACGACAAGTGCACCGATCGTACAAATAATATAAAATGAGAATAACTCTCCAAGTATCGATATATTGAGTAACGCAGAGTGAGTGTGTGATTCAATTGTTTTAAAAAATTAATTATAACGGTTTGATGGAAACAAGGGGCTTGGTTTTAAAGAGTGAACTGAACGAGAGCAACTAAATTAAAAGTGTGAATCGCCTTCACCACCTTGCTAGGGTGGATGCCCAATTGTGCGAGCTTGCGACATAGAATGAAATCAGTGAGGGTAAAAAGCACCTCTTCGCAACGCGCTCAACTAGAAATTGCTAGAATGGCGCACACACGATAACAAGGGCTATGAAATGGAATGGAGGTGCTCCTCACACGCATAAACCACAGGACATCCACATATACATGAATGATTTCAATAAAAATAAGTTAGGATTCATACAATCATCAAATACAAATCTCAAAATTCAAAGGAACTACACTATTAACGAAGAGGCGGGAGAAATACAACAAGAGCACGAAAACTCATCTAAGTTCGCGGCCGTAATCGAGGGTTGTCAAGCCTCATCCGCACTCGGACTTCGACTGTCATCTGGGGTCGAGAAGAGCTATCACCTTCTTCCAATCTGGCCATATTCTCCATCAATAACCTCTGATAGCAACCTCGTCGGTGAACTCTTCGAGAGCGGAATTGAAATCCCTTTGAATGGGGCTTTGAAACTCGTGAATGATGGAAGAGGCTGAGAGGAAGTTCTAGCAAGAGATTTGCAAGGTAAACATGGCCGGAACTCCTCGAGACGATGTCTGAAGGTGGAGCAGCGACTTGGGGCAGAACAGTGCGACTAGGGCTAGAAAATGGTAGAAGATCCTCGAAATAACGAAAATCTGTGCTTAAATAGGAATCAGTGAGAAAAATGGTCACGCACGGTCGTGCGTTCGAACCGTGCTATATTTATAGGATTAAACTAAGTCAGGCCAGTGCACCGCCCATGCGATAAGACTTCACGCACAGTTGCGTCAACCGTGCATGAGCAGAAACACACGAGTATCGACAGAAATGATAAAATTCGGCCAAACTAGAGATCATGCGATTTTCCTCTCGCACAGTTGAAATCAACGGTGCGCGAAGAAAACACACGACCCAGAGAAAATCACCAAAATTTTGGACAAGCAGGTACTCCATGCGATTTTGTTCTCGCACAGTTGAAAACAACTGTGCACGAACAAAACACACAGCTAGCGGCAGAAGCCCTATTTTCAGCACAATGGTCACACGTGGGCAAAATGCTCGTGCGCGAAGGAAAAACACACGACCATACTATTCCCTAGAATACACAAATTGAGTTCAGCACACCCCCTGTAACACCCTCATCCGTCGTCTGGCATATAACAGAAGGTCCAGCTGGAACCCGACGACATATACCACAGATAGTCGGAAGGGTTACGTATATATAACCAAACTATTCAATTAAGACTACTCGTCCTAACACAGAGCATTCTAGCGGAAGCTTTTAAACAGTTGAAAGAACCCATAACTGGAATCCAATAATCATGAATGTCCACAACCACTACAACTAGAATAAACTACAAATACACTGAAAGATACTTGGCCTTATGGCCTTACAAGAGTTCACTTAGCAATATAATGTTTTCCATACATCGGCTCGCAGGCCGGCCACACATGATAAAATAAAGAACAACTATTCGCTTTGGCCTTCTAGGGCCAGCACAGGAACATGGGTTCCAGCCCGCTATTTGGTACTCGGCTCCGCAGCACCTGCAAGCAACATTCCACCGCACGGTGGCAAACGAAGCAACGGTCAGCCAAAGCCGATCAAATTATAACGACCCCGCCCCTAACTCGGGACGGCGGTGCTCCTTCCCTGCAATTCATTAGCCCAGCTAAACAATATAGAACAAACATACTATGCCACATGTGTAGGATCGCACGACCAAACACCCAGTGCACTCAGGGCACATTATCGGTGAATCCTGACACTTCAGCGTCTTCACCACCACCCCCAGGATGGCAATCTCGTGAGCAATATAGCCTTTCTGACCACCGTCTAAGGCTCCCGACTATGCCAACGGCCAGTCCCCTTTTTGGGTCTCTCGCACCGAACCACATAGCCCAGGTCCGATTCCACTTGCCTGTTGCTCAAACCGCGTAGTTCACCTTAAGACGTACGTACGAGCCAAGCTTCTCTCGGATCCTACTTTTCCAAACACTCACATAACCCAGTTATGTTCAAGGCCGGTTCCCTGACCGCCAAGTTTGCAGAACAACGATTCCGCTCAGTTTTCCGGGTGCGGCTTGGAGATAATCCCCAAGGATCCCTGCTGCAATCTACCGCGTAGAAACCAGAAAACCCAAAGCACGGAGTCTTCTCCGGCAAACCATAACAAATGCAACATCACCGATCTAGACCAACATGTCCGGGTAGGCTTCACACACAATGCCTATGTCCGTACTTAGACTCCGGACTCTATATGCAACACAAGGGGGACTATTCACGTCAACCCCAGGGAACACCGCACACTCGCCGCACACTCGCGGGAGCGGGTTTCCCTATGCAAAAGGAAGAGAGCTTCACATGCTCAAGTAGAGAATTGTTACCCGTGAAGTACGCTTTTGCTCCATGGAAAATTATCCGGATAGAAGTCTTCACAACGGAATTTCCTCCACGGATCCGCTCTCGGTTCTCTAAACGGTACTCCGATGCTCCGCCGGCGGCCGGAATCCTCCTCCTTCTTACTCCTTGCTCTAACTCCATGGAAAGAGAAAGCATAAGGGAGAAATGAAGAGTTAAAACACCATTCCTGGCCTTAATAGATCAGGAACACATCAGGGCCGTCAGATCTTACTTAAAGAAAACGAACGACTCAGATCTGTACAAAATTCCTCAAACCTGGGCCGAACGCGGCCTTGCACACGGCCGTGTCCCAGGCCGTGTGCCTCGATCCAGGCACGATCGTCGAACACAGAAAAACCACACGGGCTAAGACACGCCCGTGTCTCAACCTGACACGCCCGTGTCGGGTCCTCGACACGCCCGTGACTAGAGGTGTGTCATATATAACCATCATGCCAACCGTCACGTCCCTGCTGAACACGGGTGGGGACACGGGTATGAACATGCCCGTGTCACCCCTGACACGCCCGTGTCAAAACTGCACATAACCCGTATTTCCTGTCGTTTCCTTCTCTGGACACAGCCGGCCAAACACAAAGAAAGACACGGCCTTGGACACGCCCGTGTCCTAGGCCGTGTACCCCTATATAGGCACCAAAATTTCTTTTGGATGCGATCAGCTCTAAAATGATTTTCGGGGCGTTACAAATCTCCCCCCATTAAGAAATTTCGTCCCGAAATTAAGTAAAGGTACACAAAGCTAAATGTTACCTGAGTGGAATAACTCGGGGTATTCCTCCAACATAGTTTGCTCTTGTTCCCATGAAAGCTCCTCACGTTCGCAGTTATCCCAACGAACCTTAACCATTCAGATTTCCTTGTTGCGGAGTCATTTGACTTCAACGTCTTCTATACATATAGGCTTGACCTTTGTCATCAACTCGTAATCAACCGGCACTTGATCGACCGCAACTATCTGCGAAGGTTCTTGCACCGCCTTACGCAACACCGATACGTGGAACACATCGTGTAGCCCACTCAACTCCACCAACAGCTTCAATCTATACGCTGCTTCACCAACACGCTCCAGAATTTCAAATGGTCTAAGGTATCTCAGACTCAGCTTCTTCAAGCGTCGAACCCGCGAAACACCCTTGAATGGCTTGATTTTTAAATACACCCAGTCGCCAACACCGAACTCCATGTTCCTATGCTTAGCGTTATAGTACTTTGCTTGCCTGTCCTGAGCGATCTTCAACCTTTCTTGAATTATACGTACCATTGAAGTGGTGTCTTCCACTGCTTGACGTTTATACAACTTCGACTCGCCTGTCTCCAACCAAGACAACGGCGTACGACACTTCCTCCCATACAAGGCCTCGAAAGGTGCCATTCCAATACTCGCTTGAAAGCTGTAGTTATACGCAAACTCCACCATGTACAAGTGATCCTCCCAATGCTTTCCGAAATCTAGGACGCACATGCAAAGTATGTCCTCCATCGTCCTGTTGACCCTCTCGGTCTGACCATCCATCTGTGGATGGAAGGTTGTGCTGAAGCTCAGTTTAGTTCCCAACAAACTATGCACCAGCCTCCAGTCCTTCGATGTGAAGTGTCCATCTCAGTCACTAACAATACTGCGGGGCACACCATGCAACCGCACGATATTATCCACATAGAGTTTGGCTAACTTTTCCACCGGATCTTTCTTCCTATTCGGGATGAAGTGCAACACTTTTGTCAACCTATCTACGACCACCCAGATGGCGTCGTTTCCCCTCTGCGACTTTGGAAAACCATGCACAAAATCCATAGAAATGTCGTCGAATTTCCATTCTGAGATAGGCAAGGACTTTAGGAAACCTCCGGGCTTCTGGCACCCCGCCTTCACCAAGGCACAAGTTTGGCACTTGGCCACACATAGTGCTACATCCTTCTTTAATCCTGGCCACCAGAATAACTTCTTCATGTCTCTATACATCTTCGTGCTTCCCGGGTGGATTGAGTACTTGGTATGATGAGCCTCGTACATCAACTCCTCCCGAAGATTATCCGCACTAGGGATGCATAGACGACCGCCCTTCCTTAGCAGTCCATCCTCAACAGTAAACTGGGAATTTGACCCATCCAAAGATTCATCTAAGATCCGCTTCATGCTGCTATCCTGAACCAAAGCCCGTCGATCCCTATCATCCAGGTCATACTCCACCTCTGTCCAACACAATAACGCCTCGGCACTAGACCGTTTATCAACGCAGGAGATCTCTAATGCCTCCGAATCACAGACCAAGCTCTTATCATGTACCGACAACCAACTGGCCTACGCAGGAGCCCTGCGGCTCAATGCATCCGCCACTGTATTTCCTTTCCCAGGTACATAATGTATCTCGAAGGTGTAGCCCCCCAAGAACTTCATCCACCTCTGCTGCCTCATGTTCAGATCCTTCTGATCTAACAAGTACTTCAGGCTCTTATAATCGGTGTAGATATCAACTTTCATATCGTACAGGTAGTGCCTCCACAGCTTCAGAGCGAATATCACGGCCTCTAACTCTAAGTCATGAACCGGATAATTCCTCTCATGAACCTTCAATTGTCGTGAACCATAGGCTATCACGCTCCCATGCTGTAGCAGAACACAGCCCAAACCACTGCCCGAAGCATCACTATAAATTTCAAATCCTTCGGTTCCACTCGACGAACATAAAATAGGCGTTGTGGTCAACCGCCTCTTGAACTCTTCAAAAGCCTGCTCACACTCCAACGACCACACAAACTTTTGATCTTTCCTTGTCAACGTCGTGAGTGGTAACACTATCCGCAAGAAGTTCTTTACGAAGCGCCTGTAGTAGTCGGCCAGCCCCAGAAAGGTATGAACACTTCCACCACTGTAGTCAAATAGGCCACTCCCGTATCGCCACTATCTTTGCCGGATCCACCGCTATCCCTTCTCCACTAACAACATGACCAAGGAATGCTACTGAGGATAACCAGAACTCACACTTGGAGAACTTAGCATACAACTGATTTCTCCTCAACGTCTCCAACACCATGTGTAGATGCTTGTAATGGTCCTCCTCACACTGCGAGTATACCAAGATATCATCGATAAATACTATCACGAAACGATCCAGGTATTCTCTGAACGTCCTGTTCATCAGATCCATAAACACGGATGGCGCATTGGTCAGCCCAAACGGCATGACCGTGAACTCGTAATGCCCAAACTGTGTGCTGAACGCTGTCTTTGGGATGTCACTTTCCCTTATCCTTAATTGGCAGTAGCCGGACTTCAGATAAAACTTCGAATATACTGTTTACCCAACCAACTGATCAAATAGATCGTCAATCCTGGGGATCAGATACTTATTCTTCTTCGTAAGCTTATTCAACTCCCGATAGTCAATACAGAGTTGCAAGCTCCCATCCTTCTTCTTAATGAAAAGAATCGGTGCGCTCCAAGGCGACGAACTTGGACGCACATACCCTTGATCCAACAACTCCTGTAGTTGCACCTTCAACTCCACCATCTCTTGTGGCGCTATCCAATACGAAGAGCATGACACAGGTTTGGCACCCAGTACCAGCTCAATAGTAAAATCAATTTATCGCTGAGGAGGGGCTCCTGAGAGATCATCTGGGAACACATCAGGATACTCGGACTCAACTGGGATACTGTCCAGACTTGGCCTAGGCGTTGAAGTCTGCACTAAGGTGACAAACAGCTCTACACCAGACCGAACTGCCTTGATCACTTGAAGGGCCAACGTCAAAACTTTACCCAACCCCTTCATGCCCGCAAACGTAGTCTCCCGTCCAGTAAGCATCCCCAACTTAACCTCCTTTCGGTTGCAATCGATGTAAGCTTGCTGCTCCGAGAGCCAGTCCATACCAAAGATTACGTCGAACTCCACTTACGGTAGTACCAATGCTCGCAAATCAAACTCCTGGTCCCCAATCCGTATCTTTACCACATAGATCTTATCCGCGTGTATAGAGCACCCATTGGGCAACAACACATCCAACTTGTCTTTTGCCATCGAGTAAGGGACCCCGATGCGCGACACAAATCTTTCGGACAAGAAGGAATGTGAAGCCCCCGTATCAAATAGGGCTCTCGCCGGACAATCGAAAATCAACACGAAGCCTAACACCAAGAATAATAAGCTAACATATAAAAAGAGGTAACAAGTACATAAAGTTAAACTGCTAAAATTTAACTCATACCTGTCACCACGTCAGCTTGCTTTATGACCTCTTGCAGACCAAGATTATAAACTCTAAGCTGGGCTGAAGCATGATGGGACGCGGTTGACTCCACCGCCTTCCCTTTCTCTTCATAAGTCGCTCTAGGCTTCCTCTCGGGTTTTGCACGTCCGCTCCAACACTCACGAGCAAAGTGCACCGCCTTCCCACAGTTGTAGCAAGCTCCTGGGACTCGACTTATGGTTGCCCTTGATGTACCAGACGAAGGGGCTGAGTTCGAAGACCTCTGCTTCTTGTTCCATCTGCGGAATCCTGACTTTGCCTTTGGCACTTTGAACTCTGCCTTCTTTTCCCCTGGGTCCTTCTTCTCTTACACTTTCTTCACAACTTTTTCCAATGACCGGGCCGAATTGACCAAGGCTAGGAAGCCCTGCGCCTTAGGCCCAGCAAGGAGTAACTGTAGGTCGCTGCGTAGACCCTCATAAAATCGGTTGGTCTTCCTCTCTTCTTCCGTATACATAGCACCCACATACCAACCCAACCGTGTAAACTCGTGGAGATACTCGTCCATGCTTCTGGTTCCCTGAGTCAACCCAAGATACTGATTCTCCATCTCAAGCTTCTGAGCAGAGGGTAAATATCTGGCTAAGAACAATCTTGAGAATTCCTCCATAGGCACATCAGCAAGCTACCTTCCCACTAAGAGATGAAACTCCAACTCATCCCACCACAACCTCGCCTCACCAGTTAAAAGGAAGGTCGCTATGGTGGTCTTCTGCCACTCCTCAGTTAATGTGGCCGTCTTGACCCTCTTTATCGTAGAGAGCCAATCCTCAGCTTGAGCTGGCGTTCCAACCCCATCGAATCTCGGAGGATTAAAGCCCATTACATGCTTGAGCTGTCTCTCTGTAGCTCTCCTCGGCTCTACCTGATCCACTGTCGCGTGCTCCACCACTCCCGTCTCTATCGCCCTAATCGGTTCTTGCTCAACAACAGGTTGTTCGTGGTGCAATTACCCTGCATGTTGGGCATTTTTCATCGCAAAGACTGCTTCAGCCACCAACCTGATTGTTTCCGCTGAAGGAGGTGATGTAGGCACGTCCCTCAGTGCACTACTTTCCGTCGATTGCGGATGCTCTGATTGACCAACACAGCTCCTAGCTACCTATAATAGCAAAGACCCACGATTAGACGACAAACAAATTGCTAAAAGCAATCATTGGAATGGTTCCACAAAACAAGTGTATTTTTCATTCCTAAGTGGACATTCATGGGCTTTTTTTGATGTTATAACGATGACGTACACATGTGCTCACCACCACTTAAAGAATTTGCCCACAAATTCATTTAAACCCAACCGTAACTAGAAGTCTGATACCAAATTGTAACACCCCTATCCGTTGTATGGTATATAACAAAACGTCCAGCTGGAACCCGACGCCATATACCATGGACAGTCGGAAGGGTTACGTATGAATAACCAAACTATCTAATTAAGAATACTCGTCCTAACACAGAGCATTCTAGCGGAAGCTTTTAAACTGTTGAAAGAACCCATAACTGTAATCCAATAATCATGAATGTCTACAACCACTACAACTGGAATGAACTACAAATACACTGAAAGATACTTGGCCTTATGGCCTTACAAGAGTTCACTTAGCAATATAATGTTTTCCATACATCGGCTCGCAGGCCGGCCACACATGATAAAATAAAGAATAACCATTCTCCATGGCCTTCTAGGGCCAGCACAGCAACATGGGATCCAGCCCGCTATTTGGTACTCGGCTCCGCAGTACCTGCAAGCAACTTTCCACCACATGGTGGCAAACGAAGCAACAGTCAGCCAAAGCCCACCAAATTATAACGACCCTACCCCTAACTCGGGATGGCAGTACTCCTTCCTTGCAATTCATTAGCCCAGCTAAACAATATAGAACAAACGTACTACACCACAAGTGTAGGCTCGCACGGCAAAACACCCCGTGCACTCATGACACATTATCGGTGAATCCTGACACTTCAGCGTCTTCACCACCACCCCCAGGATGGCAACCTCGTGAGCAATCTAGACTTTCTGACCACAGTCTAAGGCTCCTGACTATGCCAACGACCAATCACCTTTTCGGGTCTCTCGCACCGAACCACATAGCCCAGGTCCGATTCCACTTGCCCGTTGCTCACACCGCGTAGTTCATCTTAAGACGTACACATGAGCCAAGCTTCTCTTGGATCATGCTTTTCCAAACACTCACATAACCCAGTTATGTTCAAGGCCGGTTCCCTGACCGTCAAGTTAGCAGAACAACGATTCCGCTTAGTTTTCCGGGTGCGCCTTGGAGATAATCCCTAAGGATCCCTGCTGCAATCTACCGCGTAGAAAACCGAAAACCCAAAGCACAGAGTCTTCTCCGGCAAACCATAACAAATGCAACATCACCGATCCAAACCAACATGTCCTGGTAGGCTTCACACACAATGCCTATGCCCATACTTTGATTCCGGACTCTATATGCAACACAAGGGGGACTATTCACGTCAACCCTAGGGAACACCGCACACTCGCCGCACACTCGCGGGAGCGGGTTTCCCTATGTAAAAGGAAGAGACCTTCACATGCTCAAGTAGAGAATCGTTACCCTTGAAGTACGCTTTTGCGCCATGGAAAATTATCCAGATAGAAGTCTTCGCAATGGAATTTCCTCCACGGATCCGCTCTCGGTTCTCTAAACGGTGCTCCGATGCTCCGCCAGCGGCCGGAATCCTCCTCCTTATTCCTCCTTGCTCTAACTCCTTGGAAAGAGAAAGCTTAAGGGAGAAATGAGGAGTTAAAACACCATTCCCGGCCTTAACAGAGCAGGAACACATCAAGGCTGTTAGATCTTACTTAAAGAAAACGAACAACTCAGATCTATACAAAATTCCTCAAACCTAGGCCGAACATGGCCTTGCACACGGCCGTGTCCCAGGCCGTGTGCCTCGATGCAGGCACGATCGTCGAACACAGAAAAACCACACGGGCTAAGACACGCCCGTGTCACAACCTGACACGCCCGTGTCGGGTCCTCGACACGCCCGTAACTGGAGGCGTGTCACATATAACCGTCACGCCAACCGTCACGTCCCTGCTGAACATGGGTGGGGACACAGGTATGAACATGCCCGTGTCACCCATGACATACCCGTGTCAAAACTGCACACAACCCGTGTTTCCTACCGTGTCCTTCTCTGGACACAGCCGGCCAAACACAAAGAAAGACACGGCCTTGGACACGCCCGTGCACTAGGCCGTGTACTCCTATACAGGCACCAAAATTTCTTTTGGACGCGATCAACTTAAAAACAATTTTCGGGGCGTTACACCTCTGACTTGCCCAAAATAGCAATAAGCTCCAACGAAACACCTAAAGAGAACCAAGTGCTTACCCACAACACCACAAATCGTAGAAATGCATCACAATGGGTCAAAAACGTGCACTGTGTGTGAAATACGAATTACATACAAGTAATAATGATCGAAAAGTGTAGTGTGCGTGCGTGAAAAATAACCCAGATGAGTCTGAAAAAACATAATAAATACAGACTCATCAGTGGGCTATCTCACCGGAGCTCTTTGACCACATCATATGATGTCAATTAGTTGTTGAAATCTAGATAGCCTTGGGTGTCCTGTTCAACAAGACGAACGTAGCTCGACTACAGTTCTTGGAGAATAAGTTAGCAAAGGCCACTCAGGTATCATTATATATATCATCCTTCTTTCTAAAGATGAAGAACCTCTGCGCTGAGATATCGACATTGGGCCCGAAAGAGCCTATCTCAAAGGCGAAGCTGAAGAGGTATATCATCCGCGAGATGCGAAAGGAGTATATTGCCTTCATGACTTTTATACAAGGCTGGGCTAATCATCCATCTTTGCTCGAGCTAGAAAACATGTTGGCTTCACAGGAGAGCTAGGAGAGGCAGATGACTGGAGTATCTATCTCAGGAGGAGATGTCAAGATTCTCTTCTTTAGCAAAAAGAAGAGACATGATAGGAAAAAGAAGACACATGTTAGCGAGGGTCCATCTTCTTCATCACAATGGGAGAGGAGCAAGGCTCCTAGACAAGATGACAATAAGAAGAGAGGAGGACGATGGTGTTATATGTGCAACAAGCTTGATCACATCCGGAAGGATTGTAGAGTCAATCTTCAGTCGGGGCATGTTGCAGGAAATGGAGAGGCTAAATCCAGGTCCGAGGAAGGTGGATGTGGGAGTGTCACAACCCGCATTTTCTCAACATTTAATAATGTATTAGAGTAAGAGAAAACACGTGCCGTGATGCCACGCCTTGCAGGGGACGACTGCAGACGCTCAGGAAAGAATTTACTCCTAAGACTTTTCATGAAATTCTCAAGTTTGTTATGATGAAAGTATAGATTGAATTTAAGTTTTAAGGGTCGTGTCCTTCAGCTCAGTGGATCAACTAGTCCATGGGTGAAAACATATATATACGCATCAGAAAATACTTGGTTTATTTCATTTATTATCTTACATGAGTATGAAGATCCGATATGATAAGTTATGATATGCATATCTTTAGATTTAATATAAGTATTAAAAGATCTTTTACGTTCGTTAAAGTAGAGTGATATTTGATTTAAAGAGATGCTATGAGTATGAGATAATAATATTAATCTTTTTATATTTAAAAAATAACTAACATGCAGCGTAGCATAAATCCATTTCAAATAGCCAGTAAGTATGACAAACAACAAAAAATTTAGCACAACAGCTAGCAAATTGTCCATCATCAATAATAATCCACTGTGGGTGTCAACAACTCGACACGAACCCACAAAACAAAGTGTATGTCTGAACTATAAAATGAGGAAAACAAAACTATCTCATAGAGGTGAGGGAAGAACCACCACTACTGAGAATGCCTGAGACCACCGACTCTAGCTGCTCAGACTGCTACTACTCCAAGCTTGAGGCATTCAAAAGAAAAGAATGCCTCAACAAAAAATATACAAATGGCAATAAGGATCAAAATAAATTAGTTAGACCCGCTAAGAGGGTTACCAACCCAAACAGATTAGCTGTCAAACCACAACACCTAAATCAATACACAATAAGCAATGAAGAATTCAAGAGGTTAGTTATGTAAAGTTGCACCAAGTGCGACAAAGGCCTATGCTTTAAAAACATCTACAAGAGTATGCTTATAAACATATGTCTATATATAAGAAAAGACTGATCAGATAAACATGTGAATCATTAATGTCGGTAAAAGGAACCCGGTACTGAGGCGGTGGCCACTTGTCCAGCACAAACCATCAGATCAAACAATCTCAAAAGGCACTGTGGTGGTGGTCACATTGTCCAACACAACCAAATAGTGCATAAGAAGAAAAAGGAATAAACACCCGCCAGGCGTAATTATTCAGAAACTAGCACTGAGATGGTGGTCCTTTATCCACTGCCAACCAACGGCCACAAATAAACTTCCAAAAATGCTGATAACGAAAGAAAACCCAAAACTCAGCATCGGATTTCCACAACGATGCAGTGAAAACTGAGAGAGAACGGACAAGAGGTAAATAAATCGTAAATTTTATTGCTCCAATAAGGTAACACATAGGTATGCCCCCTTATTTATAAAAAACAAGAGAGGTGAGAGAATACAATACACGATGTGGACTAAATGCAAGTCGCGCGGACTGAGCGGTTTTACATATACAAACCACTCACTACACAACATAATATTACATCCACCAGATACAAGAGACGGCCGCTACTGTCTCTACAAGACCGCAAGACAAGCCGCTAAGCCGCACCTGCAGATAGCCAATAGACCGCAGTGCAGCTTACCATTAAGCTTTCGCTGCTACAAGCCACCAGACCGCATTCAGTGGGTTGCCACAAGACCGCATTCTGTGGGTTGTCACCAGACCGCAGAGAAGATAACCATTAGACCACTGCCGCGGCTTCAATCAGACCTCCACGACTTCACTAAAACCGTTGTAGCGCCCACTAATCGATACGCTGCGGCTTCCACTGAACCAATAGCCCGCTGAGATAAACTGCTAGAAGACCGGCAGGACAGACCGTGGTGGCTTGTTCGGCTAGCCGCCCAAACTAAGTTACCGACAGCCCGCTGAGATAAACTACTGGAGGAACGGCAGAACAGACCGCGGCGAATTGTTCGGCTAACCGCCTGAACTGAGTTCCAACACTCCCCATCAAGCTGGAGCATATATGTCAACCATGCCCAGCTTGCCACAAACATCTGTGAACGAAGTAACCAGTTTCGTAAAGAAATCTGTCAGCTCCTTATCAGAAGTAACAAATGGGTCCATATCTGATTCTTCAGAATCTCTTCTCTAATAAAGTGGCAATCAACCTTGATATGCTTCATTCTCTCATGAAACACTGTATTTTTTGAAATGTATATGACTGCTTTATTGTCACAGAACATCGGTAGGAGGTGATCATAAAACTCTCCTAGATCAAGTAAGAGAGTTCGAAGCCACTTCCGCTTACAGGCAGTTAGAGCCATGCTTTTATACTCTGCTTCTACACTCGACCTGACAACTACGACTTGCTTCTTGCTCTTCCAACTGACTAGATTTCCTCCAACAAAGGTGCAAAAATCAGATGTAGACTTCCTGTCGCTCTTATCATCTACTTAGCTTGTGTCAGAATAAGCCTCTACTTTTAAATGTCCTATTTTCAGGAATAGGAGCCCTTTCCTTGGTGCACCTTTCACATACTCGAGAATCTTCAAAGTTGACTGCATATGACACTCCCTAGGAGCTTGCATGAACTAACTTACTTTCCCAACCGCATAGCAGATGTCTGGTCTTGTAACAGTCAAATAGATGAGTTTACCAAGTAGACGTCTGTACCTGGTGACATCTTCAATGAGAGGAGAAGACTCACTCCAACATTTGTCATCTCCAACTAGGGGACCGCGCAGGCTTAGCTCCAAGAAGACTCGTCTCTTGTAAAAGATCCAGAGCATACTTCCTTTGTGAAAGAATAATAGATCCAGGTTTTTCGAGATATTTCAATCCCTAGAAAATACTTTGGAGACCCCATATATTTTGTAACAAAATGTTGGAGTAGATGCTGCTTTGTCATATCAATGCCTTTCCTATCATCCCCAGTAAGAATGATATCATCCACATACTTTGCTAGAATAACCAGTCCAATCGAGGTTTTCCGAATAAATAAAGAGTGATCTACAATACTTTGAACAAAACCAATAACAAAAATAACCTCGTTAAACTTGTCAAACCAGGCTCTCGAACTCTGTTTAAGACCATAGATGGCTTTCTTCAACTTACACACCTGAGACTCCCCCTGAGCAACATACTCAGGAGGTTTCTCAATATAAATTGCCTCATTCAAATCACCATAAAGAAGGACATTCTTGACATCCAACTGAGACATTTCCCAATCCCGGTTCACAGCCACAAAAAAGAGAACACAAATTGTAGTAATTCGGGCAACATGAGAGAATGTATCAAAAAAATCCACACCATAAGTTTGCGTAAATCCTTTGGCCACAAGATGGGCCTTGTAACGATCAACTGTACCATCAGGAAGATACTTGATAACAAAGACCCAACGACATCCAACTATATCAGCACCAGGAGGAGTAGGAACAAGAGACCAAGTACCCAGATTGTTTAGAGCTTTCATCTCCTCATCCATAACAGCTTTCTAATGTGGAATAACCAGAGCATCACGATAAGAAGTAGGAATAACATTGGCCTAGAGGGCAAAAGCAAAACTCTACTCGTGAGAAGACAATCTGGTGTAAGAAACCATACCATCAAGAGGATGCTGAGTGCACGAACGAACACCGTTCCTGAGAGCAATCAGAAGATCAAGATCAGTCCTGTCTACTTGCTTAGGTCCAGCCAAAGGAGATGCAGACAAACTAGGAACCATGGGTAGCGGCTTAACAGAGGAATCAGGTAGAGGAGTGGAGTCCAAAGTAGAAGAAGAAATAATAGGCTCAGGATAAGGTGCAGAAATAAGAGAAGGAACAGAATCAGCAGAGGTAGGAAGAACAGAGGAAGGGGAAAAGAATGGAACATTCTCAAAGAAAGTGACGTCAGCAGAAACATACTGCTGGCGGAGAACAGGATCATAACACTGGTATCCTTTTTGAGTTGGACAATAGCCCAGAAAGATACATTTAATCGAGCATGGTGACAGTTTGTCTCGACCATAAGAAGGACAATAAACAAATACAGTGCACCCAAAAACACGAGGAGACAAAGGAAAAGGGTTCGCATTAGGATGCATGATAGAAAAGTGAGTCTTCCCACCGAGAACAGAGGATGGAACACGATTAATGAGAAAATAAGAGAGAAGAACATCATGACCCCAATAAGACTTGAGAACATGCATATGAGTAAGAAGACTCCGAGCCACATCGAGGAGATGACGATTCTTTTGTTCAGCAATACCATTTTGTTGCGAGGTATAAGGGCAAGTGGTTTGATGAACAATACCATGATCCATTTAAAATGATTGAAATTGTTGACTAAGATACTCCTTAGCATTTGTTGAGACTATATTAGCCAGCAGGACACGTGTGTGTGAGACCGCATGTTTGGGCTTTCCCCATTGCGTTCCAGGTCTGGGTGTTGACCCCGGTAGGCCCCCTTGTGTGGCGGAATATCCCCGCGGTCCTGTGGTTGGGGTTAGTCCCACATCGCCTGCGGTAGGAGACCCTTTGTGTTCATGTACCCCCGTCCCCCCTTCCTACTACCTCGGGGTTTTGGGAAGATGTGTGGTGATGGGTGGTTTCCACATGGTATCAAAGCCAGGTTGTCCTGCTGCGAGGGTGTGTTGAGACTATATTAGCCAGCAGGACACGTGTGTGTGGGACCACATATTTGGGCTTTCCCCATCGCTTTCCAGGTCTGGGTGTTGACCCCGGTGGGACCCCTTGTGTTGCGGAATATCCCTGCGGTCCTGTGGTTGGGGTTAGTCCCACATCGCCTGCAGTAGGCGATCCTTTGTGTTCATGTACCCCCGTCCCCCTTCCTACTACCTCGGGGTTTTGGGAAGATGTGTGGTGATGGGTGGTTTCCACAGCATTATCAAATCTAAGGATTTTAAGAGAACCATCAAACTGTGTATGAATCACATTGTAAAAGGCAGTGAAAATAGAATATAGTTTAGAACGATCGCGCAACAAATATAACCATGTACAACGGGAAAAACATCAATAAATGTCACAAAGTATAATATACCCTTACCAATAGGTTGAACAGGAGTAGGGCCCCATATATAAGAATGGACAATTTCAAAAGGAAGAGAAGAACTACGCCCAGTCCGGGCAGGAAAGGAAGAACGATGATTTTTCCCAAACTGACAAGCTTCACAAGGAAGAATCTCCCCACGCTAAATCAGGTAGAAGCTGATAGAGGATCCGTGGAGGAGGATGTCCATGCCGAAGATGCCACTGAAGTAGAGAAGAGGAGACAGAAAAGGCAGAAGAAGTATCAAGATAAAACAAGCCGCCACTCTCAGTCCTAGTAGCTATCACCTCTTTAGACTGAGGAACCTGAAAAGCACAAGTAGATGCAGTAAATATCACTTAACAACACAACTGCTTACAAAGAGCAGTAACAGAAAGAAGATTGCATGGAAAGTTGGGGACATAGACAGTGTCTTGAAGCTAAAGAGAAGAAGTAACAGGCATAGTGCCCAACCCATGAAACGTGGACGGAGAACCATCAGCAATAGGAACTAGAGGCAAGTGGTTACTCGTAGTAAGAGAAGAAAAAAGACGAGAATTTCCTGTCATATGATTGGTTGCACTGGAGTCAATAAGCCACCTACCCGTGGTAGCTAACTAAGTCGCACCAAAAGTAGCAAGAGAAGTAGTAGACTTCTTGGCAGAATCAGCAGAAGCAGGTCGAAGATGAGGTTATTTGACCCAACAATGATCAATCAAGTGGCCAGTTTTGCCACAATGAGAACAGAGAAATTTCGAAGAACCACGACCGCCATTATGACCACCCCGACCACTAGAACTTCCATAATGAGCAGGATGCGCGACAATATCAGGAGAGGGAGAGGGAGAGGGAAGCATACGACGCTGAAGAAGCGTGGCAGAAGAAGACAGAGTGTCCATGAAGAGGAAGGACAAGCCGCACGGGCTAACAATCAAACCGCACGAACAGGTAGGAAGCAAACCCGCAAGAACAGAGAAAGAGACCACCCGGTCTCGGTGTCAACAGACCAGCAGCCGAAAAAGGACTGCGACCAAAAGGTCGGACAAAAAAGGAGCAGAAACCTCCCAATCTCGGTGTCAAGACACCAACAACAGAAAAAGACTGCAACCAAAGGTGGTACCAAAGGAAAGAAACCACGCGAACAAAAAAGGAGGGAAGCCGCACAGGCAAAAAAGAGGCAAACCGCAGGAAGGCGGACAAAGAGAATGGAGCAAAGGACCGGTTTTTCTCTGATACAAAGTGAAAAATGAGAGAAAAAACGGACAAGAGGTAAATAAACCGCAAATTTTATTACTCCAAAAAGGTAAGTAATACATAGGTATGCCCCTTATTTATAGAAAACGGGGGAGGTAAGAGAATACAATACACGATGTGGACTAAATACAAGTTACGTAGACTAAGTGGTTTGACATATACAAACCGCTCACTACACAACATAATATTACATACACCGGATACAAGAGACAGCCGCTACTATATATACAAGACCGCCAAACAAGCCTCTAAGCCGCACCTGTGGATAGCCAATAGACCACAATGCGACTAACCGTTAAGCTTTCGCTGCTGCAAGCCACCAGACCGCATTCTGCGGGTTGCCACCAGACCGCAGAGAAGATAACCATTATACCACTGCTGCGGCTTCAATCAGACCGCCATGGCTTCACTTAAACCGTTGTAGCGCCCACTGGTCGATATGTTGCGGCTTCCACTGAACCAACAACCCGCTGAGATAAAATGCTAGAAGACCGGCAGGACAGATCGCGACGGCTTGTTTGGCTAGCCGCCCAAACTGAGTTACTAACATCCTGCTGAGATAAACTATTGGAGGAGTGGCAAGACAGATCGCGATGGCTTGTTCGGCTAACCACCCAAACTGAGTTCCAACAGACGCAAAGGGAAGAAAGCCAAAAATCTACCAAGGCATACTCGACTGTTGGGTCCGGCGTTCCTTCACTTGACCCGTTGTGCTCTACTACTTATTTAAAAAATTAAGTAGCACCCTTTCCAACAGTCCGAGCTTTTGGAACAGTTGGGTATGCGCTTGATCCTTCAATTGGTATCAGAGCAGGTCACGGGTTCAAGACGGGGGGGGGGGGGGGCTATTAAATCCTGATTTTTCCCTTCTACCTGTGTGGGTCCGGCGAGTCAGGCAACCGTGGACATGTGGTAACCCCACCTCTGAGCCGTGCAACCATGGACATGTGGTAACACCACCTCTGAGCCGTGTGGGCCATGTGGTAACCCCACCTCTGAGCCATATGGGCCATGTTGTAACTCCACCTCTGAGCCGACGAGTTGTGCTAGATGCCGGGGGGGATTGTTGGGTCCGGCGTTCCTTCACTTGAATCGTGGCGCTCTACTATTTATTTAAAAAAATTAAGTAGCACCCTTTCCAACAGTCCGGGCTTTTGGAACAGTTGGGTATGCGCTTGATCCTTCATCGACGAATTGGAGTTCATCCGACGAAGAGAAATTCTAAGTCCACGTAGATTCATCGTGAAAACTCGACGAATCACTGCTTACCGATGAGTTTGAATCGACTTCATATGTATACTCGACGAATTCAACTTAACCCCACGTCGATACTCAATGAATTTGACTTAACCTCACATCGATACTCAACTAATAGGAAGGTCACTAGTCGGAAACTTCCAAGTCCATGCGCATTTGTCGATAATATTCGACGAAATGACTCGACGGTGAAGGTCAGACTCGATGAAAAATTCTAAGTCCACGGAAATTCGTCAAAAGACACTCGATGAATTCAAATTCCACTCGACAAAAAAGACTTGGCTCGACGAAAATACTCGACAAATTGGATTTGGTTCCACGAGTATACTGGATGAAAAAGACTTGGCTGAATACAACTAAAACTCAAGGATAATCGACGAATTCGTAGAGAATACTTGACGAAAAAGACTCGGACACTCATGAATACTCAACGAATTCTATTTCATTCGATGCCTAACTGAAATCGCTCGACGCGAAGGCTTTACTCGATGAATTCTGCTTCACTCGACGAATTCTACTTTGATCGATATGTACCCTACTCTGAAATCAGCAAACCCTAATCCATACCCTGATCCTAGGTTCTATGCAGGGAAGAAAAAGATAACATAGACACAAGAACAAGCAAAAGGGGAGGAACCACCACTTGCCTGAAAATCTCCCGAAAAACAGCACCTCCAGCGCTCCGCTTCAAGGATCGGCCGCAAAGAACTCCTCGCCTACAATTTCTGAAACTTTCTGGGGGTATAACAAGTGTTATGGGCAAATTCCCTAACGTCAAAAATCCACGAACATGAAAATCTTTCTATGCATGCGAAGATCTCGGTGAGAGCTTTCTGGATCTATGCTTCGTCGAAGGTTTTGTACACCTGAGCTCTGATGGGCGGCGACCGAAAGGCTTCCCGATGTTCGAGTCACTCTCTTCTTTCCGCCCTTTGGACCGCCAATTTGGGGAAGATGATGAATAGGGTTTATAAAGTACGTATATATATATATAAAAACATATATATATAATATTATTAATATAGTAACTAGAAAAACCCAAACGATGAGAATGTCCAAATCACCCCGGATCTCGATGAAATTCGCCGCAAGGCTAAATGTCAGTGCTACGAATCCATCAGCAAAGTAAAAATCATAATCCAACAAACCAAACTCGGGTTAAAATTCCTCGAAGTTTAAAACAACAAACATCCTTATAAAATCCACCAAGATCCCAATCAAGCCTGGATCGAAATGAAACTCTACAAACACACTTAAAATTAATTACTTTAATTTTCCCAAGTCAACACTTGAATTCTGATTAGTCTAACAACTGCCACTAAAGGGATTAACATAATGCCAAAGCACAAAATCACACACCAACGGTGGCGCCCCGTTAACTGCGCGTCAACGTAACGCTCTTACGTCAGTAATACGACACTAAAGAGATCAAAATAATTATTGAAAATTCAGGGATGTTTCAGCCACTCCCCCTAAAAGAAAGTTTCGTCCTAAAACTTGATACGCAAATCAAATATGAAACAGAAAGGAAGTAACCAAAGATTACCAGATAGAAATACTTACCAAGGGAAACTAGGAGAAAAGTTGAGGATGAGCATCTCTCATAGCTGACTCCAACTCCCAAGTCGCGCTCTCGGCATCTTGGTTATGCCAAAGAACCTTGACCATGAGTATTGTCTTTCTCCACAACATCCGATCTTCAGTCTCCAGAATACGAACAAGCTCATCCATATAGGAAAGATTAGGCTTCAACTAGGGCACCGAGTCAAGGACATGTTGGCCACTAAGCATGCATTTTTGCAACTGGATCACATGAAACACATCGTGCACACTATGGAAAGAAGCATGCAAATCCAGTCTATAAGATGAAACTCTAACACGCTCAAAAATCTGGAAAGGTCCCACATACCCAGGATCTAACTTGTGGTTCCATCTAAACCTCTTGACCCCTGACATCAGAGAAACCTTTAGAAAAACCATGTCCCCGGCTGCGAACTCCAGATCAACTCTTCGTTGGTTAGCATACTTCTCATAACGCTCATGAGCCACACGAATTTTTTCACGAATATGCATTATATAAATACTCATTTCTCCCAAAGCTTCCGTACCTAACAGTGGTTTCTAACTAACCCCAACCCAAAACAAGAGTGTTCTACAACGCCTCCCATACAAAGCCTCAAAGGGGTCCATTTGCAAACTCTCTTGATAACTGTTCTGCCCCTTTCTGAACTGAACCAAAGGTTCAACCCACTCTCCTTCTCAGCAACAATGATGTAGATGCTTTGGCTTATGCTGGAAGCAACTTGCAGATCAGCTTATCTGCACCTTTCTGAACTGAGCCAACTACTCAGCTCTATCTCCTTCTTCACATCTCCCCAAGAGAATATTCTTTAGGATTAGTTGGCTGGATCTGTGAAGGACCTGCAGAAAGGGTTGTCCCTAGCTGCTATCTCTTTCTCAGTGAATCACCCTGAGCTTGCTAGCTAGTGCAGATGAAGATGAAACCATCAATCTTGTTGTTGAAAATGTTGATATCAACATGTCACTTGATCTGCCTCTAGACTTGCTTGTCTTGGGCTCTCTGTTCTTCAGCCACACCCACAACAATGGTGATTAGGAAGAACTAATATATCAACTACTCCTTCTGTAAAGAGCTTCTCCTTTTATTTAATGTATCCCAACGACTCTTTCAGTAGTGGGTACCACTTCATTATTGTTGGCTGCATACTTTCTTTAATGCCTAACTGCCATACAGTAGGCCTGTAGTGCTTTTTGTCATATACTGTGGCTTTGCCGCTCACAATTTGAATATGGTTGACTTTTTTACTTGCTGACATCAGCACCTGATGACATAGTCAAAATTTAAGCATCAGCAGTATAGACATTGAGTGAATGAGCTTCACTCAACGCGAAAGTACTTAGATAGTTTTGTCGATCTAAGCATTGACAGCGTTGAGTGAGTAAGGCTCACTCAACGCTTTTTGCCTTAACCCTTTCTGTAGCCACTTCTGCATGCATGGCGTTGAGAGCATTGAGTGAACATGCTTAACTCAATGCCTTGTTAGTTAACTGCCTTCTGCATTTTAGACGTTGAGAGCATTGAGTGAATAAGCCTTACTCAACGCTTTCTATCTTAGCCATTTCTACTTTTTCAGCGTCTTAAGCGTTGAGAGAGTTGAGTGAGCATGCCTCACTCAACGCTTTTTGCTTTAACTAATTCTGTGTCATGGCGTTGAGAGCTTTGAGTGACCACGCCTCACTCAACACTTTTTGGCTTAGCTAGTTTTTCTGTTTCAGAATTCAGTTTGAGCTCGACAAACTTCAAACACAGTTCGATGAACTTTGAGCTCAGCTCGACGAATAAGTATAACTTAGTTCGACAAATTTAGAGTTCAGTTCGACGAACTCTGAGCTCAGCTTGAAGAATGAGTGAAAGTTCAACTTGACGAACTCAGAACTTAGTTCGACGAACTCTGAGCTCAGCTATTCAGTAATATTGAAGCTAAGGCATTGAGTGAGTGAGATACACTCAACGCCTGTGGACTTAGCCACTTTTCAGCTCATTTTCTTTAGGATTTGACTTATTAGCCTGACTCACAGCCTTTTGTTGTATGTCGTTGAGTGAGTTGACTTCACTCAACGCGTGTGGACTTGACCACATTCTAAGCTTGCCACTTCATGTCTTTGACTAAATAGGCTTTACCCAGCGCTATAATTCATCTGGTGTGGAGTGAGTGATCTTCACTTAACGCCTATGGACTTGGACAGTTTTCTGTCTTTCCACCACATGGGTAAGAACTTACCTGACTTAGCCACTTAGGCTACCTGTCCCATCATTGCTTACTTAGGACAATCTGCAAACATTAAACTTGAACACAAGTTAGATCATCACATGTGTATATATTGTTTTCTGTTCCTTCTTCAAATCCAGGACATTGGGATCAATGGACCCAACAATCTCCCCTAATTGAAGAAGTCAAAACCTAAGCCAATGCATACACTAATATACTTGTGCTATATATATATATTGATGTAGAGATGTCAGATCGGAGATCTCCACGGATCTAACGGTCTATCTCCGCTCTACACGTCGTAGATCTACCGCACCTACACAGCACCTATCGCCCACAATAGTTCCTCGTCACAAAACGCAGCACAAACAACAAGGGAGGAATGGTCGACTCGAAAACAACGATCGGAAATTTGAGTCGGAATATTCCCCAAGAAAACACAAAGGTTGCCACTCCTTTTTGAGAGCAAGACCAAGGCTATAGGCCAAGATCTGCTCAGGAAAATAGGATCCACCCGATCCGGAAATAAAAAGCCTTGCAACGGCGTTTTCGTTTCAAAACTTGCAGCGATTAATTTAAAGATCCGGAGAAAACGATTTGCGAAAATCCACCACAACTAAGGAGAAGAATCACACAAGGAAGAGGAAAGAGATTACCCAACCGGAAAGCGTTTCACACAAGATAACTGTGGGAGAATCACTCTCTCCACGGATCTATCGGTTTCACACCGAATGGGGCTGCTTCCTTCTTCCACGGAGTCGCACCGATAGAAGCCACACCAGAGTCGCACCGAACGGGGATGGAGGAGGCAAGGTTTGGCTTCACACCAGGGGGGGGGGGGGGGTATAGGATTCTCTCCATGGTGGCCGAAATTCCTCAAGGGGGATTTAGGGTTTCTTTTTCCAATACCTTAACTCTTCATAATAGCCTCCTTTAAATAGGAGTTACAAACAAGCCTTAGCCCTTCATGATGGAGATTTAATCTCATCCATCCGAATGGCTAATTGCACACCAATACTAAAAATAGTTCAAAATGAAAAATAACAACACATGCAATGAATATAAAATTATCACATAAGCATAGGATAATTTTATATTCCAAATATAAAATAGAGTGCACGAAAAGGAAATAAATAAAGCTAATGCGTTGCCGTGGCGGTAGCACGTCGCGGGCGGAGGTTGTAGCGTAGCCTTCCGTTAGCGTCATCGTGCCGCCTCACGTCCTTGAGTCGTATGGCCTTATCAACCGGATCATCAGCAGCATCGTCAGCATCGTCTTCAAATGGTGGAGGAGGGGCCGCGCCATCAATCCTCCCCCGCTCAAATGCACGCATCTCCGTTGCGTGGTCCAAGCGATAGCGGTGAAGGAGAGCGACATCCAAACTCTGCAGCTCTGTCTCGAGTACCCAAGAGTCATCTGAAGGGGGCCGATCGCACCAATGGATGAGAAAGCAGTGGGTGTCGCCATCAGCAGTGGTAACAGGCTCAGCATCAAGTATCATCTCCGGAGTGGAAAACGTCCGTGGAAACCTGGGGAACATATTAGCAGTAGGCAGGAAAGAAGGCAACTTACCATCCGATGATATACCTGTGGGGACCGAAAGAGAGAGATCATCCGTACTACCACTCCCCAACCCATGAGAATTTTCAGTGGGAGAAGAAGACGACAAAGAAATCAACTCTTGTGGTGGTGACACAAACATAGTTAAATCCGAAACATTAAAAATGGGGGAGATACCCCAATCAGCAGGCAAGTCCAAAACGAAAGCGTTGTCACCTAACTTCTTAATAATCCGAAAAGGGCCGGCGCGCTTTGGTGCTAACTTTTTAACGGTGCCAGTTGGCAAGCGTTCGGGAACCAAACGTACTAAAACTAGATCGCCAATTTTGAAGTCTGATACTCTCCTATGTAAATTAGCGTGCGCTTGATAAGAGTCGTATTGCGTAGTCAAGGTGGCTCGTATACGTGCGTGTAAATCATGGATGTGCTGGGCGAAGGATTGTGCAAACTGACTTGCCTTGTACGTTGGGGGCAACGGCACCAAGTCAAGCGGCACATGAGCCTTATACCAGTGGACAATCTCATTCGGAGACAGACCCGTAGACCTATTCTTCGAATTATTGTATGCTAACTGGGCATGGGGAAGGAGAAGATCCCAAGTGCTCTTGTCATCACTCACAAGGCATCGTAACAAATTTCCTAAGCTCCAATTAACCATTTCCGTCTGCCCATCAGTTTGGGGATGATAGGCAGAGGAAAACAATAATTTCATTCCCATTAATATCCAAAGAGTCTTCCAAAAATAACTAGTGAATTTTACGTCCCTATCCGATACTATGGTCTTTGGCACTCCACGGTGACTAACGACTTCTTTAAAATAAAGTTTAGCGACGTGAGACGCATCATTCGTCCTACTGCACGGGATGAAATAAGCCATCTTTGAAAACCTATCCACAACTACAAAAATTGAGTTGTGACGGCGTAGGGTAACGAGGAGGCCTAATACAAAATCCATACTAACGTCTACCCAAGGCATGGAGGGAATATGCAAGGGTGTATATAATCCTACGTTGGTTTTACTACCCTTAGACACCTGGCACGTGCGGCAGCTACTCATTACTTGTCCCACCATAACCTTAATTTTGGCCAATAGAATTTGTCCTCGACTAACGTAATGGTCTTATCTCTACCGAAGTGGCCACTCAACCCTCCGCTATGCAACTCCCATATGATATGTAGTCGTAACGATGACTGTGGAATACATAGTTTCCCGTTCCTAAACAGGTAACTATCCTTGATGACGTAGGCAGATATCGTCGTGGGGGAGCTATCCTGTGCCGAAAGATAGAAGTCCTGGAAGTCAGGACACGCGGCGTACTCATCCTTAATCCGCTCAAATCCTACAACATGTACTTCCATCGAGGTGAGTAAAAGATTAAGACGGCTAAGGGCGTCCGCGACTCGGTTATCAGCTCCCTTAAGGTGCTTGAGATTAAACGTGTAACCTTGTAAGAAAGCGACCCACTTAGCATGATGTGGGCTGATCTTATGCTGGCCGTTGATGAAACGTAAAGCCTCATGATCGGAGAGGATCACAAACTCCTTGGAGAGGAGATAGTGCCTCCAATGGTGTAGACATCAGACTACAGCATAAAATTCCCTATCGTAATTAGAATAGTTCAGCTTAGGGCCGGACAACTTCTCGCTAAAATAACTAACTGGATGGCCCTCCTGGCTCAAGACACCTCCAATCCCTACCCCAGACGCATCACATGTGAGCTCAAAGACCTTAGCAAAGTCTGGTAGACGTAAGACAGGTGCCTCAGTCATAAGCTCCTTTATTCGTTCAAAAGCATGGGTGGCGGACTTCATCCATGTAAACTCTCCCTTCTTCATACAGTCTGTGATAGGCGCCATAATACTACTGAGGTCTCGTATAAAAGGACGATAAAACGTGGCTAACCCATGGAAACTACGCACCTCACGTAGGGTGGTTGGCACGGGCTAGTCCTTAATGACCTGAACCTTGCCCGGATCAACTCGGATACCCTCGGAGCCGACTATATAGCCTAAGAACTCTACCTCCGAGACATAGAAAGTGCATTTATTAAGGTTGAGAAATAACGTCTCCTTCCACGGGGTGGAAAGGATCACTCTCATGTGGGAGATGTGCTCGGTAGTAGAGGTGCTATAAATCAGAATATCGTCAAAGTAGACGACAACGAACTTTCCCATGAATGGCTGAAAGACATGTGTCATCATCCGGGAGAAGGTACTAGGGGCATTGGACAACCCAAAGGGCATCACAAGCCATTCGTACAGACCATCCTTCGACTTAAACGCCGTCTTCCACTCATCGCCCTCTCGTATCCTAATCTGGTGATAGCCACTCCGAAGATCTAATTTGGAGAATACGGTGGCTCCAGACAAGACATCCAACAAATCGTCTAGGCGGGGAATGGGGAACCTATACTTGATGGTGATTTTGTTGATAGCCTGGCTATCAACGCACATCCTCCATGTACCATCCTTCTTGGGGGCAAGTAGGGCTGGTACAGCACATGTGCTCATACTAGTCCTAATAAAACCTTTCGCTAGCAAGCCCTCTATCTGAGACTGCAACTCTAGGTGAGCTGCGTGGTGGAGTCGGTAATGGGGCTGATTTGGCAAGGAAGACCCCGGGATGAGATCTATCGCATGCTGGATATTCCTAAGCGGGGGTAACGTGGGTGGCAACTCATCCGGGTATACGTCCATATACTCCTCCAACAGTACCCGTAACTCACTAGGTAACTCATCCAAAATGCTAGAATCGGGCTTCGCACTTAAGAGGACTAGCGCATACATGATTCCATCAAAGAGCGGATCCCTCTCAAACTCTTTCCTACCAACTAGATTCAATGTTTTCCGTTATATCAGAATAGTGGTGTCCTTAGCCAAGACTACGGGCTCCTTTGGGATGCTCGACCTCAAAGTGATGGTTTTGCCATTGAATTTGAATTCATAAGTGTTGGCTCTACCAAAATGTGTAACATCACGGTCGTATAGCCAAGGGCGGCCCAACAACACTTGACAAGCGTCCATCGGAAGGACATCACACCACACCTCATCAATGTAGGATTTGAATGAGAGTGGGACCAGGCATCGTTTGGTAACGGGTACAGAGTGCTTGTTGATCCAAGCGACCTGATATGGAGTCGGGTGCGGTTCCGTGACCAAGGATATACGTGCAACGGCGTTCTCATATACGATATTCACGCAGCTACCACTATCAATAATCAGCTTGCAAAGCTTCTCGCCACTCTTAAAAATCAGAGAAAATATGCTCGTCCTCTTCCAATCATCTACTGGACGCGGAGTGGTCAAGATACAATGCATCACCATAAGGGGGTGATCATCCTCTAAGTCACTAGGGACTCCTTCGGGGTCACTCTCCTCTGTGGCCTCGTATACGTAATCGTCAGGGTCGGTGGTTGGCTCTAACAAGGCCAATGTTTTTGTCTTTGTTGGGCATTCGTAGGCATAGTGGCCTTGAATGCCGCAAGACTAACAAGTGGTGTTAGCCTTGCTAACCTTCCCGATAGGGACACGCTCACTCCCAGGGTTCTTGGAGTTCCTAGCGGTGATCACGATTGACTTCGACTCGGTAGATTTGAACTTTCCCTTATCAGGATATGTGGAAGAAGATGCCCCAGGGGTGGACTTACTCTTCGTACTAGAATAACGGGAGTGAGCCTTAGATGCTAGGTGCTTTTCAATGTCCAAGGCGGCATTGAAAGTCAT
Organism: Platanthera guangdongensis; assembly: GCA_039583875.1. Classification (NCBI taxonomy): domain Eukaryota; kingdom Viridiplantae; phylum Streptophyta; class Magnoliopsida; order Asparagales; family Orchidaceae; genus Platanthera; species Platanthera guangdongensis. The sequence continues at coordinate 60,627,303 of CM077153.1, read as the reverse complement.
ATTCAAGTCCGCATGACCGTAACGCAAGAGTTTCTGCTGAATGTCGGGGTGAAGTCTCTTTCGAAATCTAGATAAAGTGACTTCGGGGAGCTCTCGAAGGTCACATCGTACCATACGGTCCTTAAGTTCTCCCATATATTCAACAATAGACATTGAACCTTGCCGAATGGTGGCAAGCTCATCGAACATCTGAGTCCGATGGTACGCGGGAACGTACTGATCGGTCAGCAGGTTCTTCATCACAGCCCATCCAATGAGTGGGACCCCATGCCCCACTCCTAACCTACGTTCTTCATTCAGCCAATAAGTTTTGGCACGTCCCGTTAATTTCATCCTGGCAACCTGAACCTTTTGGGGGTCCGTGAGGTTGTGCCATTCGAAATAACACTCAATGTCTATAGCCCAATGGAGGAAGATCTGGGGATCTCCCATGCCATCATAGGTGGGGGCATTTATCTTGATGGACCTCGTGATATCAATGCCTCGCTCGGGGCGGGGTTCTCGCGGGGGCACACAGGGAGAGTTTCCCTCAGAATTCGAGTCAAAGTTCGGTTGGTGCCGGTTGGGCTGCCCAGCATTAACGGGAGGTGGGGGTGGCCTTTCCTGATTTTGTAGGATCTGGGCTAAGACGTTCCTAAGCTCAGCCATTTCGGCACAAAGACCTGCTATAGCCTCGGTGTTGGGATTACCATGCTCGTTCGCAGCCATCCTAGACGTAGACGGGGTTGCGTACTCCGTTCCTAGCCTAGTGCGCATTCAGGTTTGGGAGGCCCCGGGCAAGATGAATTTTCCTAGTGCTGTAGCTATATTGAAAATAAGATATTTTTATATATTCCCAATGTGAATAACACGTAGATCGTTAAATTTTTTTTTTTGAAATTTTGCTGAAAAATAAAGATTTCAGCCCGCTATTGGCAGACCACAAAAAATAATTTTTTTGATTTTCTAACGATCCGATCTCCAACAAGGAACGCAGAGAGGATGTTTGCAACGTGAAAGTTGCAACGACCGCCTCTGATACCAAATTGATGTAGGGATGTCGGATCGGAGATCTCCACGGATCTAACAGTCTATCTCCGCTCTACAAGTCGTAGATCTACCGCACATACACAACACCTATCGCCCACAATAGTTCCTCGTCACAAAACGCAGCACAAACAACAAGGGAGGAATGATCGACTCGAAAACAACGATCGGAAATTTGAGTCGGAATATTCCCCAAGAAAACACAAAAGTTGCCACTCCTTTTTGAGAGCAAGACCAAGGCTATAGGCCAAGATCCGCTCAGGCAAATAGGATCCAACCGATCCGGAAATAAAAAGCCTTGCAACGGCGTTTTCGTTTCAAAACTTGCAGCGATTAATTTAAAGATCTGGAGAAAACGATTTGCGAAAATCCACCACAACTAAGGAGAAGAATCACACAAGGAAGAGGAAAGAGATTACCCAACCGGAAAGCGTTTCACACAAGATAACTATGGGAGAATCACTCTCTCCACGGATCCACCAGTTTCACACCGAATGGGGCTGCTTCCTTCTTCCACGGAGTCGCACCGATAGAAGCCACGCCGGAGTCGCACCGAACGGGGATGGAGGAGGCAAGGTTTGGCTTCACACCAAGGGGGGTGGGGGGTGGGGGCGGCTATAGGATTCTCTCCATGGTGGCCAAAATTCCTCAAGGGGGATTTAGGGTTTCTTTTTCCAATATCTTAACTCTTCATAATAGCTTCCTTTAAATAGGAGTTACAAACAAGCCTTAGCCCTTCATGATGGAGATTTAATCTCATCCATCCGAATGGCTAATTGCACACCAATACTAAAAATAGTTCAAAATGAAAAATAACAACACATGCAATGAATATAAAATTATCACATAAGCATAGGATAATTTTATATCGCAAATATAAAATAGAGTGCACGAAAAGGAAATAAATAAAGCTAATGTATTGCCGTGGCGGTAGCACGTCGCGAGCGGAGGTTGTAGCGTAGCCTTCCGTTAGCGTCATCATGCCGCCTCACGTCCTTGAGTCGTATGGCCTTATCAACCAGATCATCAGTAGCATCGTCATCATCGTCTTCAAATGGTGGAGGAGGGGCCGCGCCATCATATATATATATATATATATATATATATATATATATATATATATATATATATATATATATATATATATATATATATATATATATATATATATATATATATATATATATATATATATATATATATATATAAGCAGTCGTGCACGGGGGACCCCGTGCGGGCAACATTTGTCGTGGGTACGACATTTGTCGAGGGGGCGACATTTGTCGAGGGGGCGACATTTGTCGTGGGGGAGACATTTGTCGTGGGTGCGATATTTGTCGTGGGGGTGACATTCGTCGTGGGTGCGATATTCATTGTGGGTTCGACATTTGTCGAGGAGGCGACATTTGTCGTGAGGGTGACATTGGTCGTGGGGTCAGGTGAAGCGACATTGGTCGTGCGGGCGACATTGGTCGTGGGAGGCAATATTGATCGTGGACGACTACATTAGTCGTGGGCGGCGACATTGGTCGGGGGCGGCGGCATTGGTCGGGGGAGGCGGCATTGGTCGGGGACGGACGACATTGGTCGGGGACGACATTAGTCGCGGGGCCGCATTCGTCGCGGGGGCGACATTCGTCGCGGGGGCGACATTCGTCGCGGGGGCGCCATTCGTCGCGGGGGCGCGATTCGTCGCGGGGGCGCCATTCGTCGCGGGGACACATTACATAACAATATAAAATTAAAAACATTTCAAATTCACATTTGGTCTCTTACCACATGTAATTAAGTCTAACATTTGCATCTTCTCAAACCATCTGAAAACTATAAATAAGTCAATTAAATTCAAGAAGACAACACATTTACATAAGTTTTTTAGTATTTATATCCTTAAAAATATTTGACAGTTCCAGCTCCAATCAAATTCTGTTATATCAAAGACATGCAAATCAGACTTCCAAATCTTATATTTCTATTTCCAAAAACAAAGTTTAGACTTCCAAATTTTTCTGGTGATTTGTTTGAAGTTGGTTCTATAATGCAAGTCAATTACAGAGTGAGATGGAGATTTATTTGCTTATGTATCAGACATCAAATTTGTAATCCTTTGCTGATTTGACTGCTTAAATTCAGTAAGACAAAAATATAGTTTATTAACACATTTGGACTAACTGAATCATTGCATAATACCTCAAGTAGATATCAAATCATCAAACTACCAAAAATGAATACCCACAAATAATTAAGGAAAAAATTACAAAATGAGATAGAGATTGCTAAACCTCCAATGAATACCAAAAGTTGGGAATAAGAACCTACACTTCAGGCTAATACAGTTTCAAAATAGCATGAGATGTTTTTTTTGACTCAACTGCTTCCCTCTATTAAGAAGATAAAGTGCAAGAAAGTTGATCACCAGCAGTGCAAAAAAGTGCCTCAACTGCATAGTGTGTTTGGATGGATAGTTGCATTCGAGAATACCTATGTTGGATGGATAGTTGCATTCGACGCGGGGGCGACATTTTATATTATAGTTTCATTGCAGCATTTCATAGTTTCATTGCAACAAAAAAAGTTTATTGCAGCAGTTTATATTATAGTTTCATCCTAAACACCACCAAAACCATCAAGGTGATGAACAACAAAAGTTACACTAAATCCTAAACGAAAATTCAAGAAATGTCCCAAAAAAAAGTACAGCCAGCAGCTTGCAACGAAAACTGCTGAACACGGAAAAAATGAATCCATAAAGAAAACCCAAAAAGATCAACGTTTTTACAGAAAACTGCTGAACATGGAAAAAATCACAATGGAGAAAGAGCAGGTAGGGTACCGTAAGGAGTTCACCGGTCGGAGGAGCTCGCTGGAAGGAGGTTTTCGGTGAGGCACTGTCGATGGAGGAGAAAACCGTGCGGTGAGACGCCGTGGAGGAGATTGGAGACGGGGATCTATGAAGAGGAGGTAGGGTTATACACGGATATCTTGGATGGATGAGATGGTAGCGTGCAGAGAGGAGAAAGGATGGCAGTGTGCTGGAGGAGAGGGTAGTCTGCTGGAGGAGAGGGGAGGAGGACGACCTGCTGGCATTATTTGCTTCGACGTTGGAGGCGGCGGGATAGGAAGATGGAATTGGAGGAGGAGTGAAGCCCTAGCTCCTGCGGATCGCGTGGGAGAAGCGCGAGAGGAGGTGTGAGGCCATCCAGATAGTATCATGCTTCACCTTTCTTGGCGCGATGAAAACGTCGGACGCCGAGAAGGAAGAGGAGAACAAAGATTCTTTGCCCTAGCTGCGGAGAAGAAGAGAGGCTATCGGGATTTTGAGGTGGGTGAATAGTGTCGGGCTGTTTTAATTAAGCATTAGTCCGATGAGAAGACCAAAATATCCCTTATTTAACCCAACAAAACCGATTTTATGAGGGCATTTTGGTCCACCGAATGTTACACCATGAGGGATTAGGTCTTCCCTTATAGTATAAAGATACCAAACACATCAACACAGCATAATTCAGATAAATCATAAACATAGTAAATGATGTAGCAGATAAGTTAAAATCATAGCAATTGATGAGTTAGACAGATCATAATTAGGAAATGATTATTCTATTTAATCATATAGGAATAAATGTTTGTGCAATTAAATAAAATATCGCATCCCTTTGCTCTGTATGCAGAACATGAAACTTTTCAAGTTTCAGGTTCCCTTATCATAATCCCACTGCTTCTGGATTTCTTAGCCAGTTTGTCTTCTACTCCAGCTATCTTCTTTCCCTTCTTATCAGCTTCATAAGCAGCGTTAGCCTTAGTAGCTTTTTCTTTTTCAGCTTCAGCTTCATCCTTTTGTCTCTCAAAATAGCTGAAGGGCTTGGGGTAGTATTTAGATGGTTCCACAACACCAGGAGTAAGCAGATTGGCCTTTTGTTCCTCCAGAAAATCCTTCTTACTGTGTCCCTCTTTTCCATCTTATCCCATTTGGTTTTGTTATACCATTTCCCTCTATCTGATTTCTTATTCTTGACCTGATCCCAAGCAAGCAAGATGATGGATCTGAACTCTGGGCTCCACTGCTCGAAATCAGGTCATTTCTCCATTTCTTCTTTGTATTTTCTCTTTCTCATCCTGACTTCCTCTTCAGTTTCAGCAGTTTCAGCAGTCATTTCTCTTGTCTGTACTGTCTGGTCTACAGTGGGGCTGAAAGAGGTAATTTCAGTAGCAGTGGGTTACACTCCCCACTGATTATCAGCACTATCATGATCTTCTATATACATCTCATACACTTGATTATCTTGAGCAGGTTTTCTGTTCAAAGTCTCTAGCACTTGAGCAGAAATCATTAGGATATTGTCATATTACACTGGCTCTAATCCCAATGAGCATGTCATAACATTTGTTTCCCTTACCATGTTTTCAGTATTGGTCCTTATGACTTCTCTCTCTCCCTTTTTGGCTTCTTCAATTAATGTAGTGGTCTGGGAGCTGCTTGTCATGCTTCTTTCTACTTCCAGGGAGTTTACTATAGCAGTGACATGATTCTTGACTTTCAACATGTGGTCATCAATCATCTTGGTGCAGGCATCCATTTTTGTGAAGATTTCAGTGTTATGTTCATTTTTCAGAATTTTATCATTTTCATGGATTGTCTCACTATTCTTGGCCTGAGTCACTTGATTTTCTATGATATAGGCAATGTTCTGGCCTGACACATCCAGCTTCTCCATTGTAAAGTCTATAGCTTGAGCAGCTCTTGTGAAGAATTTGACTGTTTCTCCTTTCAGCAGATTAAGTTCAAATCTTATAGATTTGATCTCAGTTGCCAGATCATTTCTAATATCCTTGAGGGCATCATCCACATAATTTTATAGTGCCCTCCTTTGCTCATCTAACAAACCTTTTAGTTGGGCTAAGAAAGTTGGTGGCAGCTGATCAACTCTGGCAGATGTTCCCTCATCCAGAGCTTCTTGTACAGGCTTGCTCCCGGTTTCATGAGCTGTGTCGCTCTTGAGCTATTCATTTTCTGGACATGAAGAGGAATATGCTTCCTCATGACTGTATTCCTCTTTCTCAGATTCTGAGGAAACTAAATCATGTACTGCCTGAGCATGGAGATCAGATGGTACCTCCACCTCAACCTCTGTCATGCTTTCATTTATATGCAGGTCAGCAACAGCAACAACCTCTTTATCAGCTGTAGCAGACAGTACCATAATTAGAGGAACTTTTAGTTGCTACCTTACAAATAATACATCATGCATTATCTCTTGTATCGGCTGCTCCTCCTCAATTGGAGCATTCCTTATCTCATCACTTGAAACTTCTATAACTTTATCTTGTGGAAGATCTTATTTAGACATAACAATCTCTTTATCTGAAGCAAGTTTGATCTCCTCCTCACTCCGAGGCCTAGGAGCATAATCATTATCAGACGTAGGCATATGCCTATCTGCATCTTCCAATCTGGAGGAATCTTCCTCCATTCTTGTAGATATTCTGTTAACTCCTTCTGTTGCAGCAGATTCAACTAACTTAGCAGTAGTCTCATCAACTTTAGGAACAATATCTGACTCTAGTCTGCTTACATGACTAAGAGGGGTAAGATCAGAAGAGGCTGATACCTAAATATTCATGTCCCTCCTGGACTCTTCAACAGATGATGATAGTTCTGGATTATGAGGCTCTTCTTCCTTAGATGAGCTGCTAGAGGAGCTGGGCTCAGTAGCAGCAATCTTCTTTCCTTTTCTTTCCACAACTGATGGTCCATGGGGTTGAAGAACCCTATCCCACCTCTCTAGCATCTTGATGTCCATTCTTCTAATGTGGCGAATTCTTGCACCAAGCTTCAAGTTCAGGATTTCTGGAACTATCTATCGCAGAGATAGGGAAAGAATTCTCCCTAAATTTGGTTCAGTAAGACACTCCACTACCCTGTCAAACACTACTCTACCCCAGTCAGTTCTTTTGGACAGAATGACTCTAGCCATAGCCTCAAACATCTTCTTTGAGATCTTGTCATGGGACCCTATTTTGCATAACAAAGCCTTCCCAATGACATCGGCCAAGAACTTACCCTTGAGGTTCAGTTCCTTTCTCAAAATGGAGCCGGAGGTGTGTTTAGACAGTCCGCACCATTTTACCGCAGACTTTATGTCTTCCTGAGGCAATTCATCCTCGTCATCAGTTGCGGTGAACTTTGTCAGCTTTAGGGCTTTGACCAGCCATCTCGGGGTTATCTTGACTCTTGTTCCCCTTACAGTAGTCTTGATTTTCTCTCGTGTAGTATCTCCTCTAACATTGGAGAATAATTCGAGAACTTCCCGCTTCTAGAGTAAACAGGGTTTCGACAGTAGGAATTCTAGGTTAGAAACACGAAGAAGATGAAGAACATATTGTACCTCTTCAGGAGCATCCTTAAATACATTTCGAACAACCTCTGCACCTTCAAAGAGAAAATCTTGCCCCTTGGACGCCATTTCACCGGAGAATTTGAGAAGGCCAGCGTATATGGATTTCCGTTGATTCAACGAGTACGGGCGAAAGAGGGTAAGGAATAATGACTTTGCGTATTGCACAAGCTCTTATATTTATAGGTATTCCTAAAAAGAAGGCGGAAAATCACTAATCTATTTTGTTGATTAATCTTGATCAATGGCCAGGATTGAAACCCGATATATATCTGCAGGCCATCTTTTCTACAATTTTTATTGAGTAAGCTTATTTTGCTCAACATTAGTTTTCTTTAACAATTAGATTGCGACTAGCCCCTAACAGTGTTGGACTAAACTTGCGGGGGTAAGATTGTCTTGCAGTACACATTCTTATATGTGTTCTATTTGGGGTGCAATTAGACATAATTTCAATATCCTTAAATTAATTTCAACTGAGAGTGTATTAGCCCCCAAACTCAATTGATTAAACCAAATTTTTTGACACTTATTTAACATAGTATTGCACATGTAATATGTGTCTTTGGGTATGTTGAGACTAGTTACTTCTTGTGGCATGGTTGACATGTGAGCCACTATCACATTTATTGAGAAGAGTTGTTTAGACAAATGCTTTCACATCTTCTCAGACATTTATTTCAATTACCTTATCTTTAACATGCATAATCAATTTAGCAATTAAATAGTAGAATTAAAAACTATGTGAATTCAACTTATCTCTGCCCTATAGACCTGAAGCCTATACTGGATTCACAGTCTCTGAGCATACCAGCAACCTTGCTTCTAATCATTAGCCATGATGTGCACCTGGCATTATTTTGTAAGCTCCCCCTCAATAATTTCACTTGTCTTTGACATCTTGTGCATAATGGTCTGTCCATCCACTGTCATCAACTTATGAGAACTTTGAGGATTGCATCCTTAGTTCTGGGTCTGGCATATATCTGTCCAGGGACCATAATTGGGTATGGTCACATGGACTTTCCTGCAAAACAAGATTTACCTTACCTTAGGAACCCAATATGACTTGGGTCCTAGGTTCCTGTTAGTTTGAAAATGCATATGTCTACCTACAGGAGCCCTGTCAGGAAGACTTTTTTTGCCTTTGGCACACAAGAGTTATGTCAACAATCTATGGCAAAGTGGCCCACTTTGCCACAACATGACCACTCATGAATATTATATCTTCTCCTCTAAGCAGGTATGACAACATGGTTGACTGCGGACTGAACAGAGTGAAGAGAAACTTCCTTATTCTAATTTCTCTTAGTCACAGTATGACTGAGAGTCGGTCTGTCATGAGAACAGCTTGGTTTTTCACAAGGTCTATCAGCAGCAGTTCTATTTGCAGAGGACATGCTATTGGAGCCCTTAGAATATTCCAAGTCTTGCCTCATGGCAGATTTACCCTTGGTAAGAGTGTGTGCAGGAGACTTTGAGAAAAGGCCACTGCCTTGCTAAAGGGTGATGGATCTTGTGCATTAAATACAAAAGGTCTAGGATGGGCCTTTTGCACTTCTTCATAGGGAGCCTTCTGAGCACTCAGTCCCATGTCATTTATTCTTCCATTGTAGTGAACTTTTGTAGTCTTACAAGGAAGATTCCCACACCTCTAGTGACCAAACATACTGCTTGTTCATGACTGTTGGATGTGAGAATTACCTTGTGAAAGGTTGTGTTAACCCTGAAATTGGTGATCCTTACCAAGGCAGCCAGCTCGCTAGTCGCGGCTTGCTCTAGGTTCCTCCTGGAGGTCGTGACGTTGCAGGATGGGCAGACAGGTTTTTCTGTCCGCTCAGGCCGCACGGCTTGGGCGGTCTCAATGGTCCGACCACCTAGGTCGCGCGTTGTTCCTTTGGTCGGCAGGGGCCGCGGACTGCTTCTGCAGTCTTCCCCTGCATGCCGCGCCCCTTGTCAGCTTAACCGCATGTTTCTCAATAGGTGCCCCCCTTTGCCGGACTCGGATGTCTATCCGCCTAGATCGCTCAAACTTCCAAACAAAAGTGGCGACCTGCCCCCAGGTCACCAGCAAGCTACCTCAGTTTCCATCTCGCCAATACACGCGGCCTGCCTCGTCAATCCGGCAGGTTGCCCATCCCTTGTCACCCAGTAGGTGCGACAAGTTCCATTCAACAGTGGCGGACTCCAGCAACATGGGAAGCCAGCTTCATCAGTCCGCCTAAGGAGCGCGGACGCTCCAGCTCTCCGGCTACCCACAAAGATCAACGCACGTCCCGTTCATCACGAGCTGGGTGGACTTGAAGTGCAGTCAAGCCTTTCAGTCCGCCTATGTTGATGAACCCCAGCAGTTTTAGCAGCCAGCCGCCTCGTTTAACAGCAGAGGCGGACTCAGCTTGTCAGCAAGCGCGGACCCCGCAGACTCAGCGGATTCGCTATGCAGCCAGCCATTCCTCATCCTCCAGCACCCACTTCTCTCCAGTAGCAGGGTCAACAACCCTCAGCCCATAGTCTTGGCGCGGGCTCGATCAGTAGTGGCAGACTCCTCCCAGTCCGCCAGGCAGCAGAACCTCCTCAAGACAGTCCCAGGCCGCGCAGCCTCGTGCGGACTATGCGGACTCGGCGGATATCCTTCAGCTCGCACCCTTAGCACGTGCTCGCTCAGTTCAGCAGTGGCGGACTCCTCGAATTCTCCTCGCATTCCGCCACTCAACTTCCAGCTCCAGCTTCCCAACAGCGGGAGGATAATCCCTCAGCCCGCACAATCTTCGTGCGGGCTCGATCAGCTCAGTAGGTGCGGACTCTTCCCAGTCCGCCGTCAGCAAGACCAGTTCCAGAAGCAAGCCCCAGTCCGCGCGGCCTGCTGCGGACTCGGCAGACTCCATCTTATTCTCGCTCAAGTTACCGTCTCACAAGGGGTAACGTCATCGGAAGCCGTTACCTCGTCAGGCCTATAAATATACCCCCATACCTCTCATTTGAGGACACTCTGGACAGTCTGGACAACCTCATCACGCTCACGATCGAAGACAGTCCACAACAAGCTCAAGCCATCAGCCCCTGCGGACTCCTCTTCTCAGTCCGCACCTTCTCTACCCTTAGCTGCGTGCGGCCTGCCGGCTTCAGTTGTCAGACCACACGACCTCCTATTCTCCCTTAGTCGCGTGGCCTGCCGAACTGGCTCTTCAGTCTGCGTGGCCTCTTCTAGCACTCTTTCCTTAGCCTCCAGCTTCCCTTTTGTACCCCTTTATCTGCTTTCTTGTAAAGGTGTAATAGCAAGCTGTAGTAACTTAATATTAATCAAAGGAAAGTCTGTCGCAAGAGTGACATTTAAGCCACGGCGGGCGAAGTCTGTTGTTGCCGTTGCTAGTGGCCTACTTTCTTCTTCTCAGCTCAGCTTAACTCCCTCGGCGTCAACCTGCAAGCACAACTGTCAAAGTAACCGTCTGCTCGACAGCTCCTGATCAAGCTCCTGCATTGATCATCAACCTCCTCCGCTGATCATCAGCCTTCCCGACTGCTCTCAACAAACCTCTCCTCTATTCCAGCAACCCTTGAACAAGCGCTTGCTCCACTCTCGAGAACTCGGAAGCTTCCTCCCTCCTTCTCATCAACCCCGCAATCCTCTTCTTCACCTAGCTTGTGAGATTGAACAACCCGTTAACTAGGCGGTGCCTTTTTCGCGCATCAACAGTTAACACGCGACCTTCAGATCCAAACAGATGGTGAACGACGATAGTTAGCCATGTCAGATCATGATTCAGCTGAGAACCTTGCTCAATCAAGTCCTAAAGATGATCCTCTCTAGGGGGCCTTCGAGCAATCAAGCTGTGAGAATGCTCAGCAGTTCCAAGCAATCAATCAAATGCTTGTTGTGATCACACAGCGATTAGACACTCAACATACAATAGCTCTAGTTGCTCCAGCTGCTCCCGTCAATCCAACGCCAACATTGGCGAATCAATAAGCTTATCCTCTAGACTGTCCATCGGTCTTCCTCCTTATACAGTAACCTTTCTGCAAGGGCCTGCAACCCCTTTGCGACCTCAAGATGAAGAGTTTGTAGCTCGTCAAAACTTCTTCCGGGAAGCAGCCCGGGGAAGTCCTGCAAGATTTCTCAACTTTCAGGGAAGTCATCCGTACCCTTCAGCTCCTGCCTTTGCTCATGCAACAACTTTTCCCTTTTATCCTCCTACTTCTTTTGCAGCTGCAGCTTATGCTCCCTTTTATCCTTATGTTGTAGGAGAGCAGGAAGAGCCTTCGCCATTTATAGAGAATGTTCGTCATGAACCTACTCCAGCAAACTTCAGAGAGCCGCGATTACCAATCTACACTGGAGAGACTAATCCAGTAAAGCATCTTCAAGCTTTCGAATCAGCCGTAGCTCTCAAAACTCTTTCAGATGCAACCAAGTGCAACCTCCTTGTCACAACCTTTGATGGACAAGTGAGGGACTGGTTCTATGGTCTTCGCCCTCACTCCATCACTTTCTTTGCTGATCTCGAAGGGTGTTGCTCAGATTCTCTACTTCAACCAAGAGAAAAGTCGGTCCAGAAGCCCTCTTTGAGATCAAGCAACGTGAGAACGAGACTTGGTCTCAATTCATTGATCGATTCCTGAGAGAAATCTTGGACATCGAGATTGTTGACCAAGAAATGTACCAAGTGGCTATTATCCACGGTCTTCGTGAAGGGCCGCTCAAGTTTGAAGCCAATGTCCGAGCACCAAGAACGTACCAAGAGTTGATTATCCTAGCCAACTCATACATCCGAGGCGAAATGAGCAATCTAGGCTTCATCTTCAGGCTTATATCAGAGAAAGATCCTTCTCACAAGCAGCATCCGAGGTCTCCTCTCAAAGATTTCCCAACTCACTCAAGGAGGGAAAGAAGATTCCAATGCCATCGATACCCTTTCCCGAGCCGTGATCGTGCTCAAGATCAATCTCTACTACTACCAGCTCCACCTTCACAAACAGCTGCGGTCCATCAGCAACAAGACGATGACTTGCATGAGTCAGAACTAGATGAAGCGATGCTACAAGTAAGCCAAGTCATGAAGGATAGGGCTAACTGCAAAAGGCCTTATCGACCAGCTGATAAAAGATCTAGACACTCAAAACCTTATTGTGAATTCCACAAAGAGCTAGGCCACCTGACAGAGAACTGCCGAGCACTCTGCCGACTAGTGCAAAGGATGCTCCGATAGGGTAAGATGCGTGACCTGCTTCCCAAAGATGATCGCCCTGATCCAGCAACCTCAAAGGGCAAAGAAGTTGCAGACATTACTTGCAGCTCAAGAAGAGTGAGCCTAGGCGAAGAGCACCCTCTCCTTATTTTTAACAATCCTGTTGAATGCTTTGATGTTGATGACGAGGGCGCGCTTGGAAGACTATTCTAAGCTGGCAAAGGATTTCACAATTCTTCAAATTTTTTCACAACCATGATGGGTTTTCTCTACTCTTACTCTTTCAAACATTTTCATCTTGAAACACTTCTAAGTGTTCATTCTTGCATTTTAATAAAGATTTCATCAGGGATCTCATACTGACACAGTTCCCTTTTTGTAATGCTTCTTCCTCTATATTTCTCTTTGCCAAAGAGATCACTGAACCACTGATAATCACCAAGTCTCGTTGTTCCCTCCATAGATTGTTCTCTGGCACGACCGCTATGACCACATACAGCGGGGAGTGTTCACATATGTGCAGTGGGAGCCATTCAATCTACGATGTTGGGCTTCAGACTTCGGATCCTAGCCGGCACCTAACACAGAGTGTGTGCTAGGGAGGCCCCATGTGTTAGCTCTGTTGTGCTTTGCAAAGGATACGTCACAGTTACGATGATCTTTGCTTGGCAAGCAATGTCGATCAAGCGTAGCCTTGCCTCTTCGATCATCTCACAACTGTGATGGCCAAACACTCTATGGTACTCTCGGTCCGTGCCTTCGCGGGACCCATAACTCCACTGATCTTTCCACAGAGAAGCAATGCTTTAGGCCACTTGACACAACTAGTCTCATTGATCAGTGATGTTGTACCCGAGGTAAGATAGCAGTGCATCTACCGCTTCCTTCTTAGGATTTTGTGCATGTCTCCCTTTTATGCTCTGTCAAGGGAGTGTAGCTAGTCCGCTCTGAGTAGGGCTATGTTGGTTATGACCTTTCTTGGTCATCTCCAAGTATAGACCTCTTTGTTATCAACTGCCTTTTTTTACAGGTTAACAGGTTAAATTCGACCTGCCAAAATGATTAGCAAACATTCATTTTACTTATGCTCATCTTATATGCGTTTCACGCATAATCTTTATCAGATGATAACTTACAAGCTCTCTACTTATATAAGCTCCATTACTTTTATCAAATGCTAATGGCATCAATCATTGATCAAAGAATCTTACTTTCCTTGATCATGAAGCCTAGCTATTGGAACCTAGTCCAGATTGGCAGAATTCATCAAGTTTCTTCTCTGCTGATCTGATCATATCCATCCTATCATATCAACAGTCAACACTCGACTTATTGATCTGGTCTTCATGTTAAAGATATCATCTCTAATATAGCAAGAAGATCACTACTCTGGTTTGATCTTCATTCAATTATAGGTAGAGTTCATCAGGCATTTCCTCTGCTATTTGGTCATATCCATCTTATCTCATCAACAGTTAGTACCTGCAAGCCTTATCCAGGTACTTGCAGCTTAGTTCATTATATTATGTCTGCTGCTCACACTTATCTTTGCAGTGATTAGTAGGCACCTACAAGTCTTATCCAGGTACTTGCAGCTTAATTTTTTCATCATATCTGCTTCTAACTCTACTCTTGCAGAGATCAACAGATGCTTGCAAGTTTCTTCACAGGTACTTGCAACTTTCATATATCATGTCTGCTTCTAACTCTCTTCTTGCAGAGATCAGCAGATACCTGCAAGTTGCCTTCAGGTATTTGTGGCTTTTCTTTACTCCCATATTTGCTTCTAACTTCTCTTTTGCAGAAACTAGCAAACTCTTGCAAGTCCCCCTTAAGGTACTTGCAACTTATTTTCCTCTTCATAAATGTTGCTTACTCTTCTTTTGCAGAGGATAACAGGTGCTTGCAAGCCTCCACCAAGTACTTGCAAGTTATTATGCTTCCATGTTTTCCTCTCACCTTCATTTTGCAGGACTCAGTAGAAGACACATCTTCTTAGTTTTGCAAAGGCAAACCCAGGTACGCGCAGGATGTACCTTCCATACATGCTTTCACTAACTTTTCTCTTGCAGGAAAAAGATAGGCATTGGCAAAACTCCTCCTAAAGAGAGACATCAGGTTCTATTTCTCCTTGCCCCCTTCCTTTCCTTTGGGGCGGATCACGATTTTCGTGGGTCTCCAACTTTTTCAAAGTTCTCTTCTGAACTTTAAAAAGTGCGGGGATTATGTTAACCCAAAAATCGGCGATCCTTCCCAGGGCAGCTAGCTCGCTAGTCGCGGCTTGCTCCAGGTTCCTCCGGGAGGCCGCGACATCTCAGGATGGGCGGACAGGTTTTTCTGTTCACTCAGGCCGTACGGCTTGGGCGGTCTCAGCGGTGTGACCGCCCAGGCCGCACGTTGTTCCTTTGGTTGGCAGGGGCCGCAGACTGCTTCTACAGTCCGCCCCTACAGGCCGCGCCCCTTGTCAGCTTAACCGCAGGTTTCTCAACAGGTGGCCCCCTTTGCCGGACTCGGATGTCTATCTGCCCAAACCGCTCAAACCGCCAAACAAAAGTGGCGCCCTGCCCCCAGGACGCCAGCCAACTACTTCAATTTCCATCACCCCAACACGCGCGGCATGCCTCGTCAGTCCGGCAGGTCACCCGTCCCTTGTCACCCAACAGGTGCGACAAGTTCCGTTAAACAGTGGCGAACTCCAGCAGTATGGGCAACCAACTTCATCAATCCGCCTAAGGAGCGCGGACGCTACAGCTCTCCGGCTACCCGCAAAGATCAGTGCACGTCCCGTTCATCGCGAGCTGGGCGGACTCGAAGTGCAGTCAAGCCTTCCAGTCTGAAAGTGCAGGTTAGATCTGAAATACTCTAGAGGGGGGTGAATAGAGTATTGTGCTTTCTTCAAACTTTTTACAACTTTTGTTGTAAGCCTAGGTGAACAAGTCAGCAAATAAAATAAACTAAACACAACAACCTATTAAGCATAGAACAACACAGCCAAAAGAAAAGAAAAGGGGCAACCAGATGACACAAGAAATTTTATAGTGGTTCCCCAACCTGGGTACATCCACTCTTCTACCACCCTGGTAGGAATCCACTCAGGTTTTTGATCAGGTGGCTGACACCAATGAGCTTTTGTTCAGGTGCTCAAAAACCAAAACCTCAAGTATTTTGGATGGAGACTTGCAACCAGAATAATTTTGAAGGGAATTAAAACCCTATACAGGAGTTGGAAAAGAAGTGATGGTGTCTTCTCTTTCTCAATGACAACTAAGAAGACTGTGGATTGATGTCAGCAGCTTGCTCCCCCTGAGATCTTGAATGTATCAAGAAAACTGGAGCACTGCTACAGGGTGATAGGTCTTCAAAGACCTAGAATGCTTGGACCAGAAATTGCTTCAGGAACTTCTTTGACAGATAGAGTTTTGTTGTCCTTTGAAGTTGTCCTGTAGAGTTGAAGGAAGAAGACTCTTGATAGTATTTGAATGTTCTTCTTCTTCTTCTTGCAGAAGTTGTTCTCTGATCAAGGCTGATTGCAGTAGAACTTTAGATTTCTGTAAGTTTGTTCTTCTATGCAATCTGAGTGTGTCTGTCTAATTGTCTGTATTGCTTGCTGTCTGTGTGTCTGATTGATTCTCTTTGATTTTCAGACTATTGACTGACTAAGAATATTCGAAATTTGAATGTTTGAGTAGTAATTGCAGTCGGCCTTGGAAGGAAGCGGCAATCAATAATTTCCCCAACTGTCCCATGGAAAAACGACATGTAATAGTCCATGATTAATGCTCGTTCCAACGGTAACATTGCGAGAAGATCTGGCATTAATAACTCCGGAATCATCGCCAAGAAATGGGACGGGAAACCTGAAGAAGACCTAATCTGGAATCTTCGAACGAAGAACACAATTCGTCGAGCTGAGTTTGAGTTCGTCGAGCTGAGCTTGAGTTCGTCGAGCTGAGCTTGAGTTCGTCAAGCTGAGCTTGAGTTCGTCGAGCTGAGCTTGAGTTCGTCGAGCTGAGATTGATGAGTTCATCGACCAGACAATCTTCATTTGTCGAACAGACAGTCTTCATTCGTCGAGCTGAGATCCAAATTCGTCGAGTGAAGAAAGATTGTGGACTTAGCCAAATATTCTGCATCTGCTGATATTCTGTGTCGACATAAGTTGGTGTCGACTGATTGATCTTGGTGTCGACTCAAATCTTCTGGTGTCGACATGAGCTGGTGTCGACTGATATCCTGGTGTCGACACAAAACTTCTGAGTTCAGAATTCGTCGAGTAGAGTACTGCATTCGTCGACCTGAGAAGCTGACTTCGTCGACCTGAGAAGTTGACTTCGTCGACCTGAGAAGTTGACTTCGTCGACCTGAGAAGTTGAGAACCTGAGGTCCAAGTTCGCCGAGCTCAGAATCCAGTTCGTCGACCTAAGCTTGAAGCTGGACTTAGAAAAATTCTGAAGTTGTCCTGACTTTAGCTTGATGTAGAACCTCAACATTCATCGAACAGAGAACAAGGATCGTCAAGCTCAACACTAAGAATTGTCTCACGATCGTCGAGCGCAGAACACCTTTCGTCGAGCTGAGTTCAACGAATATCGAACTCATTTTACTTAGTCTTGAAATCTTCTAAGTCTGGAGTCTCTGATGGTCTTGTTGAAGGCTGGTCACTCTGAAGTTGACTCTAAGGACTTGACCTAGACTCTAGGACACAAAATTGACCCTGGTTATACATGTTGGGTCACATCCTAAGTCAGTGAACCTAGCCCAAATCAAGTAGGGATCCAACACAGTCCGCCTACGTTAATGAACCCCAATAGTTTCAGCAGCTAGCCCTCTCGTTCAACAGTGGAGGCGGACTCAGCTTGTCAGCAGGAGCGGACCCCTCAAACTCAGCGGATTCACTATGCAGCCCACCATTCCTCAGCCTCCAGCACCCTCTTCTCTCCAGAAGCAGGGTCAAACTCCCTCAGCCCGTAATCTTGGCGTGGGCTCGATCAGTAATGACAGACTCCTCCCAGTCTGCCAGGAAGTAGAACCTCCTCAAGGCAGTCCCAGACCGCACAGCCTCATGCGGACTCTGCGGACTCGGCGGATAACCTTCAGCTCGTACCCTTAGCCCGTGGTCGCTCAGTTTAGCAGCGGCAGACTCCGCAGAATCTCCTCACAGTCCGCCACTCAGCTTCCAGCTCCCGCTTCCCAGTAGCGGGCGGATACTCCCTCAGCCCGCACAATCTTTGTGCAGGCTCGATCTGATCAGTAGGCGCAGACTTTTGCCAGTTCGCCGTCAGCAGGACTAGTTCTAGAAGCAAGCCTCAGTCCGCGCGATCTGTTACGGACTCGGTGGACTCCATCTTCTTCTCGCTCAAGTTACCGTCTCACCGGGGGTAACATCACCGGATGGCATTACCTCCTCGGGCCTATAAATAGACCCCCATACATCTTATTTGAGGACACACTGGACAATCTGGACAGGCTCATCACGCTCACGGTCGAAGACAGTCCACAACAAGCTCAAGCCATCAGCCCCCGTGGACTCCTCTTCATATTCCGCACCTTCTCTGGCCTTAGCCGCGCGCGGCCTGCCGACTTCAGTTGCTAGACTGCGCGGCCTCCTGTTCTCTCTTTGTCGCGTGGCCTGCCGACCTGGCTCTTCAGTCCGTGCGACCTCTTCTGGAACTCTTTCCTTAGTCGCCAGCTTCCCTTTTGTACCCCTTTATCTTCTTTCTTATAAAGGTGTAATAACAAGCTATAATAACTTAATATTAATGAAAGGAAAGCCTGTCGCAAGAGTGACATATAAGCCATGGTGGGCGAAGTCTGCTATTGCCGCTGGTAGCTGCCCCCTTTCTTTTTCTCAGCTCAGCTCAACTCCCTCGGCGTCAACCTGCAAGCACAATCGTCAAAGTAACCGTCTTCTCGACAACTCCTGATCAACCTCCTCCATTGATTATCAACCTCCTCCGCTGATCATCAGCCTTCCCGGCTGCTCTCAGCAAACCTCTTCTCTATCCCCGCAACTGTTGAACAAGCGCTTGCTCCACTCTCGAGGACTCAAAATCTTCCTCCCTCCTTCTCATCAACCCCACAATCCTCTTCTTCACCTAGCTTGTGAGATCGAACAACCCGTTAACTATTCGGTGCCGTTTTCGCGCATCAACAGGTTGACTGAGTCTTGACAGGAGCTTTTCCTCTTCTCTGAGATTGCATAACCTTAGATATCCACTTAGACTCAGATTTTCTCTTGATAGCATCTATCTTATAGAAATTGGCTAGCTTCGCCTGCCGACCTGGCTCTTCAGTCTGCGCGACATCTTCTAGAACTCTTTCCTTAGTCGCCAGCTTCCCTTTTGTACCCCTTTATCTGCTTTCTTGTAAAGGTATAATAGCAAGCTCTAATAACTCAATATTAATCAAAGGAAATCCCGTCACAAGAGTGACATATAAGCTGCGGCGGGCGAAGTCTGCAATTGTCGCTGGTAGCTGCTCGCTTTCTTTTTCTCAGCTCAGCTCAACTCCCTCGGTGTCAATCTACAAGCACAACCGTCAAAGTAACCGTCTGCTCGACAGCTCCTGATCAACCTCCTCCATTGATCATCAACCTCCTCCGCTGATCATCAGCATTCCCGGCTGCTCTCAGCAAACCTCTCCTCTATCCACACAACCATTGAACAAGCGCTTGCTCTACTCTCGAGCACTCAGAAGCTTCCTCCCTCCTTGTCATCAACCCCACAATCCTCTTCTTCACCTAGCTTGTGAGATTGAACAACCCGTTAACTATGTGGTGCCGTTTTCGCGCATCAACAGGTTGACTGAGTCCTGACAGGAGCTTTTCCTCTTCTCTGAGATTGTATAACCTTAGATATCCACTCAGACTCAGATTTTCTCTTGATAGCATCTATCTTAGAGAAATTGGTCACAATCCTCTTCTCCCTTTCAAGTTTCTCTTCAAGATCCTTGATAATAGAGTCTTTATATTTTATGGACTCAATATGGATATCTACCATGAACTTCAAATGGGCTGCTTCCCTCTCTTTTAGACATAGCAAAGATGAATCCTCATCTTGCTGGGAAGCAGTCATCTGTAGGGAGGCTATTTCCTCTGCTTGTTTCGTAACAAGCAACTTGCTTTTCTTGAAAGCTTTCAGAAGTGAAGGATGACTTTCAATCAATTGATTGATATCATCTTCTGATAGAGGACTCTCATCATCACTTGATGAGGATGCATCAGAGCTTGAGAAGGATTCATATCCAGACTCTGAGGATGAGATAGATGGGGAATAAATTTGACTTTGTCCAGACTGATCCTGGCAAAATTCTTCTTCTGGTGTAGCTGTCAGTTCACAGCTTCTGCATTCACCTTCCTCAGCATCATCCACATCTGAGTCACTATTTGAATGTGATAGAGGGGCCCTGATCTTTGCTCTTATATCTGGAGAGACTTTGTCTTCTGCAAGAGCAACCAGTAGTAAAATGGTCTTCTTGTCATTTTTGCTGATTTGAAGCTCCATTGATCTCCATACCTTATGGTTCTCTTTTGAACACATAAGTTAAAACCTTTTAGCTATCCTTTGAGGGCTACTCAGACTGTTAGGTCCTTTTTGAGTAACCTCCCTCTAATACCACTTGAAAGTCTTTATTTCAAGGAAAGCTAAATCACCTAGAGGGGGGAGGGGTGAATAAGTTTCTTAGTCCTTAGTGACTAACTTTTATTTTCTTTTAGTTTGCTGCTTTATTGGTTGGTTAATTTCTGCTTTCAATATGAGTTACCTGCACAAAGAAAACTAACACAATAGAGTACAGATAGATTTATAGTGGTTTCCCAATCTTTGGGTACATCCACTCTCCTCCCACCTTGCCAACTTCCTATTGATCAAGGCACTTCTCCAAAACAATGCTCCAAAGAGCTTACACCATAGATCCCTCAGGATCTCTCAGTCTCCTCCAAGACTTACATCTCAGCCACGAGGGCCTACACTCAGTGATACAAGTATCACCTACCTCAGGCAATTAAGCCCTACCACACAGGCTATGGAGGATAGCCCTACCTTAGAGCAAACTTGCTCCTACAACTCAGAGAGATGCACTCTCCTACAACTCAGGCACAAGTGCCCTATCACTCAGTGATCAACTGATCACCTACCTCAGAGCAAGTTTGTTCCTACCTCTTAGATCCATAAAGGATCCTACTAGATGAACGTGGGTTATTGTGGTTCTTGATTGGACACAAGAGGAATTCCTCTGTGCTAATCTACCTTGACTGAGTTAGACTCAGCCCAACTTTGAAATCAGGAATATTTTCCTGAGCCTACTATTCTGACTAAGTACACCTAAGCCCCAACTACTTTACAGAAACAAGTATTCCCACTTGAGCTGGAAGTGACTTGTAGAATACTGTTCTGCCCCTTTCTGAACTGAACCAAAGGTTTAACCCTCGCTCCTTCACAGTAATAATGATGTAGATACTTTGGCTTATGCTATAAGGAACTTGCAGATCAGCTTCTTTGCACCTTTCTAACCTGAGTCAACTTCTAAGCTCTATCTCCTTCTTCACAGCTCCCAAGAGAATATTCTTTAGGATTAGTTGGCTGGATTTGTGAAGGACATGCAATAAGGGTCAGCCCTAGCTGCTATCTCTTTCTCAGTGAGTCACCATGAGCTTGCTAGCTGGTGTAGATGAAGATGGCACCAACAATCTTGCTATTGAAGATGTTGATATCAACAGCTCACTTGATCTGCCTCTAGACTTGCTTGTCTTGGGATCTCCGTTCTTCAGCCACACCCACAACAATGGCGATTAGGAAGAACTATAGTAACAACTACTCCTTCTATAAAGAGTTTCTCCTTTTATTTAATGTAACCCAACAACTCTTTCTGTTGTGGGTCCTACTTCATTAGTGCTGGCTCCATACTTGCTTTAACGCCTAACTGTCGTACAATAGGTCTGATGTGCTTTTTGTCATTTACTGTGGCTTTACCGCTCATAATTTGAATATGGTTGACTTTTTTACTTGCTGACATCAGCACCTAAAGACTTAGTCAAAATTCAAGCATCAGCGGTATAGGCATTGATTGAATGAGCTTCACTCAACGCCAAAGTACTTAGACAGTTTTGCCTATCTAGGCGTTGACAGCTTTGAGTGAGTAAGGCTCACTTAACGCTTTCTACATTAACCCTTTCTGTAGACACTTCTGCATGCATGGCGTTGAGAGCGTTAAGTGAACATGCTTCACTCAACACCTTGTGCCTTAACTGCATTCTGCATTTTAGGTGTTAAGAGCATTGAGTGTACATGCCTCACTCAACACTTTCTGCCTTAGCCATTTCAGCTTTTTCAGCATCTTAAGCATTGAGAGCGTTGAGTGTCATGGCATTGAGAGAATTGAGTGAGCACGCCTCACTTAATGCTTTCTGCCTTAGCAAGATTTTCTGTTTTAGAATTCAGTTTGAGCTTGACGAACTTAGAACATAGTTCGATGAACTTAGAACATAGTTTGATGAACTTTGAGCTCAGCTCGACGAATAAGTAATAACTTAGTTCGATGAATTTAGAGTTCAGTTCGACGAAATCTGAGCTTAGCTCAACGAATGAGTGAAAGTTCAACTCGACAAACTCAGAACTTAGTTCGACGAACTCTAAGCTCAGCTATTCAGTAATATTGAAGCTAAGGAATTAAGAGAGTGAGATACACTCAACGCCTGTGGACTGGCCACTTTTCAGCTCATTTTTCTTTAGGCTTTGACTATATTAGCCTAACTCACAACCTTTTGTTGTATGGCGTTGAGTGAGTTGACTTCACTCAACGCCCATGGACTTGGCCACATGCTAACCTTGCCACTTCATGTCTTTGACTAAATAGGCTTTACTCAGTGCTATAAGTCATCTGGCATTGAGTGAATGATCTTCACTCAACGCCTGTGGACTTGGACAATTTTCTGTCTTTCCACCACATAGGTAAGAACTTACCTGACTTAGCCACATAGTCTACCTGTCCCATAATTTCTTACTTAGGACAATCTGCAATCATTAAACTTGAACACAAGTTAGATCACCACATGAGTATACATTGTTTGTTGGTCCGTCTTCAAATCCAGGACATTTGGATCAATGAACCCAACAAAAATCATACACACTCATGGGGTGGCAGTTGTCTGTGTTGAAGTCCAAATGCTTAATATTGCATTAGATAGCAGCATTATATCTGGACAATCAATCCATGCCCAAAATCATATCAAAGTCCTCCAGGTCTAGCACCTTCAAATCGGCAAAGGATAGGAAATCACCTAAAAAGAATAGGACAACTCTGGATACCCTGGTCTGATACCACCGAGTCACCGGAGGGAAACGTAACACAAAACGAATCACTGACTTGATCGAGATTCAGACAGTGACGTACTACACAAGTCCTAGCCACTAACGAGTGGGTAGCACCAGAATCAAAACGGACATGCGTCCAACGGTTCTTTACCTTAAACATCCCTATAAAATTGTATATGTAACTAGCCGAACAACATCAGAACTAAAGATGAATGCTAAGAACTAGTTTGTAATCTAACCTGAGATCACTTGGGTGGAAGTCAGTCTGCGCTTCTTCCATGATGACCACATTTATCTTGCACTTCCCTTTATCTAGGTGTTGCAGCTATAACAGCAAGGCTTAAAGTTTAACTGGCTTTAGTGGGGAATGAGACCGCGGGCACTTAAACTTCAAATGTCCTTTATGCCCACAGTGGAAGCAGACCTTATCCTTTGTCCAACAATGTGCAACATTACGCCCCTTCTGCTTACATGAAGCACAAACCAGATCACCTTTGGGCGCGCTCTGAATTGCAAGCACCTGTTGTTGCTTATGTGCTCCCTATCTCTTGAAACACTTCTCAAAGGGATGGCCTGGATGTCTACAGAAATGACACGCTTCCTTACTTCCTTTATTAGAATCTGGTCCAGATACCTGAGATCTTCCACTGTCATCAGACTTTATATTATCCTTCCTCATCTGTGTACCTCAATTCTTGGTATTGTCGATAGCATCGACTCTCAGAGTAGCTTCTACTCCCTCAGCATAAGTCTCTGACCGGTACGCGCTAGCCAACTGCCGGATGTCGCACTAAAGTCCACCCAGGAATCGCTTCAACCTACCTGCCTCAAAGGCTTCTATATCTAGAGCAAACCTGATCAACTTACTGAATTCTATCTCATCCTCACTAACCGTAAGTTGTTTCTATTTCAAGTTTAGAAAATTATTCATCAGACGTTCTTGCTAGACCGATGACAGAAATTTCTTTAACAACATCCCCTTGGAAGATTTCCATGAACATCCCTCTGAGAGGCTCTCTTTCTCTCGGATCCACCAGCTCTGAGCAAGGCTTTTCAGCTGGTAAGCGGCGACCATTACCTTCTGACCAGCAGAAATTCCCGAATACAAAAACAACTCTTCGATGGCAATGATCCAGTCATCCAATGCCATGAAATCGACTCTCCTATCATAGGCAGAAGGTCTTAATCACTGAAAGTACGAAATGAAATTCATCTCCGGTGGCAACAAAACTGGAGGCACCAGAGGAGTAGGAGGAGCAAGTATAGTCTGACCCACTGCAGGGTCCTGCACCATAGGTTGATGCCCTAAGGAGGAAGTCAATAAGGCCTTAATCTGCAATAGCATAACAACCAACTACCTTGACAGATCCTCATTGCTCTACTGTAATCCTTCAATCACGGGCTCACTTTGCACACCTGATGACTCACCCTCAGACTGGGGAGTCGACCTTATCGCAACATGCTTAGGCGACATTCCTATTAATATAATGAACAACTCATCAAACCTAGCATAACGCTAGAACTACTCAATTTAGTTCAGACCATACATGTATAGATACTTGCTCATACTGCTACCATGCTCTAGGATTTTCAAAAGTGATGACATGTTTTAAATTAGGATGATACACCATCATCCTATTGACTCATGTGTATATAATATGAATGCATGAATTCTTATTTCTTTGATTAAAAACCATGTGTGTACGTGTGTCATCTTATAGATCTTAACTGGGCACGTGTGCTTATGCTATGTTATGTTATGCACGCAGTTCTATGCATTATAATAAAGGCCTTAATACATGTTATGAGTGTCGTACACATAAAATATTATGCATCCCATACTACATAATATCACATGTGATGAAAAAGTAGAATCTAATGGGCATCCATGTGATGATTGTTATGCTTCTCATACTACATAACTGTCACATATTGCTTCCTATGAGGATCCATATACAAACAAATATTATGCATCCTATACTACATGATATGCCACGTATATTTCTTCTCATGCTTATGAGTGTAGTGTTCATGCTTCGGCCAAGACGTACTGATGACACATCAGTGTGTGTATGCAATGAGACAAGATAACGAGAACTTTACCAGAGATAGCCATTCGACCAACTTGTCAAATGAACCTTCCTCTGATACCAACTATCATAACTCGCATTTTCTCAACATTTAATAATGTATCAGAGTAAGAGAAAAAATGCACCGAGATGCCACACTTTGCAGGGGATGACTGTAGTCTCTTGGGAAAGAACTTACTCCTAAGACTTTTCATGAAATTCTCAAGTTGGTATGATAAAAGTATATTTGAATTTAAGTTTCAAGGGTCGTGTCCCTCAGCTCAGTGGATCAACTAGTCCACAGGTGAAAACATACATATATGCAGCAGAAAATTCTCGGCTTATTTCATTTATTATCCTATATGAGTATGAAGATCCGATAGGACAAGTCATGATATGCATACCTATAGATTTAATATAAGTACTAAAAGAGCTTTTACGTTCGTTAAAGTAGAGTGACATTTGATTTAAAGAGATGTTATGAGTATGAGATAATAATATTGATTCCTTTATACTTTAAAAATAACTAACATGCAACCTAACATAAATCTTTACCAAAGAGCAAGTAGGTACGACAAACAACAAGAAAATTAGCATAGCAGCTAGCAAATAGTCTATCATCAACAATAATCTGTCGTGGGCGTCAACAACCTGTCACAAACCCACAGAACAAAGTGTATGTTCGAAGTAAAGAATGAGGAAAACAAAACTACCTCACGGAGGTGAGGGAAGAACCACTTCTACTACTACAGAATGCCTTAGACCACCGACTATAGCTGCTCAGACCGCTACTGCTCCGAGTCTGAGGCCTTCAAAAGAAAATAATGCCTCAGCAAAAGAAATACAAATGGTAATAAGGATTAAAATCAATTAGTTTGACCCGCTAAGAGGGTTACCAACCCAAACAGATTAGTTGTCAAACCATAACACCTAAATCCAAACGCAGTACGTAATGAAGAATTCAAGAGGTTAGTTATGTAAAGTTGCACCAAGTGCGACAAAGAGCTATGCTTTAAAAACATCTACAAGAGTATTCTTATAAACATATGTCTATATAAAAGAAAAGACTAATCAGATACACATGTGAATCATTAACATCGGTAAAAGGAACCCGGTACTGAGGCGGTGGACACTTGTCCAACACAAACCATTAGACCAAACAATCTCAAAAGGCACTGTGGTGGTGGCCACATTGTCTAACACAACCCAGTAGTCCATAAGAAGAGAAAAGAATAAACACCCACCAGACGTAATGATTCACAATCCGACACTGTGGTGGTGGTCGTTTATCCACTACTAACCAACAACCACCAATAAACTTCCAAAAATACAGGTAACGAAAGAAAACTCAAAACACAGCATCGAATTTCCACAACGACGCAAAGGGAAGAAAAACCAAAAATCTCCTAAGGCATACTCGATGAATTGGAGTGTACAACCCGTGTTTGCCGAGTGGGCCTGCCAGGCCAGGCGAGCAGACCAAGGCACCCTGCCCGCACCAGAACAACATGCGGGTAGGCACCGGGTGGCCAGCACATTTTCGGCAAAGCCAAGCGGGCGAGCTACGTGAGCTGCCCCCCTCCCCCCTCCCCGCACTCGCCTTAAGTTCGTCGAGCAGAGTTTGTGATCGGCATTCGTCGAGTAGAGTTTGGGCTCGGCATTCATCGAGCAGAGTTTGGGTTCGACATTCGTTGAGCAAAGTTTGGGCTCGGCATTCGTCGAGCAAAGTTTGGGCTCGGCATTCGTCGAGTAGAGTTTGGGCTCGGCATTCGACGAGCAGAGATTGGGCTCGGCATTCGTCGAGCAGAGTTTGGTCTCGGCATCGTCGAGTAGAGTTTGGGCTCAGCATTCGTCGAGCAGAGTTTGGGCTCGACATTCGTGGAGCAGAGTTTGGGCTCAACATTCGTCGAGTAGAGTTTAGGCTCGACATTCGTAGAGTAGAGTTTGGGCTCGGCATTCATCGAGCAGAGTTTGGGCTCGACATTCATCGAGCAAAGGACGGAGCTCGGCATGCTTCGAACTAATATTCAGGGTTGAACTCATCGAGCCCAGAACAACGAGCTCCTCTGGAACTTCCATAGTGATAATCTGAGACCGGCCAGGCCTCCCTCCTATATGCGACCTGGCCGCTAGCCCGCCTCAGATTAGGCATTGGTGGGTCATGGTGGCCTGGCTCGCGCTCGCCCAAGAAGAGAAGGTGAGCTGTGGGAGTCAGGTCGCACCCGCGCCGTGCGGGTGGAGATTAGTGGCGAGCTGACCTCCATATCCTTGAGACCTGCCCGGTGGTGCCCAGGGGCAAAATTACCTGGATGCCCCTCCCATGGGTGTGAATATCTTGTTAGAACAGTGTAGCTACGCTGTTGGCAGACCAATTTGGGATCCACGCAGCTGTTCAAAACAACGGAGTTTGGCTATTTGCAAGCCGTTTTCAAAAATCTATAAATAAGACCCATGGGGCACCTCAGGAGGCACACTTATCAGTATTCATATCTTTTTGTGCTTTCTGAGGTAGCCTTAGCTCGACCTTTAGCTAAGGAGGGGAAGCGCTCTAAGATCTTCCGGGTGTGCGGTGGGTCCTCCCGCCAAGCCCTTGCGTCGGTTCCCATCTCTCTTGTTGTTTGGTTTGCAGGAGAGAAGTAGGTGTGCGATCACCCCTTCCCCAAGGGTGAACTCCACAAGGAACTGAGTCTTCAGTTTCAACATGGAGTTCATCCGGCGAAGAAAAATTATAAGTCTACACAGATTCATCGATAATACTCGATGAATCTCTACTTACCCGACGAATTCGACACGACTTCACATCTATACTTGACGAATTCAACTTAACCCCACATCGATACTCAACAAATTTGACTTAACCTCACATCAATACTCGACAAATAGGAAGGTCACTCATCGGAAAACTTCCAAGTCCACGAGGATTCGTCGATAATATTTGGCGAATTGACTCGCCGGTGAAGGTTGGGTTTGACGAAAAATTCTAAGTCCAAGGAAATTCTCAAAAGACACAAGACGAATTCATAGTCCACTAGACGAAAAAGTCTTGGCTCGACGGAAATACTCGACAAATTTGATTTGGTTCCACAGGTATACACGACGAAATAAACTTGGCTGAATACAACTAAAACCCAAGGATAATCGACGAATTCGTCGAGAATACTCGACAAAAAAGACTCAGCCTCTCATGAACACTCGAAGAATTCTTTTTCACTCAACGCCTAACTGAAATTGCTCGATGCCAAGGCTTCACTCGACGAATTCTATTTCACTCGACGAATTTTACCTGGACCGATTCCTACCCTACACCGAAATCAAGAAACCCTAATCCATACCGTAATCCTAGGTTCTATGCAGGGAAGAAAAAGATAACAGAGGCACAAGAACAAGCAAGAGGGGAGGAACAATCACTTGCTTCAATATCTCCTGAAAATAGCCTCTCCATCGCTCTGCTTCAAGGATCGACCGCAAGAACTCCTCGTCTACGATCTCTGAAACTTTTCAGGGTAAAGCAAGGGATATATGCAAATACCCTAACATCAAAAATCCACGAAACGGGATAATTTTACCGTTCACGCGAAGATCTCGACGCGAGCTTTCCGGATTTATGCTCCGTCGACGGTTTCATGCACCCGAGCTCCGATGGGTGGTGGCCGGAAGGCGTGACGATGTTCGAGTCGCTCTCTTCTTTTTGCCCTTCGAATCATCAATTTGTGGAAGACAATGAAAAGGGTTTTTAAAGTATGAATATATATATATATATATATATATATATATATATATATATATATATATATATATATATATATATATATATATATAAAAAATAAAATATTATTAATATAATAACTAAAAAAACCCAAATGACGAGAATGACCAAATCACCTCGGATCTCGATGAAATTCGCTCCAAGGCTAAGTGTCGGCGCTACGAATCCATCAGCGAAGTCGAAATCAGGATCCAACCAACCAAACTCGGGTTAAAATTCCCCGAAGTTTAAAACAACAACCATCCTTATAAAATCCACTGAGATCCCAATCAAGCCCGGATCGAAATGAAACTCTACAAACACGCTTAAGATTTTTTACTTTAATTTTCCCAAGTCAACACTCGAATTCTGATGAGTCTAATAATTGAAACAAAAGGGATTAATGTAACGCACCAACTGCAGCGCCCTCATTTACTACACATCAACGTAACACCCTTACGTCAGTAATACGACACTAAGGAGATCGAAATAATTATTGAAAATTCAAGGGTGTTCATGGAGTGCTTTCATGACAGACACTTGTGTTTGTGCACTTGCCTCCATCAAATATCAGGAGGACTAGATCGTGGACTCGAGGTGTGGTCGTTACCTCACTGGAGACGAGTTGAAGTTCTCTTCTCTGCAAGATTACAAAGGTAATGTTGTCATTATTACAGCTAATGATATTGTGCATGCAGTAGAGAAGGAGGGAATGGTTTCTTTCGGCAGTGATCGGGGGCCACTCACGTGTAGGATTGTGTATCATGTGTCGGGCATGAAGAAAAAAAACCTCTTCTCGGTGACTGACATTATAGACGTTGGGCATCACATTCTATTCGGCCTGACAGAAGTGAAATTTCTCTGAAATGTGTCAGCTGTGAAAGCTAACGTCACTCATGGTGGAAGGCGGGATAAGGACTTGTTCGTTTTGGCGACAAGCTCTTATGTTGAGAAGATGAGGGCAAATGTCAGCGCTGATATATGCCATGAGAGGCTGGGGCATGTTGGGATAGATAAGTTAAAGGCTAATACGGTAAGAGGCCAGGTGCATGGTCTGCCTAGTCTTTCATCTTTTGGAGATGGTCATGTTTGTGCGGGATGTAAATATGGTAAGTCTCATTGTCTTCCATTTGAAAAATCACAGAACAAATGCAAGACACCATTGGAGTGCATCTATGATAATCTTAGGAGACCCACTGTCACTCCCAATCTCAGAGCTAGCAGGTATATATTGGTGCTTATTGATGACTTTTCAAGGTATATTATGGTATACTTTATGAAGGAGAAGTAAGAAGCGTTCAAAAAGTTAGTGGAGTTCAAGGAACTCGTGGAGGGCCAGCTCGGTCTGCAAATCAAGAAGATGAGAACTGACAATGGAGGAGAGTTCAATTCAAATGTGTTCTCCAACTTCTGCAGTAAGCTAGGAATCCAAATGGAGCTTACTTGTGCGCATACTCCACTACAAAATAGAGTTATAGAAGCGGAAGATCCATCATTTGAAGGAGACCTGTAAATGTTGGCTTCACGTCATAGGAATTCTCAGGGCCTTCTGGGTGGAGGGAATGGCCTGCATGGTGTATGCTATCAACCAGATGCCCCTCATTCTGATCTCTATGAAGTCTCCAAATGAGCAGATCTTTAAGGATAAGCCTAGTATGGAACATCTTCGGGTGTTTGGGTCAACCTGTTTCGTGTATGTTCTAGACACTCTCAGAATGAAGCTAGATGCCGAAGAATAAAAGCAAGTCTTCATCAGCTAAGATGAGAGGAAGAAGGGCTGAAAATGCATGGATCCAGAGACACGAAGGTTTGTTGTCTACCGAGATATGGTATTCGACGAATTAACGTCATACTAGGGTAGCTCATATGTGGAGTTACATGAGAGCATGTATGACGGAGGGCAAGGTGAAGCTACTCTGGGTCTTCTAGTGGAGTTGTATGTATCAGCAGGTGCTCTGGTTTCATCTAGCTTTCGGGCGGAAGCTTCGAGATTTGGAAGTAGGGGTGATGCTTCTAGTGTGCCTGAGAGGATAGCTACTTCAGAAGTAGTAGAAGTGGTGGATCAGGGTCAAGCCCTACAAAGGTCCAAAAGGACCATTATTCCATGTTGGGTATTGTATCCACAATAACCTAGATTTGTGTGAAGTCACCCTTGAACTAAGATGAATTAAGTATGTATTTGATGCTATTTTTTAGTTGAGTGCTTGCAGGTCATTATTGCTAAGTGTAGACCAATGTTAGTTTATAATGAGTCACTAAACACATGACTATAAAATATAATCCCTCATTGTGTGATCCATGGTGTTGACTCATGTGTAACCTCTCTATCAGGATGCACTTCATTTTCAAGTACTAGAGCAATTAAAGAAAGGAAGGGTTGCTGGTTTTCAACAAAGAATAAAAGAAAATTTTTCAGAAAAAATTTCTAAGTGTATTTCTCGAGAAATTGAAGTCTATTTCTCGAGAAGTCTAAGAACATTTCAAGAGAAAGCAAGTTGTTATCTAGAAACCATTAGACTCCTCGGAAAATTGTCTCAAAATATTCTAAGTCCTTTTCTCGAGAAAAGACCTGAAGATTTCTCGAGAAACCAAGTTCATTTCTCGAGAAGTCAAAATTATTTCTCGGGATGCTGAGTCTTTTTCTCGAGAAACCAAATCTTTCTCGAGAAATCAATCCTTCAGTTCTCGGAATTTACGTCAAGTAAATTTCTTGAGAAAGCCATATCATTTTTTAAGAAAGCAAATCATTTCTCGAGAAATCCAGCTCTTTCTCGAGAAATCTGTTCCTCTATTCAAAGTTTTTGCGTAAAGTATTTTTATTGAGAAGGCTAAGCCATTTCTTGAGAAACCAAGTCATTTCTCGAGAAATCAACTTCTTCACGAGAAATGGACTTGCAGAAAATTCTTTAAAACTATCTGACGGGATTTCAAATTTAATCTAGGTATCTTATGATTGATCCACGTGGATCATTCCTTAATGATTTTTAGACCGTTAGACGATGTTCTATAAATAGTCTTTTCAGAGGAATCGCTAACCCTAATTACAACAATCAGAATCACACTGCAATCTAATATTCGGGAGAAGCCACGCCGTCTTCATCGTCGTTCTTCTCTGCTGCTCCACTCTCGATCCAGCGATTCAAAAGGAGAAAAGATTTGACATATCACAAGATTCAAGTTCTGTAATCATTTACTTGATCGTGTCGGATCATAAGGTTTTACGATCAAGTTTTCTCAGTATTTCTTCCTCAACCTTCTTCACCGAGATTTTCAGTTTTCAAGAAGGAAGAGCCTTGAAGATTTCAGATCTGGAAGTATATAATTTTTATTGTTGTTGTAAAAATTTGTTTTAACATTTGTAGGAGCTTTGTCTCTGAGATTGTAGAAAGTTTGTTCTTTCGAGTGTAGATCCGTCAGTGGATCGAGTTTGTAGATCCGGTTTGTGGATTGAGATGTAGATCCGGTTGTGGATCAAGGTGTAGGAGAGTTAGTTCTACGAGGTGTAGGATCGTTGCTCTAAATTGTAAGATTGTGATAATCTAAGGTGAAGTAGCTAAATCTATCCCCTCGTGATAGATAGACGAGGCGGGACAGTGGACGTACCCAATACGGGGAACCACTATAAAGCTTTGTGTTTGTGTGCTTGAATTTTTAGATAATTTTTATTCCGCAAAAAGACATAAACATCACCTATTCACCCCACTATAGGTGATTTAGGTAGATGGTAGATATTTTCAATTGGTATTAGAGGGGCATTTTGGTCGATAAGGTTAACACCTTGATCAAGATCCCTGATCTAGCGTTAAGAGATTCCGCATATTCACCATGGATCAAAGCAAAGATATGTCATCTATGAAGCTACCAGTGTGCACCAAGGAAAACTTTCCCATGTGGAAGAACGAGTACGGTTCTTCATGGAAGTTGTTGATCCGAGGATTTTTCAGATAGTGGAAGAAGGACCACACATCCCTACACAAGCTTCAACGATAAATCTAGCAAATATGATTCCAAAGAAAATGATGGATCTCACTAAGGATGAGATTGCCTTAGTCTCCCTAGACAAGAAGGCAAAGAATATCATGGCAAGTACAGTGGACGATTAAATGCTCCAGAACTTATTCCACTGCAAATCTTCCAAAGAGATGTGAGACTGTCTTTTTGTCCTGATGGACGGTATTGAAGAAGTGAGAGACGATCGCAGATCGTTGTTGGACCAGGCGTACGAAGCCTTCAGGCAAGGTGCCAATGATTCCATAGCTGGCAGCTTCGAAAACTTTTTTATGATCGTCAACAGCCTCGTAACTATGGTCGCACGTTCACTAATGGAGAACTCAACGACATGTTTCTAAGATCCCTGACTAAGGAATGAGACACCAAGGTTGTTTCCACTAGAGAATTTGGGAAGCTGCCATAGATAGACCCTCAAAACCTGTTCGGAAAGCTGCTCTCCTATGAGCTTCAAATGAATACGCGAAAGAATGAGGAGCAGAACAACATAACGTCTAGCAGAGAAAAGTCTGTGGCTCTAAAGGCGGAAGGGTCGAGGAAATCTAAAGTTGTGTCACCCATTAGGACACGAGCTCCTGACACTCCAGATGACTCTGAGCCAAGCATGTTTGGTTCCGAGATATCGGATGGAGAGTTCTCACTCATCTCCAAACAGTTCAAGAATCTGCTGAGCAAGAAGAGACAAATGAAAAATAGGTCTTCCTCTTCAGATTTCAGAAGATCACATTGTGACGGTGATCGAACGACAATAAGCTACAACAAAGAGGACAGGTACAAATCCAAACCGAACAAATAGTTTTCCTCTAACGTTGTTTGTTACTGTTGTAACAAATCATGTCATATGATTGCGGAGTGTCCTTAAAAGAATAAGGATAGCTCCAGTAAGGAAGATAAGAAATCCTTCAAAGGGAAGAAGAAAGAAGAAAAGAGCTTCGTCGCCAAAAAGTCGAAGACTCTCAGTGAGCGTGACTCGAGTGAGTCGAGCTCTGAATACGAAGAAGCTTACTTTGGACTTATTGCTCAATCTAACGAGGTAGTGGGCGACTCCGAGTACCATGGGAAGGTAAACTCGCACACTATTCTCTCAGAATTTGAAACATCCACTAATTGCCATGAAGACTATTCTTCTAATGAGGACGAATCAAATTTGATGGCTCAGCACGAGCACTTTTAAAGGCTTTCAACAAATGTCGTATGGTAGTTCGAAAGCAATTAAAGAGATTTCCTCCCTCAAGGCGGTGGAAACAAATCTGAGGGAAGAAAATGCACAATTACTTCCTCTCAAAGATGAAGTGCACTCCTTGAAAGAGGAAATCAAGGGCTCTGCTGAGCCATTAAATCTGAAGGAAAAATATCTTGATGAGCTGGAAGAAAAGCTTGCGGTGGAGAGAAAACTTGTTGAGAGTTACTCCAAGCTAAAGACTCTTCTCCCTCTCATTGATGAGTTCTCAGCTTAGAAGAAGGGAAGTGGTCTTAGCCACATCGCTGGAAATGGTAAGGCTGCCAAGAAGGCTAGCGCGAAAGAAAAGGGGAAAGCACCTATGAGTCAACATCATCCAAGAAGGTAATCTTCCCAACGAATAAGTTTCAGCATGAGTCGTCCTATGGTCATCATGCTAGGCCTACTCATGTAGAGCCCAAGAACAGATAACAGGGATGGATCTGTCCCCATGACTTTGGTGCCAGCGTGTGCAAAGCACCGTTTGAGGAGATTCAGATGAAGAGTTATGGTCTGTATGTACATGACCATAAAAATAAGAAGGCACCGAAAGCTAAATCTGTTGTGCCTAAGGCTAAGTAGATGGGAAGCCCCTATGTATGCTGCAACCAGGAGGCCTCCACGTCTAAGAATGCTACCCCTGCTATACCTCACGTTCAAAGGGTAAAGTAGGAGTACAAAAGGAGGTACAATAGGTTTTACTGGTGGTGCTACAGCAAAATTGGTCACTTTGGTGTAGATTGTTGGTACAACTCTGCCAATTTTGTAACTCCACGAGTTAGCTATGCGAGAATGACCATTCACAAGGTTAATATTCCTAGTGATGTTCAGCTGACCAGGAACTAAGGACCCAAATATGTTTGAGTTCCTAAGGTAAAATGACCAGGACAAGAAGCCTTTTGCGTGACTATACCCCAGTCAATGACGGACAAAAAGTCATCTTTGAAGGTTCAGACAGGAGAACAACAAAAGGTTATGGTATGATTTCCAACGGCATAACCTCTTTCACAGATGTGGCTTATGTTGAGGGATTACACCATAATCTCATACGCATAAGTCAACTATGTGCAAATTCTACATCATTGAGTTCTGCATGTACAAGTGTTTGATAAAGTCATCTACAAATTTGGAGATGGTCTTAGCAGGTACTCAGAGCAGAAATATTTTTTGTTTAAAGTTCCTTTGCTTAGACAATTCTACCCCAGTGTGTTTTATGGCTAAAAGTAGTGTCTTTTAGTGACCAGGGGAACAAGAGATTAGAACATATTAATGTTAAGACCTTAAATATGCTATTTTCTCACAACTTAGTGCGTGATGCCCCCATCATTAAGTGCCTTAAAGAAAGTACATGTCACTACTGTCAAATGTGTAAGCAGACACGGGCTACCTTCAAAGGTATTGCTGAAAAAGATTCTTCACGAAGCTTATACTTACTTCATATGGACTTATTCGGTCTTATGCCTATTCACAACTTAGGAGGTAAGGTCTATACATTAGTAATTGTTGATGACTACTCGTGTTACACTTGGGTGTTCTTTCTGAAACATAAGTCAGACACCTTCAATTCTTTCACTAATTTTGTCCGACAAATTCAGAATGAATTGGACTTCTTAGTGGTCAAAATCAGAAGTGACCACAAAATAGAGTTTGAGTCTGGTGCCATGACAAAATTTTGTGAAAGCCAAGGTATCTTTCATGTGTTTTCCTCCCCATGCACTCCAAAGCAAAATGGAGTTCCTAAGAGAAGGAATAGAACCCTAATTGAAGCATGTACAACCATGTTGAACGACGCTTCACTTCTGGAGTACTTCTAGGCTGAAGGAATCAAAATGGCTTGTCACGTGTAAAACAGAGCACTCATCAACAAGAACTACCGTAAGACCCCATATGAGCTATTGAAGGGCAGAAAACCGACTGCGTCCTACTTTAGAATCTTTGGAAGTAAATGCTTCATACTTAATAGAACAAGACATATAGGATTTTCAACAAGACATACTTAGTAAGACATAGGATTTTCAACAAGAAAACTCTGGTGGTAGAAGAGTGGATAAATGTTGTATTTGATGAGACTAGTATTCTCCATCGAAGCTCGTCTAGTGTCATTGGTGCAGATGCAGGTACTAGGTTCGAGAAACTTGGCATGGATGAAGCTGTCAAGGAAGAATCTCCAAGCTCAGTCAAGCTCGTCGATCCAGGCTTATTGGATGAAGAACGCCTAGAAGAAGAATTGTATCAACCTACAAATGTGGCACCGGATGTTGCAGAGCCCGCAGGAGGGAGAGCACGGAATCTACGGTTCAGACACCTAATAGAACATCCAACTGATCAGATCATTGGAGAGCCAGGCGATGGTGTTAGAACCAAAAGAGGTATAACTAATGAGATTTTGGATCTCAATTTTCTGTGGCAGGTTGAGCCGAAGAGGTTAGAAGAAGCAAAAAAAGATGCCTCTTGGATCATGACAATACAAGAGGAGCTCAACTAGTTTGAAAGATGCAAAGTCTGGGAGCTGGTATCCAGACCAAAGAGACAGAACGTGATCGACACCAAATGGATATTCAGAAACAAGCTGGACGAACACGGAGTGATCATCAAGAACAAAGCCAATCTTGTATCTCAAAGATATAGACACCAAGAGGGGATCAAATTCAACCAAAATTTGCTCTGGTGGTTCGGGACGAGGCAATTAGGTTGTTTCTTGCGTATACTACCCTCAAAAGCTTCACCGTCTACCAAATGGACATGAAATCAGCATTCCTTAATGGGAATCTGAAAGAGGAAGTATACGTAGCGCAACCCCAGGTTTGTAAATTCTCAATTCCCTGATTACGTTTGTTTTTTAAATAAAGCATTATAAAGTTTAAAGCAAGCTCCCCAAGCTTGGTATGAGATGTTGTGTAGCTTTCTTCTTGAGAACAGGTTCACAAGGAGAAAAATAGGCACAACATTATTTCTTAGGGAAGTTAAAGACAAGATTCTGCTAGTGTAAATCTATGTCGATGACATCATATTTGGCTCTACGGAAGACAGGCTTTGCAAATAGTTTTCTAAACTTAAGCAAGGAAAGTTTGAAATGATCAGTATAGGCGAGCTGAAGTATTTATTAGGACTTTAGGTGAAGCAATCTGAAGATGGAATTTCCATCTCTCAGACAAAGTTCACCAAGGAGCCTCTTAAGAAATTCGGAATGGAGAGTGCATCCTCTATGAGGACTCCAATGGGTTCAACTGTGTCTCTGGACATGGATGAGAAAGGGAAATCTTTCGATGAAACCAAGTAAGAAGCATAATTGGATCCTTGCTCTACCTAACTGCCAGTTGACCAGATATAATATTGTCAACATGTGTTTGTGCTAGATATCAGGTGAACACTAAGGAATCTCATTACGTCGTTGCAAAGAGGATTTTAAGATACCTTAAGGGTACACCCAATCTTGGCTTATAGTACCCAATAAGTAATAATGTCGAGCTAATTGACTTTTCAGATGTTGATTTTGCAGGAAGCAGGGACGATAGGAAAAGCACTTCCGGGACTTGCCAATTCCTTGGAAGATAACTTATTTCATAGAGTAGTAAGGAGCAGAATTGTGTGGCAATATCTACTATCGAGTCAGAGTATATCTCTGCGGGTAGTTGTTGCGCACATCTTCTATGGATCAGAAATCAACTCAAAGATTATAATTTGTAGTTCAGAGAAATTTTGATGTATTGCGACTCATCCAGTGCAATTGCAATTACAAACAATCCAGTTTCCCACAGCCGGACCAAGCACATCGAGGTGCACTACCATTTAATCTGGGAGCATGTGGAGAATAAGGACATAGCCATCAGCTATATCCCGACAGACAAGCAAGTTGCAGATATCTTCACGAAGCTGCTGGAAGAGGCCAAGTTCTCTTTCTTCAAGACAAAACTTGTTATGCTTGACATGGAGTCCTGAAAAGTTAACATTTGAGGTCAAGAGAAGATCCTACAATCAACCACTCGGAATATTCCAAGAAAATTCTTACTCAGCAAACCTTCAAATAAATTCAACTCAACATTTATATTTCTCGGAAACGTTACTGGATTTCTTGAAAATTTATTGGAGTTCTCGAAAAAATATTAGACTTCTCGAGAAATATCTGATACCTAGGAAAACTTACTTGATTTCTCGAAATTTCAGGATGACTTCTCGAGAAATATCAGATTTCTCGAGAAATATTCAAAAAATTTCTCGAGAAAATTATTCTTCTTGAGAAATCTGCTGAGTTAATTTTTAGAAGAATTCGAACCACCATTCCCAAGTACGCCTGTCTCTATTCTTCAAATTTTTTAATTTTATATAAATAGATAAGTCCATAAAATATCCAAACCCACAAATTCGAAAAAGCTTTCCCGAGAAAGACTCTTCAGTTCCGCCGAAGGTCTCCGCCGCTCTTCACGCAAACTCCATCGATTCTTCTCCGAAAAGTCAGAAATCTGTCATCTTATTTAATTGATGGCTCCTACTACAAAGATTGGCATCGGCAGTGAGTTCGTTTGCTCAGGTATCGAAGAAATTTTCGATGATTTCCGGAATGTTATTCTACTTCTTGAATCTGTCGGCCTCACCTTCATCCTTGGGCATCCGTGTAAAGTACTGATTCCAGACGTAGAAGAGTTCTTCAGAAATACTAAGCTTAAGAGCAGTGGGAAGTTGTTCAAAAGTTCAGTCAGAGATGTAAAAATCAAAATCAAGCCGTCATCCTTGAAAGAATTTCTGAGATTGCCCTCCATTGATGAGGAAGACTACATGGAAGAACCTGATTATTCCAGGGCTCTGTCATTCTGTGGTCTCTCCCAATCAACTACTTCCATCCGCAGACAGAATATGAATGACGAGAGCAAGCTTCTGGCCAACATTCTAGGAAAAGTCATACTCTGCAAAATAGGTTCACTTGGATACGTATCCTCTGATTTCTTCTGCATGATGATAGTTGTGGTATGTCGCAAGAAATTCCAATGGGGGACACATGCTATTTGACAAAATTAAGGAAAGCATGAAGGCACACAACTTTGCAAAAATCATTTCTCTTTATCTAAATCAAGTACATCCTGAAATCTTTGACTTGTCCAAAGGCGTGTCCATTCACCACCTAAATAAAGTCACGATCTCATCCATCAGCAGATGGGAAATCAGAATCCCAAAGCCAGACCAAGCTCCTCTAGCACCAACGAATATAGTTGATGAGGATAGGACCTCAACTCCCCTGCTTACTAATACAGTTGGCACATCTGGTGCAACTATTGAGGGGGAGCCTGCTCCTTCAGTTCATGAAGAAGATCAGGAAGCTGAGGTCCCAAAAATAGAGTTTCAGTCAGATGTTCTAACAAATCAGGTTACAAAGGAAGTCCCAGCTGATGATGTGCCAGTGGAAATGGAAAATGAAGCTCAGTCTAATGATGAGAAGAGCACCTCTGTGCATGATGGTGGCTCGGGTATGAATGTTGATTCTTCCTCTGGTCAAGAAAATCCTCCCGATGAAACTCCAGAATATTCTCATCCCATGGAACAAATTGAGGGGGAGAATGAGGTTATACTCTCTGATGAGGAAGAAATTATACCAGAACCTCCACTCAAGAATTTATATTTCTCTCTTCCTATTATTCTTGGTGAGGAAGGATATGTGATGATATCTGCCCAAAAAGGCAAAAGTTCAGTGGTTATTGAAGAAATACTAGTATGGACAACTCCATCACTACCTCCTCCACCTCTGAAAGTCTTTAATTCAAGGATAGCTAAATCACCTAGAGGGAGGGGGGTGAATAGGTTATTGGTCTCTTTTAATTTCTTTTATGTTTCTTCTTTAAGAGCTTTAGCTTTTAGTTGTTTTATGCTTTCAAGATATACACAACCTGCACAATGAAAATAACATAGAAAAGCACACAGTGATTTATAGTGGTTCCCCAATTGGGTACATCCACTTTTCCTCCCACCTATCCAACTATCTTATTGGACTAGGCACAAACTCCTCCAAACTGCTTCTAAGAGCTTACACCTTAGATCTCTCGGGATCTCTAAGTCTCCTCCAAGACTTACTTCTCAGCCACAAAAGCCTACAACTCAGTGGTCAGCAGACCACCTACCTCAGGCTGTTAATCCCTACACTCAGGCTGGGAGGACATCCCTACCTCAGATCCATAAAGGTTCCTACCTCAGATCTCTACAGTGCTCCTAGACTCAGTGACCCTCAAGCCACCGACCTCAGCCTTATCTCTAAGGCTTACAAGTCAGGCATTTAGCCCTACAACTTCAGGAACAAAGCCCTACTCTCAGAGTTCTACAGCACTCCTATAGCTCAGTACCATTCCAGGTACCTACCTCAATACCCCTCCAGGCACCTACAGCTTAGTGACAAACTTGTCACCTACCTCAGGCACAAAGGCCCTATACTCAGAGAGCAGCACTCTCCTACCTCAGGTAATTAAGCCCTACAACTCAGATCCACAATTGGATCTTACATGATGAAGATGGGTTGGTGGATATTCTTGACACAAGAGATATTTCTTTATGTCAAGCTGCTTGACTGAGATAGACTCATCCCAATAATGACTACAAAAATTTATTTCCTAAGTCTACCTTCATTGAACTAAGAAGTACTTAGTCCTAACTTCTTTCACATCAGCAAGTAATTACTTGAGCTGGAAGTGACTTATAGAGCAATGTTCTGCCTCTTTCTGTACTGAGCCTGAAGCTCATCCTAAACTACTACTTCACAGCACCAGGGATTTTTCCTGCTGGTCAGTGAAGTTACTGCAACTAATTGTTGCTACCTGAGCTGAGAAAATCTCAACTCTAACTTTGCAGACTTAGATGGCTCTGCCTTTTCTTCCTTTCCTGGGCTGAGGTGATTCAGCACTGACTTTGACTCTTGAGGAAAATCCCCCTGAGTCTTCTTTTAGATATCCGCTTCTTCAAGCTTCTTCTATTCACAGATTCTAGATTAAAATCTTCAGGATTCTTGTATAACTGGAACTGTGAAGAACTTGCAGCAAGGGTCGGCCCTTGGCTGCATCCTCTTTCCTCAAGAAAATACTCTGAACTTGCTTGCTAGTGTAGATGAAGATCACACCAGCTATCTTGTTGTTCATGATGTTGATATCAATAGCTAACTTGCTCTTCGTCTTGCTGATTCGAGCTTCCCGTTCTTTTGCTCTACAACAATGGCGGAGAAGAAGAACTCCATGATTACTTTTTCCCAGAAGACTTCTGTTCTCAGTATGCCTTTTTCCTTTCATCAATTTTGACCCAATGGCTCTCGAGCAGTGGGCCCCACACATTTAATGGCTAGCAACAAGCTTGAGCAGTGGGCCCCACACATTTAATGTCCAGTAGCAACCTAGCTTTAAAGCCAACTATCGTACAGTAGGTTTGCGACAACATTTGTCACATAATGTAGCCATCCCGCCTCTAATTTGAAATATGTTGACTTGTTGACTTGCTGACGTCATCTGTTGTGGACTTGGCCAAAAATCAAGCAACATTAGCATAGGCGTTGAGTGAGTAATCATCACTCAATGCCAAAACACTTAGACAGATTTCTGTTTATCTAGGCATTGAGAGCGTTGAGTGATAAAGCCTCACTTAACGTTATTTGCCTTAGCCAAAATCTTTCTGCTTCTCTGGTGTTGAGAGCATTGAGTGAGGATGCCTCACTCAATGCTTTTTGCCTTAGCCATATTTCTGCCTCTGCAATATCTTAGGCGTTGTGAGCGTTGAGTGAGCATGCCTCATTCAACGCTTTTTGCATTTAGCCAATTTTTTGTGTTTAAAAAACACTGGCTTAATTGTCTCAGAGCTCTCTTGTTCTCTGCAGAGACAAACACTTGTCTCAGCGGTTATGCTGAGAAAAACACTTGTCTCAGCGGTTTTGCTGAGACAAACACTTGTCTCAATGGTTACGCTGAGACTAAATCTTCCTCTTAACTTTAGGCATTGACTGACTCAGCCTTCCATACTCTGAACTGAGTTCAACGAATGGTGAACTGAGCTCGACGATCTCTGAACTCAGTTTGATGAATTCTTAACTGAGCTCGACGAACTCAGAATCTCAAACAGTGATCTTAGCTTGACGAATGGTGAGCTCAAATCAACGAACACTGAACTTAGTTTGATGAATTTTGAAGCTCGACTAAGTTCAACTCATATCCTTTTTGCTGTGATCTTAGCTCGACGAATGGTGAGCTCAGCTAGACGAACTCTGAACATAGTTCGACGAATTTTGAACTAAGTTCAACTCACAGCCTTTTTGCTATGATCTTAGCTCGACGAATTGTGAGCTCAGCTCGACGAACTCTGTACTTAGTTCGACAAATTTTGGACTAAGTTCGACTAAGTTCAACTTTATAGCCTTTTTGTTATATGGCATTGAGTGTGTCTTCATCACTCAACGCCAAACTACTTAGCCATATTTTGGTCTTATCAACATTCTTTCTTACCTCTGGCATTGAGTAAGCTTGCTTCACTCAACGCCTGTGCACTTAGCTGCAATGTCAACTCCTCCTTGACTTAGGCAAATTCCTGCCTTTCCAGCATCTTCTCTTGGTGTCCACCATTCTACCTTATGACCACCTGTCACATCACTAGACTTGTTCCATGGAACATCCTACTCAAGATGAGCTTAAACAACATTAAATGCAACTATGCTCTTAATGTTGATGGAGATATCTCTTCAAATCCAATCTAGGGAATATTGTGGGTAATGGTCCCAACAATCTCCCCCTATTTGAAAAAGGCAGAACACCCAGCAATACTAAGAGGCATTAATATAATAAGCAGAGTACATTCATACAGCTGTAGAGTATAATCTGCTACAAAAGCTAGCTTATGCTATATTAATTCAATGTGCTCCATTAAATTGTATTAACTCAAAATGTTAAGTCAATGCATCCTCATACTACATAAGCAATTGTTCAAGTAATATGCACTCTCCTTTCTACCACTACATATTTAAATGGAGCACCACTAGAAACACTAACCTCAAAATATGCACTGACACAGTTATGGCTTAACATGTAGTTAGTTATTGCATTTCTCACACTACTTGAATCTTTTCAAGTAATATGCACTGACTCAACATGACCTAGTCATGTAAAGTAATGCTTCTATATCTCCCCTTATGTATTGCTGCACATCTCCCCCTTTCTGTCTTCTTCAATAGGAATTTCTA
Organism: Platanthera guangdongensis; assembly: GCA_039583875.1. Lineage (NCBI taxonomy): Eukaryota > Viridiplantae > Streptophyta > Magnoliopsida > Asparagales > Orchidaceae > Platanthera > Platanthera guangdongensis. Next base: position 60,584,155 of record CM077153.1, on the reverse strand, counting down.
TTGAGGGAGGAGAAAGGATCATGGGAGAGATTATCTCTTGATCCTAGTCACAGTCCTATGTTAATAACACTAAGGAAATTATCCTAGTAATCAATCTACCAGATTAGGAGTCATACCTTCTGTGTTGATACATTGAAACAACACAACATTGCATTATCTGAGCTTGCTGCACACATAGTTCCACTTGCTGATGTTTTATCTACAGAATCAGCATCCACTTATGGTGATATCATTGACACCACATCACTGCAGCCCCTTGGCACTTGAGTGAACCATGGATCCACTTGAGCTGGCTGCTAGTTGTTCCTCTTCTCATAATCTCCCCTCGGTCTGTGCATTGTCTTTAAGACAAACTGATCAACAGTTGTGAGCGCTGATCTACTGCAATAGCTTCCTGCTCCGCCTCAACTGAAGCATCCTTTGTCAGATTCCAAGTAGACATTCTAGTCTTTAACAGTCTGGATACCACTTGATGTTCTTTATTGTCTTGATGCTACATCAAGGTCTTATCTACCCAATCTCAACTTAGAAGGTGTTGAACTTGACTTCATCTACTGGAGGGTGTGGTCCTGATACCATGGAGCTGATATTGAATGACCGGTTTCTTTCCTGCAACTCCAAGTAATCAGTCTTCTTCAAAGGATTTGATAGGTTCCATCTTTGTTCATCCTGTCTACCTTACACTCTATGGTGGAGGTGCATCTTCTCTCCTTTTCTCATTTCATGTGACTGGGTAGTCATATCTGTCTCCTTTGGAGAGAATCATCCCAGAATTGTTATGTTCTTCCTTGTACCATGAAGAAGTGGAAGAGTTGTTCTTTCACTGTTCTCACTTCTTCAGCACCAGATATGCATTTGACCAATAAACCTGACTATTTGAGTTGGTTGAATACTACTTGGACAATTTTGGTGGGATTTTATATGTCAGCCTTGATACCAATTAAGGTATCCCACTTGAAAAGTCTTAAAAACACTAAAGGTCTTGTCCACCACTTAGGGCCTCATGCATTTTTAGGATATGCAGGCCTTTTACTCTTGTTCTACAACAACATATTCTTATAGCAGTAGTACAGACTGTACAACAGTAGCCATAAACTGGAGTTGATCTCCCCCTCAGACTCTGCATAGTCCTGAGGACATGCTGATCAGCTGTGAAGTTCCTTAATCCATTTCAGTTGTTGGCTTCCTTTTAACAGGAAGCTTAACATGTTCCTGCAACTTCTTTCTTGAATTTCTTCTAAACTAACTCAGGAGGTTTTGGTCTTGGTGCTGTAGCTGAATTCTCATCAGTTGATCACAGTAACTCCCTTGCACCATGATCACTTTTTGCTGAGCTAGGTCTCTTTCTTCCCTTTAGCAACAAACTTGACTTTGGCTTTAGCTTTCTGATCAACAACATAAGTGTGTTCATCCCACTGACTTGTTCATCCTTTGCTACAGGTTCAGATAATGTTCAACCTGAGCATACTTCTTTTCTGGTTTCCACTGAAGTGCCAGACAGCTGATGATACCACTTGAGAAACTTTTCAGTTGAGCATAATGTGCACCCTCCCTGCTGCCCTCAGAATAACTTATTCTTTACAGCTTTCCTCAGTGATTACAGCCTACTTTTCCACACTAGTTTGCTAGTGTGGCAGCAAAACTTTATCTAACCAGCCAGGCATTTTGTACTTAATGGAAGATCTTAGGTCTTTCTCATACTGGAGTCTGATCCATAAGATGACTTTCTTGTTCCAATAAAAGTTCTGGAACATCTTCTGTCCAAGTACCATATGGGGGATGGGCACTTGGACTAACCTGCAAAATAGAATTATCTTACCTTAGGACCCCAATAGTTATTGGGTCCTAGGTTCTGATTAGATTGAAATCTAACTTGCCTACCTGCAACATTTCTGACAGGTAGGCTAACTCTTGCTCTAGACACAGAAGGATTATGCTAGCAATCTAGGGCAAAATGCCCCACCTTACCACAACACCAACACTCATGAGTATTATATCTTATTTTCTGAGCTGGTCTTATAGTGTGGATAACTGCTGACTGAATAGAAGGAAGAGAAGCAACAACTTTCTTCAGGTTCCTTTTAGCAATGATTTTACTGAAGGTCATTCTTCCAGCAGGCTTTCTTTGATTGCCCTGAATGGTATTTACAACTATCTTCTTTGCAGAAGACAGTCTGTCTATATCATTAGAACAAGAAAAGTTAGGCTTGCTGGTAGACTGGCCCTTGGTATGAGTCCTTGCTGGATGGGCTTGAGTGAAAGCCACTACCTTTCCCTTATGACTTGGGGTTGAGGCACCAAATATAAATGGTCCAGAATGGGCCATTGTACTTTTTCATTGGGAGCCTTAAAGGAACTCATTCCCCTACCCTTTCTTACTCCATTGGAAGATACTCTTGTCCTCTTACAAGAAGAATTCACATTCTCCCAATGACCATGCATGCAACCTTAGTCATACAGATGAGAAGGGTGGATTACCTTGTGAAAGTTTGACTATGGCACAACAGGAGCTTGGCCTGTCCTCTGAGATTGGATAACTTTTGTAATCCACTCAGATTCAAATTTTCTCTTGATAGCATCTATCTTAGAGAAATTGACCATTATCCTCTTCTCCCTTTCAAGTTTCTCTTCAAGAACATTGATTATAAAGTCATTATATTTGATAGACTCAACATGGATATCTACCATGATCTTCATATGAGCAACTTCCCTCTCTTTTTGAGATAGCAAGGTTGAAGTCTCATCTTGCTGGGAAGCAGCTAACTAGAGGGAGACAATTTCCTCTGCTTGTTTCATAACAAGTAGTCTGCTTTCCTTGAAAGCTTTCAGAAGGACAGCATGATTGTCAATCAATGGATTGATATCATCCTTTGTCAAAGGACCCTTATCATCACTTGATGAGGAAGCATCATAGTCTGAGCAAGACTCATAACCTAAGCAATAAGAAGAACTAGACAGAGATTGTACCTTATATGGACCAGGCTGATCCTGGCAGGATTCTTCTTTTGTCAAAGCCATCCCCTCATAACAGCCACTGATATTTTCATCCACCTCATTATCACTTTCTGAGTGTTATAGAGGGTCCCTGGTCTCTATCCTGGTATGTGGATGGTCTTCATCTTCATCTGTAATAGCAGCATGTAGCCCAATGAAGTCTTCATGTTCTTCTTCAGGCTCTGATTCACTGTCTGATAGACTAACATTGTTGTCATCCATTTCCTTCTCTGCCCCTTTCATGCAGGTAGTTAGTGAGTCCCACATTTCTTTGGCTTTCTAAGAGTGAACTACTCTCATGAGGGTTGAGTCATCCATGGCACTTATCATGATGTGTAGTGCCCTCTTATCCATAATTACTAAGATGATTTCATCTTCAGTCATTTCTGCATTACTCTTTGGAGTCTGGAGTTCTGCATCTAAGATAGGGACCTTCATGGGGATGAAAGGTCCTTTTTGAACTGTTGCAAGGATCCTAAGAACAGAGGCTTCCATGATTTTCCTGACCCTTTCTTTCCAGTTCCCAAAGTTCTCCTTTCTGCTGTCTTGGAGCTCCATTCCTTGTGGTTTTCTTTTGATCCCACAAGTATAACCCTTTTAGCTATCCTTTGAGCTCTACTCAGACTGTTCGGTCCTTTTTGAGCAATATCCCCCCGATACCACTTGAAAGTCATTAATTCAAGGATAGCTAAAATCACCTATAGGGGGGAGGGTGTTGAATAGGTTATTGGTCTCTTTTTAAGTTCTTTTATGTTTCTTCTTTAAGAGCTTTAACTTTTAGTTGTTTTATGCTTTCAAGATATACACAACCTGCATAATGAAAACAACACAGAAAAGCACACAGTGATTTATAGTGGTTCCCCAATTGGGTACATCCACATTCCCTCCCACCTATCCAACTATATTGTTGGACAAGGCACAAACTCCTCCAAACTGCTGCTAAGAGCTTACACCTTAGATCCCTTGGGATCTCTAAGTCTCCTCCAAGACTTACTTCTCAGCCACAAAGGCCTACAAATTAGTGGCCAACAAACCACCTACCTCAGGCTGTTAAGCCCTGCACTCAGGCTGGGAGGACAACCCTACCTCAGATCAACAAAGGATCATACCTCAGAGCTCTACAGTGCTCCTACACTCATTGACCTTCATGCCATCTACCTCAGCCTTATCTCTAAGGCCTACAGCTTAGTCTTTTCAGCCCTACAACTTCTGGCACAAAACCCTACTCTCAGAGTGTAATGTCCCAACTCAGTTGGTGATGAGCTCTGTTGGAAGAGAGTGTTATCAAGGGTTGCGAGTTCAATACCTAGCGCCAACAATGGCCTTTCTGAGAAACAGGCGGGAGAGGCGTTGGGGTGTATTGAGCTGCAACCCTGTAACGGGACCACGGGGCGGGACAAGCCTGCGGACCTCTGAGCCCATAACCGAGAAATAAGGTGTTTAAACCATCAATAAGACACATCAAGAATGATCAAACATATCCAGACAAAAATTGAGTTCACCATGACAAAACATTACAACATCATGTGATCATTGAGAAGATAATCATAACAATAATTTGGAAGAACAAGTATAGAAAATTTTAAAGAACATGAAAACATAGCCGTTACCATTAAATCGGACAAGGAGAAACGAGGAGAAACCTCCACTTGCCTTGGTTTAACCAGAAAAGTCCACCGAATCACTCCACGTCGTAGATCGGGGCAAAAGGATGCGAGAGGAGTTGAAATCTTGACCAAAAGTGGTCAACATGAAATTTGTTCATCTCGATGAGATCTACAACTTTCATGTCGGGCACTTTTCGATTTGGAGTCGTCCTAGACCTCTATTTTTGGTTCCCGCGAAACGGCTCATAATAACCCGTTTTTTTGACAAAACTTTATATATATATATATATTCCTGGGGATTGTGATGTGACTCATATTCGAGAAAAGCTCCATGTGGCTCAAGAGCGCTATGAGATGTATGCTAACCAACGAAGGGTCGTTCTGGAGTTTACCGTTGGAGACTTGGTTTTTTTGAAGGTTTCTCCGATGTCTAGCGTTAAAAGGTTTGGAAGGAACCACAAGTTAGACCCCCAGTATGTGGGACCTTTCCACATTCTTGAGCGCATCGGAGTGTCAGCTTATAGGCTGGAGTTGCCTGCAACCTTCCCTGGTGTCCATGATGTGTTCCATGTGAGCCAGTTGCGGAAGTGTGTTCATAATCATCGTCAAGTACTCGACTCGATGCCCCAGATTCAGCCTAACCTTACGTATGTGGAAGAACTTGTTCGTATTCTGGATTCTCAAGAGCATGTGTTATGGAGAAAGACCATTCCTATGGCCAAGGTTCTTTGGAGGAATCAAGATGTCGAGAGCGCGACGTGGGAATTGGAATCGGGGATGAGGGAATCTCATCCGCACCTCTTCTCTTAGTTTTGGGTATGTCTTTATATTTTAAGTCATGTTTGATTTTATTGTTTTGGTTTGGTCTTGGAGTTGTATTAAGTTTCGGGACGTTACACAGAGTGCTGCAGCACTCCTACAACTCAGTACCCTTCTAGGTACCTAGCTCAGTGCCCCTCCAGGAACCTACAGCTCAATGAAAAACTGGTCACCTACCTCAGGCACAAAGGCCCTATACTCAGAAAGCAGCACTCTCCTATCTCAGGAAATTAAGCCCTATAGCTCAGATCCACAATTAGATCCTACAAGATGAAGATGGGTTGGTGGATATTCTTGACACAAGAGATATTTCTCTGTGTCAAGCTTCTATACTGAGAAAGACTCAGCCCAACAATGAATACAGGAATTTATTTCCTGAGTCTACCTTCACCGAACTAAGAAGTACTTAGTCCTAACTTCTTTCACAGCAACAAGTATTTACCTGAGCTAGAAGTGACTTGTAGAGCAATGTTCTGCCTCTTTCTTAACTGAGCCTGAAGCTCAACCCTAACTACTACTTCACAGTACCATGGATTTTTCCTGCTGGTCAGTGAAGTTACTGCAGCTAATTGCTGCTACCTAAGCTGAGAAAATCTCAGCTCTAACGTTGTAGACAAAGATGGCTCTTCCTTTTCTTCCTTTCCCGGGCTGAGGTGATTCAACCCTGACTTTGACTCCTAAGGAAAAGACCCCTGAGTCTTCTTTCAGATCTCTGTTTCTTCAAGCTTCTTCTCTTCATAGCTTACAGATTAAAATCTTCAGGATGCTTGTACAGCTGGAACTGTGAAGAACTTGCAACAAGGGTTGGCCCTTGGCTGCTTCTCTTTCCTCAGGGAAATACTCTGGACTTGCTTGCTGGTGCAGCTGAAGATCACACCAGCTATCTTGTTGTTGGCGATGTTGATATTAACAGCTAACTTGCTCTTCGTCTTGCTGACTATAGCTTCCTGTTCTTTTGCTCCACAACAATGGCGGATAAGAAGAACTCCCTGATTGCTTTTTCCCCGAAGACTTCTGTTCTCGGTACGCCTTTTTTCCTTTTATCGATTTTTACCCAACGACTCTTGAGAAATGGGCCCCACATATTTAATGGCAACAACAAGCTTGAGCAATGTGCCCCACACATTTAATGTCCAGCAGCAACTAGCTTTAACGACAACTGTCGTACAGTAGGTCTGCAACAACATTTGTCATGTACTGTAGCCATCCCGCCACTAATTTGAAATATGTTGATTTGCTGATATCATCAGCTGTGGACTTGGCCAAAAATCAAGCAACATTAGCATAAGCGTTGAGTGAGTAATCATCACTCAATGCCAAAACACTTAGACAGATTTCTATCTATCTGGGCGTTGAGAGCATTGAGTGAGCAAGCCTCACTCAACGCTATTTTTCTTAGCCAAAATCTTTCTGCTTCTCTCGCATTGAGAGCGTTGAGTGAGGTTGCCTCACTCAACCCTTTTTGCCTTAGCCATATTTCTGTCTCTGCAGTATCTTAGGCGTTAAAAGCATTGAGTGAGCATGCCTCACTCGACGCTCTTTACCTTAACCAATTTTTGGTGTTTAAAAAACACTGGTTTAACTGTCTCAGCGCTTTCTTGTTCTCCGCTGAGACAAACACTTGTCTCAGCGGTTATGCTGAGACAAACACTTATATCAATGGTTATGCTTAGACAAACACTTGTCAAAGAGGTTATGCTGAGACTAAATCTTCCTCTTAACTTTAGGCATTGACTGACTCAGCCTGCCATACTCTGAACTGAGTTCGACGAATGGTGAACTGAGCACGACGAACTCTGAACTCAGTTCGACGAATTCTTAACTGAGCTCGACGAACTCACAATCTCAAACTGTGATCTTAGCTTGACGAATTGTGAGCTCAGCTCGACGAACGCTGAACTTAGTTCGACGAATTTTGAAGCTCGACTAAGTTCAACTCACAGCCTTTTTGTTGTGATCTTAGCTCGATGAATGGTGAGCTCAGCTCGACCAAATCTGAACTTAGTTGACAAATTTTGAACTAAGTTCAACTCACAGCCTTTTTGTTGTGATCATAGCTCGATGAATGGTAAGCTCAGCTCGACGAACTCTGCACTTAGTTCGATGAATTTTGAACTAAGTTCAACTTTACAGCCTTTTTGCTGTATGTTATTAAGTGTGTCTTCATCACTCAACGCCAAACTACTTAGCCATATTTCTAGCTTATCAACATTCTTTCTTACCTCTAGCATTTAGTGAGCTTTCTTCACTCAACGCCTGTGGACTTTGCTGCAATGTCAACTCCTCCTTGACTTAGGTAAATTCCTGTCTTTCCAGCATCTTCTCTTGGTGTCCACCTTTTTGACTTATGACCACCTATCGTATCACTAGACTTGTTACATGAAACATCCTGCACAAGATGAGCTTAAACAACATCAAATGAAACTATGCTCTTAGTGTTGATGGAGATGCCTCTTCAAATCCAATCTAGGGAACAATATGGGCAATGGTCCCAACAATCTCCTCCAGCTGAAATCATTCCTGATGATACCCTATTGGGTAAAATTGAGTCTATGTTGACCCAGTAAAGAGAGTACTTTGACAAGTCTCTTAAATAAGTGACTGAAAGAGTAACTGCTCTTGAGAAAGAGATGAGCAGAGGTTTTGCTAAAATTCAAAGTAACACAGATGAATTCAAAAGACTGCTAAATTTTGGTGGCAAGGCTTTAGACCACACTATCACTAGTGTTGGTGAAGTTATGAATCAAGCAGTCACTGTGGCCAATAATCAGATTTAAGTTCGAAAATTTAAAGAAGATGTCATAGAGACTCTATCTGTAGAAGTCAGAAAGGGTGAGGACAAAGTAAAAGAAAATCTAGACAAGAAAGTTCAAGAAATGAAAACCTAGTGAGACAATCAACTGAAAGAGATCCATATAAGTGTTGTAAATCAGATTAAAGGTGTAAACATCTATACTTATGAGACTGTTGTGTGGATGCACAACCAAATCTTCCCAGATTTTCAGGTTGATCCAAATGAGGCTCCACCTCCTCATCTTGATCCAAATATCTGCCAGCCTACTTTTTCTCCTAGAACTGAACAATATAAAGTTACTCATGAACATTATTCTCAAGTATGGACTTCTGATCAGGCAGAGATTCCTCAAGAACTACCTCCTGAAATGCCAGTGCCAAAGAAAAGGAAATATGGTGATGGTGCTTCTGCCAGCACATCTATCCCCAGTCAAGCTGCTACTAAAAGGAAAGAACAGGAATTTGCTAAAGTTTGGAGTCCAACTTCTAAGTCTCTTATTCTGGATACTCTGAAGCTGGTTGTGGAATTTAATGCAAATAAAGATGATCATTACAGTTACAAGGGGTGGGAGCTATATGAAAAATATTTGACAAAATTAAGATTTATGATCGTGAATATGGTCGTAATAATCCTAGTGCTCCTCCTCGACCTCCAAAGTACTATCCCAAGCCATTTAGTTATTAGAAAAGACAACAAGAGAAGAAGGAACGTCAACATCAGCAACAATACAAAAGACTTGAGATTATCAGTATTATAGAATTTTGTGGACCAAGATATTTCTATTGACAAATTCTATATATATAAATAATTTTGAATTTTGATGATCTAATTATTTCTTACCTGTCATTACATTCATTATTTTACTTGTTAGTTAATTCTTTAATTATCTTGAAATAATTCACCTTAGTGTTGAGGGTCCTGACTTCTACAAATAGGGGAGAGATTGTTGGGTATTGTATACACAATAACCTTGATTTGTGTGAAGTCACCCTTGAACTAAGATGAATTAAGTATGTATTTGATGATATTCTTTAGTTGAGTGCTCGCAGGTCATTATTGCTAAGTGTAGACCAATATCAGTTTACAATGAGTCACTAAACACAGGACCATACAATGTAATTCCTCATTGTGTGATCAATGACGTTGACTCATGTGTAACCTCTCTTTTGGGATGCACTTCATTTTCAAGTACTAGAGCAATAGAAGAAAGGAAGGGTTGTTGGTTTTCAACAAAGAAGAAAAGAAAATTTTTTGAAAACATTTCTAAGTGTATTTCTCGAGAAGTCTAAGTACATTTCTCGAGACAGCAAGCTGTTCTCGGGAAACCATTAGACTTCTCGGAAAATTGTCTGAAAATATTCTAAGTCCTTTTCTCGAGAAAAGCCCTGAAGATTTCTCGAGAAACCAAGTTCATTTATCTAGAAAGGAAAGTAGTTCTCGAGAAGTCAAAATTATTTCTCGAGAAGCTAAGTCCTGTTCTTGAGAAACTAAATCTTTCTTGAGAAATCAATCCTTCAGTTCTAAATTCATTCGAGAAAGCAAATCATTTCTCGAGAAATCCAGCTCTTTCTCGAGAAATTTGTTCCTCTATTCAAATATTTTGTGTAAAGTATTTTTTCTCGAGAAGGCTAAGCCATTTCTCGAGAAACCAAGTCATTTCTCGAGAAATCAACTTATTCTCGAGAAATGGACATGCAGAAAATTCTTTTTAAAACTGTTTGACGGGATTTCAAATTTAATATAAGTATCTCATGATTGGTCCACATGGATCATTCCTTAATGATTTTTAGACCGTTAGACAATGTTCTATAAATAGTCTTTTCAGAGGAATCGCTAACCCTAATTACAACAATCAGAATCACACTGCAATCTAAAATTCGGGAGAAGCCGCATCGACTTTATCGTTGTTCTTCTCTGCCACTCCTCTCTCGATCCAGCGATTCAAAAGGAGAAAAAATTCGACAGATCACAAGATTCAAGTTCTGCAATCATTTACTTGATTGTGTCAGATTCTAAGGTTTTCAGAACAAGTTTTCTCAGGATTTCTTCCTCGACCTTATTCACTGAGATTTCCAGTTTTCAAGAAGGAAGAGCCTTGAAGATTTCAGATCTGGAAGTATACAATTTTTATTGTTGTTGTAAAAATTTGTTTTAACCTTTGCAGGAGCTTTGTCTCTGAGATTGTAGGAATTCTGTTCTTCTGAGTGTAGATCCGTTAGTGGATCGAGTTTATAGATCCGGTTTGTGGATCGAGGTGTAGATCCGGTTGTGGATCGAGATGTAGGAGAGTTAGTTCTCCGAGGTGTAAGAGCATTGATCATAGTTGTAACATTGTGATAATCTGAGAAAGGTGAAGCAGCTGAATCTATCCCTTCGTGTTAGATAGGCAAGGTGGGACAGTGGATGTACCCAATACGGGGAACCACTATAAATCTTTGTGTTTGTGTTCTTGAATTTTTAGATAATTTTTATTCCGTAAAAAAACACAAACATCACCTGTTCACCCCTCTCTAGGTGATTTAGGTAGAAGCTAGATACTTTCATTCCTCCAGCTTGGTATAAGGATATGAATATGGTGAGTTTCATCTCATGTTTCTATGCAGGTCTCTTGGATGAGCGGGAGATATCATGCTTTGAAAACACCACTAGCATTAAGGAGTGAGAAGATGTTATGGATGAGGAGATGGCTGCCCTCAGGAAGAATGAGATTTGGGACCTTGTGCCCAAGGTAAATGCATCACTCCTATGACATGCAAGTGGGTTTACAAGCCAAAGGCTAACAACAACATCGAGCATTACAAGGCTCGTCATGTACCTCAGGGGTTCTCGTAGTAATACAAGGAAGATTATGAAGAGACGTTTAGTATGGTGCCCAAGACGACTTCAGTTCGGGTGGTGATTTCTTTGACGTCTTGCCTAGGATGGAGGATTTGATAACTCGATGTATAGAATGCTTTCCTTTACAACGAGATTGACAAGGACACCTTTATGGTACAGTCACTGGTTATGTTTCTGAAGAAGATCCAGGACACATATGTAAGTTGAAGAAGGCCCTCTATGATTTGAAGAAGGCGCCTCGGGTGTGGTATATGAAGATTGTAGAATATCTCCAGTTCTGCAGATACTTTGCTTTAGAATCAGATTCAAGTCTGTTTGCTTAGAAGAGTGGGAGCTTCAGGTCTTGATACTAATGTATATTGACGATATGATCGTCGCCGGGAACTCAGAGGAAGAATTAGCTAGGCTCAGGGCTGAGATAGTTATCAGATTCAAGATGAAGGATCTTGAGGAGCTCCACCATTATCTTAGATTCGAGGTAGAGAGGAAGAAGTGTGGTGTGCTCGTTTCCCAAAAGGGCTATACAGAAAGAATTGTTAAAAGATTTGGCATACATGAAGGGAAGACCAAATCTACTCCTCTAGAGGTCTTTCTAAAGCTTCGGCGTGATGAGGGAAGGGTACTTTCATATCCCTTGGTGTTTCGGGCTCTCGTGGGAGTTTCATATATCTAAATATTGCAAGGCCGGATATTGCTTATGTTGTGGGTTGAGTAAGTCAGTATATGGCGTAGCCGTGGAAGCCTCATCTGGTGGAGGCTAAGAACATTCTAAAGTACGTGAATTCCACCTCGGATATGGGCCTCTTCTACGAGAGGGACACGCGCTTCAAGCTGTATGGTTACATAGTTGCTGATTATGGGGGAGATTCTGATGACCGGAATTCGACATCAGGATATGTTTTCATATGCGGAATGACAACTATCTTGTGGTGCAGTAAGAAACAAGATTTGGTGATGTATCCACCACGAAAGCAGAGTACAAGTCTTCGACCTTGACAGCTCAGGAAACCATCTTTCTGAGGAGAATAGTTAAGGACATCCATAAGGAGGTGCAGGGTCCTACTCTGCTGCACAGTGATAACGAGAGTTCTCTCAAACTGGCTAATAATCTAGTTTGTTACGCGCCTACCAAGCACATCAAGATCCAGCATCACATTGTTTTGGAGAAGGTGCTGGAGGGGTATCTGATGGTTGAGTATATGAAGGATCAAGACAACATCGCAGACATTTTCACGAAGCCATTGTCGAAGGGACCGTTTACTCAGTTACGGGGTTTGGTCGGGCTGGTTTCCACTTCCCACTTCAAGGGGGGTGTTGAATTTGTTGAAGTGGAAGTGGGATGTCTATTTAGGCAGACTATACAGACCGAAAAGACCTCCGTCGGTCTTAAGGCTAGGTGTTGGCGGATAGCCGGATTGTGGCTATTATTTCTCTTCTTGCGATCTGGATTAGTAAGCTCCCTAGGAGGTAATCGGGAGGTTAGCTTTGGGCTAACCACGACTGTCACGGTCTGGTTGGTGAGACCGCGAAGTTTACTTGGTGTTGGTAGGACCTTTGGTGTGTGGAAGTAGTGCAGATAGTGGAGGCTAACCGCATAGTTTGCTGTGGATTGCTCGCATAGTATGTTGTAAAAGATTGTTGGTTGTGTGGACTTAATCACGGTGCTATGACAAGTTCGGCTTGGTTGTCTATTCATCGTGACCGCATGGTTGCGTAGTCTGCTTCAGGTTTTGCGGAGACCGTTGTACTGTGCGGTCTGGTCGTGGAGACCAACAGTTGATCTAGGCACGTTGTTGGCTCAGGACATGCATCTGGATTACTCTAAGTCCACGTGGACTGAGGTTATTATTCTCTCGGCTATGCGGACAGATTGATCTTTCCGCGTAAGCGGTTAGATGGTTTATCGCGTGTGCTCTGACTCTTGTATACGTACTCTTATACGGATAGGTGGTGTTAGCTGCAGGATGACGGGCGGTTATCCTATCCCTATGGGTGATCACACTCCTCATGTAGCATATAAATAGGGGTCCCTGACTCATCATATATAACGAGAACAGTGAGAACTCAACTCGCATTTTGAACTCTCAGTTCGGTGTTTCTAACCGACGCGGCTAAGTGAAGTTGACTTGTACTATGTAGGCTGTGCGGCTAGCACCGAGCGACTAGGCAACAAGTGGGAAGGCTCAATGTGCAATAGTTCGCGGTTTACAGTCTGTGGTATACATCAGATCACTGTCTTGTGGCTTGAAGTCCTTTCCTCTGGGTTGTGGATAGTTCGAGTAGTTCATCCAGTCTATCAATGGGTACTGTTTTCAGTTCAACAACATTTAATAACATGCAGTCTGCGCATCTTGGTTGCGATCTGGAGACTTGGCGGTTTCAGCGAACAGCTTGGCGGTTTGCGGCTTGTGCTATTTCTGTTATCAGACCGCGCGGTTTCTCTTGCTGGTAGTTTTTGTTTCCAACGGTTTCATTGTGAATCATATCTCGCAATGTATACCTCGTCGTGTAAAGAAGTTGTTAATTCCAGTTTGAGACTCTTATGCTTTTGTTGTTGATTTCTACTTGCCTTAGGTTTTGGTTGAGTGTTTCTGCGACCTTTCTCGACTTTCTAGAAAATTTCACAAAAGAATCATAGTTTAAGCAGTAAAAAAACTAAACACTGGATGAATTTTAAAATTAAAGGGGAACTTGTATGTGAGTCTATCTTCGCACAATGAAAGTTTCCTATTGATGGAATTCTCCGTGAAGATTTTCAAGTCAAACCGGTAGGTCTTTTACCAAAATGTTCATGCGAGCCGACCCGCCCGAGTGAGCGGTGCACATAGGCTATGCCTGCTTGAAGGGACAAAATAACCCCGGGGGGGGGGGGGGGGGGGCAAAACCAAGCGCAAACGAGAATCGACTACGGCCCCCGCGCGTGCTAGCGCCCAACTCGTGCATACGACCCACACATGTGGGCGGCCAACCCGCGTACGCGGCCAGCGCCCCCTCGCATGGACATCCTTCGCGCGTGGGAATCCGCGGCATGCGTGTGCCGCGCCAACCGCCGGCCTCTTGAGTGCAACCGCCACCTCAGGACGCCACCGCCGTCGGGCTACTTTCCCAGGTCAAATCAGGCGCACAGGCCTGCACGCTCTGTAGCGCGAGTGCGACCCACTTTTAGCAGGATGTCTCGCCTGCGCTAGACCCTGTTTGGACCAGAGTGTGACCGGGCTCGCTGCTCCCTTTTTCTAATCCGTGTTTAATCTCAGTCGTTGGATTTAATCCAACGGCTAGAAGGAGGAGCACGTATATTGATCAAAAACGCATTGCACGTACCTCCAGCACCCCGTGTGTGTGTGTCTATATATATATATATATATATATATATATATATATATATATATATATATATATATATATATATATATATATAGTGCATGTGGGGCCCCCGTGTTCCGCATGACAGTACTCTGTGGACTCTGCAAACCCCGACACCGCGCGATATCAGGAGCCCTCGTTCGACTACGCCCGCCCCCAACGGGGCGGGATCCGGTGAATCTGCCCGTGAGCATCTGGCATGCCGCAAGCGGTGGCCGCCTAAACCATGAGTATAGATATATGTCAATATATATCAATTGTATAAAGAATATATATATTTTATATAAAAATATATTTATACATACTTTTATGCCTTTTAATATAATTTTATAAATGATAAAAAAGTATGAATTATATAACTATTTGTATAGGAGTGCCCGACATGGGACTCCGCTCCTATTGCCAATCGCGACAGTGCCCGATCCGCCCCTACGGCCCCGCATGACTATACTCGGCCCGCCACAACGACCTCACGCAACTGTACCCGACCCACCGCCCCTACAGCCCCGCGTGACTGTACTCGACCCGTCATTATGACCTAGCGCAACTGTACCCGGCCCGCCCCCGACGGACATCGCCCGCCCACGGCGATAATTTAAGAAAAAGACATAAATATAATTTTATAAATAACAAAATATAAAATCATAATTATAAATGTACATATATATTGAATAATATAGGGCTGAGCATATTATTCGAAACTCAAAAGTCGCTCGAAAATCGTTCGAAAATTGAACCGAATCGGAATCGTTTAAAATTGATTCGACTCAATTTGTGTCGATTCAATTTGATTCGAATCTGATTTCGAGTCGATTTCGAGTCAGGCCTGAATCGCTCGAAATATGATTCGAATAAACTCGAATTAATTAAAAAAATTATATATTTATTAATATATTCTTATTTTAAGATTAAAAATAAGAAAATTTAAACCTAAAAAAAAGAATGAAGGTTTTTAGTGTTTCATTTGCTAAATTTATCGGTTGCCCAATTTAATTTTGAGCAAACTAGAAATAAAATGAAAAATTACTAAATTTCGAGCCGACACGATTCGATTTCGAGCCGACTCGATTCGATTTCGAGTCGGCTCGGAATCGAGTCATTTCGAGTCGAGCCGACTCGACTCGAAATCAATTTCGATTTCGAGTCGAAAATTTCGATTTCGAGCCGAGCCAAAACCGCTCGAACTCGACTCGATATCAGCCCTAGAATAATATATATAATTATTATTATATAGTATATATTTATATGTAATAATGAATTATATTATACCTATATTTATATAATTTTTTTATATAAATACATAAAATATAACAATATAAGTATAAATTATTTGAATTATTATAATAATTGTTTCCTTGTCTTATTAGATTGCGTTGTTTCTCTTGTCCTTAAGGTTCTGGGATCGAAACTGATAGTTGCGTTTAAATTAAAATATAATTAAAACATAACTTAAACTTGAGTCAGGTGGCTAGGAGTGATGAGATATTTTTTGGATGTCTAGTTCCAAACTTGTGAGGAATCTTTGTAAGATTGTTTTTTATTATATTAGGGTTATTTTAAATGGCTGTGATTCCCGATTGTAAAAATGTAATTTCACATTATAGGATTGAAGTCCAAATAAATTTATAGGGTTAAGAAACCATACCAAATAATATTTAGACAAACGATCATGATTCATTTGTGTGATTGAATTACCAAGATATTATGATTCAGAACGTACGATTGAAAGACCATTCTCTCTCTCTCTCTCTCTCTCTCTCACGCACGCACGCACGCACGCACTCACGCACGCACGCACACACAAGAAATCCGTGACAACTGAGGGTCAGCAGAGTTCGCCTCTCACCGACGACCACAAACGAGGTCGCCGCCAGCCGTTGCTTGGAAGTTATTGCACTGCTGGATTTGGAATCAACCGCTCAGATAGCGCCTTCGCATCTCCGCACTCATTACCACCCCTATATTCATACATAAATATATATATAGATATATATATATTATAATTGTTTTAACCACCGAACATTGTTCAATCGCGGAGCTGCTCATCCGCTTACCTTTAGGCTGCGTTTGGCGCATCTTATCACAACTTATTTGCTCTAGTGACATTGGACAAAAAAATCCTTGTCATAGATGTATGTTTGGTATCACAAATGTCACACAAAAAAAACAAGTTTGAGGCATAATATGTTGGTATGATAATGACATTTTTGTTCAACCTCACCGGAACAAAGCAATGGTGATAAGTTGCGCCAAGCGCAATCTTAGTTTCACTTCGAAAATATGGTAGTTTTTTGTGTTTAAATAATAGGGTAAGGAAGGATTGTTTGAAATTTATCATATAGCAGCCCGACAGGGTTTTTAGATTGGGCGACCAGCGGGGCATATCAAAATTTGTGTGCTATTTTATTTGGCTAATGGCCCATTCAAAATCAACAGGCCTAGCTTAAATTGTTTTTCTCATTCTACCCCTAATTCTTTTTAAAAGATATGGGGTATGAAAGATAGGGGTTAGATCTGATTACTCTATAGGGGGGGGGGGGTGAATAGAGTATGTTAAAACTTTTGGCTGTTTTTAAATATTATCAGAGTAATTAAAAAAGGTGATACCAGCAGT
Source organism: Platanthera guangdongensis (assembly GCA_039583875.1). Taxonomy (NCBI): domain Eukaryota; kingdom Viridiplantae; phylum Streptophyta; class Magnoliopsida; order Asparagales; family Orchidaceae; genus Platanthera; species Platanthera guangdongensis. Next base: position 60,567,126 of record CM077153.1, on the reverse strand, counting down.
AGTAAAAGAAAGAAAAGACAATCTAATCTAATCTACCACAACACAGCAAACTAGTCTATCACAGCCACAACAGGACAACAAGAAAAAAGGCAAACAGACAACACAAGAAATTTTATAGTGGTTCTCCAAACTGGGTACATCCACTCTTCTACCACCTAGGTAGGAATCCACTAGCAGGTTTTGATCAGGTGATTGTCACCTTTTAGCTTTTGATCAGGTACCCAAAAACTAAAATAAACTTTTGAAGAGAGTTAATAAACACTTTATAAAGGAGGGGAGAGAGATTTCATGGTGTCTTCTCTTTCTCAAACAACTGAGAAGACAAGTGGATTGTTGTTGTCAAGGCTTCTTCAGAAATCACTTGAAGCCTTGCACAGGGTGTATGACTTCTTCCTTAACTTGAGATGATCCCGGAACTCGGACTGATAGTGATTGTTGTCCTTAAAAGCTCCTGTAGTTGAAGTTGAAGAAGACTCTTGATTTTGTGTTTGTTCTTCTTCTTCTTCTTCAGTAAGATCAAGGAGAAAACAAAGTGTTTTCTGTACAAAGAATTTGTGAATGTTGTGTTTGTATTCTCTGTCTATATTCTGTGTTGTGTTCTTTCTTATTACTTATTTTCTGGCTGTCTGAAAGAGAAAATCTCTTTTATATTCTCTGGTTAAATTCTCCTTTGAATTTTGAATTCTCTGCATTAATTGCTGACTGCCTAGAGAATGAAAATCGGCTGGAGAATATTTGCTTTAATGAGTTTCCCCAACTGTCCCAATAATTAAGCAAGTAATTAACCTGATGAATACCATAATTAATGCTGCAAATAACGGCTATATTTAGAGAATATGTGCATTAATTACTCGGGAAAATATTGCTAAAATAATATGGAAATAAGGAAGAAATGAGGGAAAATTCTAAGTTTGGAAACTGCAATAGAAATCGTCGACCAAAGAACAGATTTCGTCGACCTAAGATCAAAGTTCGTCGAGCTGAGAAATTCTGTTCGTCGACCTGAGAAAACTTGTTCGTCGACCTTAGATCCAAGTTCGTCGACCTGAGCACAGGGAACTGCATTCTGTGAATAACTTGCCAATTCTGCGCTCCAAGTTCGTTGAGCTGATAATCTATCTTCGTCGAGCTGAGTTCAGAGAAAATATTATGTAGAGAATGTGTTGAAGTTGAAATCCAGACTTTGTCAACCTGAGCTCGAATATCGTCGAGCTCAACTCAGAGAATTAACTGAGTTCGTCGATCAGCGATCAACGATCATTGAGCTGAGTTCGACGAACGTCGAACTTATATACTGAACTTGATTTTCTCTAAGTCTTGAGTCATCTGAGGTCTTCTGCTGGCTGGTCCATGTAAGGTTTAACCTAAAGACTTAGCCTAGACTCTAGAACTCAAAACACATGACCCTGACTATACATTATGGGTCAGACATCCTAGTTAGCGAAACTAGCCCAAATCCAACTAGGGATCCAACAATCTCCCCCTATTTGGATGAGGTCACTAATGCAAATGAAAAAAAAACACTCACAAAGCAGAATAAATATATCTGATAGAAAATTGAAACATTCCGCAGATATTTATATAGATAGTAGCTTTGTGACAGAAAATAAATATAGTTCAGAAAATCACAGCTAAAAAGATATTCATTTTTTCTTCTATTGCTTTTCCTTGGCAGCTTTGTCTTTCTCAGAGGGCTGTGTGAATTTGATTTCTCTATTAGGATTTGCTTCTTCTCTTTTAGATATGGTCATATCAGCAACACCAATTATATTAAGAGAAGTTGTCCTGGGTACCACATCCTCTGGATGCAAGTTCATGTAGGCATCTATATTGAAAAATTTGTTAGCCTTTTCATATCTTTTTAATTCTTCCTTTTTGTATGATGACATGGTTTGGTATTGAGAAGGATCTCTGCCTTCAGCCTTAGCTTTATTAATCATTAATAGTCCAACTAGCTCTTGTAATCTGGCCATTCTTGAAGTTGTTTTTGTTTCAGGATCCACAAATGGAATAGTTGGTGATTCAAGCCTTTTTGGACTTTTAAAACTTTTTAGTTTAAGATGAGTTCTGTTGTTGAATGTCTTGCTGTTGTTATTGCTGCTGCTGTCTGCTACTGTGGAATA